>OX366526.1:13659482-14321464 GCA_947256265.1 Acronicta leporina | reverse complement strand
CGGGTCCTGCTGACAAGACTTTCTGATCCTGAAGCCATTTCTATATCGTCAATTACTACTCAGATGTGGAATCAAACACTTTGATTAAAGTTTATTGTACTAGTAGAGTTGTAGAGCTGCCTCATTAGCAAAGTGGTCCTGAGCGCGACTGCTACGTTAGAGGTCCTGGGTTCGATTCCCAGGTCGAGCAAAGTGTTATTGGGTTTTTCTATGAAATACCCAGTAGCAGCTCGTAGTTAGGAATTTGTGCCCGGTTAATGGCAATAGGCTCGCCCCCTATTACATGGGACCTAGACATACCGGCGAACTGTGGTTGTACATTAGTACACCTCTGCCTAACCCTTCGGGGAATACAGGCGTGATGGTATGTATGTATGTACTAGTGGCTGCTCCCGCCTTGCCCCCAGAGGTGTACTAAGATACACTCACAGTTCGCCGGTATGTTTAGGTCCCATGTAATAGGGGGCGAGCCTATTTAATAACACTTTGCTCGACATGGGATTTTGTTGTAATAAGTGAATATTAATTCATCTCTACAGGCGTAATAGTATAGTGTATGAACACAACAACATTCTAAGACCCGACCGACATCTCGGCCATTCTCGGTAAAAAAATCATTCTCTGTCTCGGTCTTTGGGCGACTCTCGGCTAATACCGATAATCCATCTGCTTGCCACGTATGCTTTGGCATGTATGGGCCGGCTCGACCAGAGTGATACCACAGCCTCAGAAAACCGGTGCGAAACTACGCTAACATTGTGTTTCGTCGAGTGAGTGAAGATACCGGAGGCCCAGCCCCAAAGGCGAGACCAGTAACCGTTCCATTTTGCAATTCTCGGTCCATTTTCCAGTGTCTGCTCACACGACCTTCCTATAGCCGACACAATATATCGGACGCCCCTTCGAAGACGAATACATTAGAATATCATGTGCATAATTCACAGTTCATGGCAGGACACAGGGGCACCTGCAAGCAGTAGGGTGACCTCCTGTTGTGGAGACAGTGAACCGTCCTAGACGAATGTCAAATGTGACAATAGTGTATTAATTCTAAATAGTAGAAGTAAATATAATAGACTAGCTTCTGCCCGCGACTTCGTCCGTGTAGCGTGATGATATATAGCCTATAGCCTTCCTCAATAAATGGGCTATCTAACACTGAAAGAATTTTTCAAATCGGACCAGTAGTTCCTGAGATTAGCGCGTTCAAGTAAACAAACAAACAAACTCTTCAGCTTTATATATTAGTATATACTAATATATATATACTAATCTATATAGATTCGCCTACAAATGTCACAAAACTTCAAATCAAAGTTTTATACACATTAGTTAAACATTCGTTGTATACAATATCAATCGGCAAAAACGATTATGCAGGATAGATGCAGGTAGATAGAACTGCATATAATAGGTCCCTAAGAAATCTATTGAGGAGTTTGAGAACCCCGTGTGGGGACGGGTTAGAATACTGCCACTCAGATAGGCTCGTAAGAGCCGAGAAAACATCTGACTTGCTCGGTGGTAGGACCTCTTGGGGTCCGACTGGCTGGGGACCACCCTCTCGTCAGAGTCTGTCGTAAAGCACCTTGATGTGTGTTTCAACTTTGCACGTAAGAGTCAGCTCCCCCTCGGTTGCTGTGGCTCTGGCAGTCTGCAGACCTTAGGGCCTCTTAACATTCGGCAACGCATCAGCAACTCCTCTGGTGTGGCAGGTGTCTATGGGCGGCGATGACTACTTACCACTTGGTAACTTGTTCAATAAAAAAAGGCAACAATCTATTTGATTATAATATTCAACTTAAAAACGTGTAGAAGATGTATCTAAGTATAAAATAATAATTCTTGATTAAAAATCAAGTAGAAATAAATCATTGACGCAAAGCAAACACATTAAAAATGTTGATTCAAAAATTATAGCCATACAAATATCATAAAAAACTAAGTTTCGTAAGCTAGCCACACAATTTATACCATACACCATACTGGGAGGGCCATAAACCAAAAGTTGATGTTAAAAAAACCGCCTCGTGGGTTGCGTAAGCGCATATGAAGTGGCTCGTAAATTAGAATCAATACTTTGAAAACACGAATTATTCTGATGGTTGGTATATAAAGTACCTATAAAAAATCTTAATAATATAGATAAATGTTTTAAGCCCACCATCACAAGACAGTTAAAATTTTAATGCATCATAAGTTTGTAGTTGCCACTTTTTACTGATTTTATCGGGTTGTATATTAATTCCCGACGTATTGAAAATTCTCACAATCCCTTTTATAAGACAAAAGTAATATAAAATTCTCATAAAGCAGCTTGGAAAATGCATTTTTCCCTAGTTTTAAATATACCTATAACAGTGGTACATCGGAAATATTAGGCAGTTAGATAATATCAAATAGTTCCACAGCTAGGTAGGTACTTCAGTTAACTTACAAACACGCGTAGGACATTAAAGAGTGCTGTCAATAGACAATTGTGTGCAAGGGTTATAAAAGAAAGTGCCACTATAATAGGCCAGTGCTATTGCCGCCAGAGATTCGGGACGAGGCAAAGGCGTGGCCCATAGAGCCAGCGCATCGTTAACTACAGCCAAATCCCTTACTAAGAGTAACTTAGATTAAAAAGTCACTACACACTCGCATAAAGTGTATAAAATTTATCCATGGTCAATTAGAAGAAGTCTGATAAAAAAATGAGATAGTGGGGTAAACGAGCAAACGATTCGCCTGGTGGACAACGACAACGACAGCAGCAACACCAGAGGAGTCTCAAGTGCGTTGGCCGCCCTTTAAAAGAGTTTGTGTTAAAAGGTCCGGTGTCCTTGCTCACTCGGCGAAACACACCGTAAGCGTTGTTTCACGCCGGTTTTCTGTGAGGTCGTGGTATCACTCCGGTCGAGCCGGCAGAAGCATGGCTCTCCGACGGTAAAAAATATGAAATAAAAAACTTAAAAATCTACCCATAAAAATACAGACCTCCTATTTAAAGTAGGTTTAAGTTTTGTGTACGTAATAAGTATATGAAAAAAAATCCGTTTTCCGGAAATCGTGCTATTTTCCATATTTGTACAATGTACATGTTCGTGTTGATATCATTTTATTAATACGTTGTATGTATTTTGCCACGATAAATAAACAAGTTATTGGAGAGGAGGATAGAGGGGGTAGTAAGTGGTTATGTTATTGAGATCAGAGGGGGGATGTATTATTGATTTGTTTAAACAATTTCGACGCTGATGTGATGTAGGGATGCTTAAGTAAATACGGTAGCAAAATAATACATTTGTAATAATTTTAGTGAGTAAAATAGGCATTGCATTTCTTATTGTTATTTTTAATATTAAAAAATTGCATCAACTAAAACATCAGATTTAAAACCTGAAACATTCTTTTCAAATTCAAACACAGTTTTTTTATAAGAAGACGATGTTTTATTATCTTTCTTAGCCAGTACTTTTTCTGAAATTCAGGATAAGGGTATTTTTCAGCATTATCAGCTAAAATTCCTCGAGAAACTTCAGCGTTTCTTAAATTATTTGATGCGGAACGAAAATAAAAAATACCAAAAAGAACATGCTGTTAGAACTTACCCTTTATTTTCACAGTCAGGTAAAAATATTAATGAAGAAAATTATACATACATATTTTCACGCCTGTCTCCCATTGGGGTAGGCAGAGACTATAGATTTCCACTTGCTACGATCCTGGCATACTACTTTCGCTTCATCTATGTTCATTAACCTCCTTATGCATGAACGTCGGTTTAGGGTGCTCTTAACCTGTCCTTTTTTAAGAACGGCCGCGACTTGGTAGTCGTACGTTCGTCGAGGTCGGCTCCATCCAACTCTTCCATCCATACTCATCATGTATACTCGTTTCGTCAATCTCCGTTCATCCATCCTCTGTACATGCCCAAACCACCTTAACATACCTTTCTCAATCTTTGTTACTACACCTTCTTTCACACCACACCGCTCCCTTATCACGCTGTTTCTCACTCTATCTTTCAAATTGTGACATAATCTATTAAATTATGTCATTGATAATTAATGGATTGCAAAAATTAAAAAACTTGAAATTCTTTTTTGCACACGAGCTACTTATATCTCTACTTACCCTTCAAACGCAAGTAACCGTAGTTCTGTGACGACTCCTCGAGCATGTAGGTTGCTAACGACCCCAGCCCCCAGCCCCCAGCCCCCAGGCTGTCGGCTAATTGTCAGCACTTCTCTCCCCCAGCCATCAACTGCACACAGCTGTCATTAGGATGCCTTGTTTATAGTATGTGGAATATAATACTCGTGTTTCTATGTAATGAGGGTGGAAGTTTACGTAATTGCATACCTATGACTACTATTTTTTTCTATACTAGGTGTTTCCCACGGGTACACTCGCGTCCTTTAAGGGTTACTTTCTTTAGAAATTGAAACAAACTATTTTTACGTAAGACCTTCAGCTATACAATTATGAAAACCGTATTTAATTTCGTGCAGTGTTTTATGCGTGATGCTTGTATATGACCAGTTACTATTTTATCATACTTATTACTTAGTAAGAACGTTTTTATTATTAAAAAGCACGGCTGTTGAGTGGGAAGTCCAGGTTTCGATGTCCAATTCGAACAAAATACCTATTACTGAGATAAAGTCAGAGCTAAACCCTTTCATTGAAATGCGTACCGAGCATTGGATAGTAAATGTGTTAACAATAATGATGACTTCATCACAGTACTTCACATAATGCTTGTTCTTTTTTGTTACCAAACAGGTTTTGCCTTTCAAAGTGACAATTACACAGTGATACTATAATTTATTTCAAACAAAAAATGAATCGAGTAGGAAATAAATCAAGCCAGTCCTTCAAACAACACAATACTCAATAACTCATTTGGTTAAATAAAAAACGGCTTGTGTTTAATAAAAAAACTGGCAGCACCAACAGTAGTTGTGCGAGTATTGTAATACTAAACGGGCGTCAAATAAAAATAGTAGGGTCCTGCATGCGTAGCAACACCAGCAACCAGTTGGCCAATATTCCACACAGACCGTTGTTCTGCAGCTCATGGTTTGTGGCCCAAATCACAAGAAATAGCGACATAGTACTCCTTATAATGTTCGTCCTCCACCTATTCCCAAATACGTTGCGTCTGATATATTTTTTTACAAAAATAACTGCTATCTATCGCAATCCAATTTCTGGACAATACCTGGGTAGACTGGTTCAGGCTACAATTGTCTTATGTGGTTCGTATGATCCGAAAAAGTATTTACTTAAATTTGCTTGCTCCATTTTAGTTCTTTGCCTGTAGAGATGTGGCAAAATGTATGGAGATGACATTTGTACGCGCTAGACTTGTCGAAAGCTAACGTCATTTGCATACATTGATAATTCTATTCTATTAGCGTTCTTTGCCACTTGTCTACAGACACTGTTCCTTAAGTAGCATTTAACTATAAATGGCATCCGTAAAATACAAACGGAAGATAACTCTTGATTAAAATACCAGAGAGGAATGAAGATAAATATTTTGATTTTCAAATTCAATCAAATTTATAATTAACGCCTTTCTGTCAAAAGAAGGACTTATATGGATCTGGTTTCATCATATAGCGGGTAGATTTAAGTATTTATATTGAATGACTTTTAGCGAAAAGTGACCCCGCTACCGCCTATGTCTCGCATCGCCTCTTTAAACTGTATTGCTTAATCCGCTGTTGCCACGCGACCGACTCGCGCCGAGCACACAAATGACTCTTTGTTCCTTATCACCACACACTGCAACCATGGGAAACACGTACACTTTGTGTACTTTGTTGTGCATTGTATCTGTGTTGTCTATTAATTAGTACATAGTTTATTTCTACATAGTTTATGCACTAAGCCAGCATAATGGACAATGGTCTGATCCTGTTATTTTGAGCTATATGCCTCTCTTAATCATGCCGTTCGCCTCGGTTTTTTGCCAGACTTGTCCGGTATCATAACCAGAAGTATCGTGAGCAATTTTCGGTTGTTATAAGAGGCTCGTCGCTAAGAGTTAGTAGCTCGACTGATCTGATCTGACTTCATACTGTGCTTGCTGCTATCTATAGTTTGTTGATGGGTGACGACTACCAGTCTGTCTTGGGTTGTGGAGATCTGATAGCAGTTGCATCGTGTAAAATATTCAAACGCAACTGGTTAAACTGGAAACCAACTCCAATATGTAGCATTTTTACTGTATAAAATTGTCTATAACTGTTTTATCCTTACATGATGTTGGTCAACAAGGGAGGGGGCTCTAGGTTTAGCGAGACAGAACTTCTTTAATATATTATTGTGCAAGTGTGTTGATTTCAACAATAAATCATTTCAAGGCTTCCAAGACTGAATTTTAACTTAGAATTGATAACCCTGAACATAATTTCAAAGCGCAAACGTTAACCAACACATTTTTTTTTCTAAACAGATGCCTTTGTCCTACAGGGCGACGGCGGCTAATGTATTCATCTTAACCGCAAAGTTTAACCTTAATTTACTAACGTTACATAAGCATACACCACAGTTTAATATTACAGAATGTTATTTTCAAAGCGTGGAGAATACAATGAGTTACACAACGCAGCCATTTTGACGGAAACCACTTTTCTATTTATGTTTCTATCAAACAAGCCTTATCGGGTACTTTGACGACACAGTATTTAAGTATATTGTTTGTTAGCATCACTGTACAGGATTATAGGTCTTGAAAGTTTTAAAATACGGGTTGTTTCGGTGTATGTATATTCCGATAACGCTAATGCATGGAAATGTGATGACGGGCCATGACCACCGCAACAGCTTAGGTTTCCCGTAACAAAATTGTTCTCATTGTCACAGAAAATGAAATGACTACCTGACCTGACCAGACCTGACCTCTAGCGTAGCAGTCGCGCTCAGGACAACTTGGCTAATAAGCAGACATCATAGAAAAGTACAGCTTCACCCTCTGGCGGGTCACCGTTTCTTTAATGAATTAATCGCAAGAAGATCGCATGGACCATTGAATCCTAGTCACGTGTTTGAAACACTATATCGAATGCCTTCTGTCCGTTGCTAGCTGGTCAGAAACGTGTCGTACGTCGCACGGTTTTGTGTCGCTGACCGTGTGCATGACCCACTATTAACTTAAGCAAAATTACTGCTTACCGCATTGAACGCACTGCATCAGCGTTATAGTTCAGCGTTGATTCTGTTTTAATTAGGATGAAAAATGACAAGGTTTTTGCTTGCAATGAGAAACTTGCGTTCGCATTTACTTAGCGTGAACGTGTAAGTGTGAACTCATGTCGCGATCATCATTGTAGGCCTCCAGTCTAACCAGATAGCTCTTTTATGTTTTATTCTCTTATAAAACAAGCCTTCCGCATTTCATGTGTCGCTGGGACTTCAAAAACATACACACACACAATACTCAAACTCGCTTGGAAACTTTCTACCTTATGGCAATACAACTATTTAACTTTTATAACCTACGGTTAACGACCAACCGACGGCCTATTTTCTACCTGGATGTTATATAAAAAGCACTACAACCTTGACAAAACGATTTCTTACTCGAGTACAATGACAGATGACACACAACGTGACGAAGGTTTAACGTTAACCTGTAACCAATCAGTTTGGAGGAATGCCGTTAAATGTTAATAAACTTCATAAGAACTGAGTCCAAAGTTAGGTACGACTCGGTTCGACTCGATTCGGTTATCGCAACTGACCGTGGACAATAGCGAAGGTTTGGTACTAACTTGTGAGTACTAGTTAGTTAAAATAGACTTCTAATACTGACACTGCATAATACTGGTAACAGAATAAACGGAAGTCCTGAAACTAGCCTCATTCACTCGGTGAAACACAACGCAAGCGTTGTTTCACGCCGGTTTTCTGTGAGGCCGTGGTATCACTCCGGTCGAGCCGGCCCATTCGTGCTGAAGCATGGCTTAACCCTTCTCGTGCCCAGTGTCTGTGGTCCTAAGCGATACTGTGAAACGGTCCTGCGTTTGTTTCTGAGGTTCAGCAAAAGTGTTATATGGATCTTCTATAAAATTCTTAGGAGTAGCTCGTTGGATTTGTGCCCGGTAAATGGCAATAGCACTATCCCTCATTACTTAGGACCTAAAACAAACTAACGCGACTAAACGCGAATTATGGATGTGCGTAACAGTACTTCTGCAAAACCCTTCCGGTAATGAGAGCGTGATAGCATAATTAAACTGGCATTATTATGTTATAACTTTAATATGTATTTTCAAATATTGGCACTATAGTGTGAACTCTTTTTTTATATTAGTGAGGTACTTGTTTCGTATTTATTTAAATAATTATATCTCTGCATTCTCACCTACTCTGTGGGTACGCGGATGTACTCGCTAAATATTTAAATAGATATTAATAAAATCTGTATATATTCTTACCGTTAAAGTTTATTACTCTAGTCGATGTTGTGTACACGAAATAAGTTTATATTAATATCTATAAGTACTTATAATGACGACCAAAATATATTAATACGAAGAATAATGTAGCTATGCATGTTTTACCGTGGGAGAGCCATGCTTTGGTACGAATGGGCCGGCTCGACCGAAAAGATACCACGGCCTCACAGAAAACCGAGTGAAACAACGCTTACGTTGTGTTACGCCTAATGAATGAGGATACTGGAGGCCCAAAGACTTTTCTCCTGTATCGTGTGTGCGTTTACAAACACAAATGTTCACATATACAAACACTCCGACCCGAAATACCACTATCTGTAGGGTTTAAACTATTTTTGTTCCATGCGGGGATCTAACCCACAATACGTAGCGTAGAAGCCGATTGCTCAGCTGTTACGCGAAACATGTCGAATGTATCGAAATAATTACTAATATCTAAGATACAAGATGGCAAGAAGGGCTCTGTGAATACACAAACGGCTTATGTACTAAGGATTGCGTATTTGATTTTAGCATAACAGAAATAGATGACCAACAGATAGTTGTTCTGGGCTGAATGTTTGTGAGAATTTGTGATTAAACGCACTTACGATATACAGGAGACAATCCTAGTGTGGAGCATAGTCTTTTAGGGCCACTTGCACCAACTTCTTAAATGTGTTTAAATTGTATTTAAACACAATTTTCTATTGTCATTTTGTGTTTAAATTCAATTTAAACATATTTCAGAAGTTGGTGCAAGTGGCCCTTAATCTTTTTTATTTTAAAACCTCAAACATTTCGGGTTTCAGAAATCCACCGAGGTGTCCATCCAATAAAGGACTTGACGTGTTTCTACATTAGGTACATAGATACGTATATCAGTAAATTTATTTCGTCTTACGGCTATAGGGGTTGATGATATCAAACAGATCACTGGTGAAACCTGGAAAAGAGAGTGGCAAAAGATAAACCAACACAATGAGACCAAACGTGCTGTGAATCATATCATAATAATAATAATACCTACTATTATTTTTATTAACTGTCTCGTTAGTCTAGTGGTCTCAAGTGCGACTGCTACGCTAGAGGTCCTGGGTTCAATTCCCAGGTCGAGCAAAGTGTTATTGGGTTTTTCTATGAAATTGTCTGTACCTAGCAGCTCGGAGTTTGGAATTTGTGCCTGGTTAATGTCAATAGGCTCGCCACCTATTACATAGGACCTAAACATACCGGCGAACTGTGAGTGTACCTTAGTACACCTCTGCCTAACCCTTCGGGGAATATAGGCGTGATGTTATGTTATGTTTTGTTATTTTTTTTTGGAAATGTACCTATAGTCGAGCCACCTGATAATAAGTAGTCTTGTCTGCCCATGGACACCTGCTACACCAGAGGAGTTGCTTTGCCGACCCCTAAGAGACTGCTGACAATTTGAGCCGCAGCGACCGAGGTGGAACTGACTCTCGCGCGCAATAGTTAGAACTCATACAAAGGTTCTTTATATTAGGCTCAGATGTAAGGGTGGTCGACAACCAAGGCCTACGATCGAGCAAGTCAGATATTTTCTCGCGTCTTAGCTGTTACGAGATACCGATCTGATCTGGAAATGTGAACAGTATTTTACTACGTAACAATTAATATGGTGTTTCTCTACGTATGTGAAAGTACAATCAAACAAACAAAGGTTCACATAATAGATTTCGTAACTTTTCACCGCACCTACAACTTTTATTCATACTCGTAATATCACATATCTAAGCAAAACTTTTATGAAATCTCATCGAACCAGTCTAAAACCAACAAATTACTTGCTTCCATAAAAAAATGCAAATTTGGCGTTAAGAGAAACCGCGTTAGATGATTTCAACATCATTTTTTTAACCTGTTCGCACTAAGAATGCATTTCTAGACGGTTTTAGAAAACCTTGTCCCGTCCTACATGGCAAATGCATCCGCCATTTAAAATATAAGACCATGTGCCAACATGTTTTTACTTTATAACAGCTATATAACCTAGAAAATAGATCGCAGTTCTATGAACTCGTACCACGAGATAAAATTGCATCAACTGCATTTGATTTTCTGTATACATTACCCTATATCTTTATCAAATATGGATCTGTCTTGGTATATAACCAGCAATGGTTTCTAATGATGTTTGGGAAGAATGGTGTCGTGTAGTGTTGTGGTGTAGGGCGATGTAGTAGATCTTTCTGCCTTCACTTCGGTTGCTAAGCGAGAAGCTTGCATGTGTGCGTGAGTGCAGTGCCCGAGGCTATAGTGACGTGACACCGATGTTATCGATTCAGTTTCTTATCGACGTAGTACCTGCAGGGATTGTGACGAAATAAGTAAAGTAGACGTACAACTATTATGAGCATTTATCAGAAAACAAACATACTTATTACAAGTAACACTGATTGATTATTATGTGCTCGTGTTGCTTCTGCATATTAATTTAGTCTAATGGTGTATCTTAAATACATTTTAATCAATTCGCAGAATATTCAAAGCTCTCAAAAATCAAGAATAACTCAACAATCAAACCATTATTAAAACCCTTAACTAATTACAAAACGAACCTATTACGTCCAATTTCGTAACACCAATCTTTAACGCACAATCTAGACAATCATCGCTAATCCAAATGTCTTATACCAATTTCGACAAAATTTTCGCAACTCTTTACAACACTATTATTATCTTTCAAGCGCTACAAACACATGCACAAACTGCATTCGATTATGACAAAAAACAATTTTACATTTGCCGTTCTGAAATTGGAAATTAAGCGAGTTTAAACCTTATCTTTAGGAGAAATGGTTTCGAGGTTAATAAAAGCTTGTAATGTTAAGTTTGTGTGTGTATAAAAGTGACGTATTTTGGTGGTGTGAGTGCTGTGTACAGAGTCATCGACCCGTATCTCGGGCGAACCTACCCCAACGCGAAAAATATAAGTATTTCCGAATGGTAACTACTGTTGTAATCTGTCACTTTCTAAAATGACATGCGTTAAACCTAGATACTTACTTATTTTTTGTCAATTTTCACTGATCGTCTCGATTTTAAATAGAATCGATCACCACAAAGGCCGAAGGTTTACTTGAGTTTTTATGTTACGGTAATTCTAGTGTTACACTCTTAGGCCCACTTGCACCAAATTCTTAAATGTGTTTAAGTCATATTTAAACACAATTTTTCATAGAAATTTCGAGTTTAAATATAATTTAAACACATTTAAGAAGTTGGTGCAAGTGGGCCTTATTGGCTTGGAGCTGGGCCCAATAAATGTTTATTGAACAGAATGATTGGATATTTTATATTAAACCCGTACTTGAGGACTGTAAGACGACATATTGAGATATTAGGTTTGCTACCTGTTATATATTGACTAAATATAATGACAGGTATACATGGCAACGCTATACTCGTGTTTTACGCGAGCTGAACTGACAAGACCATACAACTTATTAGAACTTAATTAACTTTTAGAAAAAACATTTATCCGAAAAAAATGTGGACAATCTGACCTAGAAAGGTTAACGCTATCGTCTATTTTCATGCTATTTTGCTGTGCTGGAATCGTCGTATTATCCTAGTGAGGTCCTCTAATAGTGGGGACACATCAGAATATGCCTCACTGGCATCCACATTGCTCGGTGATAGGACGTCATAAGGTTCCACTGGCTGGCAACCACCCTTGCGTCAGAGTCTGTCGTAAACTACTTTTTCCGCGTGAGAGCCAGTTCCCCCCTCAGTTGATGTGGCTCTAACAGTTTTCAGTCTGTAGGCTACGCATCAGCAACCTCTTTGGTATAACAAATGTCCATGAGCGACGATGACTCCTTACCATCAAGTGGCACATCGCATAGCATAGTAGTAGTAGTATAGCATAATATTCCAATAGCATCCATAATTTTTATTGTGGGAGAGCCATGCTTCGGCACGATTGAGCCGGCTTGACCCGAGTGACGGCCTCACAGAAAACCGGCGTATAAAAACACTTACGTTGTTTTTCACAAAGTAAGTGAGGTTACCAGAGGCCCAAACCCTTTTAAAAGGAGGGCTCCTCTTGTGTTGCAGGTGTCCATGGACGGCGGTAATCGCTTACCATCGGGTGATCCGTCTGATTGTTTTCCCCCCTATTTCATACAAAAAAAAACATGATTGAACCCCTCCAGCTAATTCAATATCATGCGGATATCATTGGACTGGCAAATTATAGGTCTCGACTTTCAAGTTAAAATCTCGCATTTCTGATACTTCTAAATCATGTGTGTACACTGTACAGTGTTTGCTGACCATGTCTGACACTTAGCTAAATGATTATAGACATTGAAATAAAACTATTTTTTACGGATTTCATTGATATATATTTAAAGTACATATCAATGAATGATTACTAGATTAAATGATGAAGAAACTTCCTCGTTAGTCTAGCGGCCCCAAGAGCGACTGCTACGCAAGTCCTGGGTTCGGTTCCCAGGTCGAGCAAAATATTATTGAGTTTTAGTATGAAACTCGGAGTTTGGAATTTGTGCCCGGTTAATGGCAATGGCTCACACCCTATTACATAGGACTTAAAACATACTGGCGAACTGTGGATGCACATAGCTACTGTTCTGTCTAACCCTTCGGGGAATACAGGCGTGATGGTATATTAAATGATTAAGAAAATCTCCGAAAGGAAAATATCCAGTGGAATCCTGCATACATAACTGATATTCTAGACAGGGGCGTGTGAACTCTGTCAACCCACGCTAAGTAGCGTGATTAATGATAACGTAACCTCTCTCATTCTGATCTGAGACCCGTACCCAGTAGTAAGACAGTAAATTGACATTGCTTACTTTTTTTTTAGGGGATATCGGAGCAAACGAGCAGACGGATCACCTGATGGTAAGCAATAACCGCCGCCCATGGACACCCGCAACACCAGAGGAGTCACAAGTGCGTTGCCCGCCTTTTAAAAGGGTTTGGGCCCCCGGTAACTTCACTCACTCAGCGAAACACAACGCAAGCGTTGTTTCACGCCGGTTTTCTGCGAGGCCGTGGTATCGATCCGGTCGAGCCGGCCCATTCGTGCTGAAGCATGGCTCTCCCACGTGTAAAACTAACTAGATATTAAAATTCAATGCCTTCTATTACACCCACGAAAACCAGGTCACGTGACCTCTTGCTTAGGAAACTACACTCTCTTTTCAATAATCTATAACACACGTTCACATCTAAAACTACCAGTTTAGTCGCGTATGGGTATCTTTATTGCTCGTTTATACACATCGACGTGGTCCAATGACCAAAATTTTATGTGGATGGTCCATAAACTGGTGACAGCGGGTCATACGCGCCGCTCTAAACTCGGAAAAACTTTGTGGATTGAGCCGGGTGCGTCCCAATTATAAGAATGTGTTTGATTGTGAAATTTAATAAAATTGTACATACATACATACTATCACGCCGGTATTCCCCGAAGGGTTCGGCAGAGGTGTACTAAGGTACACCCACAGTTCGCCGGTATGTTTAGGTCCCATGTAATCGGGGGCGAGCCTATTGCCTTTAACCTGGCACAAATTCCTAACTCCGAGCTGCCACTGGGAATTTCATAGAAAAACTCAATAACGCTGCTCGACCTGGGAATCGAACCCAGGGCCTCTAGCGTAGCAGTCGCGCTCAGGACCACTTGGCTAATGAGGCAGTATAAAGATATTTAGTGAAGGAAAAATACGACTACGGACGGCAGTAAGGATTCGAACCTGCGGCTCCTGGTTAGATACACCAGACGCTATGACCAATAAGCCACCGCGAGACCCACCTGCCATGTCGAAATTTGCCTTCACATTCTGAACTTACGTCTTAAAGGTGACTTAGGTTCGAATCCTGCCTGCGAGTCGATTTTTTCTTTCACTAAATAACTTTAGGTATAATCTTAGCATGAAAAATGCAAAAAAAAAAATCACAAAAAGATAGTTAATAGGCTGGTATGGTAGCAATTTCCGAGACAGAACTAACCGTAAGGTAAGTCATGTCAGTTGAGAGGCAAAGTTACTTGCTTCCAATTGATGTTACTGACGTCACCCAGGTTCGGATTCTGCCTGCAAGTCAAATTTTTCCTTCACAAAATAACTGGGAAAATGGGGATGAATTCCGGTATACAGATTGAAGCTTTTTCTTAAAAAGTACTTCAGGTACTTATAACCGCTGGCCACAGCTACTTACCTATACTTTCTAGAGCAAAGATCACTTTCATTGGCAGTCCGTCACTGCCCACTTATATTTGTGTTTACATCGTCGGCAAGGGCTAATAAAACCGAGTACACCGGCAGGCTATTTGCAACACTAGCACTTTGGTACATTAGTGCTGCCCTTCGGCGGTACGGATATATTGGCCCTCGCCCTTTGCCCTCCACTAACGACTGTTATTTATTGTATTGAGCCGCCTCGCCTGTAGCCCTGGATTACAATAATAGAAGGCGTATTGTGATTGTTGTGTGGTAAGCAGTAAAGAACGTTGAAATTGGAAGATTGAAGGTCGATTTTTGATTGGAATTAAAGGTTAATACATCGATAGTGAAGTGTTAATATAACAAAGTCAAAGATACTACGTTACAGGAGGCGTTTCATTACGTAATCATACGCTGTTTTTCTTCAAAATTCTCAGTAAAAGCTAAATTATTTGACCACACGTTTGCCTCATCGGCTTCCGTGATACGTGTTGTAGGTTCGATGCCGATACGGAGCAAATATTTCTATGGTCTACAGGTAGTTGTTCCGGATCCGGGGTTTTGTGTGTGTGAGAATTTGTCTTTGTAACCGAACCGGCCACGATAACGAAGAAAATCCTAGCGTGAGGCGGCGTTTCTTTTTAAAAAAGATGTATTTTAACAAACATAAACCTACCATCACGCTTGTATTCTCCGAAGCCTTAGATGGACACCCACTCAGTTAACTCTTTGCTCAACATGGAAATCAAACCCAGACCCTACGTCGATTTATTGAAGTCCATTTAATTTTCATCATTACACTTCTAGAATCACCATCAATGCACTTCTAGACATACCGTCGAATGTAGACGATACCTAAACATTGTGTGTTTTGCAATCAATCAAATCTATTCTGCCCAAACTCTACAATAAGTAAACAAACGCTATCATGATTAAAACAACAATTATACCCAATTTCCGATCGCCATCCAAGCAATTCGTACCACAATAACATCACTACACGCAACGGTACCGTCAAAGTGGCCCGCTAGAGGTGCGCCGTCTGCTAGAGGTGCGACTGGTTCCGCACACCTACGGAACCGGTGCTGTTGCTAGGCGAAGCGATCTCTTGTCCTACTAGCAAGTATAGACGGGTGCAGAAGTGATTTAAACGTTCTCTACTCGGGAATTTTATTGATTAATGCTTTAACAAGAAAAAAAAAAAACAATTTACAAAAAAGTACATTTTAATATCTTCTGTAACAAACATAACCATTATATCGCGCCTGTTTTCTTTGAAGGGTTAGGTTAGGTTAGGTTACTAGAGATCAGTTCGTGTGGTTAAATGCAGCAATGCATGATTTGGAAACAAGTGCCGATCGGTTCAAATCCGGGTGGTATTGGCTGGCTCGACTTTGAAGGGTCGCGAAAGTAATGCGTAGCAGTTCTCGTGGCCCCTCCACAAAAGCGGCCGTAGGCAGAAACGGAGTTTTTAGTGGGTGCGAGCCCCACATAACTTCACCTTTCCCCGAAGGTGTCGTATGCGCCAGGCATTTTCTCCGACCAAAAAAAAAAGGTTAGGTTACTAGAGGTGGCTACTTAGAGGTGTACTAATGTACTAGATACTGTGTGAATTTACTTACCTAATTATCATTTTAAATTCTTAGTCACTAATAGATATGAAAAATATAATATTTATAACAAACAGGAAAGAACATTATAACAGGACTTGTAAATATGAGTACATTGTAGAATGTCTAACTGGACACCTAGTTTTATCATATATTTTGATGATGTGTCTTTTCGACTGCTTGGAATCTCCTTTAGATATCCACTCCGGTCTCACTTGGAAATTAACTTTCAATGTTCACGCAAGCTGTTATCGCAATATTGTACCAGTGAAGATTGTAAAGACATTCATTGTAAAAAGAATCCATGGAGAAGAATGTCCATTGCCGGATTCTTCTCCATAAATCACTTTTGTCGTCAACTGTACGCACACAGTCGATATTAGAAAGCGAGATGACGCTGGCGCCGGCGTCTTCCACTATTCGCGTTAATTGTACCAGCACTCCGGCACTCCGGCGCTCCGGTACTGCGGCAAGCGTCACAAATATATGAAAGTTGTCTGTTTGTGCTAAAAGCTACACGAGTTGCTACCCACCCGGTTTTCACCATGTTACTAAGCCAATTAGATTATGTATGCATACATGTGTCTATATTTTTATTTTATATTTTTGAAAAAAAGCTTAATAGCAATGTGGATCGCACATTACTAGTATTCTTGTTAACCCCTCGTGCTAAGCTAAAATGCTTGTGTTACGAGTGGGTTTACGTCGGTAGTGCAATGGGAGGGTTTCGAACCGGCAACCACATGATTGCAAGTCCGGCGCCATAGCCATTAGGTTACCGCCGCTTCAATATATATTCTTCTTCGCTATAATATTGACACTTTAAATAAAACGACATAATAATTAAGTATATTCTTCTTCTCATTAGCCTAGTTGTCCTGAGTGCGACTGCTAAGCTAGAGGTCCTGGGTTCGATTCCCAGGTCGAGCAAAGTGTCATTGGGTTTTTCTATGAAATTCCCAGTAGCAGCTCGGAGTTTGGAATTTGTGCCCGGTTAATGGCAATAAGCTAGCCCCCTATTACATGGGACCTAAACATACCGGCAAACTGTGGGTGTACGCCTCTGCCTAACCCTTCGGGAATACAGGCGTGATGGTATGTAATGATGGTATTCTTCTTCTCAGTCGTATTAACGTATACTCTTGGAAGGGTAGTCGTGGTCACGACCTTCCTTATTGTCTCCCGCCATCTCTCTCTAACCGAGCAATTCCGAGCAGGGGTGACTCCGTGTGAGCTTTCTCTTGGTCAGTCCACCGCAAAGGGGAGCGTTCTCTGGACCTTGAGCCATTCACTCCTCCCTGAGGATTCCTACTTCTTGAGGTCCTTCAACAAACGTCAGGTGCGTAGTACTCTCAACCATCGCGTAGGTATCAGAAGAAGTATGAATTTAGAAGAAGCAAAAGAAGTATTCAAGAATTGTAGCAAGAAGTGGTCTATAGTTTCTGTCTACCCTTGTGGGACAAAGGCGTGTCTGTATGTACCTACATATATATGTATATTTATTTATATTATTCACTAGCCCGTTGATAAGGTGAACGAGCTAAAGCTAAGTATTTAAGTATCATAATTATGCCTATGTATGTATGTCTCATAAGTAATTTCAATGTAATGGTATCACCCCAGACGGACTCAGCGATTGTAGTTTACGAATGGGCCGGCTCGACCGGAGTGATACCACGGCCTCACGGAAAACCGGCGTGAGACAACACTTACGTTGTGTTTCGCCGAGTGAGTGAGGATACCGGAGGCCCGACCCCAAAGGTGAGCCAGTAACCGTTCCATTTTGCAATTCTTTTAAAAGGCCCAAACCCTTTTAAAAGTCGGGCGACGTACTTGCGACTCCTCTGGTGTTGCAGGTGTCCATGGGCGGTGGTAATCGATGACCATCAGATGATACTTCTGCTCGTTTGCAGTTCTAACCCATAAAAAAAGAATTACTTAGCTTTGCCAACTTAATATTATTTAAATGGACAAAATGTATGGTAACAAGCGGGTTGTTTAAACAAAATTCATATAAACATGTCTGCCTGTCTATCCACAGACACTGTCTGTCATTTTCGCCTCCATACTGTTTTTGTTAACCTTACTGTACAGTTAGCAACATAGCACATTTTTTATCTCGATGCCATCTTGTGCTACTAAAATCTATACTAATATATAAAGCTGAAGAGTTTGTTTGTTTGCTTGAACGCACTAATCTCAGGAACTACTGATCCGATTTGAAAAATTATTTCAGTGTTAGATAGCCCATTTATTGAGGAAGGCTATAGGCTATATAACATCACGCTACGCGGACAAAGTCGCGGGCAGAAGCTAGTTCTTTATAAAAATGACTTGACTTGACTTGTAAAGGTGTAAGAAATGTATATAAAGAAATAAACATTATTATATATTTTCGTCATCACTATTTAGTATAATTTATTATTTAGTCATTAAAAAAAAATGTATGGTTTCCAAACACTTCAGAAATTATTATCTTGACTCTATAGCATGACAGCGTAGCATAACGCTACGGCAGCGTAGTAGCGTAGTGTAGCATTATAAGCGTAGTAAAACATCGTAGCATAGAGTAGCGTAGCAAATAACAACGTAGCAGAGAATGGCGTACCAGAATACAGAGTAGCGCAGCCGAAAGTAGCAAGAGTATATTTACTGATCAAGCTTGTAAGCAATGACGTAAGTTTTCGACAAATCTAGCGCACAAATGTCATCTCCATACATTTTGTTTCTATTCGAACTTCAGATTGCCTCTTCAGGCTCTGAAATATTATGCTAAATCGAATGCGAAGTAAATATTTTATATTATGGCTTAACTATTTTTATGATACTCAGTAATTAGCATAATTAAGATTGATGATTGTAAAACTAAACCAGTAGCTAACATCGAAAGTTATCTTGATTCTCATAAAGTCATTTTATGGGCACAAATTAACTAATCCACTCTCAGCATTTGATTTAAAAAAAACGTTGCCCCACCCTAGGATTCTACCTGTACGGTGCGTTTACAAACACAAATTCTCACATACACAATCGCTCAAACCCAGAAAAACTACCTGTAGATCATACAAATATTTGCTACGTGTGGGGATAGAACCTACAACACGTCTTGCAAAAGCCGATCACTCCGCCGCTACGCCAAACGTCTTCCATACTGCTTGTATACTCGCTTGGAATACAATCTTTATTAGATTGAGCCTAAAACTATTGAATTTAACTTCTAAACGTATATAAAAAAGTAAGTATATTTGATAAGCTGAACGATTGGTTTCTGTACTGCGTAATGTATGTTCTTCCATACAAAACTGCTACTGTTACGGCTTACAAATTCTGTTGTATGAGTGTTTGAGATATCAACATGTATGAATGAAATCACACCCACGCGAAACAAAACGCTATCGCAAGAAAACGGCTTAAAAAACTTCAGTATTTCACGTTGCTTCATAGCGTTAACATAATAGGTAGGTCAATACATAATCTATCACAATCACTTACGGCAATAATAAGATTTCACAATCATCGAATACTTTAAATTACTGGCCTACAATACAAACACACACAATTAGTTTTTCTAAACGTTTTTGAATTAAATCTCAATTTCCATTTAAAATGTTGTTTCTAACTGTACTCGGTGTTTGTGATACGAAAGTTGATACCGCTCTGACATTTAATAAAGAAAACAATTATATTTGTTTGTTTGTTCCGACCGTACAGTTACCGCTGGGCGTTTGCGCAAGCGCCTGTGCTCGTTCTTTATTCGTGTGGCAACCAATCAAAACTACCATTTACCTACATACGTCCCATTAGATAGAATTAATTTGTCAAACAAATCCGGGAGATAAATTCGAGAAAAAAGGATTTTTAGCTTCGATTGGGTAGCGTTCGGAGGGCTTCGAGAACGGTCGGGTGTGTTCGGGCACGCTCGGCACGGGTCATCGCTCCGACCTAGATCGGTTGCGCCCGCGCAGCCGCTGTTGCTAACCGCGCGTTTATTCTATTATTTGTGTTAAATTGTGGAGCGTTGCGTGTTCATGTTTAGTTTGTTATAAAATTACACATAACTATCTGTAACGTGTTCTTTTTATGACCATAACAAAGTAGAAAATGGCGGAATGCACGCGAAAATAAACGCCATGTTTGTTGATCATTTAACTTGCTTTCTATTAATGGTGGAGCCATCTTGACATTTGTGCGGAACACATCCAGGATGTTATAAAATATCGCTGGTAATAATTAAGTATATTAATGTGTGAACTCTTTGCAAGACTTTTGTATTGCTAATCAACTTTTGTAAATTAAAGTTTGTGACTTTCTCATACTTTTTTCTGTGGCCTGTCAAGAATAGACATACGATATTGAAGATAGGAAGTAAATATTCTAACCATCACGCCTTTATGCCTGGGATAGGCAGATGTGTACTTTACTTCGCTGGTCCTATAATATGGGACGAGTCTATTGTTATTAACAGAGTACGAATGCAAAGTCTATGCTATTAATGATTTCATAAAAACCTACCGACCTAGGAATCGAAACTAAGACCTCCAGCGTACGTTGCGTTGCTACTGCGCTAACGACCACTATACTAATGAGGCAGATAGCTATAATATGGCAAAGGCTTTAGAAAAGCTATTTAAAACCGAAATAAAAACACAACTTTGATCATTATAACTGACGTCTCGGTTCCTGTAGTATAAGAACTTCAGTACTAGGGGTCACGCGTTCAAATCCCGCATGGAACAAATTAATATGATGTGCGTGTACCAGCAACATATTGTTTGGAAAAAAAAAACTAATTTTTATTGGTACCAATATCATTGCACAACTAACAAACGTAGGTAGCTACCTACTAAACACGTTCAAAAACGACACATAGACGATATACATTATAACACATCGGTAAGTATGTTATAACGCTACTATCGTGTACCAAGTAGTAGGTGCTTGCAGGTGGGTAACCCTTCCGCCGCCGCGACACACAAGTCCCATTAGCTGGCCAACGAGGGCACATATGGGGCCCAGCATGCGGGACGCTTTTCTAACATACCTACTTAAGTACTTCCAAAGAAAAGCAGATGGGTTATAATAAATTCCATATGGTAGACAATTTAGATTGTTATTATTTTTAATACTTAAGTAGGTCTTTGCTATTATTTTTTTTATAATTCGACTAGCTTTTGCCCGTGGCTTTGCTCACATGAAGCCATATATTAGGATTAAAAATGGATCACAAGATCACAAAATTAATTTAACAAATAACCAACAGTCATGATCTCTTTTGTATGGGTCTGTATACATTCGAAAGGTCCAGCTGTATCTCAGGATCTGTTGAATTAATTGAGATAAGAAGTTCGCCAGTTTTTAAGTTGGAGCATATACTTTCTAACAGTGATAAAAAAATTAAAATCTATTGAGTAGTTTTTACGCCAACTCGTAACAAACAGACAAACGACAAGAATAAAAAAAAAACATATTTTGCGTTCGGAGACGTCTATATACCCTAAATCACTTGTTTTTTCTTTAAATATATTTTTATAGGTATATAATTGTAGAAATAGAAAAGATATACAACCCCACCAAAAAAATGACGAATGAAATACGAATGAATGTAAATATGACGCATAGTAGATATCATAATCGTTCTAAAACTTTTATTCCCATATGGAAAATGGGGAGTTATGCTATTATAAAAGTCATATCAATTAATTTATCATACACATTAAATAATTCACGCTTGCAACAACTAAGACACAC
Organism: Acronicta leporina; assembly: GCA_947256265.1. Taxonomy (NCBI): domain Eukaryota; kingdom Metazoa; phylum Arthropoda; class Insecta; order Lepidoptera; family Noctuidae; genus Acronicta; species Acronicta leporina. The sequence goes on along the minus strand of OX366526.1, from coordinate 14,299,444 downwards.
CTTTTTAGCTTTCAATTTAATTACCAGAGCACACGTAAATCATGGACAGCCTACTGAAATTAACTACCATTTATGTAATTATGAATACATTTTATTTAAGCTGGTTCTGCATTAATAATATTATATTTTAATTGATGGTAATTATTTTTGTGTGTAGCATGTCATTTTCATATTATAGTTAGTGTAATGATTATGTTTATGTTAAAGAGGAAATGATACTATAATTTTATAGACAACTAGCTTTTGCTGATTGGTGATCTCTTCTTTGTATGGGCCTTAATACATCAGAGAGGTCAAGCTGTATCTCAGGAACAGTTTAATTAATTGAGATAAAAATTCACAAATTTTTATGTTGTTCGTATACTTTCTATTCAGTAGTTTTGCTCCAACCCGTAACAAACAGACAAGAATTTAAAAAATCACATTTTTTGGATTCTCAGACGGTTATTATTAAAATTCTTGTCTGTTTGTCTGTTTGTTACGGGTTGGAGCAAAAACTACTGGATAGATTTTAATTTTGTTATCACTGTTAGAAAGTATATGCTCCAACTTAAAAACGGGTAAACTTTTTATCTCAATTAATTAAACGAATTCGGAGATACAGCTTGACCTCCCTGATGTATAGAGGCCGATACAAAGAAGAGATCATCATTGTTGGTTTTTCAACTTTTACTCCTAATATAGCTTCACGTGAGCGAAGCCGTGGGCAAATTTGTCATACAGCACCTTGGAGTTTGTTAAGACTTTGGCGCGTGAAAGCCAGTTTCCCCTTAGTAGCTGCGGCTCTGGCAGTGTGCAGTCCATGGGGCCCTTTAGGGCTACAACGCATTAGCCAGGTCCTCTGTTGTTGCAGGTGTCTATGGGCGACGATCATTACTTACCACCGGGTGAATCGTCAGTTCGTTTGCCCAGGAAAATAAAAAAACAACTAAACGGTCGTCCTTCTGTCCTCTATACGGCTAAGAATGGTTAGTAATGTTTCCCAAACTCCAAAAAAAGCAACTCGCCATCATAACCTTCATAACAAGATGGAGCAAACCGTGGTGCAATTAAAATAAATGTCCACAGAAGATCGTGCTACAGCGGGGACGTGACGCGCGCAGCGGGGGGGTTACGTGCCTCGTAATAAGGAACCCGACGGACATGACTTGCTGTATAGGTACATAGCGCAGAAATAACAGTAGAACAACTGATTTGCATAAATAATTTCAATGACAGTTTTTTTTTGTTAAGAAATTTATATTTAGATAACATAACATGACGTATTCCTCCAAGGAATGTACACCCATAGTTTAAAGGGATTTTTAGGCCCCAGATAAAAGGGGGCGAGCTTGGAGCGCAAATAATAACCGACGTACCCGCCACCTCTCCAGATTGCAGACGATCCATGCGATGATGATGATCATCGATGGATTTTCCCTACTGAACAACAAGTACCATTTAAAGTTTCAATATTTTATCAGCCAGTCTAGTTGTTTACTTTAAAGGACTCACACTGAAAAACCGAACCTACGTTCTGGTTCAATACAATACACAAGATCCTATGACCAACTAAGTCACCGCAAGTCCCACCAGCCAGATAGCAATTAACCTTGAAATTCCAATAAAATCCTATTTTAATTTAACTTAATTAACTTAATTTAATTTAATTAACTGCCTCATTAGCCAAGTGGTCCTGAGCGAGACTGCTATGCTAGAGGTCCTGGGTTCGATTCCCAGGTCGAGCAAAGTGTTATTGGGTATTTCTATGAAATTTCCAATGGCAGCTTGGATTTAGGAATTTGTGCCCGGTTAATAGCAATAGGTTCACCACCATATTACATGGGACCTAAACATACCAGCGAACTGTAGGTGTACATTAGTACGCCTCTGCCTAACCCTTCAGGGAATACAGGCGTGATGGTATGTTGTGTTAATCCTATTTTCAAGCACACCACAGACTTGAGTTACGGCTCTGTTATCGACTGTAACCCTACCCCGCTAGTTAAACTACATGATTCGTAGTTATCGCTTCAGAGGCTCACAAACTACCGCCACAAAAACTACGCGTATAACCACACGTACCGACAGATTGCTTGTAGTAAAAAATACTAATAGAATTTATTGTTAGACCATCGTTTAACTGTGGGTCCCTCAAGCTTGTGCGTAAAGGAGATAGAAATGGTACAGAAACGTCATTAACGGTATACCCGTTTTTTAAAGTTGGTAGAACTGTACTGCTAAGTTTGTTTGCGTTGGTACATAATATTGCCAAAAATACTCTTCTTCGTTGCCTCATTAGCCTAGTCGTCCTAAGCGCTCCAGAGATCCTAGGTTCGATTCCCAGGTAGAGCAAAGTGTTGTTGTATTTTATATGAAATAAACGATTTTCGTCAATGAGGGAGTACAAATAGACATACTATAATAATATAATTATACTGTCACGCCTGTATTCCCTGAAAGGTTAGGCAGAGGTGAACTTATGTATATCCACAGTTCGCCGGTATATTGAGGTCTCACATAATAGGGGCGAGCCTATTGCAATTAACCGGGCACAAATCCAAGACCCAATTTGCTACAGAGAATTTCATAGACAAACCCACTAGGCTTCGCCAAAGAATCAATCCCTGACTCCTAACTGAACCTAGCAGTCAGTTTATTGTTCTATATAATTACTAGCTTCTGCCCGCGACTTCGTCCGCGTAGCGTGATGATATATAGCCTATAGCCTTCCTCAATAAATGGGCTATCTAACACTGAAAGTATTTTTCAAATCGGACCAGTAGTTCCTGAGATTAGCGCGTTCAAGCAAACAAACAAACAAACTCTTCAGCTTTATATATTAAAGTATAGATATATTTATGTCTATGTCTGGTTCGTATTAATGAAACAAAAAACATACATTGCGTAAATCCATAAAAAGAAAAAAAAACAGTAATAAGTCATTAAGTCGTATGTTATTTGCAAAACAACATAATAGTTATACCTACATAATGTAACCGCAATAACTATGTAATGATACCATAGCGTGATACAATACGAATTACAATCATAACAGTGAAAGTCACATCAAAATAGATACAGCAATTTATGTGATAGCTAGTGTGGGTAAGATAAACAAACATAATAACATAACCATTTACCATGAAGCGATTACAATTTTTATTTATAAAACAAAGTCGTGTTAGTTTACAATTACACCATATACCTACATACATAATTATGATCTTTTATTTTTTGGATTTGTCCGCCTCAAATAGCAAAATAACTATTAGAACATCGAATTCACGAAGAATCGGGCTGTAATAGCTAGTATATTTATTTTATTTTTATTTTTATTTCTTCAGGATAACAAACAATTACGTAATAAGGCATAATAATTACGTAATAAGGCATAATAAGGCGTAATAGTATAATTATTATAAAGTTTAAAATTATTTGTAGATATATTCTGACAAATTTATTGTGTGTATATTTTTTAATAGCCTAGATGAGATAAATGAAGAACAGCTAGCAGAACTCTCCATCGGACAACTGGTGGACTTCTGCAAGGCTACGGGAAGATTTGCGACGCCGAGCGCCAGTAACCCATGACGGGATCCACCAGATGGGGAACTGGGCGAAATAATCCCAACATGAGGACTGATCGCCCGCCTGGTGCCTGCCGGCGTCCCCGAATCATAAATAGAATAGAATAATAGCCTATATATTATTTTCAATTGAAAAGTCAAATTTATAATTTTGAAAGGCCCCCTTATTTATCTTTCCAATCCACTTCATTTTGTGAGAAAAATTAAATAATTTAGTAAATGGCAAGGCTTCATTTAAAAACCTATAAAAATACTCTATTATTTTACGACCAAAATGTTCTAAGCTGACGTTTTAATTTAAAACACGAATAAACTCAGAAATGTGCTCATCAACCGATTATTTTTATAGATAGCAAATAGTGTCGTTTGTCACGCCACATAATACGAAATGGAATCGTTTATGCGTCCCATCCCATTCGCGACCTCGTAAACATACGCACAATAAAACGTAGTAACGAATTTTTAATTGTATTCATAAGTTACTCGACTTTGTCTGCGTGGGTTTTAGCGATAGGTTAAATTTGGTTAACCCAGGTTATAAATCACCTCTGTGCAAAATTTCATACAAATCTGTTCAGCTGTTTTTACATGGAAACAAACTTCCAAAAACATATAAAATTCTACTATTTCTACTATTATAAAATTGTAAAAATGCTGTGTCCGTAAATTTAAGATATTTTTAAAACAAGTGAGTACGTTAAACGTATAAACGTCTCCAAATCCAAGAATAACTAATTTCTTGAAAAATATATATGCATAATTATCTCGAAATGATTTTAGGGTTTCGTTTATTATTATTATGGTTCGATAATCTAATTGACGTGTTTGAGTTCTTGCGCTTCAGTTACGTGTATTTTTTGCATTGTTTTTTTTTATATTTTCTCTATGTTCTAGGTATAGTCATGGGTGGTGGTTATCACTTACCATCAGATACACTGTTTACTCGTCCCTAGCATAAACAAACAAAAATGTAAATATTCAGTATTCAATATTCCTGCAGTATTTCCGGACCAATACGACCTTCAAACCTTCAAGAAAAGAGCGTACTCCCTTTTAAAAGGTGGGCAGCGCACTTGTGACTTCTCTGGTGTTGCGGGTGTCCATGGGCGGCGGTGATCGCTTACCATCAGGCGATCCGTCGGCTCGTTCAAAATCTTAACCGAAATATCCTCACAGAATGCTTTGTTTGACACAACCACACAACGTTGCATTCCACGCGTATTTTTATACTTTAGAGCCACAGCAACGTGTAAATATTAGTGTAATTATCGTACAAAATGCCTGAATAATGTAAACAATACGGCTGAATACCGTACATGTCACCAGCAGGGACAGTGGTGCGGCCGCCCACGTGGCACTGATGACGTCAGTACAGAGGGGCGCTGACCCCTGGTATTTTTATAAATATATTATGAATCTTTAACAAACAACTTTTGTACCTATTAATAAACCTTTTCATTCTACAATCATGAAAAATATTTAGATGTTTTATCAATTTCAAGAAAAAAGAGAATTTCACTGACTTATGTAGAAGAATATTAGAGCAATAGTTTTTAGTTTAGATTAAGTTTAAAAAAAATGTTGCTCCACTCTTGAATTTTCTCATGTAACGTGGGTGAGTTTACAATCACAAATTATCACATACACAACCGTACCTAAGTACCTGTAGATCATACAAATATTTGCTCCGTGTGGCGATCAAACCTACAATACGTGGCGCAGAAGCCGATCTCTCGCCGCTACACCAAACGTGTCGTCAGCAGAAAAAGTCATAGTGTACATTGTTAGTTGGTTTAAGGAATTTTCTTCGTCCGTGTCACTCGGTGTCACACGGGGTCACACGTTGACCCATTTATCCCCCCCCCCCCTGAAATTATGTGACGTAGGTAATTTATGGATGGCCGCTGTTCCAAATATCGGAAAAGGGCGTTATATTGACTCACGTTCACTAGCCCCCCTCCCCACCCTCCCCCTCAAGACGGTTAGCACAAACATCACTAAGTGTTCGCGATAAACAACATTATATTCACGAAAAACCGATAAAAAACGTCACGACAACTATTATAAAGATCATTACCTTCCCTAACCGACTCATTGTGAAAGTTAAAAGGTGTTATATATTCCCACAACGACGATAAACAGATCTGCTGACCACCTGTTCCTCTCCTAACCCAGATTCACCACAATAAACATACATAACCTATAAGAGACTGAAAATATGCGAAAAATGCAGAAAATTGCCAGAATTATTTGGCAAACATTCGCAAAAATTTACTAAAATGCCATGTCCGCTGAAGTCATAAGTGTATCTGCTACACTAGACGTCCTGGGTTCTATTTCCAAATCGAGCAATGTTATATGTTTTTCTATGAAATTTTCAGAAGTAGTTCTTAGTTTGGATTATGCTCGGATGATAATAGGCTCGACCACTTACATGGGACCTAAAAAATATGCAGACGAACTGTTGATTTATATTAACATAACTCTGCCTAACCCTTTGGGGCATACAAGCATCTTGGTACATTGACATTATAATGGGAAGGTATATGGGATTTGTGTTTATGAAATATTTACCTTTGATAGGTATTACGGATCCGAGAAACGGTGACTGTTAAAAGTCCCATGGCCCACCATATGCTAAGGAATAACAAGTGAGGTTTAGTCGGTATGAGTCTGGCATACCCTGTCGTCTACCCTAATCTATGAGAGGATTTTTCAATATAAAGAAGATACATTCACAGACACAGATGTTCTATGCGCAGACGCATATAAACATGCAAAATCTAAAGACGTGTAGCCTACATATCATCACTACATAGTATAAAACAAAATCGCCTCCCGCTGTCTGTCTGTCTATCCCTATGTATGCTTAGATCTTTAAAACTACGCAACGGATTTTCATGCTTTTTTTAATAGATAGAATGATTCAAGAGGAAGGTTTTAAGCTATTTGACATCACGCTACGACTCTTAGGGACCTCAACGTGGGTGAAACCGCGAGTGGGTTGCTAGTATCATACAAAATCCATCCAATAATTTTCTCTTTGTAACTTTATCTGGTATATATAATTTGATGGTTTAAAAAGCACGAAAAAATGCAAAGAGACCATAATGTGATAGCAATAATCGTAAATACATGTAAAAATCAACATGCGCCCACGTATTAGACGCACGTACTCGTAATTACTGACCTAATTATACTCCAACAATGTGTAGGTTTCATTTGTTTGCCGCGTGTCTGGCTAAGAATAGGCGATCCCAAATCGTGGGTGTTATCTAAACCACACTGGGGTAAAAGACTGGGCACTAAAATGAAAGAGAAATTTAGAGGTTAGGTTCCTGCTTCTACCATATTGTCCAAAATACTACACAGTATTTTTTTAAACACTTCCCCACTCTAGTATTTTCTCCTCTATCTAGGTTGCATTTACAAACACAAATTCACACATATACAAACACCCAGACCCCGAACTATCTGTAGTTCATACAAATATTTGCTCCGTGTGGGGATCGAACAACACGTGTCGCAGAAGCCGATCGCTCAGCCGCTACTATAACGCGCCGTAAAAAAATGTTAGCGAATACAATTCTCGATAACTTTACCAAGTTTGGAACCATTTTCCGGTCGTTTATTTCCAGTGAAATAACATGTAATACACGAAATGTTAGGGAACTTAGATTAACGGTATCTATCTCAATTTGAATAATAACACAATTTGATAAAATATTGTTTGGTATAACATTTTTGTGGACAATTTGAGGCCCTTAATATGAGACATTTTGTATTTAATGCAATTAGGTGTAGACCCATACAATACACGTAACACTCTTTCTAAACAATGCAGTTTTGTTTTTCTATGCATAACTTGTCTAAGTAGTGAGTTTTTAAAAATTGTAGTCCCGTTTCTAGTAGTGACAGAATGTATTTTAGTATTTTTTTATAACAAGATTAACTTAATATTCAATTCCGAATTAGATTCAATACCACGTTGTCAGCGGGAGCGAGTCTACAAAATGCTCTGCACAAGTCATCATTTCTTCTATTCCATTCTATTTTCAGCTTGACACGGATAAAAAGACGTATAAAACTCGTAATATCAACAGCGACTCATTCAAAGGCTCGCGACAGCTGAAACAACTAATATAAGTGCGAATACTTTATAAGACAAACGCTTTTACGAGCATTACCTAACTGACAACCCTACACACAGATAGGGTTGCCAGGTCGCCAAACCTAATAGCCGGACAGACCAGCCAGTTTGGCCGGACATTTGGGTAGAAAGGCTAGACAGTAAATTATTGAGGATTTTGTGTGTCATTATTAAAGGTACGACAATTTTTTAAATGTAAAATCAAGGTTTTTTTATTATTTTCATAAATCTTATTAAATTATAATTAAATAATAAATAATAAAAAAAGACACAAGCACACACACACACGCTACGTCAAACAAGGCACGTTTGACGTAGCGGCTGGGCGATCGGCTTCTGCGCCACGTGTTGTGGGTTCCATCCCCATATGGAGCAAATATTTGTATGATCTACTAGTTGTTCCGGGTCTGGACGTTTGTGTATGTGAGAATTTGAGTTGTTAAACGCACATACGATACAGGAGAAAATCCTTGTTTGGGGCAATGTATTACACACACTGCACTGTGATCTATTTTATTAATTTACCTCCGTGTAAAAAAAAAAACCTCTTACCCCAGCATTTTCCCGTGTATCGCGTAAACAGTAAATAAATAATAAATAAAATAAATAACCAGACCAAAAAAAAAAAACAATTTATGTCGTGCTGATAGTGACATCATGACCCTATGTTGGTGTATCATTCTCAATAGCAACTTTGGCAATGCCGGACTCAGGCCTTACGGGTTATTCACCAACTCGACACAAGAGACTGACCATAACATAACATACCATCACGCTAGTATTCCCCGAAAGGTAATGCAGAAGCGTACTAATGTACACATACAAATCGCAGATATGTTCAAGTACCATTTATTAGAGGGCGATCCTATTGCCATTGACCGGGCATTGACTATTGCAAATTCCAAACCCTGTGCTGCTACTAGGAATTTCATAGAATAACCTAATAACACTTTGCTCGACCTGGGAATCGAACTCAGGACCTCTAACGGAGCAGTCGCGCTCAGGACCACTAGGCTAATGAGGCAGTCAAAGTCAGTTGGTGAATAACCCGGCCTTACCATATATGTATAGTTACGCCCTCGCTCTCATAGGGGTAGGCAGAAACTACAGAATATCACTTGAATATTTCTTTTGCTCTGTCCTACCATTGCTTGAATATTTTTGGCACCTCGTGTGAACTAATTTTTATATCTCGTACGTCACAAGATACTATTGACTCTCGGAAGTAGGCCGTCTAATATCATTAGCATATCTACCGCTTTCATTACTATTTATACTTTAGTTTAAATAAATTATGCGCGTGAGCAGCTTTGCTGTAAGAATGGCGCTTGTAATAAAACTTTATTGTTTCTTTGGAATTTATATTTTATAATGAACCAGTTCAAAATATCAGTTAAAATTTACATTAACTGCCTCATTAGCCAAGTGGTCCTGAGGGCGACTGCTACGCTAGAGGTCCTGGGTTCGATTCCCAGGTCGAGCAGTGTTATTGGGTTTTTCTATGAAATTCCCAGTAGCAGCTCGGAGTTAGGAATTTGTGCCCGTTTATGGCAATAGGCTCGCCCCCTGTTACATGGGACCTAAACATACCGGCGAACTGTGGGTATACATTAGTACGCCTCTGCCTAACCGTTCGGGGAATACAGGCGTGATGGTATGGATGTATGTAAAATTTACATTAAAATCTATAAGCAAGTACCTACCATTCATAGTCCTCATTCTTTTCCTCTACCAGGGACAACGTTGCAGACATCTTACACGCCGGGACACAAATGAAAATTGTCAAGCATACAGGCTTCATAGCGATATTTTCCTGTATACTTTGTGTTTCCAGTGATGTGCTAACCACAATAATAATTACATGAACATGGCAATCTATGGTTATCATTACCTACTCTTTTGGCAAGTATGACCTCGAATTATAATTTCTCAAGACACCAGGCTAATATAATTATACTCTTTTAATTGTAATGTGGCATATTCAGTCAATCAAACTGACATATGTAGATTGTTTATGCTTTAATCAACGCCTTGTTTTCAAAAGAAAGTTATAATTAGCGAACTAACGTGGCAATGGGCAGAAGCCCAAGTATGAACAACTATCGAATTCGTATTCAAAACAAATGAGTTTTTTTCTGCTATAAATCTCATACATACATACATATTTTCACAACTGTCTCCCATTGGGGTAGGCAGAGACTACACTTGCTACGATCCTGGCACACCACTTTCGCTTCATCTACGTTCATTACGATTTCACATAGAACGATTTCTCCAATGGAGACCGCGTCTAGGCAAGAGTAGTGTAGCACGCCTGTCAGATGGAGACCATGTAGTAATGACTAGCAGTTGCAGAAGGTGTGTGTGACGGTGGATAGACCAGGAAAGCCGAAAATCAGGCTCTTAGATGTTCCCTAAATAAGGCCCAAGCCAGTGGATGGATTTTCTTGTTATTAGTGAATTGAATTTTGACATTTATGAATTTTATTAATATTTTGTTGCGACATTACAATTTATACTGACATTTATTTTGACATCTAAGTCTATTCTAGTCATTTTTCTTTTGTAAATGTGAGTACCATGTAGGCTTGATTTTATTATACCAGTTTTTATAGTCTGGAGGCTTTGAGAATTTCATACGACCTACACGAATGTCCTGCTGATCTGGTATTGTCGTGCGACGGGTCGTTGAGCTCCCTTATATATGGTTGAGCTACACGATGACTGATGCATGCTTGCCGTCAGTTAGGACTGTTCTACTCAAAGCTGCTATGGTTCTTTCCTTAAAAGGCCATTTCAGACATTGCCCTGCATTGTCCCACTCACATTATTTGCATTATTTTATGTCTGGACTTTAAAAGAGACCATGATTCTCTGAGTTTGTATCGGTGTTTCTTCTCAGAGGTCGTCAGCTAGGAAATGCCGAAGCCATCTAGCTATAAAAAAAAACAAAACATTGACTTGTAAAAGTGTCTCTAATGATCTACTTACAGAAATAAATAAATATCATAAAAAATATCATATCATAGGCTGGTGAAAAAGACGATGAACAAGAATTACAAGTTAACAACTAATATCACAGTGATTTTACGTGTATCAAGGTTAATCGAAATAGAATACATTAAAAGGAATGTCAATGATTAGGTAGTCATTGAAATTCCGTTTAGTTTATTTTAAGATTCAGAATTAACTGTTGAATTTATTTTTATGTCCAGAAAGTAATCTATGTAGTACAGATAGAAAACGAAATAAAATAACTTTTAAGATTATTTTTTCTAAACTTTTGATCAGATCTTAACCATGTTCCATTTTCATGGGACCATGTCAGGAGTATATTCTTTCACGCATTAAAATAATTTTCGAAATCGGTTTATAAATGGCGCTTAAAAATTTATAAATGACTAGCTTCTGCCCGCGACTTCGTCTGCGTGGACTTCAGATAAAAAGTAGCCCATGTGTTATTCCAGACTATAATCTATTTCTGTGCCAAATTTTATCCAGATCCGTTCAACCGTTCTGGCGTGAAAGAGTAACAAACATCCATCCTCACAAACTTTCGCATTTTTTAAAAAAAAAATGCTTACTTGTAATGTGAGCCACACATTACTAGTATTCTTGTTAACCCCTTGTGCTAAGCTAAAATGCTTGTGTTACGAGTGGGTTCACGTCGGTATTGCAATGGGTGGCGTTCGAACCGGCAACCACATGATCGCAAGTCCGATGCCCTAGCCATTAGGCTACCGCCGCTTCAGAGATTTATAATATGAGTAGGATAAAAAAATACGCAACGCCATCATGGCGATTCATACTCATTCACACCCTTCAGGAGAATAGAAGCAGTGATGTACGACTTGCTTCAGCGGTGAACCTGAGAGATTTTCTCAGAGTGTGAACTCACAAGTGAAGTTACAATCTGTACTAGGTCAGCATGGTTGATTGCCTATAAGTAGAAAACCTCTCATTCAACAGTAACTAGGAGACATGTGCCCGATCGTCTCGTGCTCATCATACGGGACTTTTTGTCGAATCGCACCTTTCGTTATCGCATAGAGGGCGGCACTCTGTCGACCCCACATCCAATCAGAGCCGGAGTCCCTCAGGGCTCCGTTCTCTCCCCTCTCCTTTTCGCGCTGTACACCAGCGATATTCCTAAAAGCTCCAAGTCGGAGTTGGCCCTATACGCCGATGATACGGCTATCTACTATTCCGGCAAATCCCTCCCTGCTATCACCAAGATCCTCCAGACCTCGGTCAATGCCATCGGCACTTGGTTTAGGAAATGGAGAATCGAGGTTAACCCATCCAAGAGCGCGGCCGTTCTTTTCCATAAAAGCAACGACCGCTCCATTGAAGCCCGACCCATCTCCCTCTACGGCCAACCGATCCCTTAGGAAAAGAAGGCCAAATACCTGGGCGTGATTCTAGATTACCGACTCTCGTTCCGAGAGCACATAAAGACGGTTCGCTCTCGGCCGTCTCCACAGTATGCTCAATGCACGCAGTAAATTATCCCTTAAATATAAGGTGAGAATTTACTTGACGTGCATCCGTCCCATTATGACCTATGCTAGCGTTGTGTTCGCACACATCGAAGGGTCTGGAATCCATAGGATGCAAACTCTTCAAAACCGATTTACGCGCAAAGCCACGGGCGCTCCGTGGTACGTGCGTAACAGGGAACTCCACTTAGACTTAAAACTGCCTACCATCAAGCAGTTTATGAAACGCGCCTCCAAGCGTTACTTCGATAGGGCCCCCCATCACCCCAATCCCCTGGTGGTCAGTAGCGTCGACTACATCCCCTCCCAGATTAGTAGAACTCGCCGTCCAAGGCACGCTCTAGCTTACCCCGACGACCCTATAACGGTCCTACAAGAGTCGAATAGAGAGACTAGCACTCTCAAAATACACTCACACAAACGCCGCCCGATTTACCGTCCTCGCCGGCGAGGCCCGTCGCGAAGACCCAGTAATGGTAACCCCCCCCCCGACCCTTGCTCGAGCCGGCCCGCGCCGAGCCAGTAGCTTTAAATTAGTCCCTAATAATAATTTAAACCAGATCCAGCCGTCCCTAGCTGCCCCCCCAGCAACGCCCTAAGCCGAGGCCCGTGTCCCGCAGGGGACGCCCTTAGCTGCTGTTGCTTAATTATAAGTTGCTCCTGGCTGGAGGCATTCGGTGCCTCGCCACCAAGTTCGGTTACGCTGTTAAGATTCCCTGAATCAACAGCTAATGTCCATTTCCAAAAAAAAAAAAAAAACAACTAGGAGACCCATGTCCATCAGTGGGACGGTAAAAGGACTGATGAAGGTAGTTTATTATTATACTAGCTTCTGCCCGCGACTTCGTCCGCGTAGCGTAATGATATATAGCCTATAGCCTTCCTAAATAAATGGGCTATCTAACACTGAAATAATTTTTCAAATCGGACCAGTAGTTCCTGAGATTAGCGCGTTCAAGCAAACAAACAAACTCTTCAGCTTTATATATTAGTATAGATGCATTTAAAATAACGCTTGTTCATTCCTTACATATTCCATCTAGTAAATCAAGAGCCAATAGTCGCTACAGAGAATGTCGTATAAACGCGTAGGTATATTGGGCCAATCTAGTTGAATGTCTCCGCAGATTTTCTCTCTCGTCCCTCGTTATTTGCTGTCGATACGATAAGAAAAAGAAGAATTAAGTGTTGGGTGGGTACTTACTTGCATCTTATAGACTCTTACTTTCAAAAACGGCAATTTAAATATGAGGAGTTTTTCCAAATCCTTTCATATGCTACTATATAGAATAGGACGTCTGGACTTTAGAGACCATGATAGAGTATTTTCCTTAATTCTTTTCAGAGGAAACGCTGGCGCCATTGAGTAATAAATAAATGTCTTCAATAGATCTATTTAATGATAATAATATATAATTTAACCAGATTCATAGTTTATAATTATGAGATACACATTTAAGAAAAAAAAAACTCAATATAACAGGAAATTGCGCAGCAGAAAGACAGCAACGACCTAAATTATAACAGGATAGGCTCATTAAAATCACTGACTGTAGATAATTGATTACGTGTCGTAGAAAACCATAGACATGTCTACAACATCATCAGTGTGGTGACAGACACCCATTTCCTATGATGATGTTGCGACATTACCTGTGCCTATTTTCACTACATAGTATAAAACAAAGTCGCTCCCCGCTGTCTGTCCGTCCCTATGTATGTAGATCTTTAAAACTACGCAACGGATTTTGATGCGGTTTTTTTTAATAGATAGAGTAATTCAGGAGGAAGGTTTTAACCTATTTAACATAAGGACTTTTTGGGACGGGGCAGCGGCTTGGGCGACGGTCTCGGGGTCGTCCGTCGCCCATTGCACTTGGCTCTCGGGAGGGTCCAACATTGGACGTCCGCGGTGGGATCGCGGAGCATGCGAGAGCGATTCCCGTGATCACTATGCGGAAGGTGGTAGTGGTGGTGGTTTTAGTCGGTATGCTGGCCACCTGGCCGGAGAGCCCGACATAACCGTCCTGCATCCCCGAAGCAGGGCGGCATACATATGGCGCATATACCCACCCGGAAAAAAAAAGGTGCGTGGTACTCGCAACCTGCGCGTATGTATGAGAAGATGTATGAATGTGGCAGAAGCAAAAGAAGTATTCAAGAATCGTATCAAGTGGCGTTCTATCATGGACCATCCACAAGGACCAGTAAAAAATCAAGCTTCTAAGTTCATGCTATAAAAAATACGACCATTCATTCCATATTTTTTTGACTCACATGTGTATCAAAATCTATAGAGTACCCTTCAACGAGGATGGACCCACAGTGCAAGGTTTTATCGTACCTATGTACCTAATGAAATGAAATGATGAAATGAAATGATATTTATTTCTGTAAGTAGATCATTAGAGACACTTTTACAAGTCAATAGTTTGTTTTTTTTTATAGCTAGATGACTTCGGCATTTCCTAACTGACGACCTCTGAGAAGAAACACCGAAACAAACTCAGAGAATCATGGTCTCTTTTAAAGTCCAGACATAAAATAATGCAAATAATGTGAGTGGGACAATGCAGGGCAATGTCTGGAATGGCCTTTTGAGGAAAGAAACATAGCAGCTTTGAGTAGACCAGTCCTAACTGACGGCAAGCATGCATCAGTCATCGTGTAGCTCAACCATAATAAATGATCAAACGAACTTACCTGTTGTGAAGTTCGATCATTATTATATGAGTGCCCTGCTCGAAGATATATATTTAAACAAGCAGCTCTCATCATTCACTGGCAACTCTGCGCAATTTTAGAAGTAGCTAAAAATTTGCTTAATCTGTGCTCGGTGAACGCTTTCATTCTTTTTAGAGTCGCGAATTATCTCAAATTTTACCCGGGGTGGGATGGGTAGGGACCATATATCTTCGAGCAGGGCACTCATATAATAATGATCGAACTTCACAACAGGTAAGTTCGTTTGATCATTTATTATATTGCGTGCCCTGCTCTCGATATATATTTAAACAAGCAGATGTTTAGAGTATTGGTAAATTTGAGATAAGCCGAAAGCATAGCATGTATTCCTGTAAAATAAATCTGTTATAATCACATTGCATTATTTTAAAACATATCAGTCTCTTGACTTTCTGTTAAGGACCAATTAGCTAACACAAAGCCGACCAGCTACAATTGCTGTGACCCTCCAGAGGGTCAGGGTTCATCAATCATTTTATTAAATATGTAAGAAACTGATTCCCTTAGATAGTATTTACGGTAGGTACCTGGAACTTGAAAATAAATGTTAATGATCATTCTTAATTGTTGGAGAATAATGAATTTCGTAGTAGGACTACATATGGCATGAATCAGCAAGATCAGTGCCTGATATTAAGTACTAAGTAATAATTCTGGATTAAGCACAGGATAAACAATAACAAAATGTTATTAAAATATCAGAATTAATATCATATCAAATCAATATAAATCTGCTGAATCGTGAATCGGTCAGTTTCAATCATAACTATTTATAACTAAATAGTTATAAATATTCGTAAGTTAAAAGGCCGACCAGCAGTCTGTGTGATTACAGCTTATGAAATTTCTTTTGTCATAGTCCTGAATGTAAAGACATGGCGCCTACCAGGTTCCAGTATGGCTCTGGTATCTATAATACTGACTCGAATAAAACTTTGAAGAATACTTTATTTGACGATGTAAAACATAGTTATAGTAAGGTAGATAGGTACTTTTAAAAGAATTACATTAAAATTTCAGAGCTGTACTCTACACTACTTTCTAATCACACAATTTTCCCTTCACTGGGCGAATGGGCCATTCATCACATCTAGATTATAGATAAGTGGTAATGATTATATCAGCACACCCTTCATTCCATATCTGTTGTGCTTAATACAGGGAACTTCATTCCATATCTGAACAACCCCTTGCCACAAAAACACTTTTTAAATAATCATTTAAAAATGTAATTTACAGTAAAATATGAATATAGAACTTTGTTTGGCACAGTCCTACATATATATATATTGATATTTACCAATATTAGTTTGGACTTATACATTCCCTAGAGACTCCCTTACGAACATTCCCCCCCAATTTTAGAGCAAGGATGAAACTGACTTATGACGGACAGTCTATAGGCAGCCGCAAATCCAATGATTTTTTCATAAAATACCTACTTAATACCTGGTATGGATAGAGGAGATCTCCCTGAGAATGGGTTCGCCATATACTATAGGTGCTTATCTATGTTAATATTATAAAGAGGAAAGATTTGTATGTACATATGTTTGTAACGAATTGGCTCAAAAAATACTGGGCCTATTCCAAAATTTCTTTCACGGTTTGAATGTTACATTATTCCAGATTAACATAGGCTATAGAATACTTTGAAAAAGTTTGGGATTTCTGGCAATGAGAATTGTTGGTGGATGAGGTTTCTGTAGGAAGACTGTAACCTTTATTTTTGGTGAGATTATCAGTTTGTTCTAAATCTTCTAATCAAAAGGTGTTTGGAAGGACACCATAACAAAACAAAGAAAAGATAATATATCTAAGTCCAAGTGAAAGTTTCAATATTCATTGGCTTTAAATGTTTCCAGAAGACTAAGGCAATGCATTTATTTATTATGAGTCTAGCCCAGCTTTATCCTAGTAGAGGCACCTAATATTGTAGTTCTAAACAATGTAGGTATGTACCTATTTGTATCTAAATTCTCCTTATAAATGTGAACTTTGATAAGTACAAACTGTTCAAAGACTCAATATTTTTATCAGTATAATATTTTCTGAATAAATGTAATTATCACTACTATATAAACATTGGTGTAAGGTGTAACAAGCAACAACCAGAATCTTTTCCAGGTCAAATACCATATTACTGGGTTCATTATGTAGTTCTCTTGTTTAAAAATAAAAGTACTAAATAAACTTTATTTTTAATGATGTCCTGTGACCAAAATGTGCTAGCATGTGTTAACCCTTTGCACTACTGCCATATGAATGTGGCCAAGGCAATTTAAATGAACATAGAAATGTCTATGTATAATAAATAACATACCATCACGCCTTTATTCCCCGAAGGGTTAGGCAGAGGCGTACTAATGTACACCTACAGTTCGCCGGTATGTTTAGGTCCCATGTAATAGGTGGCGAGCCTATTGCCATTAACCGGGCACAAATTCCAAACTCCGAGCTGCTACTAGGAATTTCATAGAAAAACCCAATAACACTTTGCTCGACCTGGGAATCGAACCCAGGACCTCTAGCGTAGCAGTCGCGCTCAGGACCACTTGGCTAATGAGGCATAATTTATTACAAAATTTACTAGGGTATATGACACATCATGACACCTATGTCTTGTTATACAATAGGATGATTTATGATGTTGCTTAACATGCACAAAAAAAATAAAAAACTATATAAATATCTTATATATGATGTAGGTATTGTTACTACCTACACCTCTTATCTTTTCTAAAATCAATGGTATGCACATAAGGGAATTTATGCACTATACAAATGTTACAACCTAACCTGGATTGGTTAAATGATTTTCGGTTGCTTGTCCACATTTTTTGCAAAATCCATGGGCTTCAAAGTCTAGGTCAAAATTGATTTATTTCAATTAGACCAATATAATAGTTGAAAGGTTGAACTACTTGTCAAACTGGATGCTTGTTGACACAAACAGCACTGGATTAGGTGATATAGACTTTACCAAGTAAATGCTATGTCATAATACATAAGTTATGCAATACTTCTATTTTACATGATAGGTACTCCTATAATAAACAGGAATTTTATTACAACATTTTAGTTTATCTTATCTTGTGTATAATGTACCTATTCACTGTGGCCCAGAATTTGGTGCTGGGCAAGCTGCAATAAATATTGCTAAATATTATTATAATGACATATTTCTGGTAGATCTCATTAGCCAAGTGGTCGTGAGCGCGACTGCTACGCTAGAGGTCCTGGGTTCGATTCCCAGGTCGAGCAAAGTGTTATTGGGTTTTTCTATGAAATTCCCAGTAACAGCTCGGAGTTAGGAATTTGTGCCCGGTTAATGGCAATAGGCTCGCCCCCTATTACATGGGACCTAAACATACCGGCGAACTGTGGGTGTACATTAGTACGCCTCTGCCTAACCCTTCGGGGAATACAGGCGTGATGGTATGTTATGTTATGTTATCATACAGGAGCTAAGAAATTATCAAGACAATGATAACTGGAATTTTTTACTGATAAATTCTAAGCATTTCTAGAGCTAAAGTTTCTATAATCATATCATCTCATCTCCATGTATATAATATAAGGAATACTTTATATTAATAACCAGATTCTATACATATTAATGTATTGATTGTCTTGTAATGTCCCCATCTTGTAAAATTATTACGCATCTGAGCAACCCAATGTAGGAATTACTTTATTATAACAATATAGGCAATACTATATTCTGAATAAACATTTACTAATAAATGTGGTTTTCCAATAACTTTTTGGTATGTAATGTCATTTCCAAATGGAAATAAAGCTCTATTTGACAGCATTCTTCTGAGATGTTATTTTTCTGATACTAAAGTTTGTTGTATCATAATGGGAAATGAAAGCTAAAGTTGGCCAAAGTAGATAGCTCATCTGATTTTCCTGAAGACAGTAATGGCACACGGTCTTATGAGACTTGATTACAAAGGTAATTGAGTATCCTTTAACATGGTTAAGTAATACACTTAACATTGCATGCTATCCTGCAGTGAGGTAAAAAATGTGTTAGCCTTCCGGCATGACTTACCACTATGGCTAAGTTGGCCATTTCTTGCACACAATGTTGGTCTTGTGCACAATGCTGGTGTTCCAGCCTGTATTGAAGATTCATGTCCTTCAATAGTAATGGGTAGTTGTGGGTTTCACTTACAATTGGTTGTAAGCTTATTGAAGAACTGGTCGCTTTTAATGGCAGGTTTTCAAAACATCTTGTCACACAGGCATTCTATAGATGCTTACAGTGGTCTTTTACTATTTCACAACATATAAAAACTAATTATCACATATAGGGAGAACTAGAATTCTCATTATTTTTGTTAGGGCAAAATGTCAGTCAGGATCCATCACAAAATTCACAAAGTATATCTTTTATGTACCCTTAGTGAGATGAATTTACATTGTTATTGTTATACTGCATATTATGTATTTATTCAACTCAATATCCTTGTCTATACTGACAATATTGTTGCTTAACAAAACAGAAACCTGTGGATATTGTCTAACCGGAATCTGTTCCACAAGATTTTGTGGTGTCTTTAGATCATTGGGCATTGGGGCCCTCAAGGGTGGCCGTGCCCTATTTATAGGTGAAAATTGAAACAAACCAAGATGTAGGTTTATCTAGCATGAGATTGTGTCTCCTAGAGCATAAAACTCCAGTGAGTTTTGTGTTCTTCTAGAACCATATGTACCTACTCGTTTTAATTATTATATGCACTCCTTCGAATTGTGATCAGCACAAGACTTACATGTTATTGTAATCTGCAGTAAGTAGGTATAGGTAACCTATTATTTAAATCAACATACCCATGAAAAAACATTGTAGGCACTTACATGTGATTGATAAAACTGCTTATTGGAGCCTCACGGGCTCCACATAAGAGTAAGAGATCTCGTGTGTACATCTCGTGTACGCCCCGAGTCCAATGAGCACGTCAGTGTATCACGTACACCACCCGCGTCAACCGGTACTTACCTCCGAAGGTTATGGAAACTCTTGCGGCTTTAAACTGCTACGAGAGCCAGTAGCCATACCGGTGTAATCACAAGACAACTTGTCACTTTTATTTCATGAAGAATAATTATTATCTTCGTTCCAACGACGCTAGGTACTCCGCTTTATGACGACACTTTATTCGGCTTATAATTTTAAGACGACATTTCATTTATCGTCTAACTTTTGTAAAACTTCTTTATGTTGCCGTTTAGGCATAGATTTGGTTGAAATTATATTAAAATACACTTTAATTAAAATAAACACAGAGAAACGCAGAATCAGTTGCCGCGCAAACGAAAAGAATGAAAGCGTTCACCGAGCACAGATTAAGCAAATTTTTAGCTACTTCTAAAATTGCGCAGAGTTGCCAGTGAATGATGAGAGCTGCTTGTTTAAATATATATCGAGAGCAGGGCACGCAATATAATTAACCTACTTAATCGTATGAAAGATATAGGAACGCAATAAGCTCACATGTATATCAAAATCTATAGAGTACCGTTCGACGAGCATGGGCTCACAGTGCAAGATTTTATCGTACCTGTGTACTTAATCGTATGAAAGTTATAGGAACGTAAGGACAAAACAAATATTCATTTCTTAGTTCATCTATCATCATACTCAAATTAACAACAGCAAGCAATTCAAATGTTGTTACGTTGCAAGTCCTTCAAAAGACACATTATTATTTTTTTGATTATTTTATGATCTATGATTTTTCTACACTTGCGCACGCACTTAATGGTTCATTATTCACCATAATTACATAAGAAACTTCGGAAATCACAAGTTATTGGAAAATAATGATAATAAAACTGACAAAGTGCTTTACATTTCCCGCCTTAACTCCACACATTATTCATATCTTAATTTCATGGTAATATCATTACAGGAACACCCCTGATCCACAAGAAATTCGGTCAACAAAACTGCACAACTCTAAAAGTATTTTTAAAACAAAAAATTAATGAACAGACCCGCAAAAATCTTTTATTGCACGTTACTCAACTGATCAATTTCAATGTTAGTACTTACGTTGAAAAATATAATGCTATTTATCCCGACTATACTCTTGTTTTATGATTATTTTTAAATGAAGAAAGATGTCGTAAATACTTATCCTCACGGTCAATTCCTGGTTTGTCACCGGCAGTGTTTAGGGAATTGTGTTCGAATGCGTCACTTCCTTATATTTGATAGCGATATTTTACATATTACGTGGGAAATACGTATTTTTGTGGAATGCAGGAAGGGGAAATGCTGTAGGATCATATTTGTTTCTCATCGATCATCATGACGCAAAATATAATAGGTTTCTTGTAGGAACTAATTTAACCTTTTAATCACAAGTTTACGTAATTTCTTGTATATTTAGTTATAGTTTAAAAAAATGTCAATAAATGATATAATTTCTCTGTGACGTCAGAATATAGAGATATACTAATCAAAGAGTGCTAAAACACGTTAAGTATTTCGCGATATTTGAAGACAGCATATTTTACGGTAATTTCTAACTAAAGCATCCTTTATTAGTAATACTTTTCTCATATATAATCCTAAAAATGTAGGATACAGATCCCATCTAATCTGCCTTTTTAGGAGGCCGTGTCACTCCGGTCGAGCCGGCCCATTCGTGCCGAAACATGGCTCTCCCACGGTAAAGAAAGACTCTTTTAATTCCAAACATCTATCATAAAAAAATCATCTGACAGCACAAATCAAATAAAATAAAATAACAAAAAGCAATTTGATTTTAAATAAAGAACATAGCGAGAAATTAATAGTTTATAATATATCACAGGCATTAGAATTTCCCAGTTCCATTCCAATATTAAAAAGATAGGTTTAACCGCCGCCCATTAATTATAAAAAAAAGCTGAATAATGCGTTCTCCGTTCCAAGTGGGGCATCGTAAGTGAAAATTACGTGCGCGCGCGCCGGAGTGTGACCTATATCGGTGCGATCTGGATTGAATCAAATCAAAAATTAACGTGCGATGGTGTTGGGTACTGTGGCTATTTTAAAATATATACTTTACTAGTTCATTGGTCCAGTTATCTTTGAACGTGAAGATATTGGCTTCTATTCCCAGGTACTTACTTAAAAATATATTATGAAATCTGGTACTTGTTTTAATAATATAACATATCATCACGCCTATATTTCTCGAAGCCCATAATAGCTCACTGGTTTTAGGTGCCACAAACGAGTCATACGCCACGACGAAATCATAAAAAATATGATGGAAGGAGATAGAAGGAGGGGGTAGGCCGAGACTGAGCTACCGTGATGTATGAGGAGGTCAAGGAGCAGGATCTCAACAGAGAGCAGTGGAAGATACTGCACCGAGAAGAGCTCTTAAGTATAAGAGGAAGAGAAGAGAGGGGGCTAGCTTTTTACCACTAACAAATGTAAACTCTGAGTTATTACTGAGAATTTCATAGAAAACTCCATTACTGGACCTAGAAATCGAACCCAGAACCACTAGCATAGCAGTCTCGCTTAGGATCACTATATTTATTAGGGAGTTATGCATGGTCGGAATTTTATATATACACTTGGTTTCGTATGCACAATGATTTATATTTTCCCAAATTCGTGGGAATTTCCCAAAATCCTGCGTTATACGTTAAAACTCTTGCGCAAAATTTTCCTGCTTGTTGTCTATAAGATAGTACTACATGTCTTAAAACAGGTAGCTACCAATTTTATCTTTCAAATGCTTGTATATCTCGCGAGATCTCGCTACATCAAGCTCTCTCATCTCATCAGCTCTAAGCCCAAGTTTTATCAGTCATTATAACACATGAGATGGGATCAGAAATATGAACATTACATGTTATGGCATGAAGCTTTCATCACGACCGCCATTAAGAAAACCTAATGCGGTACTTGTCTTTAGAAAGGCTCAAAGAATATAAACTCAGTAAAGCATTAAAAAAAATTATGCAAGC
This sequence comes from Acronicta leporina, assembly GCA_947256265.1. Taxonomy (NCBI): domain Eukaryota; kingdom Metazoa; phylum Arthropoda; class Insecta; order Lepidoptera; family Noctuidae; genus Acronicta; species Acronicta leporina. Next base: position 14,276,498 of record OX366526.1, on the reverse strand, counting down.
ACATTTTATAGAAAAATCTTTATTTATACAAAAAAAATCTGTCCAATTAGTATGTCGGATGTCCTTCTTCATGGTCCAATATATCTCTATACATAAAAATTGGTTTAGAGGTTAGAGCGTGAAAAAAAAACGGTTGAATTCGTCTCGCATATAATTTACTGTATGGATAACCTTTTGAGGCATACTGATGAAGTACAAACCGTTACATTTCAGTTTTGACAACAATTCCTAATGTTAAACCTTATTCAACTTTACATAACATAAACTTCGTAATCTTATGGTGCCTAAAATTTAATCATATATTGGCAAACTAAGTAATAGGTACACACTTGCAATAGCTAATAGCATCATTTCCACACTCATAAATAATCCTAAATTCTGACACTTAAATTGATAATTTCCTGTTTTCCGCGTCGGCGAGTACTTCAGTAACCTAGTTGGGAGACCACCGAGGCGCCACCATTGCAGCCATTAAAAAAAAACTGGTTTGTCTTAAATTACACCAACACTATATTCAACGATCCCAAAATATTTTATAGTAAGTTCTATACCGGTCCTATAGTACTAAAAAAGAGAATTACAGAAGGGAAGTTCCGTGCAGTGCGCGAGAAAAAGACAAAGGAAGGAAAAAATAGAAGGCTGATACGTATATATCTCAGAAAAAAACTAAAGGGGCTTAAACGATGTATTATGAGGAGCCAATTGTAAAGTAGGCAGAGAATATGATGCAGAAGGTGAATCACCCATCCATCAAACTAATAATATTCAGTGAAGTATTCACTTGACAAAAACTTGACACACAGAAGAGGTCGTCCTAGAAGGACCTACACCGATCTTATTGGCGCAGTCCTTCAAAAAGGTCAGGTGCGTAGTACTCCCAACCGACGCGTATGTATGAGAAGATGTATGAATGTCGCTGAAGCAAAAGAGGCATGCAACAATCGCAGCAAGTGGCAGTCTATAGTTTCTGCCTACCCCTGTGGGAGAAGGGCGTGAGTGTATGTATGTAAATCTAAGTATTCACTTGCACAATGTGTCTGCAATGACGTAACTTTTTACAGGAGAAGTTGATAATATTCTTCAGCTAACAGCTCTTACGGGACGAATGACCTTCATAGGAAACCACACATACCTACAATAATTAACTATCTTGTTTCGCAAGCACAAAGGCTTTTCGATAGTTGAAAGTAGTTCAGTAAAATATACACGAAATAATTATGTAACGTTGAAAGGGATTTGGGACTGCTTTATTATATTTTTAATATATAAATACAAATGTCGTCATCATTTTTTATTATGTTTTGTAGGACATAAAACTAAAATACGACAGAAACGACCAAAGCCAAAGAGTTCGAGTTTGACCTTCTGTAATTCCCCACGGTGTGGTCCATGTTTGTCAACGGTTGCACACCATCAGTATAATAATACATGCTAATAAATAATGTCAGCTTACGTCTATCATTTGCATTTTTATTAAATGTTGATTAAAAATTACAGTGATGTGAACAAGTCTCTTCTTGTATTGGTATCTCGACACAATTTTGTGTGTTATCTTTTTAATTTATTGTATAAACTCATTAAGCTGGTGTCATATTTTTGATAACTTTAAGTTAGGGCCGGCACACGCTTACGGAAGCTTATTCAGGCAGCGTGGCGACACTAAAATTATATTTTGTACTAGCTTCTGCCCGCGACTTCGTCCGCGTAGCGTGATGATATAGCCTATAGCCTTCCTCAATAAATGGGCTAACACTGAAATATTTTTTTCAAATCGGACCTGTAGTTCCTGAGATTAGCGCGTTCAAGCAAACAAACAAACAAACTCTTCAGCTTTATTTACTAGTATAGAAGTATAGATTGTAAAGGGAGTTCGTTCCGAAACGTTAATCTTTGTACGAGTTTGCTTACACTATTATTTTGTAGTTTTAGTGTGAGTCCATAGCATGTACGTACTTATTTATAACATACCATCACGCCTGTATTCCCCGAAGGGTTAGGCAGAGGCGTACTAATGTACACCCACAGTTCGCCGGTATGTTTAGGTCCCATGTAATAGGGGTCGAGCCTATTGCCATAAACCGGGAACAAATTCCTAACTCCGAGCTGCTACTGGGAATTTCATAGAAAAACCCAATAACACTTTGCTCGACCTGGGAATCGAACCCAAGACCTCTAGCGTAGCAGTCGCGCTCAGGACCACTTGTACTTACTTACTTATTCATAATTATTAATATTGTTTTTTTTTTCTTTCTAGGTCAGGAGTTTAGCAGCTCAGTAAGTGATTTCTTTCTATTTTTATATTACATTCACACGGCAATTTTAAAATGCCAATAAAATCGAATATTATCTACCTGAAATACATTTAACTGCCTCAATAGCCAAGTGGTCCTGACCGCGACTGCTACGCTAGAGGTCCTGGATTCGATTCTCAGGTCGAGCAAAGTGTTATTGGGTTTTTCTATGAAATTCCCAGTAGCAGCTCGGAGTTAGGAATTTGTGCCCGGTTAATGGCAATAGGCTCGCCCCCTATTACATGGGACCTAAACATACCGGCGAACTGTGGGTGTACATTAGTACGCCTCTGCCTAACCCTTCGGGGAATACAGGCGTGATGGTATGTTATGTTATGTTGTGAAATACATTTCCGAGATTTTCTTTTATATTTCCTTGGAAACCGTGCTGCCAAGTGTGATCGAGCCCTTAAAGTTTAACGAGATCTATTAAGCATTGGGAAATAAGCACTTGATTATGGTTGAAAGTTTAGCTTTCGTCATTTCCCGCAAGCGTGTGTAACTAGTTGGGGAAATGTATGGCGAGTAAGTACCTACTAGTTAACTATCTTGAATAATTATCTTCTTACATATAATAAGAATGTAAGTGAGCCGTGTCTGTACATTGCTTAAATTTACAAAAAAACTAATTTGGGGGACTCAGAATCGATAACACAATCCATTTCTATTATTTTTGGAACTTTTGTCTGTCTGTTTGTCTGTCGGTTTGTCTGTCTGTTTGTCTGTCGGTTTGTCTGTCGGTTTGTCTGTCGGTTTGTCTGTCGGTTTGTCTGTATGTTTGACCGCGCATCAAATGATAACTACTGAAGAGATTTGGAGGAAGTGGGCCGGAATTCATAGCCTGTTTCTTGGATTAACATTTAGGCTATTTCTAATTCAAATCGGTTCTCTCTATCAAAAGTTATTAACATTTTAACCATTGAAAACGCTGAATTTTAAAAATAACCATTGAGCTCAATTTATTTTTCAAGTAATTCTGTGTTAGACTAGCACGGATCAAACATTATAACAGAATCAAGTAATACAATTAAAAAATACACTTTTAGGCACTAAATAAGATAAAACAAGAAAATAAAGCAGATCAGTCAGAAACCATTATTGTGACCAGGAATTGATTATTAGTACAGTTATTCTAACTCTACTTACACAGGGAATCACGGGGCATATATAGGATTTATCCAGGGAGCACAAGCCGGTGTAAAAACTAAATATTTGAGTAGGTTATAGAAGTAAACAAAGAATGACAACTTATTTTCTAGCGGACTAACACGACATCGTTATTACCTCAATGAAATTGGATTCGATAACAGGTGTCATTTTGAGTTGACAATTTTGACAATTATTGTTTTCTTCTTTAAAGCATCCAGCCATATAGTAACTTATTTTATAATTTGAAACCTCCATAGTGTAGATACAGTGCGCACACTTTATTTGAGAAAGTAACTAAAGAGTTTCCATTTATTCAAATAATTAAATAATATACCCTAAGCTAAGAATATACCAAATATGTATGTATAATAATAATAAAAAAATGCAACGTGCGTTAATCTTAATTTACTGACGCCGAAACAGTTTTGAAATTAAGTAATTTATAGGTCAGAAATACGGTATTCAGAGGTCCATGGCGCTAAGTGTATTACAAATATGGAAAATCAAATTTTTCGAGGTGGTTAGTTGAAACTTGGAGAGGACAACGTCTCTCAGATCAGCTAGTCTTGAATAATTAATGAACATGACATTATGATTGCTAGATATTGTAACAACTAGATATATAAGAAGAAAGTAATGGAAAAAATAACGAGGTAAGCGACAAATCTTTAAATTTTATTTTTTATGCGTTGATTATTATATCTCACAACAGGAGACTGTCTTTACAGTATAACGCAATACGGTAGTGCGGTTTTGAATTAAAAACTCTTAATTACAGTACACTGTAACATAATACGTATAGACAAGTTTTTATAAATCTCCCGTGGTAGAGCCATGCTTCGGCACGAATGAGCCGGCTCGATCGGAGTGATACCACGGCCTCACAGAAAACCGGCGTGAAACAACGCTTGCGTTGTGTTTCGCCGAGTGAGTGAGTTTACCGGAGGCCCAAACCCTTTTAAAAGGCGGGCAACACACTTGTGACTCCTCTGGTGTTGCGGGTGTCCATGGGCGGCGGTTATCGCTTACCATCAGGTGATCCGCCTGCTCGTTTGCCCCCATATCCCATAATAAATATTCACTCAAAGAGTACGAAATCAAATAAATTTTATCAGCAACAGGCGCAAGTGGTATCTACTTTGCCTACCGCCATCGGTCGTTGTATAAATAATAGTCCGTAGTAGTATGTTTGTCCTATTAAGTTTATCTTCTATGCCTCGAAGGTTTCCTACACAAAGACTTGACCTTAGCGACATTATGTTACGATATGACACGGTGCTAACAGACTAACAATATAATCTGCTACTTTAAAGTTATGTAATCCGAATAAATAATAATATGACTATGCCAACATGAATAATGTTAAACACAACACTACATTGTAACTGGTCAATGTTATGTACACTGTATTGTACTGTATACCCCGAAGGGTTAGGAAGAGGTGTACTAAGATACACGAACAGTTCGCCGGTATATTTAGGTCCCATGTAATAGGGGGCGAGCCTATTGACATTAACCGGGCACAAATTCCAAACTCCGAGCTGCTACTGAGAATTAAAAAAACTCAATAACACTTTGCTCGACCTGGGAATCGATCGGGAGCTCTAGCGTAGCGGTTGCACTTGAGACCACTAGACTAACGAGGCAGTTCATACATATCAGAAGCTAAATCTAGTATAGTACCTATATAATATAAACATTTGATGCGTTAATATGTATGATGTGGTTGTACTATCTAATATCATTACATAATTAACCCATTATATCTCCCACTGCTGGGCACGGGTCTCCTCTCAGAACGATTAGGCTATAGTCAACCACGCTAGCCTAATGCGGGTTGGCAGACTTCACACGCCGGCGAGAAAATCTTTTAGACGTGCAGGTTTCTTCACGATGTTTTCCTTCACCGTTTAAGCGCGTGATAATTAACTATTAACACGCATATAACTTTGAAAAGTCAGAGGTGCGTGCCTTGGATTTGAACTCGAGACCTTTGACTTGGCAGTCATATGGTCATATCACTGCTGCTTACCCTATTGCTTAGATTTTTTTAATTAAAGAAGGGTACTTACAGTAAACGCCTATAGAGTTACTGAATAACATTATAAATATACTTAAATGTAAAATCGTCCCAAAACTCCTTAAAATTCCCTTCCTTTATTAAAAAAGAACAGGGAAGCAATAGCATTCTTTATCACGACACGTACCCGACAAGTTGTAAAAAACAAATTGTAAAAAAAATCATTAAAAAAAGGAGAACTTCGTTAAAGTTTATTTGAAGTCTCGTAAAAGGCTCGCTTTAAGGCCAAATCTAGAGTGTAATGGGGTCAATTGGTGCTGTTTAGCATATTTCACTAATTAAAGATACGGAATACTTTTCTATGTTAGGTGAGGGAGAAGAGGCGGGTACGCTGCCCACCCCAGTTATGGCTATTGCACAGTGAAAGCGATATCTATCTATATATATATATATATATAAAAGAAAGTCGTGTTAGTTACTTCATTTATAACTCAAGAACGGCTGAACCGATTTGGCTGAAAATTGGTATAGAGGTAGCTTAGAACCAGGAAACGGACATAGGATACTTTTTATCCCGTTCCCGATACTTTTTATTCCACGGGGGCGGAGCCGCGGGCAGAAGCTAGTATATATATAAAATATATAAAATATATATATAAAATCTATATATATAAAAGAAAGTCGTGTTAGTTACTTCATTTATAACTCAAGAACGGCTGAACCGATTTGGCTAAAAATTGGTGGAGAGGTAGCTTGGAACCAGGAGACGGACATCGGATACTTTTTATCCCGTTCCCGTGGGAGGTGATGACAGACCGAATTATACGGGGGCGAAGCCGCGGGCAGAAGCTAGTAATTATATACAATAGAGAATTATCTATGAGTACCTAATATATAAGAACAGGCTGCCTCATTGCTGTAGTGGTCGCAAATGCGGCGGTTCAATATGAGACCCTAAGTTCGATTCCCAGGTTTAACAGTGTTTTTTTTATGTAATTCTTTATTCTTAGTAACAACTCAAAGCTTGGATTTTACCCTAATTTTAATAGTAATAGGGCCAAAATGGAACCTATAAGCAAAAACTTCACTTCATTATAGCTTCTTTATACAGCATAGCATCGCATCCCGTATACTTTAAGCTTTACGCGCGCCGTCAGTAAAAACTTCAAGTTGTTGACGTTTTAAAGCTATTAGGGAGGAGGCATATTAAATTAACATAGTGAGTGGCCCGAGACGGCATTAGCAAAATGGCCGCCTCTCCTCTAACAATCACGGAAGAATATTATTACATAAATCCGGTGTAAGTGGACGCCAATTAAGTATATAGCATTATCCATTTAATATCTGCAGGAAGGGAAAAGGAATTTTTTTTTGGAAATTTTTCGAAAAATATTAAAGTATTCTTAAGAGGAAAGTTGTCTGATGATAAAGAGCGTTTATATTTTAACAGGTAATTTCACTCTAAGGTGATACGAAAATAAAATGATTAAAAAATAGCTCAATATAAATAAATGTGATTAGATTTTGTTTTGCCCAATTAGGAAAATTTTAGTAAGTTTATTGTATTAGTTATATATTTAGTTAGACAGATAACCTTAATCTATGTAGGTGATCCTCTATCAAAATATCCTTAAATAACTTAAAAAGTAACGTTATGTAGGTACTGAATAACGATTATATTATGATTGTTTTTTTTTTTGAAAAATTGCCCACTCTAATTACTCAAGTTTTAATTAAGTAAGAAATTCAACCCATTTCTTTTGTAATTATCTACGAATATAATTTAAAAAACGAAAGTCTATATTATATAAACGGGGCTTTTAACACTAGAAATCATGTTCATTTTATTTTTGTTTATAAAATTCATATCAAACAATTTCAAGAGAAAATCTCCCGTGACAGACGGATGAACACCGAAATTATACCATCACTTATGGTATAATTTCGGTGTTCATCCGTCTGTGTTCCGTTTTGTTAATTTTAGCCGAAACACGGGCCATGGTTGAGGAAGACATTAAGCCCATCATGTAAACGAGTGTTGAGGTCGAGTGCACATTGACAAGGGCCTCGGACCTTGGGGCCCTCGCGACTCGCACCGTCTCATTATAATATGTACAAGGCCTTATATACAGTAGGTACTTGCAGTTTGTTTGTATTGGAATTAAAAAGTTTGTCGTGTTTTGTTCTATTTATTATGGCTATTGATAGGAGGAACAGAAACAGAAATGCCTCATTAGCCAAGTGATCTTGAGCGCGACTGCTACTGCTAGGTCCCGGGTTCGATTCCCAGGTCGAGCAAAGTGTTATTGGGTTTTTCTATGAAATTCCCAGTAGCAGCTTGGAGTTAGGAATTTGTGCCCGGTTAATGGCAATAGACTCGCCCCCTATTACATGGGACCTAACAATACCGGCAAACTGTGGATGTACATTAGTACGCCTCTGCCTAACCCTTCGAGGAATACAGGCGTGGTGGTATGTATTGATAGGAGGTAATTAATCATCTCTCACTTAAAGAGGCAAAGGAAAACCATCGTCAGGAAACCGGTATGCTTAAGACTTGACTTGACAAAATGACTTATTATTATTATGACAGTTACTTTATCTAAACCTTAGAACAGAGATTTACACCCACCTGCGGGCGCAGAATTAATAACATAATAAACGCAGAAACGCACTGTTGAAATTAACCTATAAGGACGAGGTAAGAGACAAGGAACCATCAACAAAAATAATTAAGAAACTAACTTGGAATAAAGACAAATAACTTTAAGCATTTTGACGTATAGGTATTTGCAAAACAAATAATAAATTTAGGCGTGAACATGCAAAAAAATACACAGACAATACCTACTTACTACATTGAAATGAAACTACTTTTGGATTGGATTTTATCGCGTTGTACCGATTCCTGCCCAGGATGATTCGCGAGGCTATTGAATTGATAAAGACATCGAAATTTCAAAAGAAAAGACGGCTGGGTCGCACCACCTGCTTGGAACGGAACTCGGTAGCCTAATGGCTAGGGTACCGGAATTGCGAACATGTGGTTGCCGGTTCGAAACCCATCCATTGCACTACCGACGTAAACCCACCCTTAACACAAGCATTTAGCTTAACACGAGGGGTTAACAAGATTACTAGTAATGTGCTATCCACATTGCTAGTAAGCTTTTTTATATATTAACTAGCTTCTCCCCGCGACTTCGTCCGCGTAGCGTGATGATATATAGCCTATAGCCTTCCTCAATAAATGGGCTATCTAACACTGAAAGTTTTTTTCTAATCGGACCAATAGTTCCTGAGATTATCGCGTTCAAGCAAACTTGACACTTAAAAGATAGACATAATGCTGTCGCGGACTTCTTTTTAGAACTTTTAAAGAGGAACAATTCTGTCATATATGATTTTTGCGAAACTTTAACCGTATTCAATAAGATTTTTTCAAATCAAACCAGTAGTTCCTGAGATTAGCGCGTTCAAGCAAACAAACAAACAAACTCTTCAGCTTTATATATTAGTACGCCCTGAGCCTCACCCCGCGCGTCGCTATAAAAGGATCTGCAGACGACGCGCGGGCCTGGCTGGAGGCATTCGGTGCCTCTCCACCAAGTCCGGTTACGCTGTCAAGATTCCCTGAATCAACAGCTATTGCCATACTTATAGGAAAAAAAAAACGCCCGGGCCTTCTTCTTCCTGCTGCAGCTGCCCGAGTTAAGTGCCGCCCTCTACCGGCCGGACCTCGCCTCGAAGCCTTTATGCGAACCACCCTGATCCTAACTCACCCTACTCTGCCCTCATTGTAGTTTAAATTCTAGACCTAGATCAATAAATTTGTATATTTTGCGTTGAGTGTAATTTATCTGCTCTAAATAGTTCCCGGTCGGCCACGTGCCTAAAACGTGAGGTAATAGAGAAACACCTCATTTTTTTAAAGTCGGTTAATAGAAGCGCTTCGAACGAGACAAAGAACCTCTATGCTCATATCGTAACCTGTGCAACAGTACACAAGTATAACGCAGATCTATACCTACAATTAAAGTTTCAATTTCGTGTACTTCGTCAAATTCGTTGTTGACAAACAGCCTGACGGAAGAGATTCTATATGTGGTTGATTTTGCAAATTTTGACATTAAAAATATATGCAAATTAACTGGTTCTTTTTTACATAAATATACCGGAATAGTAATATTTCAAAAATGTTACTACGAGTTGCAAGGGGCAGTGTTTGGATGATGCAACTAGTAAAGTCGTGTGCGCAGTGTTAAATCAGAGAAATTTGACAGGTGACAACATAATAGTAAATAAATAAAAGGGACATTATCATACACAATATTATCTAAAAACATATATTTTGTAAATCTATACTTATCTATATAACATAACATAACATAACATAACATACCATCACGCCTGTATTCCCCGAAGGGCTAGGCAGAGGCGTACTAATGTACACCCACAGTTCGCCGGTATGTTTAGGTCCCATGTAATAGGGGGCGAGCCTATTGCCATAAACCGGGCACAAATTCCTAACTCCGAGCTGCTACTGGGAATTTCATAGAAAAACCCAATAACACTTTGCTCGACCTGGGAATCGAACCCAGGACCTCTAGCGTAGCAGTCGCGCTCAGGACCACTTGGCTAATGAGGCTATAATCTATATACTAATATATAAAGCTGAAGAGTTTGTTTGTTTGTTTGTTTGCTTGAACGCGCTAATCTCAGGAACTACTGGTCCGATTTGAAAAATTCTTTTAGTATTAGATAGCCCATTTATTGAGGAAGGCTGTAGGTATATCATCACGCTACGCGGACGAAGTCGCGGGCAGAAGCTATATAATAATATAAAGCTGAAGAGTTTGTTTGTTTGTTTGCTTGAACGCGCTAATCTCAGGAACTACCGGTCCGATTTGAAAAATTATTTTAGTGTTAGATAGCCCATTTATTGAGGAAGGCTATAGGCTATATATTATCACGCTAAGACCAAGTAACTATTCCAAGCGGACGAAGTCGCGGGCAGAAGCTTGTTATAAATATATCTACTGGTAGATACTAGGTTCGATTCCCAAGTCGAGCAAAGTTTATTGGCTGTTCTGCGTAAATTTAATTCTCAGATTTGTGCCCTGTTAACCCCAATACGATCATCCCCTACTACATGAGACCTAAACTTACCGATGTACTGTGGGTGTACATTAGTACACCTCTGCCTAACTCTTTGGGGAATACAGGCGTAACGATATATTAAAAAATACAGACGAGATGATTATATTCCGTTTATTACTTGCGCCCTAACTGCCTCATTAGCCAAGTGGTCCTGAGCGCGACTGCTACGCTAGAGGTCCTGTGTTCGGTTCCCAGATCGAGCAAAGTGTTATTGGGTTTTTCTATGAAATTCCCAGTAGCACTTCGAAGTTAGGAATTTGTGCCCGGTTAATGGCAATGGGCTCACCCCCTATTACATGAGACCTAAACATACCGGCGAACTGTGGGTGTGTACATTAGTACGCCTCTGCCTAACCCTTCGGGGAAAACAGGCGTGATGATGGTGATGGTACTTGCGCATTTCCACAGTAACATATTTTTTATTTATTTAATTTTTGATCGCTGTTTTGCGCAAGAGTCCATAAAAGTCATAATCGTCATAAATATCATAGAATTATATTCAAATTATACCACCATAGCTGCTCTGAACATGGGCCAAGATACCATAACACCATAACGGGCCATTGCATAATTTGTTACAATTTTTTCTTTCGTCATGTCGGAAAGTTTCCGAATATAATAATTATTATGTAAAGATTCATGTTTTGATATGGTTTAATTATCTAATCTATATCTATACTCTATACTAATATATAAAGCTGAAGAGTTTGTTTGTTTGTTTGTTTGCTTGAACGCGCTAATCTCATGAACTATTGCACTGATTTGAAAAATTCTTTCAGTGTTAGATAGCCCATTTATTGAGGAAGGCTATAGGCTATATATCATCACGCTACGCAGACGAAGTCGCGGGCAGAAGCTAGTTTTATATAAAGATGTAAGTAGTGATAGCCTGGTGGTATGACCGTTGGACTGCCAATTCAGAGGTCTCAAGTTCGATTCAAGGCACTCACCTCTGACTTTTTGGAATCATGTGCATATTAATCCTACTAATATTATACCCATTTAAGTTTATGAAGATGTGTGGATGTTTGTTACTCTTTTACGCCAGACCATCTGAACGGATCTGGATAATATTTGACACAGAGATAGATTATAGTCTGGAGTAAAACACTTTTGGTTCAGGCCAGGACCCAATTCTGAAACTACACACAGACGAAGTTGCGGGTAGAAGCAAGTGATTAACATCAGTTGCTTATTCGCGGAAATAAACTGTCGCGAGGAAACCTTCACGCTTAAGAGATTATTTAAAAATACTTTGTATATATGTAGGGGTTGAATATAAACCAGTTCACTGTTTACTCCTTTTATTTTTCGAAAATACAATAAAGATACAACTTAAAAAAATCTGAAACATCCCTCTTTTGACGTGCGGAGTTAAACACAATAGAGGTTTTGGAACTCATACTTCTTATCTTTTTGTGTTTTTTTTGCATTTTTCATGCTAATATTATAAACTTATTTTAGTGAAGGAAAAAATCGACTCGCAGGCAGGATTTGAACCTGCGTCTTCTGGCTAGGTACGCCAGACGCTATGACCTCTAAGCCACCGTGAGTCCCACCTGCCATGTCGACTTCACTAAAATAAGTTTATAATCTTAGCATGAAAAATGCAAAAAAAAACACAAAAAGATAGTTAGTAGGTATGGTAGCATCGTACGACATAGAACTAACCGTAAGGTAAGTCATGTCGGTTGAGAGGCAAAGTAACTTGTCTTTCAATAGATGTTACTGACGTCACCTTAAGACGTAAGTTCAGAATGTGAAGGCAAATTTCGACATGGCAGGTAGGACTCGCGGTGGCTTAGAGGTCATAGCATCTGGCGTACCTAGCCAGAAGACGCAGGTTCGAATCCTGCCTGCGAGTCGAATTTTTCCTTAACTAAAATAAGCTCATACTTCTTCTTTAATTTACGAGCTCAGCTCTTGTCGGTGGAGCGAACACCACTGTTCTCTATCTTCTGCTTTCCGATTAACCTCTTGATACGACTCGGTCGCAACCCTTTCCTTCACTTGTTCCACAAAACTTCATCTAGGTCTTCCCCTTCCTCGTTTTCCTTCAATATTAACTTCTAGTATAGTTCTGAACTCATATTATTATTGAAAATCAGCCTTTTTAGCCCAGCCCGGTCAAGCTCATACCAACCTAGGAACTCAAATAACCTGACTAATGTTGTTTCCAGTGTCATGTCACGCGATGTGGTTAGAAATACATCAGTCAATAATATTATGAGTAATGACAAAATTATTAATCACTGCATTAGTTGTCATATTGCAGCTGCAAGCTAAGCGGCGGTAGCCTTATCATGTGGTTGCCGGTTCGAAACCCACCCATTGCACTTCCGACGTGAACCCACTCGTAACACAAGCACAAGCTCGTAGCTTTGCACGAGGGGTTAATAAGAATATAAGTAACTAGCTTCTGCGACTTCGTCCACGTGGATTAGTTACTTCGGCTTAGCGTTTTGATATATAGCCTAGCCTTCCTCAATAAATGGGCTATCAAACACTGAAAGAATTTTTCAAATCAGACCAGTAGTTCCTGAGTTTAGCGAAGCGATTTGGGGAAGGGTATAGGCTATAATATCATCACGCTACGCGAACGAAGTCGCGGGCAGAAGCTAGTATTAGTATAGATGTGCACCCACATTACTAATAAGCATTATTTAAAAAGACAGCGATCTTCTTTTCATCTTTTAATAACAGGAAAAATAGAAGCTTTTTCTGTTTCTACTTCAAAAATATTTTTTGAAACCCTATTATCGGTTGACTATTCTAAATACCGAATCTAGTCTTAACTTAATACCCCAATACTGTACTGTTCTTGCTTGGACGCCCATATATAAGTACCTACGTAACTTAAAGGTTACATCACTTCTCTAAGGCATCGTACACACGTGCTACTGAAAATAAGGGCGCGGCACACGGTCGGCTCAAGTTACACAATGAGTGCATAAAGTTTGTGTGCCCGATACGAGGCCGAGACACCTTCAGCCAAAGATTAATGAGCAGATACGACAAAAGATTGTGCTATTGTGCCTATTATTGTACAGAAATATTGCAGTCATTACGATTGACAGAAGATTTTATATAGAGTTATTGTTTGAATGTAATGCAATTGTTGTAGTATGAGGAAAAGTGGTTTGTCAAAGGGCCAAACTTGATTAGATCAAGTCGTGGAAGGTTACTTTCATAGAAAATTTATAATCATAACAATTTATATAAGTAGTATTAGAAGGTTTCTGCACTTACTGGCCTCAGAGCACTATCAGTTAACAGAGATTAGTGGTAAAAGTTCGGGGAGACATTTTCTCTATAAGTAAATAAATATGGTCAAATTCAGTTAGGTATGAGAATAGGTCGTGAATTTCACACCGCTTGGGGATTATTGATTGTCCCTATTCAGCAGAACAACGCTTGCCGGGTCAGCTAGATACATTTTTAAAAAACATAACTTAACATACCATCGCGCCTGTATTCCCCGAAGGGTTATGCAGAGGCGTACTAATTTACACCCACAGTTAGCCGGTAGGTTGCATGTAATAGGGGGCGAGCGTATTGCCATTAACCGGGCCCAAATTTCAAACCGCGAGCTGCTACTGGGAATTACATAGAATACGACCTGGGAATCGAAGCCAGGACCTCTAGCGTAGCAGTCGCGCTCGGGACGACTAGGCTAATGTGGCAAAATATATTAATAAAAAAAAACTAAAAAACGCTGTTATTTTTTTACTCTTTTCACTGTGACATAGCCTCTGTAGCGTTGCCTACTCTATGTTTATAGTGTATCCATGACAACTCTCATTAACATACACAGCATCCAGTGTAATGTATGTACATTTTGTACATACAGATCTACAAACACGGCCAGCCTTGTAATAATTTTTATAATGATTGGCGCCAACACGCCATGTTTGACGTAAATGACAAATAGTATGTGCTAAGCTAATCAGCAAATGTTTGCCACTAAGCTGTTTGGTATGTACCAATATTTTGTAGAGTTTAAACCACATTACCATAAACTCGATCCACCATAACAAGAATTGTTTTTTTTAATGACCCAGAAATAAATTTGAGCGAGCATTTTTTTTGTTGGATTAATTTGACAAACGCACTGACAGGCCACATGGTTTTAAGTAGTCATCGTTGTCCATGGACACCTGCAACACCAGAGGAGTTGCTGAACCTCACGGGCCTCTACGGGAAGACTGCTAGAGCTGCAGCAACCGAGGGGGAACTAAAAGAACCACCGAGCAAGACAGATATTTTCTCGCCTCTTACGAGATGCATATCTGAAAGGCAGTGAGGAATAGTATTCTAACCCTTCCCCACAATATTGCCACGAACCGGGCACAAATCCCAAATTCCTGCTGCTACTGAGAATTTCATAGAATAACACTGTTCGACCTGGGAATCGAACCCATGACCTCTAGACCTCTAGTCGCGCTACCAACTAGTTCAAACAAGTTTAAAGTTTCATCAAGGACTTTAATGCTATGTTCTAGACATTTCAAATCCAACAATTTAAGTACCAATAATAGCCATACAAAAATTTGCTCGGGAATCGAAACCGTGACTAGTTAAATCAATGGAACCCGTCATGTTGATGTTGGGATGCACATTTCCAAAACACAATTCCAAAAATTTTTGGTCACACAAATATTTGTTGCATGCTGGAATCGAACCACCCATGTCAAACTCACAGTCGTGCCTAAACCGCTGAATCGATTTTGGACCTTGGAGAGTGATAGGCTTACTTTTGTCTCAAAATCCCTTTGGATACGAGTGACGCCGCAGGCAACAGCTAGTCTACTTAATAATAGTGAAAAAGAATAGTAAAGAAACAACTGTGTATTTTTTGTATAAATATTATATGATCACATTATTATTATAATCATAGCTCCTATTTATAACCACTTAATCTAAATAATTTCCACATCTCCAACAAAATTAATAAACACCATTATAATAAAATATTATGACAATATTAACTATTATCATCAAAACTCCACGTGGATTACCGAAAATAAAAAATTGCACTATCTGGCAACATCTCAAGTCGCGACCAACCTCGTCCCATTTAGAGATGGGACATTATAAATAAACGCATTTGGTACGCGGAAGTACCGCGACGTACCAGTAAAACCTGGTTTCTGTCACAGGTTTAAGTTTAGCCGCATAAAGGTCGTGGTACACTGGTTTAATCGCAAGATGGACTATCGTAAATATTGTCGCAAAGACGTTATTTTGTGTGAAAACGTCGGCGTTGGACTTAGTGGAGGATAGACAAAAATAATGTAAGCATTCATATTGTGTGATGTTTATGCATTTGTTTTATTGGTAGTACACATTTTTTCTTTTTTTTCTTTCTTTTAAATATCTTTCTTGTGCTAATAATTTTTACAGGGTAAATGTACTTTTGTAATAAAATAAGCAAGGAAGCAATTGCATTTTTAAGCTCCATTATATTGTTGATCAATTAAAATGTATTATATGGAAGCATTCTCTTACACAATCCTGTGTCATACGTGCATTATCTGACAAGCAATCTTACACAACAAAAAACTATGTAGCTTTTTATATAAATAATAAAGAAAGCAACAATGAAATACAGGTACCATATAAAAAAATAAAAATAATTGTAACCTCTAATGTTTACTGTCAAAATTAATACAGTTTTTGTTTATCTACATTAGATTTATATTATGATTTCATCATTTAAATTGGGAATTACTCATTATGATTCAAAAATTCCGCTACACTTAGAATAAATAAATAAATTTAGTATTTTGCTAATTTTGTTAAACTGTTTTTTCTTCATTCACATTTTTAGTGTCCATATTTTAATATTACTAAACCATGAAGCATATTGCACAAACGACCCCGTTTTTTTGACATCCATTGGTCGCACTCGGGCAAAGACACCTTTCTTTGTACAGTTTCATTTGTGTCCAATTAAATTATTGTTTTAGTATGTGTTGAGCCTATCAAAAAGAATAAAAATGAGCCTCCTTGGTTACGTCTACTTGAAATGGCAGGTCACGTCACCCGTATGCACATTTTACTGTAATTTTTTTACGCCTAAACCGCTTCAGTAAAGATGAAATTTGGTATATAGAAGTAGATTAAATCTTTGAGCAGGACATAGATTACTTTAAGCCTGAAAACTTTTTCAGGCTTAAAGTTGAAATAAAACAGCTAAGTAATAATCAATAATTATGATTATTTTATTAAAGTTATTATTTAGTGATGGAAATATTTTATTAAAGTTATTATTTAGTAAAATTAGCATGAAAAATGCAAAAACATCACAAAAAGTTATAATTAAATTTATTTATTTAGCAACGCTCGGAGATTCGGCGCTCAAAAATAAATATTTATAACAGATTTTCTATTATGTCTGTAATTTCTTGCTTGACGGGTTACAATACTATTAAATGTGTGTAAATAAACCTCATTATAATTTTAGCAATGAATTAGCATGCTTCCTTATTCAAAACACTGACCATACCATGTTTATAAATGTTTTTTTACATATTTAAGTTTGTATTCATCCAAGTACAGCATGCTTTGTTTTTCATAAAAATGTCGTGAAATCTTTTTATAGTACCTTAGTATTAAAATTTTATACAACAAGTTTGAAAATCGTCGGCACCTTAATTAATACCTTTATCGAATTAACATAATTTCATAACATGCTGTATTTTTTAAATTATGATGATGGAATTAATTAACGTTTCCAATACCGACTTCATAAATGTTTTATTTTTTATAAAAAATATGGAAGCCCGATTGATGGCTTTTCTGTACGTCTACGATTGTCCTTAACCTATTAATTTATTTATTTATTCTTTTTCTTAAAATATACAGATTACAGGATGCAATAATAGACAAGACAAATCAAAATATTATAATATTAAAGTTTTATGTGTAACAAAGAAAATTTAAATACACTAAGTGAAAATAATCATCCTTTTTCACTATCTATTGCTAAGAGAGTTTGGTAACGTCTCCTGCGCCTCTACTTCTACTTTTCTCGTGAATAGAAAAAAAATAGGTAGATAATAGTAGGTAAGTGCAAAGTATTAATAGTTCACGTAGTAACTGTTTGCGTAATGGATTGATCGAGAGCGCCGCGCGTGAATTTAGATACTTGCTTGAAATGTTTTTTTTAGTTCAATACCGAGAATTCATTCCTACCTGCAATACTAGCTTAGTTTACACCATCTATGATAAAAAATAAGAATACTTTTTGTACAATTTAGATCATTGAAATTACATTTTTAAATGAATTAATAATGATAACTGAGCCTCGCATTTCGATTTGTCGCAAGTTATCAAAGTCACCCTGTATATAGGTATTATTTTCACTAACTCCATATTATATTTTTAAAACCGCTACATCGTTCGTCTATTATTAATATTTATAATAACGAACCGAACCATTTTTTTTATAAATATCTTCACTGAAAATACCTGACCTTTATATATTTTTGTAAGATGTATTGGCATAACAAGTACCTACCTATCTCATAAATTATATTTTATGTAGTACATAAGTAGAAGTACATTATCTAGACATGTTTTCGTTTTAAAATAAATGATATGATCTAATGGCTGCACGGCTAGTGGATACAAGCGTGACTACTTAGCGTGAAGACTTAGAATACGATTCCTAAACAGAGCACAATTAGATACTTTAATAAAATGTATGTAAAATTTGGCCTCAGCTGATACCAGGAGACTTTCCCCTTTTTATTTATTTAATTTATGTCACGACTACGACCGTGCTTCCTACCAATATAACTGCGAAAGTTTGTGAAGATGGATGGATGGATGTTTGTTACTATTTCACGCCAGAACGGCTGAACTGATCTGTATAAAATTTGGCAAGAGACAGATTATAATCGGGAATAATACATGGACTACTTTTATCTAGGACCCAATTCTGAAGTCAACGCAGACGAAGTCGTGGGCAGTAGCTAGACTTATATATATTTAACTAGCTTTTCACACAGCGCTTTCACAGCACTGGTCCGTTACTAAGGATCTTAGCGTGATGTTTAATAGCTTGAAACCTTCCTAATGAATAATTCTATATATGAGTGAAAACCACATGAAAATCTGTTTAGTAGTTTTTGAGTTTATCGCGAACAGACAGACAGTCACGGTGGGTGACTATTTTTTAAGTATGTAAAGTCTTTTTGTGATTTTCAAAACTAGAAGACGCAGGTTCGAATCCTGCCCGCGAGTCGAATTTTTCCTTTACTAAAATAAGTACGTAAAGATTAAAAAAACCCGTACTTAGGCAGTAGGAAGTCGTATTTAGTATGTAAAAATATACAGTTTCTTTACCAGAGGACCTTATTTTCAAGTTTTTCGCGTTACATACATTTTTTCACGTGGGAGAGCCATGCTTCGGCACGAATGGGCCGGCTCGACCGGAGTGATACCACGGCCTCACAGAAAACCGGGGTGAAACAACGCTTGCGTTGTGTTTCGCCGAGTGAAGGAGGTTACCGGAGGCCCAAACCCTTTTAAAAGGCGGGCAACGCACTTGCGACTCCTCTGGTGTTGCGGGTGCCCATGGGCGGCGGTTATCGCTTACCATCAGGTGATCCGTTTGCCCCCCTATCTCATAAAAAAAACCGTAATAGTACCTCCTATGCAGATATTAATTCTGAACGTGTTTTCAATTAGCGCTTATTTGCTAATAGAAACTGCACACACAAAAGTAAATTGTACGTGTGTAATTATTGTTTCTATCAATTAGTGTTCAGGAGTCATGGACCTAGATTAAATAGATATACCTACACATGTGTACCTAAAGATTTGAAGTCTATACTACTATTATTGATTTCTGAAACTGATCACTGATATAGCCTTCGTATAAAATACTGATATAGCCGAAAGGCTTTAACAGTGTTTTATACGAAGCGATCGAAACGATACTTACGAAGCGATATGAAAATATCAGTGAGTTAAGACGATAATAATTATAAATAATAAATAATAAAATATCTTTATTTCCCAAAAATACAGATGTGTGCTTAGATTAAACAATTTGAAAAACATGGTAAAAGACATAAAAGTACATTTACATTAGGGTCCTGCAGAGTTCTGTACACAATTGATTGAACTGTGTCTCTTAAACTAGGATATCCTGTATCTTTAGAGACAGTGTTTCACAATACATTTCAAGTTAAAGTATTAGTGGACTGTGTCGATTACCTCCAGCAGAGAGAAGAAAATAAGTAATTACATTAGCTTTAAATTATGTGAGAGTGCGAGAGTGAGTGGTGAAAGAGTGTGAATGTAGTGTTAGGGTGTGTGTGTATATGTGTGTGAGTATGGACGAGTAGGTGATGTGGTGTAGGTGTGTAAATGAGAGGGGGGGAGTATTGAATTGAATGTTCAAGTTTGTATGGATGCGAGGATAGAAGTATTAGGCAATGTATGCAAGTAAATTCTCAGTTTCGGCATAGTCCTGCGTAAGTAGCCATTCTGTCACTTTTACTTTTAAGTTGTGTTTGTTGAGGTCTAAGATTTTCAATTTTTTATGAATCTTTTTTATGAACATTAATGATGGCTCATTACATTACAGATTTCAGCAACACGAAACTATTCCCACCTTGCCAAAACACCGGCCAACATAAACTTACTAATTATTCATAAGCACACAAACAATAATTAACAGGAGGTCACAACGTTATCAGGGCTCGCGGCTGCCCGCCTATCGCGCCATCTGCCCCACCCTTAACTTTCACGTTTTTATCTTACAACTACATCTTTTTTTATATTCTATCTAAACTCATTTCCTTAAGGCGGGTCACTTCGTTTCTAACAACATACTACCCAAAAATAGCTTGAAACACAAATTTGAACGTTATTCCCTTTTACATAAGAGTTATTATGTCGTAATCTCAGATTCTTAACGGCAAACTTTGTGGTTACCAGTAAATTACCAATCAGTTGACGTTTGTGAGATCGTAAAAGTAACCTGGGCTTTGAATATCGGCTGTAAAAAGTTGTAGACGATTTTAGTCGAGTCGTATCGATTTATTTCTAGTCGAATATAGTACATCAAACGACTTTTTGACGTTGATATAGTTTTAAATAAATATAAGGTGCTATTTGATTTAACTGCGGGGCTATTTTTGAATGCACCGTTTTATAGCCTGTGTGGCAAAGTTATAATAGTCTCACATCGATGTAAAGAAACTATGAAGTAGGTAGGTATATTATAGTAATTTTTAAGAACCCCTTTTTGGACGTATATTCTGAGTACGTAGACGTGCCGAATACAAAATTTGATAGGTACACCAATTATTAGAAAGTATGTGAGGCACATGTGTAGTTTCCAAAAGATGAGGCTGACACAGTTACAGACTTAGAAAGAAAGAGAAAATTTAAATATACAAGCCTATTCATCACACACAGAAGATTCTACAATGGAAGCAATTCTATCACGATCAGTACTAGTAGCCAATTCTTCGCACAACACACAAAAGCAGAGACCAGTACTTTTAAAAATTCAACCACCCTTGGTAATATGTTGCTATTTCAAGGGAGAGGCCCCTTATACACCGTAGTAACGCACATTAGGGCACGCCCTAACTAAAACTACTTAAACCCATAGAAACACTCATAAATTAATTTTAAAGCCAGTGTCACATAGTTCCACGTCACACACGCATCCCTTGCGTTCGTTTATAAAATATATTGTCGTGTCTTTGTAAAAATATCCTCAGCTCCTATTATAATCGACTAAAAATAGATGCGTCGACTAATGTTTATGACGATGACCTTTGAAAATATGGATTTATGTGTATAATAATATTTTGTTAAATTATTACCGTTAATTTTATTCTGATGAAGATATTTAAATGCAATACATATATTATCTGGCTAAGAACGCTAGGTTTTGTCCGAATAGATTTCAATGATAATCACCCACATCGAAATATAATATCTATGCTGTATATTTACGTCACAAATCGGTTTCAGCGCTGACAGAAAATCGATTAATAGTAATACTTATTAATAATTGTTCCTATTATTCATTTTAAATCAGAAACTAGATAATTTTAGCAGTTTTAAACACTGTACTTATCTAAAAACCTATCTTATCGAGATTCATAATTGCATTATCAATTCTAGTCAACATAAAACATTAGTCGATTCCCATACAACAATTGAATAGTCGACTAAAAGGACTATTGTAGTCGACTAATTCAAAACAAAGGCGCGCATCTATTCCGTGTCATAAAGCACGAACGAAATGAAAACGTTACCGACATGATTTGTGGCAATAGGCACCGCATAAAAATGCGTTTGTCACGACATTCATATCATATTGTTTGTGTAGGTACTTTAGTGTACGTGAGGTATTAGACAGTTTGTTTATTTGTTAATGTGTTGCCTGTAATGATAGTATGTTGTAATTTCAGTGGTAGTAAAGCTCTTTTTGTCATTACGAGAAGCCTACCTGGTGCCACAGTCATTTCCAGAGTGTACCACTGTTATACTTTATTAATTATAGCTTCTGCCCGCGACTTCGTCCGCGTAGCGTGATGATATATAGCCTATAGCCTTCCTCAATAAATGGGCTATCTAACACTGAAAGAATTTTTCAAATCGGACCAGTAGTTCCTGAGATTAGCGCGTTCAAGTAAACAAACAAACAAACAAACTCTTCAGCTTTATATATTAGTATAGAGTATAGATTAACGGCGGTTATTATTAACTTCAGGATTTGCTTCAGGATGACTGGCCACTGCAATTTGTGGACCCCAAAATGATTAAAGGGTATTTTTTTATGGGATAGGGGGGCGAACGAGCAGGCGGCTCGCCTGATAGTAAGCGATTACCGCCGCCTCTGTGTTGTACGTGCGTTGATGGCCTTATAAAAGGGTTTTGAGCCTCCGGTATCCTCACTCACTCGGCGAAACACAACGTAAGTAAGTGTTATTTCACGCCGGTTTTCTGTAAGGCCGTGGTACCACTCTGGTCGAGCCAACCTATTCGTGCAAAAGCATGGCTCTCCCACATTAAAAATTATCGAGACATTTATGCACGGTGCGCGATGAGATTAATCAGAAATATTTTTCTGTGGGAAAAGTATCAGTTTCCACATCTCCCCTTCCTCTTCCTTGTGAAAGAAAAATTTTCAACAATAATATAATTACCAACTGAAGAAGTAGCACCTTATTCTTTTTCCCTTCGCCTTATCCCATTATCTGGGATCGCCGGTCGGCTCTCCTTGCTCCTCTGCCTACCATTTAGTGCGATCTCAGCATCAACATTCATTTCCTTTAGCTCTTTAAGGACTTGTGGAGTTGTCCCTTCAAACAAAGGCAGGATCTTCCGACCAGGCAGGTATTTTGCCTGGCAAGCCACGGCCCAACGGTTGTTGTCAGGCGGTTGTATATATGCAAGTTGCGTTGCAAACTTCACTTGCGCGATTCAGGATTTGTTCATCGATTTCGTATGTAGCGCTTCAAGCCGGGTGGCAGAAGGTCTCCCGCGGCGTAGTGTCTTGGGCCACTCGTATCATGTGGTCTTCTGGACGGCGGAGCTCATAACCATGCTATCGAAGGCGTCATTATTTTACCTTTTCTATAATGGGAGCGATCATGTAGCTTTGTATTAAATAAAAATAATAAGACACAATTAACATCGAAAGCTTTACATTATAAAACGCGATAACGCGCGGCCAGAGGTGAAAAGTCGCGCGTTGTCGCGAGCCGCGGTTATCGGCGACCTGTGCGCGCGCAGCGAGAGACCGCTTGATTAAAAAGTATAAGTAATATGGCGATAACAAACGTAGATAAAGTAATTAATATGGTAATTTTATCACTAAAGAAGTAATTTTTTTTATTAATTTAGAATACACGTAGCATAGGTACTTTTTATTTTTTTATTGTAATATTATCATTTATTATTATGCTGTCCTGTTGATCAGTCATTACTACTTACAATATGTTTTATATGATAATATTGAGACAGGATTAATACACGTGATTAAATTGAGGGATAAAACCATAATATTTAGACTATTTAACAGTTTTGTACGCAAGGTTGCCAGCGCCATCTATTAATAAAATAGAAACTAAAATATGTAAATTAAATATTATTTCAGCATTTAATTTTTTTAATACAACATATTATGTCACCAGTAGTCCCCAAAGGATTAAGCAGAGGTGTACTATTTTACACCCACAGTTTGCTGGTATATTTAGGTCCAGGCAGAAATCGAAACTCCGAACTGCTACTGAGAATTTCATAGAAAAATCCAATAACACTTAGCTGGACGTGGTAATCGAACCCAGGACCGCTAGCGTAGAGGGAAATGAAATTATATTTATTTCTGTAAGTACATCTTTAGAGACACTTACAAGTCAATAGTTTGCTGTTTTTTATAGCTAGAACGCTTCGGCATTTCTTAACTGACGACCTCCGAGAAGAAACACCGAAACAAACTCAGAGAATCATGGTCTCTTTTAAAGTCCAGACATGAAATAATGTGAGTGAGACAATGCAGGGCAATGTCTGAAATGGCCTTTTGAGGAAAGAACCATAGCAGCTTTGAGTAGACCAGTCCTAACTGACGGCAAGCATGCATCAGTCATCGTGTAGCTCAACCATAATAAAATTAAGTCGCGCTTAGGATCACTATCTTATCTTGTGTAGGGCCGAGGCAGCAAGGCCTCAGTGCACTTCGACCCAATGGGATCTTTTGTGCTTTAGGATCACTAGAATAGTGAGGCATTTTTTTAATTCGGTGCAAAAAGCAAGCAACATACACCTGTATCTACTTACACGCAATATACCAATCTCCGTGAACCAAGCGAAACTAAGTCATAAAGTATCGTCAAGCGATGGTACCGCATCGTAATGTGGTACAAAGTGCAGTTACCAGCCCACTGCTGGGCATAAAAGGGTTGTCTTTATGGTTATGGGCCCATTATCCGAAATTGATATAGCTTTGATGGCGTTCGATGGGTAAATATAGGTACTTATTACTGTTATTGTGTATTCGCGTGTCTTATTAATGTAGCGGATTTTTGGATAACATAAACATGTTTGTTTGATTCTTAGTTATATTTGAGAATCTAATGCTGCCATGAATGAAGCTGTGGCAGCCTATAAAATATATAACCATTGAACTGACTTTTCGAATTATTAATAGTTAATTATCATGAATAAATACATCGAGAGTAAACTAGCATGCCTAAGAGATTTTTTCGATGGCGTGTGAAGTCAGCCAGTCAGCGTGGTGGACTATAGCTTAATCCCTCTCGTTTTGTGAGGAGACCCAGCACAAAATAGGTTGATTATGATTGCCAGAAGGTTGGTACCTCTAATCACACTAAAAGAAATACCTAAACACAGGGTTCTTAAGGGCTCTGGCAAGGGCATGCCTGTGGTATAGCAGGTACTTGCGTACTTGCGCGTAAAGATTTTCCAAATATGCTTAATTAAGTTTGAAATCAAGTAAGTATGTAATGCTATCGACAAAACAGCAGTCAGAATCCTAGTATGATGCTATGGCTGTAGAATTCATAAAAAGTATTCCGGCTTTACAAAACAATACAGTATTATTGAGATAATATGTACAGCTGTACTAAAGCAATCATGACGAAGAAGATTTTCGCGCTGGAAAACGTACCTAGCATTTGCTGACTGGAAAATCATCGCTTCCTTGTTGTTGAGATAATTATACTCTATGCTAAAATGAATACGTAAACATCACTGTCTGCTTATTCTTTTCCCTGTCAGCGTTGCTGTAGATTACAAAAAACAGAATACAATATGAGAATATTAGTAACATACAACATACTAGTAGATAACTAGTCCCACATTACTAGTAATAAAATACTAATAATGTGCGACCCACATTGCTACTAAGCTTTTAAAAAAAATTGAGCTAATCTGATAAAAAATCTTATTATTGAGATCCAAAGCATAACGGCTGACTATAGCACTTGTGGCACATACCCCGTCACTAACGGAGTACCAACTCGTTGTGCGGTTGTCTTAATACCTCGATGTTTATGTTTAAGTACCACCTACTTATTATTCGTCCCATGTTGGCAGCTTCGATCAAGTAATACGGGTTACTGCTTTAGGCGACGACGCGCTAAAAACATATCGCTGTTTATAAACAAAATGGAACCTATTAACTATTGTTTACGACTATGTAGCCTTTGATATAGCCAATGGTTGATCATACTGAATAACTGTAATAAATAAAATTATATTTTTTTAATATCACTTCTCTTCTACATCGACTTCGTGGTGGCAAACGCAGCTGCAATGACCGTGAGGTTCTAGGTTTGGGCAAAATTAATTCAGATTTAAGAATTAACTGCCTCATTACTGGTTCTAATCGAGACTGCTACGCTTTAGATCTTAGGTTCGCTTCCCAGATTAAGCAAATTTCACGGGTTTTTCTATGAATATCTCAGGAATCTCTCAGAAAATCTAAACTAAAGCAGCTCGTTGTTCCCGAATAATGGCAATAGCCTCGCCCCCTATTGTATTGTCTGCGGCTGTACATCAATAAACCTCAGCCTAACCCTTCGGGGTATACAGACGTGATGGAATGTAATGTGAATATTTAATCAGACCTCTAATAAAAAATCTTTAATGATACCGGGGTTACATTTAGGAGCTAATATGATATCGCAAACAAATGGACGAAGAAATATCTTCAAATTTAAAATAATTTTTTTGGTGTTGTACATAAGTACTATGATTAATAAAAATGTTGTTTGCAACTTGCAACGCACTTGCAACCCCTCTGGTGTTGTGGTGTCACAATCGGCGACGGTGTAATCATGGATGTTGTAAAGGATCCAAAACGTCAGGAATTAAATAATATCAAAATCCGTAGTGTTTTTTTTTTCAATTTCAAATATTCGCTAACGTGTCAGAAAACAGTAAGTATTTTAAAGATGGATTTGGATGGACCTTGGAAAACTTAGTCAACTTTTATTTCTAAAAATACTTTGGCATTCGAGAGAAACCGCGCGTAAAAGCTACTGTTATTATAAACAACACAATTAACCTTAATCAGTTGTCGAGATAGATCAAATACTTGTTCTATACAATGAACCATTTACGAGTAACCTGATTGAAATACTAGTACCCATAAAATCCCAAACCGTTGAAGGTTGTATATGTGTATACAAATCGAGGCTGGTTCGAACCATCGCGCTAGTACGGTGGTTCTAGCACACAATGCTTTGTTTACGTTGAGCTGAGCCTTGAGCGGGCTCGAACCTATTTGCGAGTTGCGCAACCAGCGTTGGCTTGCTAGCCCTGTTGCTAGGGGACATAGAGTAGAGAAAATTAAAGTATGAAACTTTCGACAACTTTCTGCCTATTTTGTCGCAAATATTTCTCAATAAATTCTGACAGTTTTTTTTCTGTCTTTGTTTTATTGATTGCAACTTCAACTACTGGTAGAGGTTCTCGGTTCCTTTTCCAGATCTAGCAAAGACGTGTTAAGGAGTTTTGATATGAATTCTCAATAGCAGTTGGATTTTGTTTTTTGTCAATTTATTTGCATTAATGCATAAGACCTAAAACTTGTATGTACACATTATTACATATATTTTGGGGACAGACATATGTAGGTAATACTACATTGAAGTAAGATGAAAATCCACAATGTGAAACCGCTTAACCTCATTCTGAGAGGAACCCCGTCCCTAACTGTTGGATAAAAAATGTGGATTGATATAACTGAATACTCAAATGTATTATAGTTATGCATACAAATTTTATAATCAGCCACAGCATGATTTCACTAACTTCTCAGGTTATGACCCCTCTATTTGTGACATCCACCACGGTCTTGTAATGTGCTACTCTCATGAATGTACTTACAACATGAATTATGTCGTCTGCTTATCTCGCATTAATGAACTAATTTGACTTCGAAATTTTAGGAAAAAAATGAACTGAGGTACAATTACAGCAGATTTAATCTTTAGATTTAACATTAAGTAAACGGATCTCAGTAAGCACTTTTCCGACTGTACTTAATGAAATAGACCACAGTGGGCTCCATCCTCGTAGGTAAACTTAAAAGTATTATGCGTTCTGCGCGCATACTCTGTGGCTAGTTCGTCGACCCCGCACTCGAGGCCTACCGATACCCAACAAACAACAGCTGAGCGTTGCACCAACGCACACAGGCACACCCCATAACACATACATATTATCAGTCTGTTTACAAGTGCACACCCACACAAATGTTTGTTTATACTCACGCACACATTGCATAGTTTGTTTAGATGTACAATGTTGAAACATTCGCGTTTCAAACAGCTTTAGTTTTTGAATTTAGAATGTGTAATTGATTTTTTTTTCAAGTACCTACCCATGTACAACGGTACTCATTCGAATAGATGGAAGATAAAAAGTAAAAAAAACTCTCACTACAATAATATATTTTCAATCAGGGCTATAACTACCTTCGTTGTAATTAAAGTTATAATTAGGTAGGTACACTCGAAGAATAGAAATCATTTTCTACCGATACTTTCCCAGTGTTGATATCGATCCCAGATAGGTATTTTTATAAAGTTCAATTCTGCTACAAATGTGTCAAAGGGTTATGGGACGAGGCTTTTTAAAGATTTTAATAGTAAACATATTCCAGTTTTGGGTTCAATTAATTTAACTGGTACCTAAAATAAATCAGTCAGTCTTTTAAAAAATAACTTTGACTTTAGACTACCTCATCTCAGTATTCTAATAGTTGCGACTACTAATAGAGGTATTGGGTTCGAATCATTGGTCGAGTAGGATTTTTTATTAAATAGCAGCTAATGGCAATAGACACACCCGTGGAATTGTAAATTTACATCGATACACTTCAACCAAGCTTATGATATGGTATAACTAAATAGGTACTTACGTAACAATAGAATCCTACAAGTATACGACTAACCTAATAGTAAAAAACAATGCTTGTACAGATTCGACCAAGGCCGACCGCGCTGGCTTGATTTGCATAGCAAGTCATAATTGAACACGCGAACGAACCCTCTCTCAGTATGCTATGTTAATTTGTAGCATTTATATTGCTAGGCATTACTGGCGTCTTTGCTTGGGTGGAAAAACAACCCGGTTTCTGAAAGGATCTAAGTTTTGACTGCCACATTAGCCTAGTTATTCTGAGCGCGACTACTACCCTAGACGATTCCCAGGTTGAGCAGCTCGGAGTTTAGGTTTTTGCCCGGTTTATGGCAATAGACTGGGCTCCTAGGCTCCCTATTACATAGGATCTAAACATGTCGGCGAACTGTGTAGCCTGTATTGATTTAAATCTTTATAGTTATCGTATTTGAGCACCAGAACAATAATTAAATTGCATTGTGTCTTGATTGCATCTTTGATTATAGCGGTCAAGTGAATCCCGCGTTCGATTTACAGGACATTGTGTTATTGGTCGCCCAACCCATCGCTGTTTGTCCGGTATATGGTATCCTCACTACTTGGCATTTTAAAATAGAGTAAATCCTAGCTTACGGGCGTGATGGCATAGATCAAGTAGCTAATATTTTAGCTCAGGTTGTGGGCCTATTTCCAAACATCGAAAAATCCGAACTTCATAACAAAACATACCATCACGCCTGTATTCCCAGAAGGGTTAGAGGTGTACTATGGTACACCCACAGTTCGCCGGTATGTTGAGGTCCCATGTAATAGGGGGCGAGCCTATTGCCATTAACCGGGCACAAATTCCAAACTGCGAGCTGCTACTGACAATTTCATAGAAAAACCCAATAACACTGCTCGACCTGGGAATCGAACCCAAGACCTCTAGCGTAGCGGTCGCACTTGAAACTACTAGACTAACGAGGCAGATAACTTATACTATAAAGTAAACAATAATACTTTGCCCGACTTGGGAACCGAGATCCACAGCAATCAACGCATTTATTAATAGGTATTATTATGTAGTTATAAATGAAGCTCAATTTACTGTTATTTACGATACTGTTGTTACTATTGTGTGGCATCGGCGCTGTTATTAAATGTAATTATGTATTTATAGTTTCATTTAGACTTAACGCTTTAATAAAATAAACATTTACGTCAAACCACGAGTGCACAAACAATTATGAAATTAGAAAAATAATTCTTATTTAAAAATAGCTATATACCTCTCCGGTTTATACAATAATAATAATAAATAAATTTATTAATAAAATTTTTTACAACAATTTTTATAAAATGAGTACACATATTTATATTTATACAAGAAAAAAAGCATATAAATAGCTAATCAAAAGATTGTGTATTTAACTAAAACAATAAAATTTACGGAGCATGGAATATTGTCTCAATGAACATTGTAAGATGCGACCAGCCTGAACTAGGTTTATTCAAACCTGTGCTTCAGGCCATCATAAGTCTATTATATCTTGCTTCTTTATATTAATAGTTTATTTTTTAATAGGATATTAGTGATGCATCTTAACACGCAGCCCAATGATCAGAGACCTACACAAAATCTATTAAAATTAAATACGAAAATGCTAAACTCTACAAACACTCTTTGTCCCGTGGGAGGACCTTGCTACGGCACGAAGGGGCCGGCTCGACCAGAGTGATACCACGGCCTCACATACCCACATAATATCGTCTGTAGAGTTTAGCATTAACCCACCATTTTAAAATCGAACAAAATTCGCTATTATTTTACCTATGGTCTCATTTCTATATGGTCATATTTGTGCCTCGAACGGAGACTAAGGGCCACTTGCACCATCTTCTTAAATGTGTTTAAATTGTATTTAAACACAAAATTTTTACGAAAAGTTGTGTTTAAATATGATTTAAACACATTTAAGAAGTTGGTGCAAGTGGCCCTAAAATAGAGTCATGCAAATATTTTTTGTGGCATAGAAAATCCTCCTGAATATTGAGACGACAAGATATGTCAGCCCCATTGCGTTTGCTTGGTGGTTTTTACTCATAGGTTTCTGATAGCTTGGTATTTTGTTTGGTTTTAATTGGAAAGCTCTTTGTTTGATCTCATGCCTTGCAAAAAGAGCCATCGTCAGACCAGATAACAAAGGTGCACTGAACTATCATTTACCTACATATCAATTATCATTTTGTGTATACTATTTAGTTATTGTGTATTATTTGTGGTCACTAATAATAGATACTGTCG
The DNA here is from genome assembly GCA_947256265.1 of Acronicta leporina. NCBI lineage: Eukaryota > Metazoa > Arthropoda > Insecta > Lepidoptera > Noctuidae > Acronicta > Acronicta leporina. Next base: position 14,245,681 of record OX366526.1, on the reverse strand, counting down.
ACGCATCACATATGCTCCGTAGGCGATAGCGGGGAAGGCGTGGGGTACGGGGCATCGAACCCGGCCGCGCGCGCGCTGCTGCGCCGCCTTCCTCCACTCGGCTCAACGACGCGTTAGACTACGGGCATTTCTTTGCTCCTATTTGTACATATTTTGTAGTAACGGTATTATACCTATTGTTATACAGTCCACTTCTCTTTAATTTAATTCCCGACTGAGCCCAAACAGATACAGATTACCGATTTTCTACAAGTACTTAGATTGAATTAGATTGTATTATGAACTAACATTTTACTAATTTCTACCTAGAAGTTCTACCGCAAAGCTGACTATCAAGCGTAACCCTAATAAAAACGTCATAGGCTCTAGGACCTCTTAGTTTAGAAAATACATAAAGAGCTCACGGATCTGGCAATGTTTGATTTTTGTATGTTGGCAATTTCTAACCTTCAATAAAAGGTCATTTGTACAATAAATAATAGTTATAGCTTTGCCTAAATGAGCTATAAAAAAGTTTCTAATGAAAGGGATTAAATAAAACTGTACATAGATAAATATATATAAATCACGTAATTAATGTCAGCGCCTCTGAAAATAGTGTCTTGTTATGGCCACGTGTCACACCGTAAGGTACTTTAAAGAAAAAAAAACATCAAACCGTTTTTGTAAAAACGTGCCAAGTCGTGATCAAGATTAAGTACTTGGCCATAAAAAGTAGTGAAGTGAAGTCTAAGTGAAGAAAATAAAATTTGGCTGTTAAACATTTTCTAAGACTGGCAAGTCTGTAAGTACCACGTTTCTTATTAAAATGCCAAGATACAAAAAGGGCTTAAAACCAAAACTAATTGCCTGCAAAAGAAAATAAAACTAGTGCAGTGCTTATTTTGCACTCAACTTGGCGGGGGCCCTGCCTTGCCCCCAAATTCATCCCCAAACAGATCATTTAATTAGTCTAGTGGTCCCAAGCCCGCTAAGCTACGCTAAAGGTACTCGGTTTGATTCCCAGATTGAGCAAAGTGTTATTGGGTTTTTCTATTAAATTCTGTAGCCGCTCTGAGTTTGGGGTTCCTGCCCGATTAATGGCAATAGGCTCACCCCTATTAGGTACTTGGGACCAAAAAACACCGGCGAACTGCGTGTTTACATTAGTACACCTCTACCACAGATAATATAATACTAGTCCTCTACCTTACCCTTCATGGAATACAGGCGTGATGGTTTATTCATGTTAAAAAGATCAAACAAAAGCAATCCTTCATTACAGCGAAAATGTATATGTCAAACTTTAAAATCGAAAACCATCTAAAGATACCTACTAAATCGGTGTTATTTATATGAGAGAAACTTCATGCTCGAAAAACTAGAGAAGATAATTTAGGTCATGGTAAGATGGAGCAAAAAACACAAATATGAATAAGTGGAATGTGTTATTCACTATAGTTCCCAGCTCTTGCGGAACAGATGTTACGTAAAAAACTGCATATTTTTATTGTAATTTTTTATTGTTATATTAAAGTTGTTTTTATTAAAATTCTATGTCTCGGCTCGTTAAGCATGACAAAAACACTATTATGCTAACATTAATTCATTACTGTGACTAAACACATTTTAACCAAATAAATATTTATAACATTTATCATATTTTAATAATTAAAAATATCATAATTTCACATTCTAATTGACATCACTGAAACTTTTATTGCTTGCATCATTGTTACAATATTAATTAATTATTTGAAATCGATAATTAAGTTTTGTATATTTTAAATAATAACTTTTAATTGATTTAGAATTGATTATGCGAATTTAAATTTTCTGCTGAGTTCTTCATTATACACAATTTCTATTCTGAACGATTTCAAAATTGTAATATGAGCTCATTCAAATGTATTAATTTATATTTGAAATTATATCAACATAAAGTTCACGAAATTTTCCATCATGAGTAGGAAATAAGTTAGTTATAACAATGGATTCGAGTTCATCATAAAGATGTTCTAACATAACACCCTCAAATACGTGTGTACACACGGCTACACCCAATTACCAAGCTATATGGATACCTGACCTCGCATTGTAAACGCTTTGAGTACAATAATAGGCAAAACGCGTCCAGCTTTTATTGGCAATGTATAGCTTGATGTGTAGCCGTGCGTACGCGTGTGTATGGCACCATATGTTTACATGTTTGCATAGAATGTTATCTTGCTGCGCAGTGATTCACCCGCTGACCCTTAATTTAGAAACTATGAAATGCGGGGAGCAAAAGTTGAAGAGGCGGGTGGGAGAAGGGTTGAATTTAGTAGTATTAATTATTCTGCAACCTTATTCGTCGCATCTCTTTAGCAAAGTGTAGTGCCACTAATGCTCAGAGAATAAAATGTCATAAGTATCGCATACATTCGTGATCAAAACAGCACTACGGTGTAAATTCGGCCTATAATTCGAAACACAAAAATAAACACAACTGAAGCTTAGTTTTTGGAAAGTCGTTCAAACAGCTCAGCGCATTTGTGACACGACAACGCATCGTCAGAGATGCTCAACTGTTTTTCGACGACTGTAAATAAAGGTACCTACAGACGAGACGTAAAAGACACTGTCATGTGGGCAAACATACATATCACAGATGACAGGCTTTGTGCTGTTACTAGCTGGAAAACATTGACTAATATCAAAAACTGGTCAATCTGAGTAACCTACAGGTCATGCACGTTATTTTTGATTATGGTAAGTTAATTTCGACCTCAAACAGCATTCGAAGCTAACCAACTATGCTACCGCGATGACTGCCTGAAATGTAGAATCTCTTCGCGCGTTGACCGCGTTCAGGTGACAGGCGTCAATTATTTAATTTTTTCGGACTGAAAACTCACATAATCAACCCATTATACTGTCCTATGCTGGGCACAGATCTCTTCTGCGAATGAGAGGGATTAGGCTATAGTCTATTACGCTAGCCTAATGCGGGTCGGAGACTTCACAAGCCGTCGAGAAAATCTGTCAGGGATGCAGGTTCCTCACGATGTTTTCCTTCATGATATAATAACATAACATACCATCACGCCTGTATTCCCCAAAGGTTAAGGCGGAGGCGTACTAATGTACACCCACAGTTCGCCGGTATGTTTTAGGTCCGATGTAAGAGGGGGCAAGCCTATTGCCATTAACCGGGCACAAATTAATAACTCCGAGCTGCTACTGGGAATTTCATAGAAAAATCCAATAACACTTCGCTCGACCTGGGAATCGAACCCAGGACTCTCTAGCGTAGCATTCGCGCTCAAGATCACTTGGCTAATTAAACAGTTTTTCATGATATATAACTATTAATAAGCACACAACTTCGAAAAATCGAGGTGCAAGCCTCGGATTCGAACTCGAAACCTTTGACAGTCCAATGGTCATATCACTAGGCTATCACGGCTTTTTAATTAATGCTAAATAAGTACAAATGTGAAATCAATAAAAAATACTATTATTTTTCCTTCTCATGTCTGATAACTTTGCCCATTAGATATTCAACTAAGTATATGTTGAGCACCCCTGGACTGATGCTTTGAACTCAAATTCACTGTAGGTGATACTATTATAATGTTCTCAGAAATCGTTATGATCGCCCAAAATGAATCGGGAAGTGATTATCATTTATTTTTGATATTATACACATCGTCACCGTTCCAAATTACTTTAGTGGTTCATTAATTCAAAAGATCTGAGATATGATTTGAATTATATAATTTTTAATTTATTAAATTATTTTCTGGGAAAAAACAGTATGTATGTAGTAGAATATAATAATTAATATTTTTTCTGTTGGCACTAAGGCATGGCGCTCTTAGGGACTTTCCTATCTTACATATAATAAGAATGTAAGTGAGCCGTGTCTGTACATTGCTTATATTTACAAAAAAACTAATTTGGGGGACTCAGAATCAGTAACACAATCCATTTCTATTATTTTTGGAACTTTTGTCTGTCTGTTTGTCTGTCGGTTTGTCTGTATGTTTGACCGCGCATCAAATGAAAACTACCGAATAGATTTGGAGGAAGTGGACAGGAATTCATAGCCTTTTTCTTGGATTAACATTTAGGCTATATTTTATTAAAATCGGTTCACTCCATCAAAAGTTATTAACATTTTAACGATTGAAAACGTAGAATTTGAACAATAACCGTTGAAGCAAATTTCCTTTTTAAGTATTTACGTACTAAACTAGCACAGGTCAAACATTATAACAGAATCAAGAAATAAAATTAAAAAATACACTCACAGGTACTAAATAAGATAAAACAAGAAAATAAAACAAAGAAATCAGAAACCATTATTGTGAACGGGAATTGATTATTAGTACAGTTATTCTGACTCTACTTCTACAGGGCATCACGGGACATACATAGGACTTATCCAGCGAGCACCAGCCGGTGTAAAAACTAAATATTTGAGTAGGGTAAAGAAGTAAACAAAGAATGACAACTCTTTCTCTAGATGACTAACACGAAATCGTTATTACCTCAATTAAATATGATTCCATAACAGGTGTCATTTTGAGTTGACAATTTTGACAATTATTTTTTTCTTCTTTATAGCATCCAGCTTTAAAGTAACTGATTTTATAACGTGAAACCTCCATAGTGTAGATTCTAAAGAGTTTCCATCTAATCAAATCATAAAATAATATACCACGTACCTATGTGCCTATGTATAATAAATAAAAAAATGGGTCATTTAATATTTAATAATAATAATAATTGCGACGTGCGTTAATCTTTACTGATGCCGAAATAGTTATTTGAGATTTTTGTCTATGTAGGTATGTCTGTTTATATATTTGCGAACATTAAAAAAAAATATTAATGTAAATTAAGTCAATAGCGCCAAGTGTATTAACAATATGGAAAACCAGAATACTTTTTTCTATGAGATTTTTCGAGGTAGTTAGTTGAAACTTGGAGAGGACAACGTTTCTCAGGTCAGCTAGTTGGAAATAAAATTACTGTTTACAGATTTTATCGTATTATATGTATAAGTAAGTATTACTTAATTACCCGACGTTCGAGATTCGAATACATTATTTACTCTTTTCTTTCTTTCTATTATTTTCATTTTATTTCAATTAAAATAAAATATTAAAAATAGACATCAATCTTGCCTCCGGGACAAGATGAGGTGGACCGTGCGTGGTGGAACGAGCACTCACAGAAGATGCCTGTTTACCCTAATTTTGAAAATATCATTATTCTAAAAAGGAAATTCTCTTTGTATCCAACCTCTTTTTAAACTATCTATTGAAAGTCTAGGGCTATATTGGCCTCTGTCTACCGTTTATCAGTCGCTTGATAACAATATAATGTACCTATATAACAATCTAACCGACCTAAGTATCTTGCGGGCTTACCACACGTAGTTTTTATCTTATTTAATTTGAAACAGATTCAAATAAATATAGAAACAAGATAAATATTGTCTTAACTTTGATTGTAACACTTTTTATTTCTTATATCTATCTTGTTTGTGGATATAATATTAGACTACGCTGCGACTCAAGTTCTAAGATAATTACTGAAATATCTACTTTACGATTGTGCTAATTGAAGTCCATTTTTGTGTGATATGATGGATCATGGATCATCCACTCCAGAATTTAGCTGCGATTGCACTGTAAGTTGACCTAACTTCATTGGGAGACGGCTAGGAACCATCCCTTAAAACAATATCGTAGAGTATCCATTTTGTGTTTTTTTTGCATTTTTGTATTTTAGTAAAGGAAAAATTCGACTCGCAGGCAGATTTCCAACCTGCGTATTCTGGTCAGGTACACCAGAATATGAAGGCAAATTTCGGCCAGGCAGGTGGGAATCACGGTGGCTTAGAGGTCATAGCGTCTGGTGTACCTAATCAGAAAATGCAGGTTTAAATCCTGCCTGCGAGTCGATTTTTTCCTTTTCTAAAATGACTTAATATCGTAGAGCTTAAATGTAAAACACACTATCTATCAGGCTATATTTCGATATCATCAGATCGATACAAAACAAAATGGATCGATTTCAGTCTCATTCGTAACCAGAGTTCGTCCATAACGAATGCCCAATCACCCACGGTCCTAACAGTATATTAACATTCAAACTGCAGCTCATAACGAAACGTCCTACCTGAGGGTAAAGCGACGCGATACTATGTAATCCGACCAAGTTTGGTATATTTGACAAGATATACCTACTTATCTATTTAAGGTGTATGTAAGGTGTATAATAAAATAAAATAGGGAGTTTGTATTGGCAATATAATGGCAATAGACGTGCCCCTATCACATGAGACCTAAATATTCTGGCAAACTGAGCGTACGTACATTTAGTACATCTGCCTAATCCTTTGGGGTCAACAAGCGTGATGGTGTTACTTATAATTTTATCTAGACTAATACTATAAAGAGGAAGGATTATATTGTTTGTAAAATAGTTTGTAATGGATAAACTCAGTCGATTATAAAAATTCATTCACCTATGGGAATTTACATTATTGCGGAGTAGTTACTTTAGATTGCTAGCGAATCCGCATAACATAACTAGTGAACAATACACTTTTATGATATTCCATCATGTTTTATTTTTATTTTGCTCATTATTTACAATACTTATATCATATAACTTAACTTTTCCACTTCTGCTATCACCGCATCGCATCGCGTTGCATCTACAGTAGGACAGAGGGTTTTGAATGTGAAGATATTATTACATAAAGATGGCGTCTACGTCACTGACACAAACAAGACAGTTAGCATATTTAATAAGAAGCGTTATTATTTTTAGTATAATTCTAGAACCGGTTGGAGCTTGTTTATTACTTTGGATATATAAACTTCTGAGTGAAGGTAGTAACAGTTATATAAAAAACCTAGTCGTGTTAACACACACACCTCTTTAAAATTATTACTTTTAAGTTTTTTGCTTTTTTTCTTTCATTTTCGTAGGTTTATAAACATACAGATTTTTTTATGGGATATGGGAGCAAACTATCAGACGTATTACCTAATGGTAAGCGACTGGCATGGACATCTGCAACACCAGAGGAGGCGCAAGTGCGGTTTGGGCCTCCGGTATCCTCACTCACTCAGCGAAAAACGATGTAACTGTTGTTTCACGCCGGTTTTCTGTGAGGCCGAGGTATCACTCCGGTCGAGCCGGTCCATTCGTGCCGAAGCACGGCTCTCCCACAAGACAAAGAGTGCTATAGAGTTTCGCATTTTCATGTTTAATTTTAATAGATTCTGTCTTGTCTGATCATTGGACTCCGACTGAAAATACATCACTATTTTCCTATAAAAAAAACTTTTAGTATAAAGAAGCAAGGTATAATAGACATAAACCGAAGAGGCATTTTAAAAAATAAATATAATTATTTTTCTAATTACATAGTTGTTGATGCATTGGTGGTTTAGAGAGGTGCAAGTCCTTTTCAAATTTTGTGGAACAAGACAGACAGGGATATTGTTGTGAACTTCTAAATACCAACCTCGAGAATTGTGGGTGTTATTGTACATCATTACATCCCTGCCTAAACTTCCGTTGATACAGGCGTGATGGTATTTTATGTTATGAGCATTTCAACTGAGTTTAACTGGGTATCTATCAATGTCATGAATTACTTCATGCTTCCACGAAAAACTATAAACAGAGATGTTTTTGTCTATACACAAACCAGGAAGAATAACACAGACACAAAAGTCCATCTCCCAACCTGTCATAAGTATTGAAAGGCACAGAATGCATTAGTGCGTTTGTTTGTGGTACTAATACCTCAATTATCGTGTGCGATGCGTGTGCGCCTGTGTTGGTAGTCAGACGATAATGGAGCCGTAGATGACGCGGGTAATTGGTAGCCCAGGGCGCGCCATTAGCGGGTAGGCCATGATAGAAGACTTCCAAACTTATCATGTCAATAATTACCTTCTTACTAATTACCCACAGCCAGGCTATTACATTATTTGCTTTGAAGAAACTTGTTTTTTAGGTTTCTCTTGAGTGTTTAATAGCTTTCTTTTTAAATCAGGTTGACATTTGGTTATCTACTGTACAGTATGGTCATACCTAATTCTACAATATTAGTTTAATAAATAACTTTATCAATTTAATATAATAATGTATCATAATCAACCCATTATATATTATGTCCCACTGCTGGGCACGGGTCTCCCCTCACAATGAGAGGGATTAGGCTGTAATCCACCAACGCTAGCCTAATGCGGGTTGGCTGACATAATACATACATAATATGCAATTACATACATAATAATGTATGTAATTGCATTATAACATAACATAACATACCACCACGCCTGTATTCCCCGAAGGGTTAGGCAGAGGTGTACTTAGGTACACCCACAGTTCGCCGGTATGTTTAGGTCCCATGTAATAGGGGGCGAGCCTATTGCCACTAACCGGGCACAAATTCCAAACTCCGAGCTGCTACTGAGAATTTCATAGAAAAACCCAATAACACTTTGCTCGACCTGGGAATCGAACCCAGGACCTCTAGCGTAGAAGTCGCACTTGTGACCACTACACTAACGAGGCAGTTAGTAATTAATTATTAAGTTAGTAATTGCATTATTAATATATTATATAATCATGCTAACAATGGCTATTTATGGCCATACACTGTCATTGTCTAGCCAGCAAGAAGTCATGATTCCCGGGTACAATAGAGTACCTCTTTGTTACTTCGCTAGTTTTACTATAAGAAAATTCTCAGGGGCAGTTTTGATTTTGGATTTAAGGCTCGCTTCTTATTAATAATATGGCTAACATTGACAGAATATAGCCCAGTAATAGCTGGTCTTATTCAAAACACCTTTGAATATGAAGGTTTGTAAGAAAAGGTCGTGTTTAACCGCTTTTTCATCGAAATACTGTGATCGGCTAGTCACAAACCCATCATTTATAGTATACATAATAACATTGAGCATTTTAATGTTCGATGTCCAAAACCATATAACAATGCATTATTCTTCGAGACAATCATCTCTGTACATTAACAACTCGAATACAATAGCACAACAGCTGCTTTCACTGCACAGACTCGAACCTTCGACCTTTCGATTATTTACAACACTCGCCTCACGATCCGATACACACAAAACAAATTAAAACTTGTAATGTGGGCGTGTATACACTATACCACGGGAAAAGAAAGGAAACTTTAATTAGTTTTTCAATATAGGTACTTGGAAAAAAGTTGGTTAACTTAACAGGGCTCTACTGCCGAGTCCGTCCGCATTGTTAAAATAATATTATCACGATCTACTTATAATGTGCTAACATTATGACGACCTCTGTGGTTTAGTGGTTCAAGTACCGGACTGCCAACCATGAGGTCGTGGGCTCGATTCCCACAGAACACAAAAAAATATGTGATGAATATAAGTGTTTGTGTTCGTCTGGGTGTTTCTTATCTATTATAAGTATGTATTTAAAACAAAAAAAGGTATATAAGTATTATATCCATTGTCTAGTACCCATAGTACAAGCTCTGCTTAGTTTGGGACTAGATGGTGCTGTGTAAAAATGTCCCAGAATATTTATTTATTTATTTATTTTATTATGTTCCAGTTTGAGAAGATGTAGTAACAAAGATTGAGAAAAGTATCTCAACAATATATAGGCATGTAGAGAGGATGGGTGAAAGGATATTTACTAAACGAGTATACGTGGCGAGTACGGATGGAAATGTTGGAAGGGGCCGACCTCTGGGAACGTACCACAGCTAAATTGCGGCAGTTCTCAAAAAAGCACCCTAAACTGACGATCAGGCATAAACTAAGCAAGCTAACTAAGCAAAACTAAAAAATAAGTGTGCCAGGATCGTAGCAAGTGGAAATCTATAGTAACCTATCCAAATGGGAGACAGGCGTGATAATATGATTATAATAATGATAGAAGGGCAATATAGCTAGTAAAATTTCTGAGCTAAAAGACTCAACTAAAACTTACCAGGTAGGTATTTTTAAAGACAAGCCTATATCCAATGATGAGCACCGGGAGCCTTCAGAGTATAAACAAGAAGAAATTGCGGAGTAAGAAGAAGCATCAGTTGTTTTATTAGAAAAACCACCAAACAGACCACAACTTATCATAAGATCTAAATCTTATAAAATAAAGTAGTTATGTATGTAAATATAGGTTAATTATAATTTTTTTTTTTCTTATCCAACTATTTGTAGACGAATGGACCCAAACACCACATTAAACGTGTTATGGTAATTAGAAAACCAGTATTGTGGGCGTGCGCGATCAGAGGCGCAGGCGCACCGATATCACACCACGTAACAAAGCTCATGCAGAAGGTACATAACATAAAGTAATAGTTACCATCGCGCCTGTATTCCCTAAAGGGTTAGGCACAGAACTGATTTACACTCAATCATTATACAAATCAAATTCCGAGCTGCTACTGAGAATTTCATAGAAAAACATGAAAAGTATGCTAGACTAATTAGAGTAACATACCATCACGCCTGTATTCCCCGAAGGGTTAGGCAGAGGCGTACTAATGTACACCCACAGTTCGCCGGTATGTTTAGGTCCCATGTAATAGGGGGCGAGCCTATTGCCATTAACCGGGCACAAATTCCTAACTCCGAGCTGCTACTGGGAATTTCATAGAAAAACCCAATAACACTTTGCTCGACCTGGGAATCGAAGCCAGGACCTCTAGCGTAGCAGTCATGCTCAGGACCACTTGGCTAATGAGGCAGTTAAATTTTATTATTTAACAATTACTTTTTTGATAAATACCACGCAGACAAAATCGCGGGTAACAGCTAGTATTTAAATATTTTCTATATAACGCGATAAAAAACGGATAACGTTGTTTTATTTGAATGGTCCTTCTGTTATAATTGTATTGTATTGTCATAGTACCTACGGCCTTTGTTCGACTACATTCGGCTAACCTCGGCGATCTTCGATAAAGTTCGGCTACTCCCGGCGAACCGCTGACGTCATCTGATAACATCGCTACTAAGAATCGTGCACAGATTTCTTAGAATCTGTTTGTCATAAGATAAGAACGCATTGATAAGACTAAAATTGTTATTATACTCATTATTTGCTCGGTGATATCTTTACACTGACTTAGTTAGTTAATCAGGGTAATATTATTTTTGTTACATAGCTTTGAAATCAAGGCAAATGTATTGTTAGCCTTTTTGATAGTACCTACGTAAAATCCTCATGGATTATCTGCAGGTTGGATTCATACCGAATAAAAACCGCATTTACCTTCACTTACCTCTAGTAGAGACCATGAGATTCGCGAATGGCGTGGTGAATCCTTTTTTTATAAGTATTAAATCATATACATCAAACTGCATCATTCTCAGCAAATATTTAAAACAAATTTGTAAAGCTTAATATTGTCATAATCTGATTATATATTTTTTTTAGAAAGAGTATCTATGGAGTTTCTTGCGGCTTTTTTCCGAGGCTATATTTGAATAGACAATGAGTCTATTAAAAATAAAATGCAAGAATTATGTTACGAACCATGAATGACATCAGATGAATTAGCTTAAACATGATCTTACTATTTAAATAAGAAATCCTGTTTTTTTAGGGTTCCGTACCTCGAAAGGAAAAAAAGGAACCCTTATAGGATCACTGTGTTGTCCGTCCGTCCGTCTGTCTGTCTGTCAAGACCCTTTTTCTCAGGAACGCGTGGAGCTATCAAGCTGGAATTTATATCAAATACTCAGGTCAACTGTCCCTTGGAGCTGTGAAAATCAAACTTCTAAGCCAACGTAATCAAAAGATACAACCGTTTATGCCGCAAATTTTCGACACTCGCAAGGGAATCAAAACCTATAAAGTACTTTCCGTGAACTCAGAATCTTGAAATTTGGTACGAAGCAACGTCTTATAACACATAAAGAAACACACAACAGATAAAGAAAAAAATGCAAAAAGCAGAAATCTTTAGGTACATCATATAATAAAATTATTTTGTTAGTAAGTTGTTGGTGTGCCTTATAATTATAAATAAATAAATAAATAAATAAAAAAAAAAATTTTAAGTACGGAACCCTCGGTGCGCAAGTACGACTCGCACTTGGCCGGTTTTTTGCGAACCAAAACTAATTTATAATAGCTCTACTTTACTTTCCACAGTTGAGTAAACATTCAAAGATATAGCTATAAATAAAAAAACTCATAAAACAAAGCCTTTCTCTCGTTTAACTTTCAGCTCCACTTTCAGATTTTATAGTATCCATGCACGGCCAGGACTTATTAATCTGCGCGTGCGCTGAGCGGAGGATCAGCATACTAATGTGCTACGTGAAAGTGTGGCCGGGCGGTAGGGCTGCTAGATAAGTAATCTGTATTTTTTTCTATATCTTTTTTATAAAAAACAAGCGGTGAGCTCGGAACTAGAGATAAGAAATTTAAAAAAATATCATACTTCCAGCGCCCTCTGAAGTCATCCATATATAACGTCTTACGTCACATCTCATGGGGGGCAGGACTCGCCCGCCGACGAAATTATTAAATCGCAAAACTTCAATAAAAAAAACTTAAAATATTATTAACTAGCTGTTAAAAAAAAAATTGTTAAATAATAAAAAAGTAGCCTAAGTTATTCCTTGTTCATAAGCTATCTGCCAGTGAAAGTCCCGTCAAGATCCGTGCGGCCATTTCAGAGATTAACCGAAACAAACAGACAGACAAACATTTAAAAAATGTTGTTTTGGTATATGTACCGTGTAGGTATACCTATATCCAAATGCACTAAGTAAAAGCGGTTATTAGAATATTACAAACAGACACTCAAATTTTATTTAATTGTATAAATAAGTGACATCATACTAAGAGTGATCTCACAAATGTGACGATATATGACAGTGACGGGGGGAGTAAAAAAATCATGAAATTCGTGTGACGCAATAATTTATTAAGTCATTATTGTTTTATTATTATAATAGAATTAACAACATAACATACCATCACGCCTGTATTCCCCGAAGGGTTAGGCAGAGGTGTACTTAGGTACACCCACAGTTCGCCGGTATGTTTAGGTCCCATGTAATAGGGGGCGAGCCTATTGCCACTAACCGGGCACAAATTCCAAACTCCGAGCTGCTACTGAGAATTTCATAGAAAAACCCAATAACACTTTGCTCGACCTGGGAATCGAACCCAGGACCTCTAGCGTAGAAGTCGCACTTGTGACCACTAGACTAACGAGGCAGTTTAAATAATAGAATTAATAAAATTGTTAACCTAATAACCATAATAAATTGTACCTTAGCTTAAATTTAGTTTTAATGAAATGGAACTGCCTCAATAGCCTAGTGGTCCTGAGCGCGACTGCTACGCTTGAGGTCCTGGTTTCGATTCCCAGGTCGAGCAGTGTTATTGGGTTTTTTTATGAAATTCCCAGTAACAGCTCGGAGTTTGGAATTTGTGCCCGGTTAATGGCAATAGGCTCGCCCCCTATTACATGGGACCTAAACATACCGGCGAACTGTGGGTGTACATTAGTACGCCTCTGCCTAACCCTTCGGGGAAAACAGGCGTGATGGTAATGAAATGTAATGAAATGGTATTATGAATTACTCCACAGACAGGACTGGGGCAGCCCTATCGCCCATATAGATAACTTATCCGTATCGTATTGTATGCTGATAGGATTACTAAATTCTAGTCGTACTTATGATTGTAAATATGTATACTTTGTATGTTTAATATATAACTTCGCGCTTAATTCTATATTTGGTTTGTTTAGACTGCATATATTTGTAATACGTGTCGCTTATTTAGCATCGTGGGCTGAATCGTAAGTTTGTGAAGTTGGTGCAATTGAAGACGTTTAAAAAACTATTATTGTCCCACAATTTGACCGCCCATGGGAGGGCCACCTTGTTAATGTAGTATAAATATATTGGAAGACGAAGAAAGTTCTAGAAGGAAAACTTTCTGGAGAAATTTGTAAAGAGGTTCTTGCTTTCCTTACGTTTCTTCTTGCTTGTTCTCTTTCTCCATGTTCTGTCTAGACTCTTTGTCTACAGCAAATTCTTTTAGAGACGAGCATTTCAAAACATGATCGCAATATAAAAGCAAGTAAATGTATAATTCTCTTCTCATCAGGTTTAGCGCTCATAAAGAAGTATTTGTATAATATTTGTTATTCCATTCAATATCATTTCAAATAACTAAGAAAATTATCCTTTAATTTTTATTTTTTTTTATTTTCGCAATAGTTTATTTATGTGATAAGTCAAAATGAATACAGAACACGTCAATTATCATGATAGAAGAAAATGGCTTCCCATTGATGAAGTTTACAACAGTCTGTGCGTCTCCATAATGAAGATTGATTTTTGAAGATAAACTGATTTACGTCTTCGAAATGAGATTCTTAAATGTGTCTCGAAATATTAGTTAATTCTAAGCTGTTACCCAAACAAGTAGTGTCGTTGGCAACAGCTTGTGTTGTGTTGCATAAACCGATCAGGTGTTGGCGACGCGAGCGGCATTCTGATGGCCGCCATTGTTTACATGGGCGCGATGCGCATACGCATTGACCACTAGCGAATAGCGGCGATGCTTCGATACAGGTAGCACGGGAGCTGGATATTAAATTTTTGAACACCCACCGCAATTCGTTGCTTTGCCTTTTTTGCTTTATGATTAGAAACAAGTAATGTATCTGTTGCTTAAATGGTGAATCCATGAAGAAAAATATTTGATGAAAGCTTGAAAGCTCAAAAATGTATTAAATGTATTAATTTTCTACAAACCTACTCTAAGCTAGTGTGGACTATAGCCTAATCTATACTAATACTAATCTATATCTATACTAATATATAAAGCTGAAGAGTTTGTTTGTTTGTTTGTTTACTTGAACGCGCTAATCTCAGGAACTACTGGTCCGATTTGAAAAATTCTTTCAGTGTTAGATAGCCCATTTATTGAGGAAGGCTATAGGCTAATATCATCACGCTACGTGGACGAAGTCGTGGGCAGAAGCTAGTTGATCATAAAAGTGGGATTTATTAATAATCTCAAATAAAAAAAATGTGATAAAAAAGCTATCATATCATAACTCTTCAAAAATAAAATAGTTAAAGCTTATTTGTTGTAGTCTCTATAATTTCAGTCTTGTCTTCTTTGTACTTCCTTTTTAAGTCACCAGCTCCCGACGTAACACAATATTCGTCACGTTATGACGCGCACACGCACCGAATACGAAGGCGATCTATAATGGCGGCCGCTGGAATAACTTACACGAGTATAATTAATATAATATGCAGACGCTACCGTAAGGTCGGCAATACAATGGATTAGTTACAAATGGGCTGATTATCAAACAATTGATTATATTTTAACTTCGCGTTTTTGGAAAGGGACAAAGGATTATAGTCTCAATTTGTGGAAGTACATGAACTTTAGAAGGGCTTCTTGGCATACAAATTGTGTGTTCTTAAACGGTAGCTATGGTTGGTTTGTTGTCTATATTCAATTAATTGATTTTATCAATTAGCATTCATGTTATCATAACTATGTTTTGCATTTTCAACGTTGCCATTATGTAGGCATAGCGTAGCGAATATCATTAAAATCATTTTGTCACAGGGGAGAGCCATGCTTCAGTACGAATGGGCCAGTTTGACCGGAGTGACCGGAATACCACGGCCTCACAGAAAACCGGCGTGAAACAACGCTTGCGTTGTGTTTCGTCAAGTGAGTGAGGTTACCGGAGGCCCAAACCCTTTCAAAAGGCGGGCAACAACTCCCACTTGGGACTCCTCCGCTTACCGGTCCGGCTCCGGTGATCCGTCTGATCGTTTGCTCCACTATCCTATAAAAAAAATAGAGGAGAGAGGAGAAGAGCACACTATTGAAGACATTATACCCTTTCGGGCTCTGACTCTACTAAAAGCCACGACAAAAGCTTACTTCGATCAATACTAAGTTGACCTTTTGTGTCAGTTATGTCGGACTCCTGTCAACTAAACCTGCATGGTAACCATTTAACGCACAATATGAGGAGGAGCTCCGAGATCTTCAAAGAAAACGCTACCATTAATGGATAGAACGTCAACATAGCTGGCTCACACTCCATCATGAAAAACATCGTTAATCCTATCTACATCCACATTTTTAATTGATACAGTCACAATTTTAACCAAAGCGTCGGTAGCCTAATGGCTAGGGCGTTGGACTTGCGATCATGTGGTTGCCGGTTCGATACCCACCCATTGCACTACCAACGTGAACCCACTCGTAACACAAGCATTTTAGCTTAGCACGAGGGGTTAACAAGAATACTAGTAATGTGTGACCCACATTGCTAGTAAGCTCTTTAAAAATAAAAACATTACTCAGTAACAAGTTTGTCAGGATTCAAACATTAAAATCCTATAAAATCGTTAATTTTCATACTTGCTGAAGTTTTTCTCCATAAAAGCAGCATCAGCACTCGATGTAAAACGTTCCAGCACCATAAAACATGGAGAGCTATGTGAATAACTTTCCGAACTGAGTGAAAACACCGTAAAAAGATCCCAAGTTAAAATATTTCCAAGATTTATGGGCACTCATTAAATAATGCATTTGCGTTATATTTCGCTTGCCCGGGGGAAATCGCGGTGCGGTCACCACCACGGTTTTAATTAGACCCCGCCATTAGATGGGACAGCCAAATTGTTTTTTTAAAACGGAACTGAGATATGACGTGGTTATATCTTTTTGACGAGTTTTTGTTCGACTGTAAGCGAAAAAGGTACAGTTTTTTATTGATCTAGGGAGAGTATAGGGCAGTAAGTAGCGGCTTAATATAGAACCGAAATTAAAGTTTTTAATTTTGATGGTGAGACTTTTTACCCGATTAAAAAAATATATCTATGTAATTGTACTTTACATTTGTGTGCAATAAAGAATTAATTCAACTATTTTGTTTTGTATACCTACGATAATATTCATTGATGCTGAACCTATTTCGATGATTCTTTTCTTATCTTTAAGAATTTTCCTAGTTAGTCTATCTTGTACCTAAATGTTATTATTGGTCTACACACTCTACACAAACAGTTCGCGAGTATTTTTTAGTTCCCATGTAATAGAGGTTTTTGATTTTTACAGTGAAATTTTCAATAGATAATAGTTCGTAATTTTGATTTAAAATTGCGCCTGAATTTTAAATCAAAACTCAGAATAACTACTGCAAATTTATTTTAATAAGTCAGTACTCAAATACCAGAAATAATATTCATTTTATTTAGCAAACGATAAATTTATAAACGACAAACAAAAATTCTCATACTTTTAAGCAAAATAGATCATGTTACAAATAAACAAAAATCAACGCATTTTATTAAGAAAAATAATAACGCGTCGAATTTTGTTGTAAAGCTATACCTAGAGAATAGAGCTACCAAAGATAGATGGCGCCGGAGGCAATAACATTAGTATGCTAACGATCTGTTTGAAAAAACGAAGGTTATACCACCTTAACTTAACCTTAAAACACGTGTAATTTATTAAAATGATCATAGGTAAGTGGGAAAATGCAGAGAACGATGCATAATAATAATATGTTTATATATTAGCTAAATCGGTATTATAATTTGAATACATTTTAATAAAAACCATGTCCGATCTGATAGGGGCATATAGCCATATAGGTAATATAGGTATACCAATAACATCACCAAATAAAATAAGTGATATTAAGTGATCATGAAAGTAAATATCTATATATATAAAAGAAAGTCGTGTTAGTTACTCCATTTATAACTCAAAAACGGCTGAACCGATTTGGCTGAAAATTGGTGGAGAGGTAGCTTAGAACCAGGAAACGGACATAGGATACTTTTTATCCCGTTCCCGATACTTTTTATTCCACGGGGGCGAAGCCGCGGGCAGAAGCTAGTTAATAATGAAGTTTACATTTCACAATAGTCGTCCCCGAATTGCCGGAAGTCAAAGTCAAAATGTTTTATTTTAATTAGACTTTAAAGAAGGTACTTTTGAAAAGTCAAAACTAGTTGCACGGTTCCAAAAAGTGGGTGTTATGGAGAAGAGCCGGCAAGAAACTCCATAGATACTCTTTTTAAAATGAAATAATCACAATTAGCTTTACGACTTTGTTTTAAATAGTTGCTAAGAATTATGCAGTTTGATGTGTAGATTTTTTCATTTTTTTTATTTTTATAAAAAGCTTACTAGCAATGCGGGTCGCACATTACTAGTATTCTTGTTAACCCCTCGTGCTAAGCTAGATTGCTTGTGTTACGAGTGGCTTCACGTCGGTAGTGCAATGGGTGGGGTACGAACCGGCAACCACATGATCGCAAGTCCGACGCCCTAGCCATTAGGCTACCGCCGCTTAAACAAAAAAAAGAGATTGCCACAGCAGGTACGAGCTGACCAGCCCCGACAGACAGCACCCGTTCACGAGCATGACGTGTGTATCAACGTGGTACGACTCAACCATATTGTTGGGAATAAAACGTCCCGACACACAACGCCACTATCAGCAGGACATTTCAGTAAGCAATACCACAATCTAGTTTTTTTTTAAAAGTGATAAAACCACCGATTGTAGACCTAAACAAACGTAGTGTAGGGCGCCCGCTGGCCAGGTGGAGTGACGATTTGCGGAAGGCAGTTGGCAGTGACTGGATGAGGAAAACCGAAGATCGGGCTCTGTAGTCTACGATGATGATGATGACGACAAAACCACCAAACGTCCTAGTATTTTTGGCACACAGCGACTTGGCGACGACACTGCCATCGTAAATATGACTTACTTTATTTTTTCCATTTTTTTTTTTACGTTAAAGTGAAAACTATTTTGTAAATACTATGTTATAATTATTTTCACGTGGGAGAGCCATGCTTCGGCACGAATGGGCCGGCTCAACCGGAGTGATATTACGGCTTCACAGAAAACCGGCGTGAAACAACGCTTGCGTTGTGTTTCGCCGAGTGAATGAGGTTACCGGAGGCCCAAACCCTTTTAAAAGGCGAGCAACGCACTTGTGACTCCTCTGGTGTTGCGGGTGTCCATGGGCGGTGGTTATCGCTTACCATCAGGTGATCCATCTGTTCGTTTGCTCCCCTATCCCATAAAACAAAATTTCGATACCTAAAAATACCATTACGGGTCAGACAGGGTGGCTTAACACATTGTACCTAAAGTTACAGGCAATATCGCCTAGTAAATATCCACTATCAAAGCTGTAAGCACATATAAGTAGATAATCGTAGTTGAAAGGAGAGAGGAAAGAACACAGCTAAGATCTTCAGTTAAACTGATAGCGGAATATAGCCATTCATTAACGGAGTATAGTAATTAAATTAAAATGCAACATCTAAATAACTTTATAATGCATAAAAGTTAGATATAAATTTAAATTAAAGTCGTAATTATACAAAACTTGTTCATAATATCTACTTTATTTATTTTAATTTTCGACCATTTTTATGTAAAACATTGTTCAAGGTTTTATGCAAGTCACATAAATGGCTGTCTTGTAAGCCATTTATGTGTTGTTGTTATGGTCTACATCTATACTAATATATAAAGCTGAAGAGTTTGTTTGCTTGAACGCGCTAATCTCAGGAACTACGGGTCCGATTTGAAAAATTCTTTCAGTGCTAGATAGCCCATTTATTGAGAAAGGCTATAGGCTATATATCATCACGCTACTCAGACGAAGTCGCGGGCAGAAGCTAGTAAATAATATAAATACTTAGTTGAGTGGAGCATGCCATTATACATGCGAAAATGACGCTGTCTGTGTGTTACGTTTCCACGTTCAAATATATTTTTTGGCATAGGGGGCAAAAGATATACACAATGAACGGCAAAATCTTCTGCTGACCCACATTACGATAACATAATCATACTAATACCTTAAATAACGTTATAACTGACCGATGCCTGTACATAGGCTATAGGTATTTAAAAATAAAGAGAGGTCTATACAAGAGCGATGCAAGTCAAAACAAAATATCTTTAGAGTTTTTATTTATCTACGAGTATCTTTATATGCAATCGAAAAATAACACAAAATCAGATGCAGTTCTCACAGATCTGTTACTGAAACTCTAACATTAAATTGTTGCATACTTACATGTTTCACTATATGACATACTTCCTAGAAGCTAAGTTTTGAAAATTTTCAAGTGTAAAAGCCACAGATATCAACGTTATAATTATCAGTTACGCCTTTCTTTATGATCATAACCATAATTAACGTAGTACCTATAACATAACATAACATACCATCACGCCTGTATTCCCAGAAGGGTTAGGCAGAGGTGTACTAAGATACACCCACAGTTCGCCGGTATGTTTAGGTCCCATGTAATAGGGGGCGAGCCTATTGACATTAACCGGGCACAAATTCCAAACTCCGAGCTGCTACTGAAAATTTCATAGAAAAACCCAATAACACTTTGCTCGACCTGGGAATCGAACCCAAGACCTCTGGCGTAGCGGTCGCACTTGAAACCACTAGACTACCGAGGCAATAGTACCTATACAAAAACAAATAACAGAAAAAGTTCCCAAACAAGCATTTTCCGAATGAAAGCACCGATTTAGCACCAAAATAAACCGATTACAATCAATTACCATATAAATAACACAATCCTGGAAATAATATTAGGAATTAATGCGAGCACACCCTACCACAGTGCTGCGTATGCGGCGAAATTATACAAATGACTACATACAATTTTACGACGTACCTAATGGCTTCATATGGGAAACCCGAAATGTTCCGGGTTGTATAAGATATGGCCCGCCCCCTCCTCGACTCGCGAAATATGGTTTCTCGTGAAAAATGATATTACGTCATGATTGTATTAATTGATAACCAGGTAAGGGGAAAATGAGGAAAACTATTGGTTATTATGTAACATAGGGTGTAGTATTTTTACGTTTAGAAGAAGAATTACGTTTTATAAGCTAAAGGTAAGCATAACCTCAGAATAAAAGCTTTTTAATTCCCGACATATATTAGTATATGATAGTTATTTTAGGACCAAAAGCCATTTAAATGTTAGTCTGGGTGCATAATTACAAATTAGTTGTTTTTTTATGGAGATGAATCGGCAAGAAACTCCATGGTTACTCTTTCACTTCTTGAATGATGTCCACTAACAAATTGAACTAATTTAATTACCTTATTCTTCATGCTAATACCGTATATAGAAACATGTTTATCTACAGTTCCGAAGTGACCTTGGGACACCACATGTAAGCCGTAAATGTCACAATTTAAAAATAATCCATAGCGAATCCTAGTTTATTCAGTTGTTGATACAATACGAATATACTTATATGGCGAAAATAATTATTTTTACCGTATTATGTCATGAATACTGATGTAGAATTTATGCCAAGGTCGACCATACAGCTGGGTAAAGCTGCTGGTGACTTTTTTTTGCATAGACAATTCATATATATGGTGTCTGGACATAGACAACATGCTTATAAACGCATAGACTAACCACAAATATATTTTATAATAGAAAACAAACTGCCTCTTTGGTGTATTGGTTGTGTTCACCTCGTCTTTTTTTATGGAATAGGGGGGCAAACGAGCAGGCTAATCACCTGATGGTAAGCGATTACCGCCGCCCATGGACACCCGCAACACCAGAGGAGTCGCTAGTGTGTTTTTTGAAGTGAAAACTTCTTTAGCGGCATTGTTCACTTTTTGTGTTGGGGAAAAAAAATTAAACTCGCGACAGATCATATCGCGACAGATAAGTCCGTAAGACAAAAGTGAAAACAAATGTTTTCTTAGTCAGTACAACTGAACATTACCATTTATTGAAGTGAAATCTTCATTAATATTCAAGTTTTCACGTCTGCCGGCCGGTACTCCCGGAGTGCAACCCGTTGTTTTTACTGTTATTTTCTTGAATCCTCATCCTCCTTTTCAGTTGGCAGTCAGCACCCGGTCTAACCATTTAATCTATTTTCTAATGTCTTCTTGGCTAGTTAGTGAAGAGGCCGACACATCTAAAAGTTCATAGTTCTATGGCTCCCTTATATCTTGAGTCACGATCCGTCGTTTGGATTGCTTTTCTTATAATTTAACTTGTTTTTGTAGTGGACGGCCTTGGGATAATCATAGCTGTTTTGGCGGGAACCTGTTTTGGTACATCATAGCTCTCATAGTCCTTTGTTTACAACAGGTACAAAGAACATTTACATTATGTATGACACGGAGAGCGTCAATGATAATATGGTTTGTTATCGCTTGGAAAATTAGGTATTAATTAAACTTCTACTCCTTGAAAATATAGGCAGATATAAGTTATTGAAATAGAAATACTTTTTACGGATTCTATCGCGTTGAATTGCTATTATTTAATTCCCAACGTTTCGGATCTTTTACAGCTTCCATAGTCACGGGTACACTGAGGTATTTGACGTCTTAATCTTAAAATTACTAACAGCTACCTTACAATTAGCGTTCCGATTCACGCAGAATGAACTCACCGTATTCTTTGGTCATAAGTTATTATAGAAAGCTTTCCAGTAATGTATGGTTTTTCATGTAACAAAAGGCGAGCAATGTTGCAATTCTGCATTATCATAGTCATCATCAAAGGCTTGCGCCAGGGCCTGGGTGATTGTCCTCCCTAACTTTGGACCAATATTAAAATCTAGGTAGGTAGGTCTATGGACAGAACAAAGAAAAATTCTGGCCTACTAAGAAATTCCTAACACAAAAATTCAGCAACTTAATACTCATTAATGAAAGATTAATTACTTGATTCATACTTATTCATACTTATTCACTCACGCCTTCGTCACTTTTCACTAGAGGCAGGCAGACAATATAGAATTGCACTTGCTACGATTCTTATAAATGTACTTCGATTGCTTCATCTACATTCATACATAATTATCAAAGACACCTACGCGCGACCACTTGCAGTGTTAATTACTACTTCTTAACCAGAGGGACGCAGGAAAGAACCCTGGTTGAGATTTTGGTTTCAATTTATGTAAGTATTTTCGTAAATAATAATTTTAAATTAAGCAGTACGTACGAGTTTGTGCCTTAAAAATTAAAGAAGTAAAGCCTTTTTAACACCACTTAAAGTATAATTACCCATGACACGGCCCTCACCTCACTGTTGAACTGTTCCAACTTTTAATTAGACTCCTGAAAGACGCCATTTCGGACCCTGCCTTAACTTACAATGAAGACGAGGAAATTTAATTTCCTGTAGCTGTTGATGTTTGAATAGGCCGTGAGAGGGCGATGCTTCGTGCAAATTAATTTCTTTTTTTATTACTTGCTAGAGTTTTCAACCCTCTTCTTAAACTGAGTTGCACGTTAAACCTTTGGTTTTTAAATAGTGTATGTAAAGGTAAAAAGTGAGGTCTCGAGTTATGAATATCACGCACTTAAACGGTGAAGGAAAACATCTAGAAAAAACCTGCATGTTTGAGAAATTTTCATGACGGTGACGGCTGAAGTCTGCCAACCCGCATTAGGCTAGCGTGGTGAACTATAGCATAATTCCTCTGACTGTGCAGAGTGAGAGAGAGCAGACAAGCCCAGCAGTGGAACATTATAATGAGTTGATTATGTTGTGTAGGTAAAGGTCTCTTCTTTAATTTAAGAGCTCAGCTCTTGTCGGTGGAGCAAACGCCACTGTTCTCTATCTTCTGCTTTCCGTTTTACCTCTTGATACGACTCGATCGCAATCCTTTCCTTCACTTGTTCCACAAAACTTCGTTTAGGTCTACGCCTTCCTCGTTTTCCTTCAATTATACCTTCTAGTATAGTTCTGAAGAAGTCGTCATGCCGTATCAAGTGGCCAAACATCTTTCCCCTTAAAGGTAAAGATTTTAAATAGTGTAACATTTGAATTAAGGTAAGATTACACTGCTGGAATTCGTCTGAGGTGGTATAAAATAGGAGTACCTAGTACTGTTATTGTTACTGCGGAACGAGATACAGTTTTTGGGAGTTTTGATTTATCCCACAATATTTTGCCTGTCTTGTGGGACTACGGTGCGATACAGGCGCTAAAGTATGTTAGTTAAATACTAGGTGACCCGGCGAACTTCGTACCACCTAACAGTCGATTCTGAAACTAACGTCACTCAATTGTTTTGCCTTCCCGGAACCCCTCCACTAACACTTAAACTTTATGGTATGGTATTAAAGTTCAAATTGACTTTTAGGTATTATAACGAATCTTTTGTATGGGAATATAGAAAAGTGTTGTTTTTAAACGTTTTCAGGCAATTTTTTAATTTTTTCTCTCCGTAAGAACCATCCTCGTACTTCAAGGAATATTATAAAAAAAGAATTAGCGAAATCGTTTCAGCTGCTCTCGAGATTTCAGCTTAGCAACACATTTGGCGATTTATTTTTATATTATAGATTAAATTTTCCAACCCAATCTGGTGCTCAGTATTCCCACCACCCGCCAAACTTAGGCAAGTAATAACATAACCAAATTAAACCACCTTCAGATATAGTTTTAAGCGCCATTTCAAATTCGGAACACATTCAATATGGCGGGCAAAGTTCCCGCCTCCCCGGTGCTACCGATGGTAGAAAGTAGCTGTTTAGAGAAATGTCTCAGCATTTATTACGAATTATGATTTGGTGAAAGTTTTAATACAATACAATGGTGTAAGTTGTTAGCAACAGAGGACGTTTTTGTGTTCATCATGCATCCATGTAGGGTTAGGTTATGCATGTTAGGCAGTATAATTTGAGATATAATTTAACAGGGCCGACCCTACAGCAATTAACTATGAATTTTATAGAAAAACGTAGCAGTCACGCTTGACTAGACTAATGAGAAACTACATAAATGACAAATTCCATTAAAGTATTATCACTTATGTTTAGGGTTCCGTACCTCAAAAGGAAAAAACGGTACCCTTATAGGATCACTTTGTTACCTGTCTGTCTGTCTGTCACGTCCCAAGGGAATCAAACCACTTCCCGTGAACTGAGAATCTTGAAATTTGGTACGAAGTAACGTCTTATAGCACAGAGAGAGGAAAAATTGCGTAAAGCTAAAAACTTTGGTTACATCATATTATAAAAATATGTTTAAGAACGGAACCCTCGGTGCGCGAGTCCGACTCGTACATACCGTTTTTTTAAATAATAGGTACTAAGCAGTTTGACACAAGTCCTAAATCCTTCTTTCAAGATCAGAAACCATCAGTCATTACTCTATATTCTTTCCAGACTATGTCATCCTCAGGTTGCGCTGGTAAACCAGTTTTCGCAAAAAAGTGGTCCCGCAATCGCCTTACATGAGCATAACCAGACAAATCCAGTTCATGTAAATTCTATAACTGGATTTATCTGGTTACATTATGCCGAACACTGAGTTATTATGAACTAGAGTTGACACCATTCAGTTAATATGCCCCGTGAGTTGTGGAGTAAACGCCTAGATGTACTAACACTTAGTATGAGTGCAGTAGCTTATGGTATTACTTATAAAAACGATTCGGTCATTACATGATGTAGACGTTCATGTTCCGGGTATTCTACTAATTTACTAAATCATTGTATACCTCAATGTTATAGAGCAACTTTTTACGCCACCCGCTGATGGCCGTCACTCACACCGCACCATAACATCGCAGCGGCTCATTTGGAACCGCATGTTACGCGCACGAGTAACTTGCTACGTAAACGGTAGCAACACCCTCACATCGTCAGATATATTTTGAAGGGGTTAAAAGTTTTGTTCTAAAGCGCGATCTCGGTATGTTTGTATTCTGACGACGTATTAACGCGAGGATATGGGACGCAAATGTTTGAAATTTTGTGGTTAGAGTTCTCGAGATGTCTTGTACAGAATTTTAATTATGTTGTTAAGAAATTGAAAGGATACGATATGCCATTCTCCAGTGAGAGATACCGCGCTACGGTAAACTAAAAAATATTATAATTTACTGTTCTATTTTTAATTTACGTTCGTGTAAATCTAATAACTTATTGCCCACAGTATCTGATAGATTTCGTAGATATATTAATTTTACACTCTGCTCTTCTACATCGTCTATATTAACTATTATCTGAGTTTTGACATTAAAGTTGTACAATTTTACACAAAACATTTGGTACGTCTAATTTTATTTTAAACTAATGTTAAGCATTTTGTTAATCAGGAAAAAATAAATCTGTCTCATAATCAGTTTTGGTAGTGTTTTTCTTCCTATATATTCGTATTAAAACTCGAATTCCAATGTCAATTTTTTACATCAAATTAATAATCAACATAGAACTTGTCCACACGATTAAGTTCACTTCGGTGTAATGGTCAGCATATATTTTTTATTGCGATATCGCGTTCAAATGTATGAATATTGGCAATATTATGATAATATTGAGCACATGTGAGTCGATCACGTGCGGCACGGGGCGAGCCAGTTTACATGAAATAGTAATAGTATCCATATTCAGAAACTCGTGGCTACGTAATGGTTATACTGAGTAATGGATCTGCAAATCATCATCCTTAGAGCCTGTTCCCAACTATTTTAGTATCGGCTTCCAGTCCACGATCCAACCAAACTCGAATAATAATCACACGAAAACCCGTCAAACCTCCGTAACCCATTTTCCGGGCTATACCTACCGACATCGCGAGTTTAACTAGTTGTCAGGGTTCTTCTGGCGTAGCAGATCCTGACTTACAGAGGTGGAATTAAAAAAAATACTTACCAAGGTGTGCCATGCACTTGGAAACTTTCCTAATTAACACGTGGGATCCTTAACGTTACCGGATTCGGGGATCTGAATTAATGATAACACCCTATCTCACCCCTTTGCAAAATAAATGCATTATATTATCGCGTGGGTATTCTAGCCCTTCTCGGGTTAGAATACTATTCATAGGCATAGGCGGTTTATAGGCATCGCATAAAGGGGCGAGAAGATATCTGACTTGCTTAGTGGTACCTCTTGGGGTTTGAGTGGCTGGCTACCTTGGATTGGCTACTAGGATTCTGTCATAAAGTACTTTTTTGTGTGATTCGGCTTTTGCAAGTCAGTAACACAACAGCAACTCCTCTGGTGTTGCAGGAGTCCATGGGCGACGATGTCTACTTACCACCAGGTGGCTCGTCAGCGTCGTTTATCAACTTAATTAACAAAAAAACCTCTTTTACAGCATCCATGGTCACGGGTAGACTTGAGGTGTTGGACGTCTTAATGTTAATATTACTAACAGTTACCTTACATTTTGTTAATTATTAGTGATCCGATTCACGCAGAACGAGCTCACCGTATCCTTTGGTCTTGCAGTTTTGAGCTTGGATTTAGATTTAATAGATTTTATAATAGGGTTCCAGCAGCTGGTAGGACTCAACCATATTCTGTATTGAAATTTAGTTGTTTTTTAATTAATTAAATAAAATTAATACAACGCGATAAAATCCGTAAAAAATAGTTTTATTTAAATGTCTAATATTCGCGTAAGTGTCAGAAACCAGAATAAAAAAAACTCCTTAATTAGTCGCACGATTGCTGAGCTATTAAGTTTTTTTGTAAAACTCACAGTAAACGCTCGGATTTTTCATTGGATACGTTCACTCCCTATTAAATGGCACCGAAACATGATGAAGAACTATGCGTGTAGAGCAGTACAACTCTGTCTTACCCTTCAAGGAATACAGGCGTGATGGTATGGTACGTTAATAAATGCGAACAAAACTGGAAACAAACTTGTAAGCCAACAAAGAAGCAGTTTAATCTGGAAAATACTGGTTATTCTTATCGACGTTTATAAATAAACTTTCGAGACGCGTTTAAATGACATAAAAATAATATACAAACAAAACCACTTTGTAATATAAACATTGATATGAGATAAAACGGCTCCACTTATTTAACTGTTACATGAATAATCCGTTTACATTTACATAGAGTTGGTTATTCTTGAAAAGTATATATTATTTTTAGTTACATTGTGAATGTTAATTCCCTGTTAACCAAGCAAGGGGTGAAAGTACTCATAATAATTAACTATTCAATATGAAACCAACCCAATGCATTTTTCTATGAAACAGTTACATTTCCTAATGTTTTTCAGGGTGAGTGAAAGTTGTTTATTATCATGAGTTTTTTCACCCCCTGAAACTGAACCTAACCTTTCAGGGGGTGAAAGTACTCATGAGAGTAATTAAGTATTTTTCATACAAACAATAATTATTTACCTATATTTGAGGATTGGTGAAAGTTATTTATAATGTGAGCACTTTCACCCCTCGAACGTTGAAGACGGAGGGTTTCGTCGGACTTCTACCTATTATAAAAGCATGCTCCTCCAATCTGTACTCGGGAGTTTTGCTGACACATTCCTTCTAAGGTTCCTTCGCTAGATTTTTTTAAAATTCATTATGTCGGTATAAGAACGGAGAAGCCACTTGATGGTAATCATCGCCGCCCATGAACACCTACAACACCAGAGGAGTTGCTGATGCGCTGCCGTGCCCTACGGACCGCAGAC
The DNA here is from genome assembly GCA_947256265.1 of Acronicta leporina. Taxonomy (NCBI): domain Eukaryota; kingdom Metazoa; phylum Arthropoda; class Insecta; order Lepidoptera; family Noctuidae; genus Acronicta; species Acronicta leporina. The sequence goes on along the minus strand of OX366526.1, from coordinate 14,217,151 downwards.
TGCCTTAGCCACCAACCAAAAGGGAACTGGCTTTCACGCACAAAAGTCATCACAAACTGAGCAAATTTTTCTTATCTTATCTTGTCTTGTGTGGTGCCGAGGCAGCAAGGACTCAGTGCACTTCGACCCAATGGGATCTTTTGTGCTTCCCCTAAATACTTAATCCTCATTCTCCTCCAGTTCTTCAAACATAACTAAAAATTCTTAAAAGTAATCTTCTCCTACTTACTGTACCAAACGTTGATAATATTCATTTAAAGATCTACACAAAAAGAAACGTGGGACGAGTTGTAAAATGTAAATATTATTTATTTTGATTTTCTGCAAGCCGTAAGCATGTAGGACGAGTTGATGAATAAGCCCATTAATTAAGCAATTCTAATTCCCAAAAAACCCAACCCTCAATTTCACAGTCACAAATCTATTTCCGCGGGGGTTGAAACATGGATTAGGTAATAAAGACTTCAAGGAAATGGTTGACACATTCAGTTTAACGACTGCCAAGCCCTTTACGAGTGTAGTAGTCAACTAAATAACTATGTTTATTAGTAACAAATGTTGGTCCGATGTCGGCTGACACGCCCGACCGTTTGTTACTGACATTTTATCGTTCAGTGTCAGGTTATAGTCCTGGCATTTGATTTGTTATTACATTACGTTGTTGTGTGTATTTTCGACTTCAGGAATACTTGTAGGATCCTATCGTTTCCCCACACTAAGGTTTAGGTGCCTGGACGTTGTTGCTGGAGTTCATTTAGATTGTTACCACCGCATTGTATTATTCTTATGTATTATAAGTAGATATGTATTTACAAAAAAAAAGTATATAAGTATTATATCCATTGTCTAGTACCCATAGTACAAGCTCTGCTTAGTTTAGGACTAGATGGTGCCGTGTAAAAATGTCCCAGTATATTTATTTATTTATTGTGACCAAATATTTTGCCTCTAAGCAATAATAATGCTAACATTATTATCTGTTAAGTTTGGGGACAATGTGGCTAGTGAAATTACTGAGTAAGTGAGACTTAATCACTACCTAGAGCTATAGTGGGCGCAAAATAACTTGAACCAAAATGGCGGATGCGCAGTAGTCGTTTTTTAGTACATTTTGCTCGCAAATGTACATTTGCGAGCAAAATGTACTAAAAAACGACTACTTGCGCAAACTTTCCCCCTCTCCATTAGTTTTGGGTCAAGTTATTTTGCGCGAAGTCTAACAACCTAGAGACCTACTTTAGGTAACAACGCGCTAGTGATGCTACTGGTGTTGTTTATTTATTTATTTTTATAAACACTATCGTTACAGGGTAACCTCAATACAATATTTGTTGAAAAATCAACATACCTTGCTTGCGAATTCAGTCATATTACAAGAAAATATGTCGAGTTTCTCATGCACTTCGTTCAAGATACATATTGTGACACATTTGTTGCTGGTGTTTATAGCCTGCTGTTGCCCCTTAACATCAGGAGACCCGTATGCCTGTTTAGCATCACTAAGGCGTGATAGCGTGAATTCTTGTTGACTCGACTGTCAGTATATCCTTCATTTTTTCTCATAGATCTCTGTCAAAGATATCATGATAAGATATATCTGATTAACTCCAAGATCTACGACTATCGACTGAACAATAGGTCGTGTTATAATAAAACAGTCAACCTGCCCTGCTTTCCCTACGAGGCGCTAGTGATGGGAGCACTGTACATTCGCCTCGACCACACACGTCACGGAAATAGACACACCACGGGTGTCCCATACAGTTTTAACGACTCATAAATGTTTAGTGCGACAACACTGACTACAAAGACTGTGAAACTCGTTATTTTGGGATTAAAAGAGTTCCAATTAATTTACGGTTGAAAAATAATCAAATTGTCAAAATATATTTTTTTATTGTTGGAAATAAAACTGTAATAATGTGTGTTTATTTAACTGGCAGATGGCCCAGCTGATGTTAAACAGTAACCACTCAAAGTCGTAGTAATTCACACCAGATTTTTCCATATTATGGGATCGGATAGTTTGATCAAATATGAAAGCGTTAATGGGTACACATACGAGTGGAAAGCGGCGTTATCGGAAAACCGACAAAGACAAAACAAATCGGACACAAATTGGTTGTATATTCAGTTCATTCGATCCGATCAGACAATAGGAAGTAAAATCTGATGTGTAATGACACCAGGCGTGCTCTACATGTCAATTCATTCTACCCATAACTTAAAAAAAATAATTTCCCTATCCTCACAAATGGAATTTGTCCGCAGACGGCTCAGTCAAGTTGGGTAAGTATAAGTTTTTGTACTTGAAGGTACCTCATGGTACAGTGAGAAATCATTTTTTGAAAGGTGCTTTTCCAGCCCAAACCTTAGGGAAATCAAACTGCACTTCGTTCTGCTTAAAGTTAAAACCCTTTAGGCACCTTTTAATACAAACTTTTAAGACGATAAATAATGAAAACGAATGATAAATGATCTACAAAATCATGGAATAAGCTAAGAAAGATAGAAAAATACTATACAAGTAGACTCTTAATTAAAATAAACGCGGCAAACGAATCTTCTAGTCCAGTCTAAGTTTAAATTGCAATGATGAATAATAGCAATTTTCCATCGACTTCTCTTTGCAGCGTAGGACATAGCGAAGTAAATAATGTAGTAGGCATAACAAAACATATGTCCTACATGTGTTATCAAAGGAACACAATATTAATTATAATTATTTCCGAAGGTATGTGTTTGGTATAAACAGGATAACTGAACGCTGATAAAACAGGGTTAGTATTGCTGCGTAGTGACCAGTATTGCCAGCTGATCAATAGAAAAAGACTGTAGTGTCTTCTAGACTTACTGACTCTCTATCTAGTCTATTTCCAAATAGCTTACTAACTGAGCCAGGCCGTAGGTTTCTTTCCTACGCGGAATACAGTAAATATAAATGAACCTTAGGTCGGGCGCGGCTTGTACGAATAGGATTAGATTAAATAAATAAAATAAATACATTGTAAAATATCTTTTTCAACACCTTTAGACCGTGAAAGGACTTTTTAATACAAGTCTCTATATATGTATGTACATACCTACATAATTTCATATCTGTCTCCCATTGTGGTAGTGACAATAGATTTCCACTTGCTAGATCCTGGTAATTCGCTTTTGCATCATTTAACTTCATTGACCTCCCCATGCATTTCGATTTAACTTATCTTATTATATTTAACCTGATCTTTTTTGAAAACTTTTGTTAATTAGTTGGTAAAACTTTGTCTCCGCAAGAATCCTTCGCAAGATCTATATTTCGAGTCTGAGTGATCTTCATGCCTGTTATAATATCTTTGCAAAGTCGCAACTGAGCTTTTTCTTTAATCCAGGAAGCGACATTTTTAAGAAAAACAAAACCTATTCAAAAACCTTCTACGTAGCATATTGTCCTTCTGTCTTACTGCATTCACTAATCAGTTAAGTAGGTATAATAATCATTGACATAATTATAATTATAGTCTCTTTGTCTTTCGAACCAGTAAGGTGTAAACAGAGCTAAATCAACGAGAAATACATAAAACATTTGTTTTAAATTAAATTCCGCAGCCGCGGTTTGTGCAACCCATTCGTTTGTGTCAAATTATTTATCTCATTATTATTTATTGGTGTTGAAACTCCGCAGAGAGGTGTGGGCTCTGCATTCTGCATAACTTATAAATAACTAGCTATTGTCTGCGGTTTCACTGGCTTCCAAAACACATACTTAACAAAAATAAAACAAAACAAAAATCTATGTCCTTCTCCAGCTGCCAACTTCCTGTTAAATTTGATCTGCTTCCATCAATGACTGATGGAGGTTAAACTAAGGCTAGAGCAGTGCTAACCAAAGTGGTCTATATTGACCCCCAGGGTCCAGAGGTCGATATAGACCTACAAGGGGTCTATGTCAGCGGGAAGAAAAATTATTGTCCATGAGATCTCAATAGGTATGGTATAATGCAATTTGCAAAGGCAAAGGGGGTGTCTACCCAAAATCGAAAAATATAAGAAGTGATCGACAACATCACAAAGTTTGAGGACCTCTGGCCTAGAACCATTATAATTTGTTTATACGTCCTTATAAACGTGTTTAATAAAAACCAACAGAGAGGATTTCTTCCTTGTATGGGTCTCTATACATGAGAGAGGTCAAGCTGTATCTCAGGATCTGGTTAATTAATTGAGATAAAAAAGTCACCAATTTTTAATTGGAGCGTATACTTTCTAACAGTGATAACAAAATTAAATTCTATTAAGTTTTTACGCCAACCCGTAACAAACAGACAATAGTTTAAAATCACATTTTTTGGTTCGGAGATGTTTATATACCCTAACCCACTTGTTTTTTTTTTCCTCTATCTTCAATGTACAGGCACAGCTTTTTTACAATTTTATAATAGTAGAGAAGAGGGTATCCTACAATAAACAAAACTATCGACGATTGTAGATGAGCACTATGAGGGTATTTTGGGAAATTCCCATTGGATTGGGAACAACGAAATCACTAGTAATAATAACATTACATCAGTATATTGCCAATAGATTTAATTACTCTGAAATTCTAACAACGAAAACGTGTGATACTTTAGTGCCAAATAAATGTCATGAAAACCCATTTAGATCTCTGTTTATCCCCATAATGAATGAGGCGTGAATGATAATATTATATGCATAAACTATATGCAATTAATTGAGAATGTGTGTAACAATTTGTTGTTATGCTGTTTCTTAGCCAAGTTGGCGGCAAATTATGTTTTTCATATATCATTCTTTGTCACTCGTTTCTATACCATTCCATACATATGTTTTTTTTATGGGATAGGTGGACAAACGAGCAGACGGATCACCTGATGGTAAGCGATAACCGCCACCCATGGACACCCGCAATACCAGAGGAGTCACGAGTGCGTTGCCCGCCTTTTAAAAGGGTTTGGGCCTCCGGTAACCTCACTCACCCAGCGAAACAACGCAAGCGCTGCTTCACGCCGGTTTTCTGTGAGGCCGTGGTATCACTCCGGTCGAGCCGGCCCATTCGTGCCGTAGCATGGCTCTCCCACGTTAAAGATGTGATGTGATATGATGACATCTCAAAATAACATAATAGAGGCAATACCAATAACTCCTGGGAACTTCAGAGTAGGAGTTTGAATTTGTGCCAGGGCGATGATATTAGGCTTGCTCCCTATTACATGGTAACTTTGTCCTGTATCGTGGGTGCGTTTGCAAACACAAATTCTCACATACACAAACGCCCAGACCCGGAACAACTACTTTTAGATCATACAACTACTGGCTCCGCGTGGGGATGGAACCCACAAAACGTATCGCAGAAGCTGATCGCTCAGCTGCTAGCCCGCTAGTCCAAACGTGTCGTCATGAGTACACCTCTACCTAACCCCTGGAATACAATATTGGCAACATAACATTGCAGACAATCTCCAAAGATTTCCGTCTTTCACTGTTTCCTAATATTTTTACTCGACTTTAGCTAAAAGCTAATAGGAAGGGTTATTTTTTGGCTCACCCTCTATTACATGGACCTAAACATACCGGCGAACCGTAGGCGTACATTGGTACGCCTCTGCCTAACCCTTCGGGGAATACAGGCGTGATGGTATGTATGTTATTTTTATTAATGTACTCTATATTTTTTTGTAGCTGGTCCCAACATCCCTGGCCCAATGTTTGTCGGCCAATGCTATTGCCAATATTGGAACTGCCAACGTTGGCACCTCATTCTCATAAACCAAAACAATAGTGAACACGCGTCGAGGATCACTTAACACCGTAGTATCGGGTATCATGAGAGGTAATGGTGGATTGGATAACCCATAAACACTATGTACTATTGACATAACACCGGCACATGTGAATCGCTCCTATAACACTAACCTTGAGCCCCACTGAACAACACCACCCACCAAAGTATGTGTTACAATCATAACAACCTCTATTTCAATAGCATGAAGTCCAATATTGAATAAATTAACGGTAAAGACAGCTTGTAATTCCAAACACGTGTCGGCCATTGTAGAAATCAACTTCAGTTTTAAAAATTCTATTTTATTCCTAAATACGTATGGTTAGCGGCTATTTTCCTGTAGCCAATCAAACGTAGAAACAGGTCAATATAATTTGAATCGAATTAAGAATACAGTAGAGTTGAATTCGAAGTTGTTGTTAGTTGGTAAACAACATTTTCGCAAATACTGCAAGGCCACGCTTCCTGATTCCAATTTTAACAACAAATTTATATTATGCCATGTAGGTAGGTATACTTAGATATTTAATTGGTCGTGATAAAAATAAGAAGTATTGCAGCTAGCACTACGTGGAACTCATACATTTTCTTTCGCTTTTTATTTTGTAATTTTGTCCCGCCTGCTCATTATCTGAATGCAGGTACATATTTAATTTAATTCAAATTCAAATCATTTATTTAGACTTTCATATTATAGTTTGTTAAACCGAAGTACAGTTTACTTTCTTTATATATAGGTATTTTAGTTTACTTTTCTGCTTCAATACTGCCTCAATAGCCAAGTGGTCCTGACCGCGACTGCTACGCTAGAGGTCCTGGGTTCGATTCCCAGGTCGAGCAAAGTGTTATTGGGTTTTTCTATGAAATTCCCAGTAGCAGCTCGGAGTTAGGAAATTGTGCCCGGTTAATGGCAATAGGCTCGCCCCCTATTACATGGGACCTAAACATACCGGCGAACTGTGGGTGTACATTAGTACGCCTCTGCCTAACCCTTCGGGGAATACAGGCGTGATGGTATGTAGTTTACTTTTCCATTCTCAATCATGTTTCGGTCTGTTTAGTGCATTACTTTTAAATTGTCTTTTTTTGGAAGCTAGGTAGTACCGCATGCAGTAAAAAGAAAATCTCAATAAGCATTATCCTAAAAACACTATTATCACGAAACTGAAAGCTTATTATCAAGAAACATAGAAATTGAAACAAAATATTTCATAAATGTCAATTTCAACATTTATGAACGCCCAATTTGTCGAACATAATGTCATTCAACAATAACAAATTATTTAGATCAAAAACTAAACCAGATCCTAATTATCCTTTGGTCATTTTAGCTTCCTTTTGAGCCAATCTCAGTGTCAGTCCTCAAATTGATTTTATGTCTGAAAGATTTGGGTTGAAACCGTGTCTCTTAAACTTTGACCTAATTTGATAAGATGTTTATAAAATTATGTAAAATTTATGTATGGTAGATAAACCAAACCGGCTCGTAGGTAATAAATCTTGTTAAAATTGTTTTCGCTACTTCATGAGTTTCTCTTTGTCCTAATCGTCACGTGTCATATGTCTTCGTATGAATATTGGGGATCGAAACCTGTTTCGGCTTCTTGATAAAACTAAAACGCACATTTTATTGTTTTATTATACCCAATACGTGATACATTTGATATCACTCTAATTAAGATAAACGTAATAAGGTAAACGCAGGTATTAACGACCCCCCTAAGGCAATTTTAAAATCAACCATATTTTTTTAGTATACTGGTTCCTCTAAAGATTGATAGTTTCATTTTATATGCTAGTGTTATGTATAAAAAATGTATTTAGTGAATCAAATACATTTAAATAAAGGAGTATCTTGTAAAAAATAATTTATAATGTGACTTAGTCGATTGTTGCAATTACCGACCCATAAAAACGGCTGTGAAGCTATTAACGATTTTTATGCAGCTATCCCCGATCGTGTATGAGTGAAGGCCTTTTTCCAGCAATGGAATGTATTTATGCTAGTGATAATGATGATTACCGATCTTAATAAAATAAAAATGCAAATATTTATTCGTATTTTTTTATTATCGTTATTTTTAATAAAACAAATTAGTACTTTTTAGTACTTAATACCTATGAACTAAATAATTATAAACTTTTAAATTAATCAACATAATACTATTAATACACATATATATTTTAATTTAAGGATTTCAAACTCTACCTATTATGTCATAAAAGTAGGTGAGAAACTAAATAATCTATATACGATCGGTAATAGCTTCTTATAGTTGCTATTGCCGACCCTCATGAGTCGGTAATACAGTATGTAAATATAAACATAAATTGTATTACCGACTCATAAAAAATGGTTATTTTAATTCAATTGACCTTCGGACTATAAAATTGATTATAATTGATTAATGTCACAAATAATATGAACAAATGCACACTGTTTTAAACACAAAAACAGTGATTTAATATTGTAACTTTTCAATATCGATACTAGTAAAATATCATAACTTTGGTTAAATTTACAACGCTAAAAGGTAAAAACTAGACAAAAAAGTTTAGTCGCTAATAGATTTTTATAAAGACTGATAGCTTAGATTTAAACTGGTCCATAAAAATACTTGTGTTAGTGTGATATAATAACATATAAGAAATATAAAACGAAAAGTTACGTTGCTGCCATTGCCGACTTATGGGTCGTCGATAGCTGCCACGACTAAAACTGATGAAGCTAACACCATCCCATTTTAATTTAAAGTTTTATCGTTTTAAATTACTTTTTCTTATAAAAATGTCGTAAGAAATTAAGAGTTGACACTTAAATGAATACATTTAGTAATATAAGATAAAGATTAGACGTCATTTGTTTGTATAAATGTCTTAAATAGAAAAGTCACGTACTTACTTGAAGGAACAAGGGAACCGTACAACACGTCCTGGGTCCACGCTGCCCCGCAGTAACTGAAGTATTTTATGTCTTTTTTGCACAGCTACTTACACTAACGTAAAAGTATACGATGCTCAAGGAATAAACGCGTGTGTAACTTTACCTACCTATAGCTAGAATAGTTCTGGTCACGTAAAAATTTCGAATTACTTTTATAGGTCGGTAATAACTACAGATTTTCGATGGGTCGTTGATAGCTGCGTTTACCTTAGGCAATGTCATTTTTTTTTTCAATTAGGCCTTTTAAAACGGAACTCTTACGTCAAAAACTAGTCGCAAGGTAAATTGGGTCTTGTGGGTAGAATAACCAGCAAGAAACTCTATAATTGTCAGTTAAAAACAAAGACAATGACAATTATTATTTTAACACTTAATATATTTTTTTAAGTTGTCTTTTTAGTAGAAAAATGTTTTGCTTTATAATCTTCAAGTTCAAGTTCAAATGTTTTTATTTCAAATGAGCTTTTACAAGTGTTTATGAAACATTATGATGTTACTACCTATGATAGAAAGCTCTAATGGCATAGAAGTATATTATACTTAGACACCTACAAAAATTCTAATTTTATTCCGAATGGAAAGCGGTTATTTTCTATAGCCAATCAAAAGTAGAAATAGGCCAGTATATATTGAATCTACTTCTGAAAAGACTAGAGTTTAATTTTAAATGATACCTATCTAATTGGACAAGATTTTCGTTAAGGCGCTAAGTAGCCTGAATGACCTTGAGGAAACTGAGACCTCTGAGTATCTAGCCGACGCCAACGCCATCTAACGCATACAATCGATACTGCTTAGGCAAGTCTTAGATTAGGTCAATGATAATTATTGCAGAGGGAACAACTGTAATACCCAAATCAATCGTAATCCAAACAATATTTTATCAAATTGTGTTATAGGATTGAGATACTCAACTGCTACATAACTAAATAAACGACCGAAAAATCGTTCCAAACTTGATAAAGTTATCAAGAATTGCATTGGCTTACATTAATTTACTTACAGTAAAGTATTTTGGACGAAATGGTAGAGCAGGAACCTAGATTAACGGTATTAGAATCCGAATAATAACACACTTTGAATAATACAAATTGTGTTTGAATTTCGATTTATTTTGGCATTATATTAGTATTGGAAATTCGGTCCAAGGCACTCTTAATACTACGAGACCACGCTTCCCGATTTGGAAGTACTATTATCATTAACTCAGATTAAATAATCACGTCCCATCTCCAAAAACCATTATCTCTGAGCCTATGCAAACACTCATATCAATCCTTTTCCCTACTGTACACCCCTATTGCCCCCCCACCCCGGGCCCGCCCATCCCCACGAAGTTTGTTGATCAAGCCACGAGCTGATGACCACTTGAATTAATTAGTTGACCATGGTTGTTTTAGGGGCCGTCAAATCCGTAGGGATAAGTTCAGCCTTGAGCGATATCTGTATCGTTATTTACACCAGATCCTAGCTCTATTTTAGTTTTGAGTTAGTTTAGATTGGTTTTTAGTTTTATTTGTTTGTCTATTTTCGATTTATACAATGATGAAGGAGTTGGAAAGAGTTAAGGAGGTTTTTAATTTGGCTGTTTATAAAATGTAAGTGTATGGCAACCTCTTTAGACTTCCTAGTACTGGTAGAAAGACGAAATATGTAATTTGTATTTTTGGATAGTCTTTCTATCCAAAAATACAAGTTACATATTTGGATAAGGCCAGTTAAAAAACTAATTAAAATAAAAAAAAACAGGAATTAAAACATGTTTATCATTCACGGAATATTATTCCCGTCTGAGAATCGAACCAGTGTTGCAACCTACACCAATCGAGCTTTTAAAATTATAAGAAAACATAATTCCTCCGTTACTAAAGCCTTATTTTCCTTCATAAAAACAAAATTACAAAACTCCTCAATCTTAAGTTATCTTGTCTTATGAATTAATTAATTACGTAGCGTAGTTGGTGGTTACTTTGTGTGACGGGTGGCGCCCTCCGGCGGCGGCGGAGCTCATTACCAAAGTGCCGGTGAGCTGTTGATAAGGAAACGTGCAAAGTTTCGTTAAAAGAAAATTCACGGTGAAGTGAATGATGAATATTTTATGCTGAAACATTTTGGAGAAGAAAATTGTATATGATACTAGCTTCCGCCCGCGACTTCATCGGCGTGGAATAGTTACTTAGTCTTAGCGTGATGATATATAGCCTATAGGCTTCCTCAATAAATGGGCTATCTAACTCTGAAAGAATTTTTCAAATCGGACCAATAGTTCCTGAGATTAGCGCGTTCAAGCAAACAAACAAACAAATTCTTCAGCTATTTAAATATATTAGTATAGATATATATATTTTTTACGCACGATACATGAGAAAATCCTTTTACATGGTAATTCTCACATACACAACCGCCCGTTGTTCATACATACATACATACATTCACGCCTTTCTCTCAAAGGGGTAGGCAGACACTATAGACAGCCACTTGCTACGATTCTTATTATTATTACAAACCCATCTTGATGCAATAAACACATTTAAAACCGACAGTTTATCTCCACAAGGGATGCACAATCTCCTGCTACGAATAAATCCATCGCTGGTTATTTATATTGTTATTATAATAACAATAACAAATTGTGCCCCGTGTGAAATGTTATTTATTTGTTATTACGCATGTGGGCTGTGTCTGTATAAAGTATACTCGATAAACAACGGAAGCAGGTTATGGTAATACTAGATAGGGCCACACTTTATTGTTTTACGATATTTTTTCTAGGTGTTGCGTCATTTGTTTTTATGGTGTTCCAGGATGTCGACAAACTATAGGTATTGCATATTAACTAAGTCAGATAGATGGCACTTAGCTGGGTAAGCGTCCACTCCGTACTAAATTGAGGATTCGAACCTGCGTCGTCTTCCTCGTCATGGAAAAAAGCAAAAAAAAAACAAATAGATTCAGAAAAAGATTCAGAAAGTTAATACGTAAGGTGGCATTGTATGACATCCAACTAACTGTAAAGTAAGTTATCTATATTAGTTGAGAAGCGAAGTAATTGGCCTTTCAATAAATGTCACTGACGTCATTTTAAAGACGTAAATTCAAAATGTGAAGGCAAATTTCGACCTGGCTGGTGGGACTTGCGGTGGCTTAGTTGGTCATAGCGTCTGGTGTATTGAACCAGAAGACGCAGGTTCGAATCCAGCCCGCAGTTGAATTTTTCCCTTCACTAAAATAACTTTACAGAAGACTTAATATACTAATAATGATAGTAGACTGTATAAAATTGGATATTAGGTTTCGTGAACCGAACCCACGAACTAGACAAGGGATGGACTGGACTGATACCACGGCCTCACAGAAAACCGGCGTGAAACAACACTTACGCTTTCTTTCGTCGAGTGACTGAGGATACTGAATGCCCAAACCCTTTTAAAAGGCAGGCAACACACTTGCGACTCCTGTGTTGTTGCGGGTGTCCATGGGCGGCGGTAATCGCTTACCATCAGGCGATCCGTCCGCTCGTTTGCCCCCCTATCCCATTAAAACAAGTTAAAAATAAATATGCCATGTTCCACATCGTCCATTCACCATGACGTGGACTCACTCCTCTTTCCCATAAAAGACACGGCAGATCTCCGTGGTCACGATGCCGGACAATGCGGCTGCCGGTTTCCTGATGTAAACTTCATTAATTACATTATTCATTAAATTATTTTGGGGACGGACCGCAGCGTAAAATATACATTAACTTTTTATTCCAACAAAAACTAACTTCAAATTCGAATATTATAATATACTAGCTTTTTACCGCGGCTTCGCTCGCATGAAACTATATAATAGGAGTAAAAATAAAAATCCAACATTGATGATCTCTTCTTTGTATGGGTCTCTATACATCGGAGAGGTCAAGCTGTATCTCAGGATCCGTTGAATTATTGAGGGTTAAGTTTTTAAGTTGGAGAATATACTATCTAACAGTGATAACAAAATTAAAATCTATTCAGTAGTTTTTGCGCCAACCCGTAACAAACAGACAAACGGACAAGAATTTTAAAAATCACTTTTGGGTCCGCAGACGTTATATACCCTAACCCACTTGTTTTTTTTTAATATCTTCAATGTACCTACAGACACAGTTTTTTTTTTCACTTTTATAATAGTAGAGATAGTAGAGAAAAGAAAGAAAGAAAAAGATAGAACCCGATCTCCTTCTAGATAAAGAAAACTGTGGTCTATTGTCATTAACCGGACAAAAATCCCATCTCCAAGCTGCTACTGAGAATTTCATAGAAAAACTTTAATTAAACTTTGCCCTACCTGGGAATCGGACTTAAGATCTCTCGCGTAGCGGTCGCACTAACCACTAGGCTAATGATCTAGAATCCAGAAAATGATTAATCATTAATTAATTAGAATTAAAATTAATTATTAAATTCTAGACAATGATTCTATTCCAAATTGAAATCGGATGACTGTTTATAAATAACTAACCGGCATTGAGAATTAAATGAAAACTTATCGCTTAAAAATCTACAGTACCTAACAGTAGGTACTATACATATAGCTATAGTTAACAGAACACATGTGTTGTGTACATATGCCACGATAATGGCACTCCCTCTGTATTCGCGGTGTGTAAACACCATGATTCATGGTGGCATACTAATTACCTCCATACAAAGAAAAAACATTTAATTCGATCCTTTATTTATAAAACTGGGTTAGGAGAAGGACACCGTTAATTCTAATGGACATTAAAACAGTTAAATCAAATAGCAAAACTAGTCTAGTGTTTTAGATTGATCTAGTTACCGCACGTGCAGCTGTTCGCTGGAGGTCCTGGGTTCGATTCCCGGATGGGGCACTGTTTGTTAGGTTTTTCAGTCTTATTTTGAAATTCACAGTTCTCAGTTTTGTGCCCGGTTGATAGAAAATATCAACGCCAAAAAAACAACCATGGTTATACATGTAGAGGTTACACTATCACTTGCTAGCACTATCGGGAAATGTAGGCGTGGTGATAGAGAGACAGAAAAGTAGGAAAGACAATAATATTTAGTACTTATGCTAGTAAGTACCCGATTTTTCGTACCAAGATTTATCAAAACGGACCGGTATTTCGGTTAGGTTAGGTATCGAAAAATAAAGAATCAGAAAAACCTTATCTTATTCTAATATGAAGACAACAGGCATACGGGCCTCCTGATGGTAAGCGGCAACGCAACCGCGGCCTATAGACGCCAGCAACACCAGTGGTATCACTCGCGCGTTGTCATCTTTACAACTCAGTTGTTAAGAGGCCGTCCTAAAAATTCACTCGATCGAGTTTAGGTAAATTCTATGTTTGTGTGCGCTTTTCACGCACACATGGCTGCAGATCGAGCGTACGAGCCTATAAACAATGTTGATCCTTTCATTATTAAATTAATTTTCTAGTTTTATTCTCGTTAGTTTTTTTTTGTACTTTCAATTTTGTTTTTAATTTAGTATACTTATTTTTATACATACAATATTCAATAAACATCAAAACATAAAACTTTGAAGGCGGAAATTGGGGTTAAAAATTGTAATTTTTGTAGATACTGATTACTAATAAATACCTAGTGACGAGTTTAATGATTTATGGATTTTTACATTTTAAGGGTAGGAAACGGGGGTTGAAGCCTGAAGGTTAATGTACTTATTAGTATGGGTGAATAGTTTTTAAAGCTAGGTATTTGAAAATGAGATATGTAGCTACTCATCATAAAAAATGTGTTTCAGGGATTTTGAATTTTCAAACTTTTACTTTGGAGGGTTGATAGTTTTATCTTTTTCTAGGCACTTCAAAATCGTAATATTTTGTTAAATGTTTATCAAAACACATTTTGGTCACGACTGAAACCGCTCGGTTGTATGTACATCTGCGCTAATTGTGGTATGTAGTTTAACTTTGCTCCACTTCATCGTGAAAAGTGTGAGATGAGATGTCTGAAGAACTGGTATTTGTTTTTCATAATTTACCATGCACGTAGAATGTGCCTAATGAAGGACCAACATAAGACATTAATTTTGTACTACAGAAGTAATCACGGCGATAACTACAATATTAATACCTTTTAATATATTAAAACCTATGCTTATCAATAATTTATTGTAAGATGAGGTTGCTTTTGACTAATGAACATAGAGCTTTGTAATAGGTGCTATGATTGTATAATTTTGTTTGTAATGTATATCATGGCATATTTTCAATCTATATACTAATATATAAGCTGAAGAGTTTGTTTGTTTGTTTACTTGAACGCGCTAATCTCAGGAACTACTGGTTCGATTTGAAAAATTATTTCATTGTTCGATAGCCCATTTATTGAGAAAGGTTATAGGCTATATATCCTCATATATCTCCTATATCTCCTCTACGCGGACGAAGTCGCGGGCAGAAGCTAGTAAAATATAAAGCGTTATAATAGCTACTAAATTACCAAGCATTGCGCTGTCTAAATTTGAATGCTTGAATTGCCGGCAAAAACATAATACCATAATAAATCGTAATCCAATAAATTGTGTTTTACTTACGATATAACTTGGTATTACGTTTGTATTAGAAATTCGGTGGCCGACTCTTGAGAGCTGTAGGTATTATACTTAAGGTCGCAATCACACGCAGTCGCAGTCGTAAGTACCTCGAACATAACATACCATCACGCCTGTATTCCCTGAAGGGTTAGGCAGAGGCGTACACTAATGTACACCCACAGTTTGCCGATATGTTAAGGTCCCATGTAATAGGGGGCGAGCCTATTGCCATTACCCGGGCACAAATTTCAAATTCCGAGCTCCTACTGAGAATTTACTACGCCTGTTTTTATTAATAAATATTTTTTTTATGTATATTATGTTATGCCAATGTATAAAATAAAAATCTATCTACTTACTGATCGAAATACTAAATAGGATATTTGCATTAGTAATTTTCCACTTGACTGTACCATGCGCACGAAGGCGGGTGCAACAACCTCTGCCCGGCCAAAAAGATTGGTACTGTACTGTACGTTTCTAAAGGAACTACATCCCAAGTACAATCAGGCTGTAGGATGTTCTTCAAAAAAGAAGTGACTTTTCAATAGATATTACTGACGTCACCTTTAAGACGTAAATTCAGAATGTGAATGCAAATTTAGACCTGGCAAGTGGGACTCGCGGCGGCTTAGTGATCATAGCATCTGATTTATCTAACCAGAAGACGCAGGTTCAAATTTTGATCGCAGTCGAGTTTTTCCATCACTAAAATAACTTTATAATAATATCTAGGAATGTGCAAAAAAAACACAAATAGTTAACAGTTCATATTTAACTTGAAAAAAATTAACCAAATTTTAATCTCTGGTTTCAAAATTAATAATTATGATTTTCGTAATCAGCCCCTGAGAATCCTTGAAATTGACACCCATATCAATTTATTTAGAAAAGCATTTTCGTAATCAGCCCCTGAAAATCCTTGACATTGACAGCTGTATCAATTTATTTAGAACAACAATGTCCGCTATCTTGGATTTAAAAATTAATGTCATTTTCGTAATCAGCCCCCAAAATTCTTTGAAATTGACACCCATATCAATTTATTTAGAAAAGCAATGTCCGCCATCTTGGATTTCAAAATTAATATAATTTTCGTAATCAGCCCCTGAAAATCTTTGAAATTGACACCCATATTAATTTATTTAGAAAAGTAATGTCCGCCATCTTGGATTTCAAAAATAAACATTTTCGTAATCAGCACAATGAGAAACTTGTACTACCCATACTTCCTACAAAAAATACCAGACCATATTATATGGCTTTTCTAGAAATTAGAAGTTATAAAATAATCAACGTATCAAGTTGTGTTAATCGCAGTATAATTTGGGAAAATATTTACGTCGAACAAGCGCACGCCTGTGACACAAAGCGATACGTCCTCTCGCTGGGAAGGCCCAAACGTGACTGGCGCGAGCGGCTTTGCGCGCTCGATATTATAGCACAATTATAGGTCTTTTCATCTTTGATTTACTAAATCAAAATATATTTTTTTTGAAAAAGTAATGTTTGATCCTATTAGAGGGATAACTGATGATTATTAAGTAATTTAAAAAATAATCAAAATGTCTTTCTAAAAAATAGAAAAAAATACATATTTGTCTGCAATTTTCACGAAAAATTACGTTACGTAAATATTTTTTTCCTGCTATATTTTGTATGAAAATTGAAAAAAGTGCTTCCGCTTGTGCCAAGTAGAGCATATGCTGGGTTTTATAGTATTTTTTAATATTCAGTAATACTAATATTTTCTTGTAAACCGATCATCAAACTTCACTCGAAACGCGTTTTTTGGGAAAAGGAGTTGTCAATAAAAGGGATTTACGATTATTATAGAAGTAAATTGAAAAATCCATTTCCGTATGTGCCAGGTTTAAGAACAGTTCTTTTCAAATAATTAATAACTTTATATAAATTCTTTGTAGATTCCTCACAATCGGTCATCAAAATTCACTAAAATGCGTCAATTTTTAGGACGGCCCCTTAAGTCCTATATTAATTTCACTATATAGCTACATTGCCCTTCAAATCTAAACATAATAACGAAAGCACTGTACGATGCAGACGGTTTTTATTTTTTTACTCTGGATAGGTTTACGTGTGATCGCCAGTTTGTCTGATGTTAAGCGACACTGCGATCTAAGATGGAGCGCACTTGCATAGAAGAAACCGATTCACTCGTGATTTAAAGACACCCAGACTATATCTATCGGGGAAGACCCACTCGGAAGTTATTAGTGTTTCTCGGTAGTAGGAGTCCGACTGGTCAGCGACCACTCTTTCATCGGTATCTGTCGTAAAGCACTTATGTTTAAGTTTACATTTCTGCGCTGCGGTTCTGATAGTCCTTAGTTCGAAGGCTCGGCAACGCATCAGCAACTCCTCTTGTCTTGCAGGTGTCCATGGGCTACAATGATTACTTCCCATTAGATGATTCGTCTGCTCGTTTGTCAATTTTTTTTTATGGGATTGGGGAGCAAACGAGCAGACGGATCACCTGATGGTAAGCGATAGCCGCCGCCTATGGACACCCGCAACATCTGAGGAGTGACAAGTGCGTTTCCCGCCTTTTAAAAGGGTTTGGGCCTCCGGTAACCTCATTCACTCGGCGAAACACAACGCAAGCGTTATCACTCCTGTCGAGCCGGCCCATTCGTACCGAAGCATGGCTCTCCCACGTTATAAACTAAATTTTAACCAATAAAGCAAATGGTAGAGCTTTCTGTTGATAGAGGCCGTCCTACAGTCCTCATACAAAAGTACTTATGCCCCTGAGACGCATAATCAGTATTGCTATGAGCCTAGACTTTTGCTAATCCTACAAAAAATAGCGTGAGGATAAACACAAAACTACACAAACAAACAGCTGTACAGATGTTCATTATATAACACAGCACGTGCGGCCTTGGACGATATAATATCATGTACTACATAACAAGTATATATGACACACACAGATAAGTATATAACAATTATTATGTTTGTATACGGGTTTGAGTTACGTTAGTGTGGATCCACGTGCGCCTGCGTTTATGTACTCGTGAATAATCCTGTGGAATGTTCGAGAAGTGTCTCAAGCAACGAGGATATTTTATATTATAGAATATGATCTGCGGACTATTTATTAGTGCTGCCTCATTAGCCAAGTGGTCCTGAGTGCAACTGCTACGCTTGAGGTCCTGAGTTCGATTCCCAGGTCGAACAAAGTGTTATTGGGTTTTTCTATGAAATTCCCAATAACAGCTCGGAGTTTGGAATTTGTACCCGGATAATGGCAATAGGTTCGCCTCCTATTAAATAGGACCTAAACATACCGGCGAACTGTGGGTGTACATTAGTACGCCTCTGCCTAACCGGTATGGTGGTATGGTATGGTAATTAATAATTTAATTCAACGTTTTAACATTAATAACAATAACAAAACGATAGCTATGTTGTCGGGGGCCCGGCTGATAGCTAGGTGACCTTGATAACCCCTGCGCCGGCGCAGACGCGGTGATAGCCTTGGCACGGTACCTATTGCTAAATAAAACATTCCTTATTTACGGAAACGGTATCAACGTCAGTAATATTTTTTTGACGATATTATTGTAGGTATTTCGATGTTATCTAATTATGTATCTGTGGTGAGTATTATTGGCAACATTATATGCATCATAATATCGTATTACTCAGTGGTTAATGAAAAGTGTTGCTGAAATAATTTTATAGGAATTTTGAATCGAATTAAAAAGCGGCGGTATTTGCGATCATGTGGTTGCCGATTCAAAATCCACTCATTGCACTACCATCCTGACCCTCTCGTAACACAAGCATTGCTTAGACAGAGGGGTTAACAAGAATACTAGTAATCTGCGACCCACATTGCTGGTCAGCTTTTAAAAAAAAAGAAATGGAGCCGTCAAAATCTACGTACTTATTGGCGCTCGTAATTTTATAGGTACAATTTCACTGTAAAATCATTATCACACAATCCCAAAAGAAAAACAATTGATAACGGTAAAAAAATACCTCTTATTGAAACTAGCACTAGAGGAGAAGATTATGACGGACCTAACCAAGATTGTCTTTTTCTCACAATCCTTTATCACTTCGACGGACTAGACAGATAGATAAGCAGAAACGTGGATGCCTCTGACGACCGATGACAAATTGTTAAGTAAATCGCAATAATGCATAATGCGCATATTATTAGCACATCAATGAGTGCCATGCGTTACGCTCACACAGTGGATAGTACTATAGAGTAGTACACATGGTAGGTCCACGTGCAACTTGATTAATTAGTGCTAAATAGACGTCCTGGGTTCGATTCCCAGGTCGAGCAAAGTGTTTGTTTGTGCCCGGTTAATGGCAATAGGCTCGCCCCCTATTACATGGAACCTAAACATACCGGCGAACAGTGGGTGTACATTAGTACGCCTCTGCCTAACCCTTCGGGGAATACAGGCGTGATGGTATGTTAATGTATTCTATACTTCGACTTTTTTATTGTATTTTGTAACTTGACAGTTGAAGGGTTACCAGTGTTTGCCAGAAAAATAAAGATACTGTGTGGTGCACAAACTTTTCATTTTAAATTTAATAACTTGTCTAAACGCAATAAACTATAAAAAATTGTAGTTTTTTTTTGTACATTCTCAAAAACAGCTCAGAGTTTAGATTTGTACCCGGTTAATGGCAACAGGCTCGGTCCCTATTACATGGGATATTATCGCTCCTCGCCTAACCTGATGATTCCCGCGTGGAACAAAATATATTTGTATGGTCTACAACTAATTGTTTCGGGTCTGGGTGTTTGTGTATGTTTATGAAAAATTCTCATATTGAAAACTCCACTTGCTACGATTCTTGCATACTTCTCTTTTGCTTAGTAGTTCACACAAACGCACCTCTTGTGAGTTAGTACTTCGCACCCGATTTCTAATTGAAGGAAAGCGAGGAAGAGGAAGACCTTGATGTTTCAGAGCAAGGGGATCAAAAAGTGAGAGTCGAGGCAAAACAGAAGGCAGAGGATATAGAACTGGAAATTGATGACGACACGTTTGGCGTAGCGGCTGAGTGATCGGCTTCTGCGACACGTGTTGTGGGTTCGATCCCCATGCGGAGCAAATATTTGTATGATCTACAGGTAGTTGTTCCGGGTCTGGGCGTTTGTGTATGCGAGAATTTGTGTTTGTAAACGCACCAACGATACTAAGTGTATATACAATAAAATCCTAGTGTGGGGCAACGTATTTAAAAAGAAAAAAAAAATTCACTGACCGACAAAAGCTGAGTTCTTAAATTAAAGAGAGAGATGTGTGTATGCAATGCTTCGGATGTGATTCGTGTTCAGAAATGTACGTACAAGACCTTATCTCTCGTCCAGAAACAACACTAATATATCCAAAATGTCATTATAACCATGACATAACTACTAAACTACCGTAAAGCAAATTTCCAAAACAGTCGTTTCATAATTAGTTATATTTACCAAGTGGACCACCCCCAGCATACGCGTGTTAGATGCTTGTATGTGTGTGTAAAACAAACACGCGGTTGTGTGGGTGGCCGTGTCAACTGAAAGTTATGACGCGAGCTGGCGGACTGTCGGACACACGAGTGATTGATTTTAGTATATTAATCGATTTTTAGGTCATTTATCAAACTGGTTAATTGAGATGTTTTTTGTTTGATTATGACGTAAAGGGTTGTTTGTTATTTGACGGAAATATGATTGATGTTGTAAAGCAACCACGTTGATTTCAAAAGAGTGCTACAAATCCAGTTGTAATTGAGGGAATCAACTTTTTGATGTCCCTTAACCTTATTTTTTTGAGATAGGCCCCTCTATCTGAGAACTCAATTTCAAATGAACTGACCGATCACCTGAATTGGTAAGCGATTAACTAAGCCGCCCACGGACTCCCGCACCACCAGAGGAGCCGCAAGTGCGCTGCCCGCCTTATAAAAGGGTTTGCATCTCCGGTATACTCGCTCACTCGGCGAAAGATAACATAAGTGATGTTTCACGCCGGTTACTGTGAGGCCGTGGTATCACTACGGTCGAGCTGGTCTATTCGAGCCGAAGCATGGCTCTCCCACGATGACCGAAGCATGGCTCTCCCACGATGAGGAAGCATAACCTTTTTCCAAATTACAAGTTACCTACACTGATTCCTGTGTGATGTGGAAAGACATTTTTTTACATTTTAAATAACTCATATAATGATGAGGTATGTCATACCAACGTAACTAAAACTTATGATAGGAGAGTACTTGAATACAAAGGCTAAAGTATTAAATATATTTTGGGTCTCGTCTTAATAAGACGTGTTTGAGACATCCAAAAGTGTATAGGCCAATTATCCATGGAGCCTATCTCTACAAAGAAGTTAACACTCCATAGACAAAGCACCTCTGTCTATGTCTGTACTCCAAGTTGGCCGCTGCATTAGAAAATAAATATCCCATCGTAGTGATGTGTTACGTGCATTACGTTTACGTGTGATACGTTGTGTGCGTACCAAACATTCTGATAGCTTTATGTCCTCAACGGAGTGACGACTACATCATTATGGAGAAAAAATAGACAAGTTATGGTGTTAAGTATTATGGCTGACAATGTAATGAGGTGCGTCCTTTAGCTTTCAAAATTGAGCATGGCATATACAAACTATATTTACTCTGAGTGATTGAAGTAAAGGCTTACATAGATTACGGGCCGCGTCACGATGCATTTTATCGCAAAACTCACTAGACGACATGTTTGGCGTAGCGGATGAGCGATCGGCTTCTGTGTGTGTGGGTTCAATCCCCACACGGAGCAAAATATTTGTATGATATAAATAAATATGTGTTTGTAAACGCACTATACAGGAGAAAATATTAGTGTGGGGCAATTATTAAAAAAAGAATTTCTACGAGTACGTCATCATCGTATATTTTGTGTACCGTCGCTATCATTTTCAACCGAGCTGCATATTACAGTTTGCTTTGACGCAATTTTGAAATGCATTGCGCCGCAATCTACGTAAGCCTTTATAATATTCAGATGTGACCAATGACGAAACAGTGAGTGTGTCACTGCTAGGGTGCCAACTGAAAACCAGCGCTGGGTGATAAACACGCCCAGCTTAATGCTGAGCTGGCAACCCATTCGGGGCAAGCAAGTCGACAGCACATCCCGGGACCTTGTTTTATTTTTCATTAACCCCCGACGCAAAAACGACGGGGTTGTTATAAGTTAGACGTGTCTGTGTGTGTGTGTGTGTGTGTGTGTCTGTCTGTGGCATCGTAGCTCCCGAATGGATGAACCGATTTTGATTTTGTTTTTTTTGTTTGAAAGGTGAATAAGTGGGGAGTGTTCTTAGCTATGTTTGATGAAAATCGGCCCAAGATGGCGGTTTACATATTTTTTCACAACTCCCACAATATTGGTATCAAATGAAAGGGCCTGACTAGTAGAATACTATACACTATGAAAAATTTCAAATCCAACGGCGGCCTCCACGAAATGGTGAATTTGTTAAAATTTTTCACTACTCCCTCAATAAAGGTATCAAATGAAAGGGCTTGACTAGTAGAATACTATACACTATGATATAAGATATCTAATAGCTATGAAATAATTGTACAAAAGTTGAATAACTAAACGAAGAAAATACCTAATTAAAACGCAAGAAAATAAAAGAAATTAAACAAAATAACTAAGGAGTCCCTACAGAAAGTGTGAAATAACAAATTAAATTAAAAATTTAAAAAAACCCCCCACAAAAATAAACCTGAATCCCTATAAAAAAAAAAAAAAATCTTGAAATTATAACCCTTCGTAAGTACGTATGAAGTTTTTGATTAAATTTTGTCGCGTCGGGGGACCGCTCTCTAATTATGTGAATCCTTTCCTTTCTTTTTGCTTCCCGAACGTGAATCGCGCGAATTCAGAATTGATGTGGATGGCGCGTACATCGCCGCGACGCGCGGGAGGGCGTAAAGTGGGCGGAGCGTAACATATTCAAGTTTGGCGACCCGAGCGGGCAGACACGCGAGAGCTAGAGAGCGGTCCCCCGACGCGACAAAATTTAATCAAAAAACTTCATACGTACTTACGAAGGGTTATAATTTCAAGATTATTTTTTTCTTTTTATAGGGATTCAGGTTTATTTTGGTGTCGGGGGTTTTTTTAAAATTTTAATTTAATTTGTTATTTTCTCTGTTTGTTCTGCGGACCTTGTCTGAATAAAATATGTGTTTTTCTTAGTTTCTTTCTTCTTCCATTTACCATATCATAAGGCTATCCACGGCGACAGGAAAAGGCCTTATACCTATAAAAATATGAAATAGTGTAGCCCGACGGGCGGTAGGCAATTTAAACACTAGCTTTAGTGACTTTCCCAAAGATATGATTACATAAATCCCACTCATGTGAGGTCGCGTGTGAAGCTGTGTAGGTATATAAATAAACAACATTATTTTCGTTCAGTGTCATTGTCCTACAGGGGCAAATACCTCTTACACATTTCTCCACATCATTTATCTTCCATGATCTTTGACCAATCTACTTATCGGAGCAAAATAAAAAGAAATGAGATTTTCCTGAATCTATCTACATGAAAATGAAGAAATTTCAACGTGGGAGAGCCATGCTTCGCCACGAATGAGCTGGCTCGACCGGAGTGTTACCACGGCCTCACAGAAAACCGGCCATGAAACAACACTTACGTTGTGTTTCGCCGAGTGAGTGAGGATACCGGAGGCCCAAACCCGTTTTAAAAGGCGGGCAACGCATTTGGGTGTTGCATGGTGATCCGTCAGCTCGTTTGCACCTATCCCATAACAAAAAAAACAAGAATTGTAGCAAGTGGCATTCTGTAGATTCTGTCTACCCCTATAGAGACAAGGTGTCGAGTGTAAGTAGGTATCTTCATAGATACCTAACAGACTGAAATATTCAGTGAAAATATTTCAGTCTATATTAGTTTTTGCCAGTGTCGTGAGTCTAGTAGTCCTAAGACCGACTGCTACTCTAGAGCTTCTGGCTTTGATTCCCAGATAGAGCAAAATTTATTGAGGTTTGGATAGGGTAATGGCAATAAGCTCGCCCCCTATTACATGGGACCTAAACAGACCTAGCAAAATGTGGATGTGAATAATTACACCTCTACCTTCCATTCGGTCAATACAGGCGTGATGTTATGTTATGTTATTAAACGCAACAGCTGACTTACACGGATAATTTAATGAGCAACTCTATCTTATTCAGAGATTACTGGTCCAAACAACCATGATCTTCATATCACTTACATATTATAAGACAAAGTCGCTTCCCGCTGTCTGTCTGTCCCTATGTTTGCTTAGATCTTTGAAACTACGCAACGGATTTTGATCCGTTTTATTTTTAATAGATAGAGTGGTTCAAGATGAAGGTTTTAAGCTATTTAACATCACGCTACTACTCTTAGGAATGGGGCAGCGTAGGTGAAACCGCGGGCGGGTCGCTAGTATAATATTAAGGCATCTGAATAGTTCTGTACCTCGAACATTCAAAGAAAAAAGGCATACGATAAAAACTGGCAAATAAAACGCGGCACATTGAACATAACTCCACGTAACTTCGCTTCGGGATACACATGTCAGGTGAACAGAGGCGGCGCAGGCGGGGGCGGGGGGGGGCGGGGCGCTCTGCGCAAAGTTACCTAGCCTACCGGATACTTTGACTACCTCTGGACCGCCCTTAAGTAATGGACCGCTAGGGCTGCCAACTTACACAACAGAATATTTCAATCCTATCAAAATTTTTTTTTTTTATCTGTGGACAAAGAACCCCTGCGTGCCCTGACTAAACTTACTTGCCTATAATCACAAACTGTGTCTTTTTAATGTAAGTTTTTACATTGAAAAGCACTCTAAACTCTAAATAAAATCCTATTATAAAATCTAAATAAAATATGGTCGCTTTTTTAACAATAATAAAAAATATTATGAGCTTGTATTATTAATGTATACTTATTGTAATTTTTTGTGCGTAATAACAGACGAAACCTGATTTAAACCGTTGCCTATGAAAATATTTATATTCTTGTCCAAAATACATCTCACATATAAGCACTTAATCGGTATAACGAGTTGTTTGTTGAGGGAGGGAGTGCGTTCACGGGCTTTTTAATCTGGAGAGGGTGCAATAAAATGGAATCCCAAAAGATCGGCGAGAATTTTGGTCAGGCGAAAAGATTCAATGATTTATTTGACTATCAAATACTTCGAACGTCTGCTGCCAAACAAAACTAGTTAGATATAGGTTGCCCACCGCCCAGTAGCTTAATCAGAAGCTCAGAAAACGCAGGTCTCTGGAAAATGTTTGTATGACTATTTTAGTTCCTCGGGTGACCGCAAGAGGGATTTCCATAAATAAAATATAATGCCAGATTAGGCCACAGTAAAATGCTGAATTACATTGTTCCACAAAGTGACAACCCTAAGGTAAAAAATAGGAAAGTACACCGTACAAGTTTTTATGTCATTGTAAGGAACAAACATTTTTTTGTGCGGCCCCCTAATTTATACACTTACTTGTTTATTTTTATTATTGTTCGTAATTTTTAGCGGTACTAGAGGGAGCCACTGTCTTCGCTCGGTAACTTTGCCTATATTTTTCAAGGAAGATTGTTACAAAGTTTTTGTTGGATAAGTTTTTCTACCTGAAACAATAATTGTGGAATACTCCTGAGGCTTGCTGTTTCCATATTTATTGTTGGTCTAAAGTTGGTAGACCTAAAGTTGGAAGGTTGAAAGACTTTACACACCAAATTTTTTATTGTTTATACAACATAAGTAGTACCTACAAAAATAGTAATATAACTGCCTCATTAGTCTGGTGGTCCTGAGCGCGACTGCTTTGCTAGAGGTCCTGAGTTCGATTCCCCGGTCAAGCAAAGTGCTATTGGGTTTTTCTTTGAAATTTTCAGTAGCAGTTCGGAGTTTGGAATTGATGCCCGGCTAATGGCAATAGGGTCGTCCTGTAGTACATGGGACCTAAAAATACCGTCGAACTGTGGGTGTGAAATATTTAGCATATACTTTCTAAAGCGATAACAAAATTAAAATCTCTTAGTAGTTATTGAGCCAACCCGTAACAAACAGATCAAGAATTTAAAAATCACATTTTTGGATTCGGAGACGTTTATTTATACAGTACCTACTTGTCGTTTTTCAATATCTTCAATGTACAGACACAGTTTTTTTTTCAATTTTATAATATTACCATCTTCTGCCCGCGGCTTCGCTCACTTGAAGCACAAAACCAACAGTGATGATCACTTTTTTGTATGGGTCTCTATACATTAGAGAGGTCAAGCTGAATCTCAGGTTCCATTTAATTATTTGAGATAAGAAGTATACCAGATTTTAAGTTGGAGCACATACTTTCTAACAGTGATAATAAAACTAAAATCTATTCAGTAGTTTTTGCGCCAACTCGTAACAAACAGACAAGAATTTTAAAAATCACATTTTTGGTTTCGGAGACGTCTATATACAGTAACCACTTGTTTTTTTTAATATCTTTAATGTACAGACACAGCATTTTTTCAATTTTATAATAGTAGAAGAAGAAGTTTTAATTAATTGTTTCTTTTTTGTTTCAATAAACACATTTTCTTTATATAATACCTATTTCAAGTTATTGATTCTACATGAATCTTCGCGAACAGTGTTTTCCAGCCACAAGACGTCACTCAGTGTAAAATGGTAAATATTTATGTGACTAATAATATAATGGTGATGACTGTCGCTAGCTGATGCAACTTTGTTAGATTACAACGTCATTAGTGTACTTAGTAAATAAGATCATGTATAGGCAGTAACCGTCTCATTCTCAAGTGATGGTAAGCACGACTGCTACTGTAGAGAGGCTGGATTCGAGTCGTAGCTCGAACAAAGTTACTAAAAACTATTACCGGCGACCTAGCCCTTCATGAAATACAGGAGTGTATATTTTTTCATAGTTATGTAATTGTCAGTGTTCATCCTACTGGAATTGTGTTGAAAGAAAGTTTAAAACCAGAAAAAATAAAAGAACTTACCCTTAAGGGTAAGCTTCTTATAAACTTCTTTTATTTTTATAAAAAAGCTTACTAGCAATGTGGTTCGCACATTACTAGTATTCTTGTTAACCCTTCGTGCTAAGCTAAATGCTTGTGTTACGAGTGGGTTCACGTCGGTAGTGCAATGGGTGGGTTTCGAACCGGCAACCACATGATCGCAAGTCCGACGCCCTAGCCATTAGGCTACCGCCGCTTTTAGACTAACTAAACTACAAGATTTGCTTCCGAAATGTAGTTTATAAAATCCGAAGCGTTAAGTGGTGAACTCTAATCAATCGAGTGGTGATTGCAATAGACCGTCAAAGGTTACAGTCACTGAATATCCGCAAAATACAAAATAAATCTCATAACATGGTAAGAAGGTTAGGCTAGGCAGTCAAGAAGATCATAGCGAAGCTGACTCAGGTGGAAAACGTCACCTGTGATAAACCGTAAGGGAAACAAGTGGAGTTTCTAGTCGCCAGTGCCTATTATTTCCGCCTAGGCCTAAAAGGGTCCCAATCTCAGTGGCAGGACCTAAAAATAAGCTCAAAAGCCTGGCGTGCCTCGAAGCTTGAAGGGGCCCCAAACGCCAAGTGCCTATAGGCTGGGCCTCTAAGTCCGGGCCTGCTAGTCACTACGAGTTCAATATATACCCTGCTGTCTCCCCAGGCGGCAGACAACCCAAGAGAATGTATTGAGTATTGAGTATTGAGTATTGAATTCCCTGTACTCACAAAAACATTTGTTACCATACCATCATCGTTACCATTGTTACAGAGAACATTCTAATGCTTGCCTGTAATGTTTACCCGATTCCACAAGCTAGGTTCCCTTCACCTACTCGAATAGTTATAGTATACTAGGGCCCACTTGCACCAACTTTTTAAATACGTTTAAATTGCGTTTAAACACAATTTTTCATAGTAAATTTGCGTTTAAGTACAATTTAAATACATTTCAGAAGTTGGTGCAAGTGGCCCTAAGTTACCTACTCGAATCGCATGATAAAGAACTCCAAGAGCCGCGTGGGAAGCATAAAGGGTCAATAGAACCGGATTTAAAAAAAAACACCTTGGAGTATTTCACCAAACCAGTCAGCATTATGTGACATTAGAAAAGGGACACACTTATTATCAAATCAATAAACGTGATTATATCGAGAATACAACTTAAAATGATGAAAGCAGAAGTATAACTTGTCACAAAACTAAACAACGTTTCGGTTATTCTTATCACACAAACATCACGCCTATATACAGTAGTCAGTTAGACAGTACCAGCAGACGTATATATGTGAACCACAAATCACCATGTTTTAGATCTTATGTAAAACGAGTGGAATCTATTAAATTTACTTTGCAACCTGGGAGTGCGTTTGTAACCACTGGACAAACCCATTAGGCTGGTAAACAATATAACTTCCTTAAAAGCAATTATATCACTTACAGGGTTTCATATTGATACATAACTATTGTAACATCTATACTTTAATATATAAAGCTGAAGAGTTTGTTTGTTTGTTTGCTTGAACGCGCTAATCTCAGGAACTACTGGTCCGATTTGAAAAATTATTTCAGTGTTAGATATCCCATTTATTGAGGAAGGCTATAGGCTATATACCATCACGCTACGCGGACGAAGTCGCGGGCAGAAGCTAGTCCTATATACATATGAAAGCAATAAAGATTTGAATTTGAATTTGAATATCATTAAGGGCCAGTTTTTCCATCGCCAGTTAACTTTATCGGAGGAATGAATTAGAATTTTTGACAGTTTTTCTATACAAAATCCGTCAAACGTCAATTTTAATCTTCAATTAAAAAGATATTTAACGATTGAAAAATCAGCCCTTAGTCGTGTATTGAGTAATTATGTCACATTTGTTTCAACCGCCAACAAACTGCCAAAAAATATGCTATCTTTTCGTGTTTTTTTTGCATCTTTCATGCTAAGATTATAAAGTTTTTTTAGTGAAGGAAAAATCCTGCCTGCGATTCGAATTTTTCCTTCACTAAAATAATATTAAATATGCTTTATAAGAAGCTGATAAGTTGGGATAAGGATCACTATTTATTAAGAATTCGTCACTGACACTTCTCCTCCTCAAATCCTCTCGTTTGGAATTGTTATTAAATTGTATTTATTAAAATCTTGTTTCGGGAGAATGACAGTGAGGATTGAAGCGGACCCTCCTCTCATTTAGGTTAGAATTTCCTATTGGTATCCACGACCACGAACCCCGTTATATAGCAATTATTTATATTTCAGAATTTTCCATAGTCTAACCTTCTGTATTTCCCCATCACTCGGCACAACTCTCGCTGCACAGACGCATGCTACGAGGGAACAGGTTAGGAGAAGGGGAGACGTTGGGCAATACATCAGTGCTACCTTTCTAATGACTGGCGCCGGCGCCATGAAGAAAGCAGCCGACAACGACCGACACGTAAATTGTGCGTTTCGATATTATATTAAGGTTTAATTACGCTTTGAATAGGTACGATGCTATTTTCACTTGGCTTTGAAGGCTGTGGAAGGGATAAAACTATGGGCTCCATTAACAAACAAGCCGAAATTGTTACTTTAAAGCCAAAAGAGACGGATGTTTTTACTGTTCCTGAAAACCTTCTCCATTCATCAGCATTATTGTGTTCTAAACGGGCTTTTTGATTTATCTACACCTGCAATACCAGAGGAGTTGCTGATGCGTTGCCGAGCCATAAGAGTCCAGACGGAGTGCAGACTGCCAGAGCTGGAGCAACCGAGAAGGGGAATTGGGTCTCATGCGTAAGGATCATCTTCAGGCAGTCAGATACCAAGAGGTTCTACCTCCGAGCAAGACATTTAAAAAAGATGTTACCCCGTAGGCTTATACTTGAATTTGTCCCAAATTTTCATATATGTTATACACCATCAACACACACCTAGCGTTACCAGGCGTCCGGATAAAGGCGGACATAGGTAGGCTTTTTGATTGCGTGTCCGACCATAATAAACGGTATTCGGCTTTTGTTAGGCTTTTTACATTACGCAAACGAGCAAGCGCCGAGCGTGGCCCAGTGCAGGCGAGTCGACTGTCGGTCGCTCCCGCAGACACAAAATCTGTGAGAACTAATACTTCCTCTCGGTAGAAACAACTCTGACAGTTTGCAGTCCAGCTTAAGCTCGAAAACGCATCAGCAACTCCTCCGGTGTTGCGTCCATGTCCGCCGACAACTACTCACCATCAGGTGCCGATATAAACAATACAAGAAACGATAATTTATACGTCTTCACTCACATTATAACAGTTTGCATGCATTGTGCAAGTCAAGAAACGTGACCTTTTCAAGACTCAGTACAGTTAGGAGCCCCGGGCCGCGCCGCCCTGCGGCTCTGCCCTCAAGATCCGTGATTACCAACCGGTACTTACCTCGCTAAATCTTTGATAGTTTACATACCTGTACATCACGGTATATATATTCCCCAAAGGGTTAGGCAGAGATGTACCAATGTACACCCAAAGTTCGCCTACAGGGCACTCCGAGCTACTACTGAGAATTAACTCTTTGCTCGACCTGGGAATCAAACCCAGCACCTCTAGCGTAGCAGTCGCGTTTTATTTAACCACCAGATCATTATTGTTATATACCGTAACTTGTTGACTCGGTTTTCACAGTTGTGAAGAGGCCGGCTTCGGCACTACGGCTCGTGAATTTGATGCCCTACGAAATAAAGCGCTTTTTTTATAAGGCCCTGGTCGATGGCCATATGTTATATTTTTTTATAAGCATACGGTCCGTCTGATGGTAAGTGGTTACCGTAGCCTATGGACGCTTGCAACACCAGGGGTATCACTTGCGCATTGCCGACCCTGTAAAAATCTTTTCACACCCTTTTTGAGAGGATGGGGTAAAGATTACGGAGGAATACTTGAGCTAGCATCATAGAAGACAATAAATGTGATGCTTAAACACCACCGGACCCCTACGGTGACCTTTTTCGGACTGAGGACTTTTCGGTGACTCACCGTTAGGAATCTACTCTCCGTTAGGAACACAGCATAGCAAGGAGCTATGTTATTGGGCTACGATTGGCTACAATGTCTCGGCAAGCTCCCTTATAGCCTAAACAAATGCGAGTGAATAACTTATATTTTACGGTTTTTACGGGAACTCACTGCCATTAGACCTTAGCAACGCAATTTTTAAAAAAATTAAAAAAAGAACAGGAGGAAGGAATACCAGTAAGTATCCTGAAGATGGAATGGTAGTCAGACTTTGTCAATTTTGCATACTCCTATTAAAAATAATACGTATCAAACATGATAGGAATATAATCATTATGTGCGGAAATAAAATAATTCTGATAACTTTGTTTTTAAAATTCACACAAACATCAAATTGACGTAAATACTATATTACTGATTGAATTACAAAAAACACGGATGAATAGTTTATCAATAATGTTTTAAATATTAAGTGTGAATTGTGTGATTTATTTATTTAATTATGGTTCACCAACAGTTGTTACAGATAAATATACAGATATGAACGTATAAATACTTACATACACTTACCTACCTAATACTTAACTAACTATTTCCCCCAGTTTCATTCGCGTTCTAAAAATATTTAGGTACCTAGGTACTGTAGATACCGCTCCAAGAAGGCGTCAATATTACGGGTTGACTGGCTGGTTAAAGAATAAACAATCAGTTTGAAATTTTATATCTGACGTAGAAGTGTCTAGTCTGCGGGTCTTGACAGACTCTCTTGTAATGAATTAGGGCTTCGCCCCTCAATAAATGCTACAGTTATACGATATAACCCCTTTTCATTGTATTGTAAGCTCGGTACCTCGACAGTACTTACTATACTTTGGCTTCTAGGGTGCGTATCAACATGAAACATGCATTAACTTCCAGCAATACAACTGTGGAAACCGCATCTAATCATCTAATGATCATGCAGTATTTAACATACAGACATACAAATAAAAATTCAAAAGATAATTGTTTTGGCTCATATAACCTCTGTCATTATTATTTTTTAAATATATCGTATTCAGAAATCGGCCATTTGCAATTTTATTATATTAGTATGATTTATGAAGTATGATTATACCTACCTATACCTACTGAGTATACAGCCTGCGGCTCTGCCGACCCTGGCATACACACAAAAAATGTATCCTCGCGAATACTCAGTTAATTGTATTTGTTCCGGTTGGCGTAAAAGCGAGCGACTTCCGAACAAGCAGCTTTCCGAAATGGAATAAATGTTTGAACGCCTGATAAAATTGTTATAGCAACAAATGGTACATTGCAATTTCAATGCTATGTATTTTTTGTAACTGCTTCGTTA
This sequence comes from Acronicta leporina, assembly GCA_947256265.1. NCBI lineage: Eukaryota > Metazoa > Arthropoda > Insecta > Lepidoptera > Noctuidae > Acronicta > Acronicta leporina. The sequence continues at coordinate 14,184,457 of OX366526.1, read as the reverse complement.
GTCTATTGGTCCAAAGCGCGACTGTTACACTAGAGGTCCGATTTCGAGTCCGAAGGTTCGATTCCCGGGTCAAGCAAAGTGTTATTCAGTTTTTCTATGAAATTATCAGTAGCAGTTCGGAGTTTAGGATTTGTGACCGATAAAGACAGTAGACTCGCCCTCTATTACATAGAACCTAAACATACCCGTGCGTGAACTGTGGGTGTACATAAGTACTCCTCTGCCTAACCCTTCGGGAAATACAGGTGTCTGTATTTTTTGTCACGTATTTATTACAGATGAAATGAAAACGTGTTTATGGGATGGAAGTGGAGTAAAAAGGATGATGATATGATGTTCAAAAAAGGTCTTTAGGTACATCGGTTGTCTATGGTCAAAGACAAATAAATACTGGTTAGATGGTGGTGTTGTTTTTAATTCTCTTTTTCTGTGACCAGATTTACTTTAGCGCAAATGACTATAATAAGAATAATAATATATATAATAATATATTTATTTATGCTCTCTTCACAAAGGTAGTTCTTATAATAATTATGCTATTAGGTATATAAGTAATAGCTTCTGCCCGCAACTTCGTCCGCGTAGCGTGATGATATATAGCCTATAGCCTTCCTCAATAAATGGGCTATCCAACACTGAAATAATTTTTCAAATCGGACCAGTAGTTCCTGAGATTAGCGCGTTCAAGTAAACAAACAAACTCTTCAGCTTAATAAATTAGTATAATGTCAATGCCAATGCCAATCCAGAGCTAACTTTGTGAGAGACTGGTGCCTGAAGTAGGTTTGTACAACAGCCTGTATTACAGGTCACCAGTGCCCCCTCGCGGCTAGTGCATGCATAGGCATTCGTTAGAAATATCATATAATATACCCGGTAAGGAGAATGTGAAGAAGTTCCACTTCCCTATCTAATATTCTGTCATGGATAAATGTTAACGCCGAAGTTCCTCCGTATACCTACTTACAATACCTACTTAAATATCTTCCAAAAAATTCCATCCGACGCAAAAACAACAAACAAAGATAAATAGCGGAAACTTTTGCCACCGGAGAATATAATCGCTTTACTTTCCTTACAAAACAAATTCTAAGTAATTCATACTTTCTAAACCATGGAATAAAACGACTCCATTCTTATGTTATTATACTTCGTACTTACTAATACTTTGTCTGAATTTTCCTAGAATTAAATACAAACCTAATGGTTCTATCTATAGGAAGTATGTAGGTAGGTACAGATTAAAATTTTCAACCTCCTACCTAGGATGACAGATTAAATGAAAAGTGATGCAGAACGCAGTTATCTCGAGTCTGGGTGTATATTGTATCCGTCAATTGTATTATTTGTAGAAGTCCCTGCGAAGCAGCTTGTTCTTGAGAGCGAGAGCTGTCAACTCTATTTAAAAAAAACTAAAATCTTCTAAGCTACGCGTTGTGGGTTCGATCCTCGCTGGGGAAAAATATTTAATTATTTACAACAAGTAGTTGTTTCGGATCGCAGTGTTTGTGTATGTTATAATTTGTGTAAGCGCATCCACGATACAGGAGAAAATCGTAGTGTCTCCACACTAAGATGTCTCACATGAAATAAGAAGTCTCAGCAACAGTTAAAAACGCGTGAGAACCCTTAGACCAACTAAAGATATAAATCCTTACATAGGCTTGATAGTAAAAAGTAAATGCTTATATCGGTAATTACATAGGACGACCGGTTGCAGGAGATTGCAAGGTAGGTAACTGGCTGTGGAAAACCGTAAAATTGCATACGACTAGCACTTAATTAAGTGATTACCAAGCGCTGTTAGTCGGGGCTGGCTCAACTCTCTTTTCCTAAGAAAACTAGCTGTAAGACCCAGCTTTATGTGGATTATTTTCCATGAATACATATTTTCATACTATACATATTTTCACGCCTGTCTTCCATTCGGGTGGACAGAGGCTATAGATTTCCACTTGCTACGATTCTGGCACTGACCATTTTCGCTTCATCTACGTTCATTAACCTCGTCATGCATGAACGTCGGTTTAGGGTGCTCTTAATCTGACCTTTTTTGAGAACGAACACTATTCTATGTGTTAGTCCAGATTATGAACATGTTCAAATATAAAAATGGAAAAGGACTGGTCTACTCAAAGCTGATATGGTTCTTTGCTCAAAAGGCCATTTCAGACATTGCCCTGCATTGTCCCACTCACATTATTTGCATTATTTTATGTCTGGACTTTAAAAGAGACCATGATTCTCTGAGTTTGTTTCGGTGCTTCTTCTCAGAGGTCGTCAGTTAGGAAAGCTATAAAAAAACCAAACCATTGACTTGTAAAAGTGTCTCTAAAGATCTACTTACAGAAATAAATATAATTTCATTTCATTTCACTTCTAGGCTAGCGGTCCTGGGTTCGATTATGAAATTGTGTGTTGTGTATCTTACACACATGGGGGAGCCACCGGGCGAGGTACATTGATAATACGGGAATGATATCCGGCTTAGATTGTATGAGCCAGGAATAGTAACGTGGTTTACGAGTACCTATCGCTACAATTTTATGTTTCTTGATTTAGTTTTGTCAAGAATATAAAAATCATGTTTCTAGTATGTACTATGACTATAATAGTATCTTCACACTGATGTCCTCTATGGAATAGACAAAGGATTGTATGGATGCATTGCAGGATGCGTTTTAAGTCCCATATGATAGGAGCCAGCGTATTGCCATCAGCAATGATGCACAAATACAAATGCTAAGCAGAAAACTTTCTCAAAAAATGCCTACAACTTAATAGCGTGTCCTAGTTACTAAATGTATTTCACACCACACCAAAAAAGATCAGACAACTATGACAAATGCTTCTACTCCACTTACCCCTCTACTCTACTACTCCAATTACTCCACTTACTTTTTTGCAAGTTATCTATAGTGAAGGAATAATTCGAGTGCGTCTTCTGGTTAGATACGGTGTATGTGTCCTGCCCGCAGTAGAATTTTTCCTTCACTAAGATAACATTGTGTAATATCAAAGCCTTAGGCCCACTTGCACCAACTTTTTAAATATGTTTAAATTGAATTTAAACACAACTTTTCATAGGAATTTCGTATTTAAATACAATTTCAACACATTTAAGAAGTTGGTGCAAGTGGGCCTTACTCTCTCTTTCGCGTCATCAGCTCTGTTCTCTGTTCTCTGCTATTGAGAGCCAGTCCATTTACATAGAAACACTTATTTTTTTCTGGCGATCAAAACACACAATCTTCTTATCCAGTCCATCATGCTGGTTAATCCAAGTAACGTAAGCAGGGGAACATTGTAATCATATATTTATTTTGACCGCCGCGGGGGTACACGTAATTGCATTCTTTATGTAATAGATGACTGGATTCAATGTTATTAGCGTTTCAGGAAGTAGGTATAAGAAAAAATACGAGAATGTTTTATTAAAATGGTTGTGATTATGTATGGTACCTATAACCGGTGGATGAAAGGGGAGGATGCCTTTGATGCTGGTGAGATTATTTTGGAAATAATAAGCAGATTCAGGGTGGCAAGATTGGTGTACATATTATATTATGTGGTTAGTCCCATCAGGTGAGCCGTACTTATGCTTTTTGTCATCGTATAACAATTAAAAATACAGCCCTCTACTATCTAAAGTGGGTTTAGCCCGGCAAGGGAGTAACAGGTAGTAGATGCGCGAATTGTTAATTTGTGTTATTTTAAATTCATAAATGATAATAATCAAAAAAAAATTACTAGATGGCGCTGGCATTTCCTATCTGACGACCTCTGAGAAGAAACGCCGAAACAAACTCAGAGAATCATGGTCTCTTTTAAAGTCCAGACAGTAGTAGTATTATAAGATATGTGTGTTAAGATGTTGGGCAAAATCTGAACAGGCCTTTGAAGAAAGAGCCATACCAGCCTTGAGTTGAGCTGTCCTAACTGACGGCACGCATAAACCAGTCATCGTGTAGCTCAACCATTATTTAGGTTTAATAAAAGTCGCTGTCATGCGTGTTTTGTCTTTCTAGAACAAACTGTTATTATGATTTCCGCTAAGCTGAGTTAATCTTTTAACTTTTCCACATTAATAATGTTGAATAATATACACTTTAAATTATCTGAGCAAATAGTTACATCTTAGGGATTTCTTTCAAGATACCATAATAAGCAAACCAATTAAAGTATATATTTCAACACTTTAAACACAGCTGAGACCTCTAGTTATTATGAAAACAATAAAATAGTACAAAAATAGTAGGCACTGACCGAAAATCTTATAACACACAGTCAGTAACACAAAGAACAAAGACATTGTGATCTACATAACACGCAAGAATTAATTCAGAAGACTCATGATTTAAAGTAAAACACTTAAGTAGGAGTTGTTAGGAGTGCCTAACAACTCTAAGAAAAACATATCTTATGAGAACATACCGGAACTACTGGTCCGATTTAAAAAAATATTTCAGTGTTAGATAGCCCATTTATTGAGGAAGGCTATGTATCATCACGCTGACGTGGACGAAGTCGGGGGCAGAAGCTAGTTAAAAATAAAAACTTAGATGTACTAATGTACACCTACAAATCGACGGTGTTTATTTTTGGAATCCTTAGAATTAGGGAGGGGGCGAGCTTGTCGCTGTTTACCCAGCAAAAATGTAAATTTCGAGCTGCTACTGAGAAACTGATAAGCTATCTTATCTTGCGTAGGGCCGAGGCAGCAAGGCCTCAGTGCACTTCGACCCAATGGGATCTTTTGTGCTTCCCCTAGATAACTTATTCCACATCCCCTCCCAGTTCTACCAACTCTTCCATGAGCTTTATAATGAGGCCTGGGGGTATGAGTCTGTAGTCCTCTGGTCTTGGATAACCCTGACCCAAAAGGCACATTCGCTTCCTAGCCATTGCATCGCATGTAGTACACAGAAGGTGGAACACCTTCTGTGTACTGCTCTCAATTTCCCTTTTGCAGGCCCTGCAGGCTGATGTCTCCGTCTGACCCTGAACTGATAACCTAACTAATGAGTACCTAACTAAGGAGTAACTCCAGGTTGAATTAGTGGCCGTTAAATGGCATAGGGTCGCCTCCTATTACGTAGGATCTAAATATAGCGGAACTATAGGTGTTTATTTACACACATGTGCCTCACTCTTGCCTGCTGGTATGTTTTGTGGATAACGACCCACCGGCGGTTTCACCCGCGTTACCCCGACTCTAAGGCCCACTTACACCAACTTCTTAAATATATTTAAATTGTAGATATTTAACCACAAATGTGCTATGAAAATTTGTGTTTAAATGCAATTTAAACATATTTAAAAAGTTGGTGCAAGAGGGCCAGAGAGTCGTAGCGCGATGTCAAATAGCTTAAAACCTTCCTCTTGAATCACTATATCTATTAAAAAACCGCATCAAAATCCATTGCATACATAGGGACAGCCAGACAGCGGGAAGCGAGTTTGTTTTATACTATGTAGTGATATCTGATAAATTATAACACTTTTGCCACCGTACCTACAGAGTGGTCCTTCTGCACACTTACATGGCATGCAACAAACTATGTTTGAAACTATGGCAAACACCATTGTCCGCGGTTCAAGGTCGAAAAACAAATTAAACAAGCGCTAAAATATTATGCCCGTATAAAAATTAATGCTTTTGTTCTAATATAATCTAATAGCTACACGTGGAATACTGAAACGGGGTATAGTTATTGTTTTTCTCGATTTTTAACAAACTGTGCGTAATAGAAGGGATGATAATTTGTAACAAATTGTAGATTACAATTTCGTAGTGTATTTAAGTTGTGATTTAAGTGTTGCCTATTCTCTTCATCATAAAAGAAGTTAAGTGTAATTTGCAGTTTTTAGGTGGTACGACTCTGTTACAGATACCTACCCTTTTTTCGCCTCATGTTTCTTTCTTTCTTTTTTGGAGGTCGAGCTTCTCCAGGCAGGAATGAAACACACATTTCAATGTTCCAAAAGTGTATATGTGCGTTTCATTCCTGCCTGGAGAACCTCTACTGTGTCACTACACTTTCATGTACAATCAAGTACAATCCCACTACTGTTCAAGTATTAAATCAGATTCCAAAACAGATCAACATAACCAACAATTTATAATCATTCCTCATTTTGAGCAAGTTATTAAACTACAAATAAATTGCACCCAGCAGAGCTATGGAACCGCTTAATTAAACTAAAGGAATCGAGTTCAATTCTGAGCCAAATTACGAGTGAAAATGGCCACAAATGGCCACAGTATGGGCTACACGTTAAATAATAGCCGCTATTAATTACGAGCCAGACCAGAAACTAGCCAATAACACGAATCTCCTAGTGAGTGGATACGGGAGGAAAGTTGAGGCGGGCGCGGTCGTTTCCTTCTTTCAATATTAATGTTTTTCCATTGCTATTCAAATACGCAGTGATTTTTTTATAAAACACTAGCTGATACTCGGGAATTCACTTGCGTCCCAAAAGGATTTACTTACTATATATAACTCGGCTTCTCGGCAAAATATCAAAATAAAAAGATAACTCAGATTTTAAGTTAGACCTCCAGATATATAACCGTGAAGACCGCATTCAATTTCGTAATTTTTATTTTGCGTGATGCATCTATCAACATACAAATAGGATAGGGAAACGAAAATTTTAACATTATTTACCTAATTGTTTTGGCTTTTACTGTTTTACCCCCTAACCCCTCATTTGTTTTATCACAGAAGCCTAACATCACTACTAAACACTCTAGGGTACCAAGACGATGAAGGTTATATATGAATTTCAACATTGAGATGTTATGTTAATGGTTAAAAATAATACTTATAACATAACATAACATACCATCACGCCTGTATCCTCGAAGGATTAGGCAGAGGCGTACTAATGTACACCCACATTTCGCCGGTATGTTTATGTCCCATATAATAGGGGGCGAGCCTATTGCCATTAACCGGGCACAAATTCCTAACTCCGAGCTGCTACTGGTAATTTCATAGAAAAACCCAATAACACTTTGCTCGACCTGGGAATCGAACCCAGGACCTCAAGCGTAGCAGTCACGCTCAGGACCACTAGGCTAATGAGGCAGTTATAATTCCTTTTTTTTAATTATAAGTATTAATACTTATAATTTTAATATTAACAGTTTCTTTAGTAATGCGCGTCACACGCACACATTTCTTCCCCTTATATTTTCAGTAAAAGCGATCAGCCTTGCCATTTCCATTACCTGCAGCGGTCACGACCATATCGCCGAGATTCCTATCCTACTTACATTGCTGCTGCTCCACTGATATCTTCTTCTCCGCGTACTATCCACCAAGCAATGTAACACGGTGTGAACAAAACTCATCGCCTAAGGAGCGATGTAAATTATGGTGTAATTTGACAAATGGCGGGCGAATATACGGTAATGGTTAACAATTTATTAAATTTTGAATCCCCGGGTTGCTGGTGAATTTACAGAAGGTTTCCCGAGGCAGTTGTAATGACTTCCTATTTCTACCATGGGTCGGCGCCCCTTCGCCTCACAATAAGTATTTGAATTCTGTTCAGTATGAAGGTCACCCAAATTTTCGGTAATTGGAAAACATTTTTGAACAATTTGTGGATTAGAAAGAAAGAAGAAAGAATGAAATTTATTTGGCAACGCTCAAGACACAAAAACAGAGTAGGTAGACAAAAAAATAAAATAAAAATAAAATAATCTACAACAATAATAAATATGCACCTACTTATACATTATGGCATATTGTGTGCCTAGCGGCTGCGCCAAATAGGTTCAGTTCAGCATTGTGTCAAGCCACTAGTGCTTGACGCTAATTTTCAACTGAACCTTAACAATGTCACGGATGAAAATCAGTGCATGTAGATAAATAGATAAATTGTGTAATAAAATAAAAATTCATAAAATACAGCTAAAATAAATAATTATTATTGAGAACAGAATTAATAATATGTAACATAAAAAAGTGTATTGTAGTTTACCGTCGGAAATATATGGCTTTCGTCGCCTCACTGTGCGTAGCAATAGCCAAACCGGTTTCTAGCGAGGCGAAGAAGATTACAATTTGTAGTGTCGTTAAGTTCTGACAGGTTCATAATTACTTAAATACTTATATCTCTTAGAAAGGAAAACAGTCTTAGCAAATTCATACAATCGATCATTTTCCATCCTTTGAACCAGAAGTGCTCAGCAAGTTTTAGAAGTTACTTATACCATTTCTAATATTTTTTATTATGTTATATTTTCCAGGCTTTGAAATGTAACTGCATTTTACAGATCTTTTCGTGTTATATTGTATTGCCAGGCTGTTTGTGCCACAGGCCGGATCACTCAGAGCATATTATACCTACCACCCTCACAAACAAGTATTTTACACATTTTTTTTTTTAAAAAAAAAGCTTACTAGCAATGCGGTTCGCACATTACTAGTATTCTTGTTAACCCCTCGTGCTAAGCTAAATGCTTGTGTTACGAGTGGGTTCACGTCGGTAGTGCAATGGGTGGGGTTCGAACCGGCAACCACATGATCGCAAGTCCGTCGCCCTAGCCATTAGGCTACCTACCCACCATTTTCTTAATATTATGAGTGTGAAATATCGCCGCAGTTCATTCTACTTGAACATCTATAAAATACAGAACTAGTATTTATTTAATTAGTATCTATAACGCACTGTTTATGCATATAGGTATATGAAACCACAATACGAAAGAACTCGAAATATTTCCAACAACACAATATGAAATTTTGTATCTAAATGCGACCCCGCGTACCTTTTCTGACGCAACAAAGCCGGCACATCACACGTGCATAATCCAAAAATGTCACGTTATAAGTTGCGTTAGAAAGCAATTTAAGCGGGTAACTTATTTAGCGGAGGGACAGCCATCATTACGGGAGGGCCAGAGGGCTCGGCCTCTCATATTCATGAACCGAATTCCCGGCTTAATAACGAACGCCCTTCAAAATGGCTTGCATTTAATTACACCGGACTCTGTTACCTACGGGAACTTTTGTGAGGGTTTTTTTTAGAAAATATTTTATTATGTTTTGAGGGTCAATTTGAATTCTTTCTTATTATTTTGTGTATGTAAGGGACACTAAAATACCGTATTACCGTGTCTATTGTTTAAAGTGTAGGATAAGCGTAGCTTTAAAAATGAATGTGACGGCAAAGTTCGACATGGCAGGTGGGACTCGCGGTGGCTTAGAGGTCATAACGTCTGGTGTATCTAACCAGAAGACGCGGGTTCGAAACCTGCCTGCAAGTCGATTTTTCCTTGACTAAAATAAATTTAAAAAAAACTTTAAAAGTTGTTTCCGAGTTTGTTTGTTGTATTTGTTTTGCGGCTATAGTATCACTGCGTGCGGTCATAGTTGGACTATTATTATGATCCCTGCAGCTTTTATAAACTGCATTTTAATTTGCTTTAAGGGTGAGTGCCTTTATAAATACCATCTGCGCTTAAAATATGTGTCCCTAGATGTGAACTACGCTGATTCAGTTGACGTATTGATAAAATGAGGATTTTATCAATAAAACGATAGAGGACAGGAGGTAGCTATGTTATTATAGCCTTCTTGAAAATGAAGTCTAATCATTCCAATAGGTATGAGTGTCGGGCAATGAATTATCATAAATTTTGTTGCAATGATTATAAAAATATAGTATTTATGTAAGAAGCGGCGGTAGCCTAATGGCTAGGGCGTTGGACTTGCGATCATGTGGACGCCGGTTCGAAACTCACCCATTGCACTACACGTAACACACGTAACACAAGCATTTAGCTTAGCACGAGGGGTTAACAAGAATACTAGTAATGTGCGACCCACATTACTAGTAAGCTTTTAAAAAAAAATCCTCTTTCGAAATAACAAAACATAAACAAATTATATCGAGAGATTCTCCTAAATTTCCTCCTTTTCTAATATATGTGCTTACCTCTTGAAATAATATATTGCGCCCCTTTGTCTCAACCATCAATATCCCTACATAGCATATTCATCACATAGGTGCGATCATTATTTACACATCCCCCAAAAGATTGCAACACGGATGAATCTTGGAAGGATTCTCCATAATAAAACCAAATTGAAAATAATGGATGTGAGTATTAAATTTCGACCTCGTCATCCAACTTTTCGCCATCCTGAATTTACCCCTTGATTTTCTGGCAAGAAATTAATGACTTCCTTTATCTAATTCTATTGGCCCGCCCCGGCTTCGCACGGGTGTAGAAATCCCTAACTTTTTTTCTAAATATTCTATAGCCTATGTTAATCTGGAATAATGTAGCATTCAAATGGTGAAAGAATTTTTAAATCAGCCCAGTAGTTATTGAGTTTATTTGTTACATACACACAAATCTTACACCAAACCCCAGGGTGAGACCCAGACCTCTTTAAGATACCACATAGGTATGGTGGATCCATACCACATGGCACAATTTTGAGGTGTAGAATCTCATAAAGTGGTGGGCTAAAATGGACACTTTTGAAGCATCACAATATGTTTCACTGTCACACATACACAAATACCCAGACCCGTAACAACTGCCTGTAGATCATAAAAATATTTGCTCCGTGTGGGGATCGAACCCACACCACGTGTCGCAGAAGCCGTTCGCTCAGCCACTACGCCAAACGTGTGGTCACTATATATGTTACAGTCAAAAGTCGAAAATCAGTCAAAGGTGTTTTTAACTAAGGATGTTGGTCAAAAGTACTTTTTACTGCAAAAAACAGTCAAAAGTGGTGTTGACTGGTTATGAGTTTTGACTGTAACATATTTATTAAACTAGGATCAAAACTGCTCAACTTTTACTCCAAACGAGCCTTTACCGCCCACTGTTATAAAATCTCTCCAGACAACCAGGTGAATCATTAATGCAGCTCTGCTTGACCATTCTGAATCGAACTACTTTTCCGAATTATTATAATACCAATTTCCCGTTTATCGTACCCTCTCTTCACCATACCCAAGATGAAAAGATATGCAACTAATACTTTCTTTGAACTTATATTTAAGGGTCCAACATTTGAACAAGGGTCACATCAAAGAACCTGGTAGCTCAGGAAATAAATGGCTATTGAAAAAATAATAATGTATTTTTTACTATGAACTTTGAAGTTTAAAGCCGGGTATCCACTATGTTCGCGAACCTGCAACTGCTCCACATTGTGGATACGTTCGCGCTCCTGGAGAGTGCAAAAGTGCGCGCTCCACGCTCAGCGTGTTTCTGATGGAGATGCGTGTACCGTGTCCATCAGAGCGTTTGCAGATGCGCGGAGCACAGATAATTCGCGAACATAGTGGATACCCGGCTTAACAGTAGTTTAGAACTAGTACATATATATGATTTTGTAACAAAGGTTGTCATTATGGGCGTAAAGTTCAACAAAACCCACCAGCACGCTTGCTGGTAGAGTTTAATGGACCACCAGGCTAGTTGCCCTCGGATCTAAGCTCTCAGTCAGGCTCCCAAAGAGTATTTACTTAAATGTGCTTTCAGCATTCAAGTTACCAATATAAAAATAAATGCTTTCACAAAGAAAAAACCTCGTTTATTTGCAAATCGATAAATAAATATCCATCGAGAGACGCTCTGGGAAACATTTCAAGTGTTTCTCGTTAAAATAAAAGGGAGGAAACGTTTCGCGATTGATAAAGGGCGAGAAAATGGCCGTCCCCTTGCGTCCTATCTCCGTCTCTATGGGGACGAAATTCTATTTATGGTGAGAGGATTTTTCTACTGAGCTTTGTTTGGTCCTTTTGATGTGATGGACCTTTAAAAGTATTTAAAGATCTGTTTATTTATTGATTCTGATTCAGAAAATTTTCAATAAACAAGTGAGTAAACGAGTGAGAGTGGCAAGTGTATCAACGCAATCTTTTTACACTGAAAGTGTTTTCTCATTTATATATTTTCTTAGATAGAGACTTGCATTAAAGGAATATGTACTTATATATTCAATTATGATGGTTCATTTTACCATAATTCAAAAGTGCTTCTATCTCAAATTACTAGCACCTGTTATACTTTACGTTGAATATAAAAATATGGAATATCAAAGTTACAAGACGGTAAAAATTTAATATACATCAAAATGAGTACAAAAACCATAAAAGTGTTAAAGTACAAACGTAACTGGCAACATTAACAGCACATTTCCACCGCCCCACGACGTGCAAGATGGCGGCTTTATTATAAACACGGTACATTCACGCCTCCGTCCACACAAAGCGAGCGTTGATGAATAAATACATGCTCTTTCATGTCGCTTCCCAGTACAAAGGATCAACGACTATTTATTATGGTATAGCGTCATCAAAGATGGGTCAGCTTCAAAACAAATTGATCCATCCTAAAGCTGTATTGGATTAGAAAAACAGGATAAGAAAATCAAGAAACTTTACGTAACCATCAATTGGTTCTTTGTTTACGTTTTTCATCTATCATGGTGAATTGGTGATATATTCACGAAACCCAATGCTTTAAATGTAATACCATTATAGATGAAAACTGCTGGCTCTCCCGGTGGTTTCCCAGGCCACGGAAAAATCAGAAGAAAAGGCTGTTTTCATATAATTATTTTAGCAACTAGCTTTTGCCCGTGCCTTCTTTCACTTGAAGCTTTAAATACCCTGCAGGTTTATATACCCTTTCCCACTTGTAATTTTTTTAAATATCATCAATGTACAGAGACGGCTTTTTTACAATTTTATAATAGTTGAGATTCCTCGAAATTAATTCATTTTTAGAATCCGTAGAATTCCTTAGCAAATTTGTAACATAAATCATATTACGTCATTAAACTCATTAATTCTCATTAAAAAAACCTTATCAGTAAAAGTTACTGACATAGAAATCCAAAAATAGTGGCCTATTTAGAACCCCTGAATTCCATTTTAATTCTAGAACTGGGAGGAACTGAAGATCCATTTAAAAATACATCATTATCATTTATTATCTCCAGCCTGACTTCATCCATGTCGCTAGAACCTACTTCTAGTATAAAAACCGTTTTTGCTAGTATAGGGCTTCATTAATAAACGTCTATTTCCGTTCCACCCTTTTCAAATCCAAGCACACTCGTAGTTCATCCTGTTATTTGTAATTTTATTTATTTCAGTTCAGCCGACAGGCGTCGTTATTTATATCTTTCGCTTCCCATCCGCCCCTAGGCACACTGGTGTAGTTTCTTACTATAATACACAATGTGTGAGGTGCAACAGATTCATGGTCTAGTAGTGGTACTAGCGACTGTTTAGTGTGAGGGACCAGGTTTGCTTTCCATGCCGAGCAAATTTTTGTTGTATGAAATTCTTTGTAGCAACTTGAAGGTGGGATTTGTATTCGGTAGTATGCAACCTGAATCAAATGCAAACCAAAAATTTATTAAAATTACATTTGAGCTAATGTAGGTCATATAATAGGTACCACAAACTGTGCTGGAACATTCTGCTTTTCCACTGTTGAAATTTCCTCTTATTCTGAGAGGCTCAGCAGTGGGACAAGGTAATGGGTTAACTCCTTACCCTTTGGCCAAGTGTGATAGTCTTTTTCAAACTCTAGAATTATTATCTTACTAATATTATAAATGCAAAAGTTTGTGAGGATGGATGGATTGATGTTTGTTACTCTGTCACGACAGAACCGATAGATGGATCTGGATAAAATCTGGCACAGAGATAAATTAAAGTCTAGAATAACACACCCACTTCTAAAGTCCACGCAGACGAAGTCGCAGGCAGAATGTAGTACCTCCATATTTGAAAAGATGTAAGATGCCTCCAATTCACTTTAACCGATACAAAGCATCCCTCTCATAAATCTACATAGAAACGACGATGTAACAGAAAAACTCCAAGATGAAAGACCATGAGCTCTAGAATTGTATTCATTGGTATTCCTACAAGGTCTGAGAGCACATATCGATGTATGAGGACATATTGAAGGCAGGATCCTATCAGATTTCGCCGGCCGAGTAATGCGCCTTCATTCCCGGCGCGGCGCACATTTCACGAATATCTGGAGAAACGACAATTTTCACCCGACAATGACAAATGTTTGGGGTAACCATACTTTTAGTACGTGTGAGGATACTCTTCTTTCGCTTTAGGCGAATTGTAAAATAACGTTCACGTGTTAGTCAATATTTGAGTGGCATTGATCGTGATATCTTTGTATGAAATAACATTCGCAATTCAAAATTGCCGTTAGATATAATTCACCCAGAAATAGATCAGATAGTTTAATAACTTTTATTTTCTTTTAAAAAAGCTTACTAGCAATGTGGATCGCACATTACTAGTATTCTTGTTAACCCTTCGTGCTAAGCTAAAATGCTTGTGTTACGAGTGGGTTTACGTCGGTAGTGCAATGGGTGGGTTTCGAACCGGCAACCACATGATTGTAAGTCCGGCGCCCTAGCCATTAGGCTACCGCCGCTTCAATAACTACTGAGATATCGATTATACAACGACATTGACACAGACACAATTGTCTAACATAACTCAGGTGTGCCTGTATTCCCCAATACAAGAGGCAGATGTGTACTGACGTACACCCACGGATCACCAGTACGTTTCAGGTTTTATTAAGTGAGAGGGACTCTCTTCGAACAGAGTATGTTATAGAAAAAAATAATAACAATCACTCGACCAGGGAACTCAACTCAGAACCACACGCGCAAGAACTGTGGTTGCGAACACAATGCTAGTCATAATTCCTTCAATATTTCAAACCCAGCTATCCTCAATTATTTAAATGAGTGGACACCCTAATCAGGTGTACAGGATGATGTCACGCGCGGTCCACCATCAAACGAGGACGTGACGTCATAGAGTCACGACAGCTTATGATTCGGAGGGGTTTATATACTCTGCATAAGAAACCAAGGGTTTGGAGGGTTAGTTCAAGTATATATAAGACTGACAATTTCATGTTATTTTAATGTGGTAATATTATAGGGCTATTGTGAATATACTAGACAACTTTTGGTTTGAATTTATCATCACTATCAAATTTTATTATCTGATGTTCGATATCAACTAAGTATTTAGGAAAAAAAAAACGACCAAGAATTTTATAGTTCTTCTTTCTTTCTTAAAAAAACTAAAACCCGACTAGCTTTCGTTTTTATTTGACACTTTTTGATGGCTCATGCTTACTTTAGATAATAAATAATCTAAAATAATATTATAAAAGGGGAAATATACATCTAAGACTGTTTAAATTCATTACCCTTCCGTTTTGTAGTCGGGTAAAATACAGTCGAATTGAGAAGAGAACCTCCTCTTTTTTTAAGTCGGTCAAAATTTGTCTACCTTAATACTATTCATCATCAAAGTTTTGAAAATACTGAAATAAGGTGGACATAATCTAAGTAGATGTTGGAATAAAATGACCAATCTACCTTTGAATTTATAAAAAAAGAAACGGGGCAAGCCAGGTCGTCAGGCCGCCATTTTTCCCATAAAATCCCGTTATTCTATGATGTCTGTTAGAGTATAGAACACATAAGTTGAATCCGGAGTCAGGATAGTAGTCAGAGAGCTCACAACAAAGTCATAGTACATCGTTACGAAACTCTAACCTATAATATTTCATTCCTGCTGCATATTATTTGTCATTTACAGTAAGGTGTTTATGGTCTCAATAAACGTACAATATTTACCTTCTTTTCTCCCCCCCTTATGCTTGTTTGTTTTCTTCGCCGTAATCCACAAATTTGAATGTTTGATAAAAGTAACGTGTAATTTTTAAATACAAAACAATTACAAAGTTGATCTCACAAACATAATTCGCTCCCGATCTAATAACTTAAGAATTTCTGGTTATAAAATATTTAGCGTTAGTGAAACGTCTGAGGAACTTTAGACAAATAACAATCTAACATTCGAATCAAAATGCTCGATTTGTTGACAGCTTACCAAATCAAAATGTTTATTTATATACGTACTATGTCATTGGGAATGACTTTGAATGCTAGATTGCAATTTGTCTAGGTCCCCCGTTCCCCATCGATTAGTTTTCGCGGCGATTCTGTGGTGTTTCATTTCATAGTCGTGAGCTCTGCGGCTATAATCCATAATTGAGCGACAACCCGATCGGTATCGTGGCCGGCTTACTGTTGCCTATCACGACGAGAACACGTTCGCGTTCACACACGGCAAGATATTTATTACTTACTTACTACCCAGACGACAACCAGTACCACCAGTATATTGCTTGCATGGTGGTAAGCGGTAACCATAGCACTGTCATCTTAAATCGTCATTTCTTGCTTAGGCTGGGCTTACCTTAAGAGTCTCGGCGAACGCAACTACCATAATAGGTTTCATTTGCCCAAAAATGTCACTAGCTAAGTACATATTTACCCTTTTAACAAGACCACGTTGGCGTCAGCGCATTCCCTCTTAACGGGATAAAATTTGGCAATGTGGTGCATCTTAAAAGTACGCATTTGCAACGTGTATTCGTAAAACGCAATGTTAAATTATGTGTAAATATGAAATTATTAAAAATCGTGTTACAACGCACACGCATCGCAACACGGAGCCGCAAGCGTTTTCCTAAAACCCAATGCAATTACTAAGCAACCAATTATCTATAAACGTGCTACCGATTTATATACCTGTGCCACTGCCTACCCCGTTACGATGCGGGCCCTGATAGCGGACCAATGATAATTACTTTTGTAAACGATCGTTTTGAATTAAGACTGTGATTGGAAGCGGCTTGGTTTTCAAAGGTTCCGGTAAATATAGTTGATTATTTGAATGAGAATCTGGATTTTAACATCATGTGTAGATGTGTGACGTAATGGCTGAATGATCGGTTTCTAAGCCACGGGTTCTGGATTCAATTTCCGCACATAAATTCATTGTGAGACAACATTTTTATAACAAAAAACCTGTACCCATACTCTCTAGAATATACTCTTGCCTACCGAAAAATCGCAAAATGAAAGTAATAAACTAGTTTTTTTTTTTTTATTAGGTTAGCCAACAATTGTTTACACTGATACATTAACAATATAATAGCAGGTAATTTACATATGCAAGTGCAACAATTACTTATAGACTAACACAGCATGCACAAATTAATACGGCAAACGGGGAAAGAGATTTTATACAATGATAAATTATCGGCAGAAAACAATATGCCTACTTAAAATTCAAATTGGAAAAAATTAAAATCGAAATCAAATTAAAACTAAATATGAAAAATTACATGCATTATAGTAGCATGTAGTAGCACTGTGTGTGTCACACACACACACACATATTTCAACCACTAAGGTGACAAACAAGCATACGGCCCGCCTGGTGCTAAGGGTTACCATAGCCTATGGACGCTTGCAACACCTGGGGTATCATTCGCGCGTTGCCGACCCTGTTAAAATCATATCACACCTTTTTTGAAGAACCCCATGCTGTAGTCTGTAGGAAAACTTTGGCGGGGAGCTGATACCACAACCTGGGTGTGCGTGGGAGGAAATTCCTCTGGAATCGCACAGTATAACATATGGGGTCTTAGTGTTCCAAATAGCGCAGAAGTTGGGAATCGAACCAGAATCTTCGAATCGGACCAAACGTGCAGAATGAATGTGATTTTAGAACTACATACTTACCTTACTATATTTTCTGTTAAAATTCCTAAAACGAGGTTGCATAGTGTAACCATAGTATAAAGCTTTATACTATGGTGTAACATTACAATATTCCGGTGTTAGTGCGGCCGACGACGACGCGCCGCGCCGTTTGGTCTACCGACTGGCTCCCTGAGTGACAAGTGCACTCGTGTGCACAAACTTGTGTTAGTTACAGTCTAGTGCACAGTACACTACACACCATGGCCATGAACATGCATACGAACCCAATATTCCATATTTCTATAAAAATAGGATAGAAAGAGAAACTATGGAAGGAGATGTACTCACCAAAATTACGTACACACATTAAAAAAGTTTGCGATCACTAGCATAAGCTGATATAAGTTGTGTGTTTTCTTTAACTAGAAATACACAGGGTATTTCTATTTAAAGAAAACACACAACAAAGAATTATTTTTGATTAAAAAAAATATAGTGTGTACTAGCTTAAGCTAGTGATCGCAAACTTGATTTGATGTGTGTAAGTAGGTTTTCTGTTTTTTGGAGTGCAGTGTCCTAAGCACGAAGCACTATCGAATTCATATCGTAAACGTATCGAGTTTTTCTGCTGCAAATCTCATAAATACATACATACCTATTTTCACGCCTGTCGCCAATTGGGGTAGGCAGAGACTAAAGATTTTCCACTGGCTACGATCCTGATACACCACTTTCACTTCATCTACGTTAATTTAACTCCTCATACAAATTATTCTCGATTTCGAGACGAATACTTTGTCGAAAGTGCTCGTGCTTGGGCAGTAGATAGATACCGTGATTCGTGACCTTGCGGTCGGTTTAGCTAAATTCAAGCTGTAGATAAGTCTCCCCAGGCATATTCTCCTTTTTTTAGGCATAGATTGGCAAACGAGCAGACGGATCGCTTGATAGTAAGCGATAACCGCCGCCCATGGACAGCCGCGACACCAGAGGAGTCACAAGTGCATTGCCCGCTTTTTAAAATGGTTTGGGTCTCCAGTATCCTCACTCACTCGGTGAAACACAACGTAAGCGTTGTTTCACGCCAGTTTTCTGTTAGGCCGTGGTATCACTCCGGTAGAGTGATACCATAGCTCACATGCCTGTTCTTTAAGCCTGGGACAATGATATTTATCATTACGTAATAATACTTGTATTTATTGCAAAGACACAATAAAGAGGGGTAGGTACACTAATTGTATGCCATCCCAACTGCCTTGTTGTTCTGATGTCTGTCGGTCTTGAGTTCGATTCCCAGATCGAGCAATGCTGAATTTTTTTTATAAAATTCTACGACCATCTCGAAGTTTGATTAGAGCTCAGTGAATAGCAGAACCCTCGCTCCTCTCCAAACCTTTACCGAATTCTTTAAATAGGCGTGATGGTTTGATGTATCAACAACACATCCCAGTAAGCACATTACACGCAGAGATATAATCCAGGTAAGTAAACGACTCGTCCCTCACGGCGACAACCAAACAGCGCCGGCAGATAAGATGACATCCAAAACCGACCATAGCGCATGCACCGTGAAATGACCCTATTGAGATAAAGTCAACTGAATACATAAAAACTATATGTCTAGTTAGATTATTATGTCTGGTGTTCCAGGCAGCTACTACAGCTGCCCAAACAACAATTGAGGACAGTCACTGCAGCCGTTACTGGCCATGGTCCTTTCAATAAACATCTTTCTGTTATAGGTATCACAGACAGCCCCCTTTGCAGAGCCTGCCTGGGGGCCGACGAGACAGCGGCACACGTGCTCCTGCACTGTCCTGGCGTCGCCACATACAGGGCAAAGTACCTCGGCAACCCGAGTACTCTCCGAGAGGCCATAGGCAACATTGGGCGCTTATTGGCCTTTCTCGAAGAGTTGGGGTGGTTTGACTGAAAACCCAACATCGTCCCACCCACACGCAAAATACGCGCTTAGTCGTGGAGTTGCGGATAAAAGCCCGCTATACCAATACCAATACCAATATGTCTGGTGTTGTTATAGGCCGATCTTATGATATGAAATATCTTCAACCAAGTCCCAAAGAATTACTTTTCACGCCTCTTACTCTGGTCTGGGTCTATAAAAGTTGCAAATTTTGCAATTTTCCTATGGAACGCCATGATCGATTTAGCGATCATCGGTCCTTTGGGCATCTGCAAGCGTTTCGAAAATTCCTACACTTACTTAACAATCATAGACCTCTGGATAGAAATATAAGTATTCTTTACCATTATTATTAACTGCCTCATTAGCCAAGCGGTCCTGAGCGCGACTGCTACGCTAGAGGTCCTGGGTTCGATTCCCAGGTCGAGCCGTGTTATTGGGTTTTTCTATGAAATTCCCAGTAGCAGCTCGGAGTTAGGCATTTGTGCCCGGTTAATGGCAATAGGCTCGCCCCCTATTACATGGGACCTAAACATACCGGCGAACTGTGGGTGTACATTAGTACGCCTCTGCCTAACCCTTCGGGGAATACAGGCGTGATGGTATGTTTTAATGTTTACCATTATTCAACTAGCTAACATAAGTAAAGTTAGCTTCATTCTACATTGAGAACTGTGTGTGTGAACTACTAGACCAACTGTTACTCCTTCTGACTCCACTTCCAATTAGAGCCAGTTCCCGACTCTCACGCACAAAATACTAGGTACAGACTACTAAGCTGCAGCAGCCAAGAGTCAATCGCCATGTTGTATAATTGTTGTCATTAGCAGCTTTTATGAACCAATTCTGGGTAAAAGCCTACCTTACACGCTCCCTCGTCAAGCGTAATATACTTCAATTGTGATAAATTCTTGCACAATCCGTACGAAGCCCTTGGGACACAACACAGCAGTCAAATGATTGTACACGGCAATATAAACGACGTAGCCACCCACCCTTCTGAGCGGCCCCTTCAAATCAACGAGCGTGAATGTCCCTAAAATACTGTCCGCTTGTCCGTCACGAAGACGGATGGCCGTTGGTCCGGCCGGCCGGTGCAGCAACGAGTGATAAATAACCAAATAACGCACACCCTACCCCTTTGTTGAAAGAAGTTTAAGGTTATAGCATCTAATTGTTTTGAAGACTTCGAGATCGGTTTGGTTTTTGATATCTTTGTTATACCACTTATACCAACCTCAAAAAAAGAAAACGACTACTCTAAATAGTATCAAACAAAATGATTTAATCAATAATTACTACGTGCGACTTAAAGCCAATATTGCGTAGCAGATCTTTAATCTATATAAGTATCTAAAAATATTCTAATAGGCCAATATCTGTACATTCTTAGAGCAACAGAAGCGAAAACAACAATTTTTAGTATTTTTGTCGGTCTTTGGAACATGCATCACGCAAAAACTACTGCATGGAATTGAATGCAATTTTCACCGATGTATGGATAGAGGTGTAACTTAAAATCTGATGTAGGCACATATAATTATTTCATTTTATATAACAGGATAAGAAGAGTACGATAACCGACATAGGACCGGATAGGATATGTAATAAGAAGAGGGTGAGTCTTTGACAAATCCCAAAGTACGAGCTGTTACTGCGAATTTCATAGAAAAACTCAATAACACTTTGCTCGACCCGGGAATTGAACCTATTACCTCTAGCGTAGTAGAGACCACTAGACTAATGATGCACAAAACCAATTACAAAATACAACATCAATTTTACAAAACAATTTATTGTTAAACGAATATGAAATATACAAATTTTAACCATCTACGCTACCCTATACCGAAACAACGATAACTATAACGTTCGCAATTTGCGTCTATAATCCCACACTAACAGAATTCATTTTCGTTTGACAATCTCTCCTGGGGGTGTGTCCACCTTCTCTGATGTAATTTCGTACTGAGTATCCAATCTGAGAACAAAATAAAAATATTCATAAAAATATCATACCATTGCCTGTATTCCTCGAAGGGTATGCTTAGGTCCCATCCTATGTAAAAGGGGTCAGCCTATTGCCATTAACCGGTTACAAAACCAAACGCAGAGCACCTACTGAGAATTTCAAAGAAAAACCCAATACCACTTTGCTCAACCTGGGAATTGAACCCAGATCCACTAACGCAGTTATAGCACTTATGGCCACTAGTCTTAAGACAGTTTAAGATACTAAAAAGTTAAAAATACACACTAATCATAAACTGTCCTGAATTATACCTACTGTTGAAATACTGAATTCTGTAGTCACAAATACATCCATGAAGCGTAAGAAAATTACCTTTACTATATGAATTGAGACACAATACCTACACAACTTTGTGTATAAGTACATAAACATACCATCACTCCTGTATTCCCCGAAGGGTTAGGCAGAGGCATACTAATGTACCTACACCCACAGTTCGCCGGTATGTTTAAGTCCCATGTAATAGGGGGCGAGTCTATTGCTATTCCTAACCCCGAGCTGCTACTGGGAATTTCATAGAAAAACCCAATAACACTTTGCACGACCTGGGAATCGAACCCAGGACCTCTAGCGTAGCAGTCGACTTTGTATATACCTATCTCCTACATATTTAAAGAGATGTACTAATACTTTGTATATACCTACTTACATATTTAAAGAGATGTACTAATATCTCCTTAGCTCTCTTCAAACAGGCATGAAAGCCTTGGTCCAAAGTCTCCGGACCAGATCACGTGGCCGCAGACGCATGGCAATATTAAACAGTCAACAACCCCGCTGCGCAAAACCTTGAGTGTGTTTTAAATTGCTAAAAGTCTATTAGATTTTCATAGACGCGTTCATATGTAAAGTAGATGCCATGAATTGAGACGCCATGAAACAGGTAGTTTCAATAAAACACTTATAGTATTTACGATATATATATATAGTGGTATCTTTAGCACATTGTTTCGTAGACCTCAGTTGTCAAGCCTCTCATTAAATTACACTGGCTACATGGCTGATACCACGGCCTCACAGAAAACCGGCATGAAACAACGCTTACGTTGTGTTTCGCCGAGTGAGTGAGGATACAGGAGGCCCAAACCGTTCTAAAAGGCAGGCAACGTAATTGGGACTCTACTAGTAATGCAGGTGTCCATGAGCGGCGGTAATCGCTTACCATCAGGTGATCCGTATGCTCGTTTGCCCCCCTATTCCATAAACCCTTCAAACCAAAACAAGATAAGTAATGTTAGCACATTATTGCTTAGCACAGAAAATGCGGTGGTACTAATTTCCATCCCAAACGTACTCAGTAGCACAGTTCAACCACCTCACTCATAACTTATGGATAGAATCGCCCTATTTTAATCACCCTGTCACCCTAATACAATCGGATTGCCAGCACTTTGCGACAATATCCATTTATACCTTGTAATAGTTTGTAACACCGTAGATGGACTAGTTCAACTTGAGCACTTGGTCAGAAAATTATGGAAAATCGATGAAATATCCCAGGGCCCCAAGTCTGGTATTTCAGTTATATCTGGGGCCCTAGTCTGCTATTTCAATTGACTCAGAATGACCGTCCAATGGCACTAAATGACATAAGAAATGACAGATTTCGTAGACAAAACTGTCAAAAATCAACCATTATGAAGTCACTGAATCACAATTCTGACACAACTGAATAGTAGACTCGGCACCCAGAATGGTCGTTCAATTGCACTAAATGACATTAGAACTGACAGATTTTGTAGACAAAACCGTTAAAAATCAACAATTGTGAAGCCATTGATTTACAATTTTGACACGACTTAATAGCAGACTTAGGGCCCAGGTAGGTTACATTACAAGGTACGCTGCTGTCAACCGAATGAATAAACTGAAAGCCAAACGCTCACGAGCTTTTGGGACCGACATGACATTACATATTTATTGTACGTACTTAATATACTATTTTACTAGGCTATTCCCGCTGCTACAGCACACCTCAATAAACTTTTATCTCAATCCGCCATTCTCCTGGCCTCAACATTACAATACGGGGTACATTCGGGCCCCACAAAAGTTAACGACCGATAAATTCGAAGGTGATTCGAATGATGCCGCCGATAGGAATCCGCATGCATAATCCAAGCATATGCATATCTATGCGCCATAAGGAAAATACTTTAAACTACCAATATCTATTATTCATGAAACTTGAATAATGTGTATAAATAGATGTTTTTCATGTTTCAGCGGCTACCCATTATATTATTACAAAACTTACAAATCAATCTAAATAATAAATCTGTAGGAACAAAAATAGATGCGGACAGCCAGGATCTCACACGACAGGGGCATTTTCCTCCATAAAGATAGATAAGTACGTAGTACTAATATCACAAGCTTCATAATTCAGATTTGTACACTGTATGCTGCAATAGTATTTTTTTTTCTAGCCCGTTTCGTCCCACTGCTGGGCAAAGGCCTCCCTTCCCTTCTTCCAAATCACTCTGTCTGTGGTTTTAGCCACCCAATCTTTGTCGTAAGAGTCCAATTCATCGCGCCACCTCCTTCTGGGCCGACCACGGTGTCGTTTCGCTCCGTGTGGGGGCAATAGTATTAAAAGTAATAAATATTATAATTATTCTCTATGCTTATTCTTCAGTGACCGCCCAGGAGCCGCCATACCTACATACATACTTATTGCATCACCCTCTAAAGTACAAGGCAAAATTACCACTTTGCATGGAAGTTTACTAAAAGCGAGCAAGCTTTATGTGCTTACCTATACTGGAAATTTTTGGGCGTGAATAACACTATGATTCATCAAAAATAACCATTTAAACCAATTTTAACCCCCTAGATAAGGGAGAGCCTTCACGAGTGACCATCTGGCACGCTATGGGCGCCTATATGCGCGCCACGAAATAATTTTATTGCTTTGCTTATCTTGCAACGAAACTATGGCAGAAAACGAGTTAATGCGACGACAAAATTATTTTAATAGAGTAGTTACCAGGACTAAAATATAAAAGCCGAACACAGATTCATATTTCAGAAACCTGGCTGACACACTGGTTCTTAAAAGAAGAAAAAAAATGGTAAGTCCGCGTAAGTCGCTTGCGCGCTTTGTGGGGTTGACCAAAAGACACGTCTATAATTTGGCCGGACACGACTGTAAAAGCCGGCCATGTCCGGGTAAGCCGGACATTTGTCAACACTAGTCGCAGAACAAATGTTCTTTGCTAATAACTAGGCATGGAACATTTCGCAAATAACATGTGAAAAATCATATGAATTAATTTTTCCTACCTACCTGCGACTTTTTTCACACCTCATCAAAATCGTATTTCAATGAAATCGCATTTTGTTGACAATATATAAAGCTGAAGAGTTTGTTTGTTTGTTTGCTAGAACGCGCTAATCTCAGGAACTACTGGTGCGATTTGAAAAATTCTTTCAGTGTTAAATAGCCCATTTATTGAGGAAGGCTATAGGTTATATATCATTACGCTATGCGGACGAAGTCGCGGGCAGAAGCTAGTTCCATTATAAGTAGCAAAATAGATAGTGCGTCGATAAATGATCTTGAAAGAAAATTAATTGCGGACGAACAGAAGCATTTCACAAATGAAATGAAAATTAATTAAAAGTAGCCATCATTTCCATGCCTACTAAAAACTTGCGACCTTTATACCAACCACGACAATCTATTTTTGTGTAGCTAACACGAAGTATCAATATTTGTTATTATTCATTCATTAGGCTCTATATATATATACTATTTATTTAGTATATATATATACTAAATAATCAAAAGGGAACTAAATAAATACATTCAGTATTTTTCCTTCAATAACAACATGTTTACTTCGATCACCTGCCAGTTGCCACCCTTACACCTCAAAGCTATCGCCAAACACCACTAGGTGTGCCCCGTCGGTGTCGAGTGTCACAAAACAAGACACTGACACCCATGACACTAAAGTTAAACCACAGAAAACCCACTCCCAAACATTATAAAATAAGAAATGTTTATACCTACTATACTTTGTTAAAACTGTAATAACTTAGGGAAACCGCATATCTGTGCACATCGTTTTATAAATATATTTATGTGTTATGTTTTGTAATTGCAAGAAGATCATCTGCGTAGATTGCCAGTCAACATAAATAGATTTCTGTCTCCCTGAATACAGACTTCACAATTGTTCTAAAATGCACCTATGACACAGGCCCCTCCGCCGCCTGTGGTAAGGCTCAATAGCATCGCAGTAATAGTACCATAATATAAAATCCACAGACCATAAATAAAAAATTCCATCCTGAGACTACAGACGATCAGTTATGAGTGGAACTTCTGTACTTTCCTATTCTTTGCTACTAATGACAAGTTAATCTAATAACGCTGATATTTAGGACATGATACGACAAGGATGGGCACATTCAGACGTACCTACGAGTACCACGATAATTGTTTTTTGGAAAGAACAACACAAAGTAGGCTAATAGATAGTTAATCCAATAAAAAATACATTTAGGACGAGAGCTGATGAACAGAAGGATTTTTACGCCCGACGAGGCGACTACGACACGACATATTCTAGGATATCCTAGGAGTGGTGATTACCGTTTCAGTAAAGTATGTGCACTAAAGAGTCTTCACAAGTAATATAATGAACGTAAAGAAATGTCCCAAGCAGTTATAGGTACCTACTTGCTATCAATAATTATGTGTGTAATGTGTTTATCTGGCAATATGATTACCTAGCCAGTGCATAATAATCAAAAAATGATATTATTGAGATATAAATTTTAGTTAAAGAATTTTTTTATTAAATCTTCACTTGTGCCCCTCCGGTTAAATACACCGGACGATTTAGCCACTAAGCTAGCAAGACCACTGCTTGTGATATCGACTTACTAATGATATTATTGGTAGCTCATAACGATAGAAGTAGCTTAGAAAGTATTATTTGATTTTTGAACCTCTCTGACCCAAAAATCACGGTTACGAGTGAAAATCTTCCAAATTCGTCCTAATATATAATCTAGAACTTAAAAATCTGATCATCATCGTATCGTCAGATGTAAAAGCACTTCTAACCAAAAAACATGGTATATTTATCTTAATTCCTTTTTCCTTTTACAGCATTACGTCCACACTTAATCAGCTCAACAGTAGACCTTGCTCCAACAACATAGAGGCCATTAATCTAATGGATATATTATGTGTTTCGAAAGATAGATGGATAATTTGTTGTTGTATTCCACTAAAAATGTATTCGTTACCTATTCAGGAAAATGTGTGTTAAAAATGTTCTGTTTTATTGACTTCAATGGCAAAATGTCTTGTTACTTTTAGGACTTTACTTCAAACATTTTCGTAATTTAAGGGACGGAGCTTGAATTGCCCACAAAAACGAAAATAAATCGTAATCCAAACAATATTTTATCAAATTGTATTAGGTATAATTCTGATTTCCTACCGTACAATTTCGTCAACTACTAACTTCACTGGAAAATCTTTCCAAACTTGATAAAGTTATCAAAAATTGCATTCGCTTACATTTATATCCAGTGAAGCATTTTGAACGGCTACCAGGAACCTGATTATCGGTAGGTATTGAATTACAATCATGGTGACATTTATCAGTAAAATCGCTCCCTCCAAATATGAGTTGACAATCCAAAAAAAAATAGGTAGGTATTGTACTAATCGCATTCACTTCAAAGATAAGGAATACGTTGAATATCAACGTCATTATTATAATACAACGATGGTACAGGGTTCAGTAGCCTGGCCAGTCTGCGGCACCGACAGACAGACAGGCAGAGGTCCCATCAGCCGCTCAGCATTCAGCGACCACCAATAATGCCCCTCAAAATTCAACGAATCAAGTTCCAAATCAAAAATACATGAAAAATCATTCAAATATACATAATGTTGTGGTATAATTCACGTCATTTTATACAGGATTCGAACCTGGGGCTGTGAGGTGAGAGGGCGATCACCTATGGCATTGACTTCGTAAGGTAATCTTCTGAAAATGGATGGGGCATTAAAATGTATGGAATAGAAATGGCTGACGTCATAAACGTAGACTTTTAATGAACCCTGGAGATTTCGAAATTTGTATAGAAGAAATCTACTATGAAATTAACCCCATAAATATAATGTCTAACCAATAAACCAATGAGAGCACGAAGGTAAGCGATCAGGGGCCTATGGATGGTAGGCCACATATAAACACAGCTAATTACGCTGATCAATCGAGCTGCAAACATCAGTCTGTTATCATTCTTAGCACCGAAGCCGTCTGAGCCGGTTGTCAGACCAACGTTTTATGAAAACGTTGGTGGTAGGTAGGTCTGCATCGCCCGATAACAATAAAAAATATTAAATGTGCACGTATAATATTACAATATTTTTGAAAACCCTGACAATATTGTCTAGTTCCCTAAAGGATATTAAAAAAATAAGATTCAAGGAGGCGGAAAACAAAATATACCTACCTATCTACTTTGTACAAGCGGTTTTCCCAATTCCCATATCTTACAGCGCAGGGTTCTAGAAAATACTTATTATGTGGGCTGTAATCATATGCCGCGCGGCTTACGAGAAATGGGTAGCGGCAACCCTTCCCACGGGTGACGTAAGAAGTGATTAAAGGTTTATACTACATGGATGAGCATTGATTCGTATTCCAACTTACCGAAAATGTCGAACAGCGTGAAATATATTTTTATTATAGGAAAAAAGAACGTCTAAGTAGATTGTTTACGGTATGGGCTTATAGAAATTTGATCTCATATTGTATCCAGAAACACTATTAGTAGGATTTTTGAAGGTAACCAACCGCCTGTGATCCATTATACCGCCTCTCTCTCAAACTTAGTACGAAGAGTGATATATCAGGTGTGCAAAACCTGTGGGCTATAAGCTGTAAGTTGTCAAGACAATAAAGATAAAAGGGAAATTGTACAAATTTATCAAAAGAAACCAAGAAATTGGAAAAAGCTAAAAAGTACAATGTAGAGACACAATATACGGGCTGCTTTTTTTTATTTACCCCCTTTGGTAGAATAAAGCCCACAGAAAATACTAAATCACTATAATAATGACATAAAGGTTAACAAAGAATAGTCCTTTCAACTTGACGATGAAAACCCCTAAAGCCTCCACGACCACCGCAAAACTTACGTACGTTCTATCAATTACTTCAATAGTGCACGTGTCCCAAACAAACTTAGGGTTGCAGCAAACACACGCGACTTTGAACCTTAGATTCATCAGATATTGAAATTAAACGGAGTTTTTAGAGTACACTAAATAGAAGCTCTTCGGAAATTAGGGCAGGGAGTGAATAGTATTCATTGTCGCGTCTTCCCCTTTTGATTAAAACGCGCTTGCAATCGTGGACTCGAGTGGGTCTCGAAGCATTGTGGGACTTCGGATTGTCAGCGATAATTTAATAGACCTCCTCATCTTGACAATATATTACAAAACATCCCTTTACGTTCCGGTGGGTATCTATCTTCAAAGTAATTGCTCAATTAAATTAAACGAGATAAATGTATTCCTTAAATAATTTAAGTGTAATGTCTTAAATTTTCTTAATGCGGCGGTAGCCTAATGGCTAGGGCGTCGGACTTGCGATCATGTGGTTGCCGGTTCGAACCCCACCCATTGCACTACCGACGTGAACCCACTCGTAACACAAGCCATCTAGCTTAGCACGAGGGGTTAACAAGGATACTAGTAATGTGCGAACCGCATATCTAGTAAGCTTTAAAAAAAAAAGCGATAACCTGAACATAATAATATTAAAAAAATCTGCAATTTAATTAGTATTTTAACAGATCAACGTTAGAGCTAATGCCTAAAGCCCGTTTTTGTTAATTTATTTAACTAATTCCTAACAATAGGTCCCATAAAAAACGTAACGCCATGAACACGTAACACACGTTATTTATTCCCATTCTCGACGGAATTACGTCAGCCCAAAATACGGAACAATACGCTCGCAAAATCCTCACAAATTCACTCCGAGCACATTTCGTATTGTCATTGCCACCACGAAAATAGCAACAAAAAGAAATAATTTCGCGATACATGTTAGCAAATGAAAAAAGTCTCTCGTCGGCCATCCACCATGGCAGTAACGAACAAAAGCTTTTAGTTGTACAAAGCGCGCGACTCGCGTGTCGCGCCGCGTCGCTGTCGCCTTGCCGCGCGGGACCGTACGTCGACATGTACGCAATCAGCCTTATTGCATGCTCCATATTTTGTCACGGGATTATTATGAAATGGGAATCAGTATGCTTTGTAACCTGATTTTGTAGTGTTTCGGGTATGGGAATGTTATGGGCGTAACCAACGGGGGATGGGTTACCCATCACATAAAAACGTTATTTTTCTGTCGCATACTACATTCAGTAATCCAACTCGCTTCGTATATCCATTAATTTAAAAGAAACTAGATACTAATTGCTTGGTGTAACATAACATACCACCATCACGCTTGTATTCCCCGAGAGATCAGAAAAAGTTCTTCCGTAAAACCACAGTTCTTCGGTATGTTTTAAGTCCATAAGCATAAGGGGCAAATTTAGTTTGTTACAGATTTGAACAAGCAAAACTAAGTGTACTTAAAACCTGTGTCGGACTTCATGTAATTATAAGGACTACCGTGAGATAAATATTTTTATATTTTATCTTACCTAAAATCCTACCGTACCCACAATTAATTTTATGTCCTACTCATAACCGATCAACTAAAGAATTATAAACACAATGCAAAATCGATCGTGCCACGGGACCTTACCCGATTTTCAGAAATAAATGAAATTATACTATATCAGAGCAATACCTACTGAGGTCTCATTCTACTCCCATTGTCAAGCTACGTATCTAATCGACCCTGTAATACCATAGCTAATACATATTAAATAAAGAACGACAATGACTCCATAAACTGCATCGATCCTAGATATAGGTGTCATATAATATTTATAGATATACCTATCTAACAAAACGCGGTGAGAAGCGAGCATTGACCCGCGCGCACCTGGGCCCATGGGCACTCATCGCCCTTTTACAGGGCTGCCACTAACGAGATAAAAAAAAACAGTTAAATAAGTAAATACATATTTTATACATATGCTCGTGGCCAAGTACTGCAAGGTTAAGCTCGCCGCGGTCACTGTGTGGATAATTCTTAAGACATCGAGACTCCTCCTTGCCTCAGAGAGCATGTAAAGCCGTCGGTCCCGGTTGTCGTACGAACATCTTTGACAATTGTTAGCGATAGCCAGAAGCCCAAAAAAGCCTGACGATCAGTCTATCCGCCGAATATCGGTATTGCCCGGAAATTGGGTTACGGAGGTCTGATGGTCAGTCGCTTCGTGTAAAATGCTGTTATCCAGGCGCATCTGGTTAGACTGGAAGGAAGCCGACCCCAATATTGTTGGGAAATGGCTTGAAGGATGATGACATATAAATGTTAATGGTAAATGGACCACTTTTGTTAGAAAAACTACATGAACCTGAAAAACAAACAATGTAAAGATACTAAACATGAACAAAATAATTATTTTGTGCTCTCAACGAGTTAACCACCAGGGCATTGATCCCGGAATCTACCTAATCAAAAATTCTATTCTATTATCCATAAAATGTGCGAAATCTTGCTGACGAAGTAGCAAAAAAGATTTCCTGTAAAATGTGTTGTATACGTAATAAATGGCTGTAATTGGCACGATTTTTAAATTGGTGTTCTTTTATCTGGTTTTCGTACCAAAGCTAATAAGTTTAGATTGCAAATTATAAGACAGAAAAAAATACCACTACTATTGGTTTTTTAGTAGGAAAAGTAGTAAGCAGTAGCAGGAAATAAAACATTTTGTCTTACATAATATTGGCCATCTGAGTAACCTTTATTGTTTGTTGAAATAAATCGTTATCAATGTTTTCAGTCAATTTTTATGTCAAAGGAGACCAGCAATTAAGGTGTAACGTGTTCTGGCTAGGAGTAAACACGACGAAAGAAAATCTATGTCTTACTCCTGGAAGGCTGACTGACAAATTGACCTTAATGTTCAGATCGTTATTGTAAATGTCATCATCGCACTAAATGTCAAACTCGTGAGTGATTTCGTTAAGTGTTGCCATTTTATGTAAACGATTGAAACAAGGTGGGCTGTCAAACATAACCTATCAAAATATCAAGTAACTATTCTCAATTAAATTAAGTATCAATCCTTGTTACTCGAACTCTCAAAATATACAGATTTCTCTCTTTTAATTTACCTACTGTCAGAAAGTGTCACGTTAAGATTATCAGTTCCGGTAGCTTTTTATTATTAAGTTTTTAATTCTTAGAAAGCGAGTATTTGATATAAGTATTAATGAACCAAAAAGGAAATGATTGATAAAACAAAGCAAACCAACGAAGAAAGAAGTCATATTGGCAACCCTAGCCAAAGTTCACAAGTGTCCACGACTCCACGTTATCAACAAGCCGTGTTCATAATATAACGCATTGATTATCAACTAGTCTTCCCCCCCGATTAATTCAAAGCGTTTCATGTCATTCAAATTGGTCCGCTTTGTGGCAAGACAAAGGAGCTTGACTCGACGTGGTTCAACGACTTCAATGAACTTTGTTTGATACTGTGTTACTGCTGAAAACGTGTTGCTAGCTTCGTTCTTGTAGATGAATGCAGGTCACTGTAGATATGAACAAAACTACGGGCAAACTAAAGACATTTCAGTTACAACGAAGTTTACGAAGCGACGGTGGCCTAATGGCTAGGGCGTCGGACTTGAGATCATGCGATTGCTGGTTCGATACCCACCCATTGTAATACCGACGTTAATCCACTCGTACCACAAGCATTTAGCTTAGCACGAGGGCCTAGCAAGAATACCTAGTAATGTGTGACCTACATTGCTAGTAAGCTTTATTAAAGAAAACCGAGTACTTAATAGGTACCTACCTATAATACAATAGACTAGTCTTGCCTCATGGTTATCTCTCGTGAAATATAAATAACATAGGGAAATATATAAAATAATAAATACTACTATTATTCACATTCAAATCTTTTACAACAAACATAAAGCATTCATCCCAGGTTAAATATGAAAGGAACGCAATAAAAGGCGGTAGCTCACACTTGTTTAAAGTCCATACAACTTATCCCATGTTCGTATAAAATCACACTTTATACGTGAACCTATTGACAACTAGTCTATTGTTATTTTGCACGTGGCAACCCAACTACTTTTTCCCATGGTAACCCTTTATTTTCACTCACCTCGCGGTCGTGGTATAAAAGGCATTAAAAGCATTTCAAACGTAATAATTACATACTTAATAATACACTTGATTTTGTAATAGTTTTTTTATGCCTTCGAAACCAATTTAAAGTAGAAAGGTCGGTAACTCGTTACCTGCTCAAATTTTTATGACCTATTGCGATTGTGTTCTCATTAAGCAACTTTCTAAGTAGTAACAAGCTTTTATTTAAATGTTCCTGATAAGGCATGGAATGTCAAAAAATAAAGTTTATGGATCTTTCACCGACGTCGAAACACTAGCTAGCACAACTCGAATTGGTTTTAAGATAAATGAGTAAATACTAAATCTACAAAATAGATGTTTCAAACCTGAGGTTTCTCAAGCGACAATCCGATATGACGCTGATTCGAGAGCGCGAGTCAAGGATGTCAATGGGAGGCAATGTTGCTTTCGATCTGGCACTGGAAATAAATAGAGAGATTTAAGTGTATTACAAAGTCTGCCTATTATAAAACTAAAATGCAAGAAAGATAACCAGCTTATAATATAGAACACCACCAAATACCCACCTGATTTTGAACACCATAATCATGCTGGGTATAACGATCATTTTGTGCTCTATAAGGAGGGATTAATTCGGCTTTACCTAAATAAAATACATTATCAAAACTCTGACCACACCTTCTACCCTGAGACGGTTTTTTTTTTATGGGATAGGGGGGCC
Source organism: Acronicta leporina (assembly GCA_947256265.1). NCBI lineage: Eukaryota > Metazoa > Arthropoda > Insecta > Lepidoptera > Noctuidae > Acronicta > Acronicta leporina. Next base: position 14,150,883 of record OX366526.1, on the reverse strand, counting down.
CAAACTAGCAGACGGATCACCAGATGGTAAGCGATTACGACTGCCCATGGACACCCGCAACACCAGAGGAGTCGCAATTGCGTTGCCCGCCTTTTAAAAGGGGTTGGGCCTCCGGTATATTTACTCACTCGGCGAAACACAACGTAAGTGTTGTTTCACGCCGGTTTTCTGTAAGGCTGTGGTATCACTCCGGTCGAGCCGGCCCATTCGTGCCGAAGTATGGCTCTCCCACGGTAAAAACAACTAAATAATGAAGGTTTAATTACCCGGGCTTGATGAAGCTCTTGCTCTTCTCCGTGAGGCGCCTCTTCGGGCGGACAACGGTGGAGTCACCGGCGCCGTGGAGTGATCCGTCCACGGGAGTGGTTGTCTTCAACGCACAGATCGACGACACCTGACCCAAAAACTTTGCCAATTAGGTACCTCCTAATAAGCGAACAACACAATCATGGTAACCGTTACCTATTGCGTTTATATGAATAAACGAACGCAGAGCTTAAAGGCTCGACGTATCTATATATGAAAGAAGAGAAATATTTTCTGTACAAGCAAATGGTCCACCAATCTTGTATATGTTTGATGCATGCGTACCGCTTGCTTTGCTGTTTCTTCACAAAACCCTTCCAGACATTGCAAAGCATTGTGTCACTCATATATTTTGTTAGTATTATCTACACTTTAAAACTCGACCAGGATTCTTGTTTGGGCTTCTCTTCTCAGAGGTCGTAAGCTAAAATCGATCTACTTATAAATAACATGTATATTAAACCTTTTCGGTTATTTCCTCCTTGCTGTAATCAGTGACCTTCTGCAGCACCTCGCTGTCAGTGGCGAGGTACTCCTCCGACGTAGGTTGACTCTCGCTACTCGACTCCTGCACATAGTTCCACACCCCGCTCTTCTCCGTAAGAACCAGGAGAGGTTTCCGAGGTCTTTTGTGACCATCCTGGCAAACCAAATTGCAGTTCCTCCGCAATTAAATTTAGTGCAACGGCAATACTGCGATTTAAGACTCTTAATCATCAGAGTGTATTCAGTTTGCTGTACTTTACAGTAATACTTCGAATCACGCGACTTTTTTTACCATTTTTTACCCTTTACAAGTCTCATTGGCTCTGTTTCTGGCCGAGATCATAACGAGAACCCGTCTAACGCAGTCGCAATTCTTGGTAATGAGGATCGAACTACGGAGGAGGCTTGACCCGCTTGGGTAACAAAGATCATGCAGTTTAAAATTCCACACACTGCACAATCTGTGCCTACCTCCCTCATCACGTAATTACAAGGTATTATTGTAAGAGATTCTATAAAATACAGACGCAAACATAATATCTAACCTAAAATAGGTTATTTAATATCCAAAAGCGATATGTAAGCGGGGAAGCGAGTGCTAAAATGTAAGTAGTGTAAGTAAATGTAAAGTATTCCTCCGTACACACTTGTGTTCCCCGAAGAATTGGCCAGAGGTGTACCTACTAATGTATGGCCAACGTTCGCATGATTAGGTCCTATGTAATAGGGAGCCTATTAACATTAACAGGCCGCAAATCCAGACTCCTGAAATTTAGGCTGCTACTGAGAATTGTTTGGAAAATCCAATAACAATGCTCGAGCTGGGAGGACGGGAGCATTAGACTAATGAGATAATAATCCTACAAGAGGCAGTATATAATTAAAAAGGTTTATAAAAAACCATCACGCCTGTATTCAGTTCGCCGGTATGATAGGTACCATTCATTATGGGACGAGCCCATTGTCAATTACGGGGCAAATCCAAACACGAAACTGCTAATGATAATTTGGTAGAGAAACCCAATAACAATTTTGTCGACCTGAGAATCGAATCCCAGGACCTCTTGTGTACCAGTTCTTCTGGTTACTAAAAGTTACAATAGTAATTATACAGTTATTATTATAATCTTGTTGTGTCCCACTAGCAGGCAAAGGCCTCTCCCCTGTTCTTCCACGTCACCCTGGACCAGCCTTTTTAGGTGCCAAAAGCAGCTATATTCACTTTAATTAAAACATATTAATTCTGTTTTTGACACTGGCAAATAAACAAAAAGTGTGGCGCCATAATATTTGATCTCAAGGTCTCCATGTGACGTGACAGGCTAGACCTAGTGTGGAGACCACTAGTCAAAAATCCTCCTGACCACTATTATTTTTATTATTAAAGTTAAATATAATTATTTATTAGGTTAAGGAGCTGTAAATTTTTTTATTGGCAATAAACGATTATATTATATAAAAAAAAAAAAAACATATTCTACTTACGTAGTCATCATTAAATTCATGTTTTTTCTTGCCAGCCGGACGCATTGAGTCTGGCACGTTAACCCTGCCAGGGAACCTTAATAAAAGTTAATTTTACTTATGTATTATTTGATTATCAAGAAAGTATAACATCTTTCTGCAAACATACTTCTCCATCAGTAAAAATATATCAATAATAATTTTCGGCCGATTTGTTTTTTTTCTCTATGATTTATATAAAGTTACTACCGCTACTGCCCGAATAAATTAAAAAATGGAATGGAATTTGATGAAATTCCGTAACTGTATTGGGTATTACACCTTTTTTTGAAAACTGTTTTAAATTAATCCTTAGATCGTAATTTCAGTTTTATAAAACCGAAAAATGCCTTAAAAACTATTTTTAATTTATGATTTTAAATTTTCGCGCGGAAACGCTAGCCGCTATGCTACTTTGGGTCGTGACGTCACTTCGTTAGTAAACAATACAACTGCAAAAGACCAAGCAGACCAAGTAACGTGAAGTAACTATCGGAGTGACATCACGTCGGAATCCATATTATGTCGGATGGCGTTGTAAAACAGATTAAAAAAGACTATTTTTGAAATTGAATTATAAAATTTACATTGCATTGTTATAAATACATACTAACGTTTCTCGTTTACTTTTTTAAAAATCTATCATAAACATGCATTTTTATATTTTTTCTTACATGGTGTAAAATACCCTATTGAAGGATCTTACGCGGCGTTAGTGGCTTTATAAAACTATTCTCTACAGATTATAAGATATGTATATTTTCTACATAATATCTATAAGTAAGTAATTATTTTTAACGTCACTTCTAATAAGTTTCTATGTTAATCCTTTGCAATTTTTAGACTATTGGCCTCATAGTTCTTACATCGTCATTACATAACATAACATACCATCACGCCTGTATTCCCCGAAGGGTTAGGCAGAGGCGTACTAATGTACACCCACAGTTCGCCGGTATGTTTAGGTCCCATGTAACAGGGGGCGAGCCTATTGCCATTAACCGGGCACAAATTCCGAACTCCGAGCTGCTACTGGGAATTTCTTAGAAAAACCCAATAACTCTTTGCTCGACCTGGGAATCGAACCCAGGACCTCTAGCGTAGCAGTCGCGGTCAGGACCACTTGGCTATTGAGGCAGTTATTATACAGTCGTCATTACATCTACTTCCAAATACACAAATTATACTCAAGCAATTTAGTAAAGATTTTTTTTCCTCTTACCAATATTCCGAAGGTATCTCTTCTATGACTGGAAGTTCCAAAGATGATGAGCTGGGCCACCTCTGTATCGCTTCTTCATGCGTGCTCTCTGACACGTTCAGATCCTGCCGCGCCCACGTGTCCTTTGGGGAAGGGTCGGGTAATTCATCCGGGATCCATGACTCCTCCCGCCTAGGGATATAGCAGGGAGGATATGCGCTGGAGTCCTCGCCTGGATCGTGGCGATAGAAGTGCCTGTGGAATATTATAATGTTTCAAAAATGCACAGAAAACCATCGTCAAACAAGACTTACCTACGTTGTGTTTCGCCGAGTGAGTGAGGATACCTGAGGCCCAAACCGTTTTAAAAGGCGAGCAACGCACCTGCGACTCCTTGGTGTTGCAGGTGTTCATGGGCGGCGGTAATCGCTTACCATCAGGTGATCCGTCTGCTCGTTTGCCCCTCTTTCTTAAGCCGATACTGATAAGATAAGATACCGTATTGTTCATTGCCATAGTCGAGCACGCAATTCGAAGTATACATTTCAAGAAGTTACCAATCAATAAGCTTGAGCCAAGCTTGCGTGGCACAGTGCACAGTGAACACAGCAGTCTGCTTGTCCATATACTTGGTATAGCCAATTTTCAGAGCATCCTCCAAGATCTCCTCTCTGATGTCGAAAACCACTAGATCATTCTCCTCTTTTTGAAGGATTTCCGCCCTAATGGTTGGAAAATTATTTGAAAATAACAATATACAATCACGCCTGTATTCCCCGAAGTGTTACGCACGAGGTGTACTAATGTACACCCATAGTTCTCCGGCATGTTGAGGTTCCATGTAATAGGGAGCGAGTCTATAGTCATTAACCAGGCATAAATTCAAACTCCGAGCCCCTATTGAGAATTTCATAGAAAAACCCAAAAGACCTGGGTATCGAACCGACGACCTCTAGTGTAGCAGTCAAATTTCTAGACACATTGAAGTGGATTCTGGTTTCTGTCATGGTGTGGGGTAAAGGCGGGCAACGGACATGCGTAATGCGTTGCCCGCCTTTTAAAAGGGTTTGGGCCTACGGTATCCTCACTCACTCGGCGAAATACAACGTACGTGTTGTTTCACGCCGGTTTTCTGTAAGGCCATATCACTCCGGTTGCGCCGGCCCATTCGTGCCGAAGCATGGCTCTTCCACAGCAAACGTCTTCCACAGTGTCATTTAGTGTCGTTGACGACAATTGAAAAAACAGGCTGACCCATGGGGGACTAGAATGGCATAATATGATTCACGACCACAAAATAAAACTACACAACGTGCTATATTTTGTATCAGGCAACAGCATGTTAGGACACAAACGTCTGAGGAAGATGAACCACCCGTAATTCTAAAGTAGTTTAGGTACCTATGTGATGTATGACAGAAGATTACCATGTTCGTTCTGGAACGTCTTTTGGCAAAGCTACCAGAGTCCTTTGGTCATCAGAAACTTGGAGCTTCCGTCCTCTTCGAGATATTTTATATTTGCTAACTGATGGTGTCGCAGTTGTCATGATTGGTATCAGTTAAAGAAATATTTTTTACCATACAAGAAATATGATTTGCTTTTGCTAAAATGAAAAATATCAAAAATACAACCTATCGAAATAATGGACGTCCACATGCATTGAATTGTCAGAAATTAAAAAAAAAGGATATTTTTTTAAAGAAATTGATAAAATTATAATGTCTATTGCTCATATATTGTATAAGAATAGGTACTCTTTGTTCATCTGAGCCAAGAACTTCGTTTTGAGATAGGTACCTATAATATTATTGGTCTAGTATTTGCTAATTCTTGCTCACTGGTCTAGCTTAGTCCTAGGTCCTCTGCGTGGTGGGTAGGTACGACTCCTGGGGCGAGTAGTGTTGGCTGGCTGGAAGTTAATATTTAAAAATGTGAGCGTACCTACATCATATGCCTCTGCTCTGCCTAATCCTTCTGTGCTTAGTTCAGCATAGTATATATTACAATAGGTAGGTATCCTATTACATATAAATAACATTCGATACATAAGAGAACAAAACATACCTAATTTCACTAAGAATTCATAAACAATCTGTCGTCATTTGGATCTAATCCAAGAGGGGCAAAAAGGGCCATAAAAATGTTAATTAATAACAATAATTCATGGACACACAGCAACACAACGAGCCCTATACATCCAGTATAAAATGAGCTAGAAATGTAGGGTTGAATAGCCTATGTATTTCAGCCTAGAAAGAAAATGTATGGCGTAGCATTTTAGCCCCCATATCTCGTCATTAGCCTCCAATCGCTTCTGTACTGCTGTCCACAACGCAAGCGTGCCAGTGAATTCGCATGATTGCTAGCAGCTCGAAAGAACATGTCTTTGTGAGCCAGCACTCAGCGTATTCGACAGTTGTGCAATTATTGTGGTATAATTAAAATTGCCCACCGTGACTACAGAACTTTTAATTAAGTAACATAACTACGTAATCAAATTGTCACTACCTATTTTATTCTGAATGAGTTGGCCAAGCCTACGCCCGCTGACTGTTCTGTCATTAATACGTCGCCTACCTGCTCAGTGCGATTCTGATAGCGAAGAGAAAATAGAGTGATGGTAGCAAAAATGAGCCATCAGAATAAGTAAGTAGTACTTATTTGGAAAAAACCTTGCATCATGTGTTTGCTTGAGCTTTTTATTTAACCATTCGTCATGTGTTATCTTACTTTATCTAAAATGATGCATTAGGTTTATCAGCTTGGATTATTCACCTAGACAATAATACAGTATACAACTATACATTATACTTGATATCATATACACTATATGTATACAGCATACATTTAAGTTGTTTGTCTATATTTATTCGTTGACTATTTATCCAAGATTTAATGAATCAAGTTGTAAACGAAAACAAAAAGTGGCCAGAAACAAAACTCAACCATAGACAATATTCAATGACAGTTTTTTGAAAAAGTGACAAAAACCGAGCGCAAATTACAAAAAATCACTGAATTAATTTTTAATCTTGGAAATATTTAAAGTGCATAACGATGAACATTTACATCAATTAAAAAAGTGTACTTTATATCGAACGCTAAATAATGAGTGTATATTTTCTTTGTTTAGATTTTGTTAACGTTTGATAATCATAATGTATACTTTGAAGGGTATCTTCCCCGAACCAAGTAAGTTCCGTTACATTCGATTCTTACACTTCATGCGTTGAGCTGTTGTCATGGCCATCAGATTTATTTGTTGTGACGTCGTAGCTGGGCCAAATAATGTTGATTGTGATTAGATAATCAGTGATTTCTACAAAAAAGTACAGAAGTCAAACTGTCATAGCTATTATCAATGGGACTGTCTAATTTATAGATCGTTTGCCTAATGTGCAGTTTACTGAAGTTATCCTTATTTCTATAGTGCTTGTTTATCTTTAACCTTTTCCTAATGAATCGTCAATATAATGTATAATGTACCTACTAGCTTCTGCTCGCGACTTCGTCTGCGTGAACTGCAGGATTGGATCCAACCTGGATTAAAAGTATCTTCTAAGTTAGTTCAGTTTAAAAACTATGATTGTTCAAATTTTTAATCAAATCAAATCAGCCGATTTTTTATAATTAATATTATAAGTAGGTATTATATTTATAATATTTACAGAATACATCCTGTACTGTGAATTATTTCTTAAAGGCTTGCCTTTTAATATTTTCAGAGAAAGAGCAAAAAAAGAACTTCATCAGAGAAAACATGAAACAGCTAAAATATATACAGAGCAAATCTCCTAAAGAACCAAAATACAACACGAAAAATGTCCACCCACCGCGGTTGACCAACCCCATCGTAGCTGGCAGCTCACTCAGCCAAGTAAAGTCATCACCTTCTAACAAAAGTGGGAAGACTTCAATTAACATAGCAAAAACTAGCTCTACAAACACTCGCAAAAAAATTACAGATGTACAAATTAAAAAAGGCGACATGGCAGAGTTTCTTAAAAGAAAAGAGTTGAGGCAGTCAAAAGCAGTGGAAGATTGTACTGATGATGAAGTTAAGTCTACAGAGTCATCAGGACGCCTCCGAGATATTGGCTGCCAAACCATAGAGTCTAATCTTGCACAGAAACTAGCTGAAAGCGCCAAGTTGACAATGATATATCCTAAGAAAGAGGGTGATGATGCTGAAGCTAAAATGAAAGCTAGTGGCGACACTGGGCACCACAGAAGTCCTCCTCCGTCGCAGACTCCCCGCCGGACCGGTGATGATCTAATAGATTTGGAAAGAAACCGCAGCAGGTTAAACTCCATTTTGGAAAGGAAAGACACAAAAGACCCTTATCTACCTTCCGGTAAGTTAATTTTGGGATAGACATCATACTATAATACGGACTGCAAGTTCTGTTGAAGAAATTAATATTTGAAGAAGGTCCATATGTGACTGCTAAGAAAAATTAAGGTTTTTTTTATATTTTTTTAAAGTATTATTTAGGAAAACCGTAACAAAGGCCCCCGCCGTCTCAGTCCATCTGTCTGTTTGCGATACACTTATAAACTACTGAACCAATTTTCAAGTAACAGTTTTCACTAATAGACAGAGTAATAATTCAAGAGGATGGTTTAATGCTATTTAAAATGACGCTACAACTTCTATGAATGAGGCAACGCAGGTGAAACTGCAGATAGGTTGCTAGTAATAAATAAATTTCAAAGAAATGGTATTAATTTTAAGCCGCAAATATAGAATCTACTTTGTTCTAGGTTACCAGAAAGGCGTGTTGCCTAAATACCTACGGGAGCGCAAAGAGCAGGGTCCCAAGGATGCGGAGGGCGGCCGGACAGACGACGACCACTCTGTGTGTCCGCCCGGACACGTCACGCTACCGGACACCGAGCGGAAGGAGACGTTGCGGATGCTTAGGAATAGTCAGTATATTTAGCTTTTCATTTGTTTCAATCATTACTGTTATAGCACTTTCACATTAGGTTGTTTAGTTAAGTGGCTAAGCAGCGCGGTAATCGCACAACTTTACTTAGGAGCTCAACTGGGACCATAAGCTACCACACTAGTATTAGTACACCCACAGTTCGCCGGTATGTTTAGCTTGTAATAGGAGGCAAGCCTCACATCAAACCACCCAGGACCTCTTTCATAACAGTCTTGCTTAGCGCCACTCTTGCATAATTGCCTCACTGACCTCAGTGAGGCAATTATGTCTGTTATGTTGTCCTTTCTTGTTTTAGAAGGCATTTGCTACCCAAATTCTTACTCAATGTTTCAGGTTTTGCAGAATTAGTAAGTGAACTGAACAAATTGCCGGTAAAAACGGACACGCTGAAAATGCGAAATAGAAAAATGGAGCTAGAAAAGCAATTAGCAAAGCTTGAGGAAGGTATCAAAGTGTTTTCTAGACCCAAGGTGTTTGTAAAAATAGGGGAGTGAATGGCTAACGCTGTTCAACCTCACAATTTGTAAATTTGTGGTGTGCTCTAGGGCATTTTAGTGCAGTCAGATTTATAAATAGATAATAAACCAACTTTGTCCTTGGGGAATGTAAATCTGCTAATCAATGAAGTTGTTGTAATATTTTTTAATTAAGAAAAAATTGATAGCAGTAGTACCTATGTGTTATGTCTAGTACTAGTTGTATGTTGTTTGTTTATTGTGTGATTAACTAAAATTATTACATCTGCCTCTGAAAGAGGGAACATTTCTTTGTTAGAAATCAAATATTAGATGATGATGTATTTTAAGTCCTTAGATTTTCGAGTATTGATAGATCTGACTGCACAAGTCCAGTGACAGATTCCGTCCATGTCTAATCTAAATTGTATGTCATTCCTGTGTTGTATGATTTCTCCAAATTATCGTGATATCGCTCAGTTAAGATAATCCGACGTTATCGTATGTTAGTATTAATTATATTATTGTATGTTATTCGTTGTTGTAACTAATATAATTAGATACGTTTGTATGATTTACAGTGTTTCTATAACTTTTTTTGGAGATTTAATTTTTAGTCCATTTCTTTGACAAATGAAATAGGTTATGGTTATAATAGAAATTTTATTTCTATAACTTGCAACAACTAGATGACATAGTGCCATCGTTATTTGATTTATAAAATAAATTAATCTCTAAAGCTATTTTCTGATTTTAAATCATTTTATAAACAGTAGTTCATAACAGAAATAAATATTATTTGTGACAATAATATAGGTATAAGTAATACCTACCAAAAAATTAGAAGAGATGATTGTGATGCTACGCAGAACCAAAACACACCAAATTTTGAGACAAATCTTTGGAATAGTAGCTAACTGGAAAAATAATAAATTAAGTTCTATTTCTTGTCACATTTAGTTGGATGACAATACTTTGGTGTATGGCTGATTTTTCACCTGTGCCAATATCAAATTATACATCTTAGATTCATGGCAGTAGTAATTGCGACATTATTATTATTATTCTCAGCCCGGTTTGTCCCACTGCAGGGTAAAGGCCTCCCTTCCCTCCTTCCACTCCTCTTGGTTCAGTGCTTTTTCGGCAAATAGGAGTCCAGTTCGTCCTGCCATCTCTTTCTGTGCCTCCCACGTAGTCTTACGCCTTGTGGATTCCACCTCGTTCTTTCGACAATATTACAACTGCGAGGTGAAAAACCGACACAAGTGAAACCGCAGATAAAAGTTAAAACACATCATTAGTCTAAAAAATTACATTGGTCAACAATTGGCAAAGCTAATATGGTATACTATATAATGGTACACCAATAATGATGCTTATAGCAATAGCTTTTAAAATAAGACTGCACAATTTAATTGTACTATTTTAACTAAAATCATAAATAATGTCTACCTAGTAATTTTTATTTTATACATGATTTCCTAAAGTTTCTTAACATGTTGGAAGAGATGGTCATTGAATAGGATGGGTCCCTTTCGGTACCACTCCTCATCATCCAAGCGCCAGTGGTAGAAGGAGAACTCTGGGAAGAAGAATCTTATCTCCCTTTCAGCTGAATCTTGTGAATCTGGAATAGGAAAAAGTATTTGATAAAATACGACAATGCTGCTGGCATGGTGTCAATTTGGATCCTAGGACTTGATTATGCACCTACATTAGGAAATGCCGGCGCCATCTAGATTAAAAAAAAATGTGAAACATTGACTTGTAAAAGTGTCTTTAAAAGATCTATTTACAGAAATAAATATAATATATCATATTATAATAACTTGGACCAGCTACCTTCTATTTACATAATTTCTCAACAGTACCTCAACCATGAGTATATGTTATAAAGATACGATAGGTAAACAAAGTCGCTATCGTACTAACGTGTATCGGATAGATTTCGATGGCACTTGTACCATGAGTCATATTGTTGATTACGTCACACGCTGTAGTAATCACGATCGTAGATTTACGTAGTATATCGTTAGGTTGGCATTAAGTATGTAGTCATCCTTTTCTATCAAGGTGTGAACAAAAGAGAAATAAAATAATGCTCCTTTTCCCGTGTAACCCGACCGTATGTACCGATGCATGTAATGGTGTGATTTCGTTTGTTCCTCTCTATCATAAACAAATATAATGGCATTATGTCCTACCTACCTACGGCATGTATCTACTAAGTAGGTACTAATCCTATTAGTATTTTTGTTAATTTTGAATAATAAACTAAGCCTTTGTTTGGTAAATAATTGTCTCGTTAGCCTAGTGGTCTGAGCGCGACTGCTACGCTTGAGGTCCTGGGTTTGATTCCCAGGTCGAGCAAAGTGTTATTGGGTTTTTCTATGAAATTCCCAGTAGCAGCTCGGAGTTTAGAGATTGTGTCCGGTTAATGGCAATAGGCTTGCCCCCTATTACATGAGACTAACATACCGGCGAACTGTGGGTGGGCATTAGTACGCCTCTGCCTTACCCTTCGGGGAATACAGGCGTGATGGTATGTTGTTTAGTAAGTCGCTGTACCTAGGTGACTTTGATATTACTACTTCCACGCTAAATATCCCAGACATTATTAAAAACAAACTTTAAAGTATGAAAGTATGAAGTAAGTCATTCACGGCAAAATTTGACAGTGAGTAATGTAACTACTATCGTAATAGTTTTGCTCGGAAAAGTATGTTAAAATAATGACTCATGGTATCAAATTTGTTTATCTGCCATACAATCCGAGTCGCTATCGAATTGCTTTCTATATGTTTTTTACGCATCGGAACGCTGTAATCTACCGATTTTAGTTCCTTACGTAACCGCTAGAGGCGTTGGTGGGTTTTCCATTCAAATATTTTACGGCGTCACGAGCGAGTTTAAGAAAACTCATGGTCGAGCTGAACCAATTTAGCTAATTGTATTTTTATAATATTCCTTGAAGTACGAGGATGGTGCTTACAGAGAAAAAGTTTAAAAATTGTCTGATAAAGTCTAAATACAACACTTTTCTATTTTTCCATACAAAATATTCTTAATAATACTCAAAAGTCAATTTGAACTTTAATACCATATCATAAAGTTTGTGTTAGTGGAGTGCTTCCGGGAAAGCAAAACAATTGAGTGACGTTAGTTTCAGAATCAACTGTTAGGCGGTACGAAGTTCGCCGGGTCAGCTAGTTTTAAAATAAAATTAAGGACAAATACTAGGACTTTACCTGAGCCATGTGCAACATTTCTAGTGTCTGAAATTCCAAACATGCCACGCAAGCAATATGGCTCTTGGAATTGTCCTTTGTAAACACTGGTTGGGCCGAGGAGGTGCCTCCACAGCTGGATGGCATTGACATGCCCCAGCACATGCAGGTCTATGCAGCCACTGGAATCAATTCAGTAGACTTCATAAGAATTGTACCATCAGTCTTTTGTCGCTGGGTGATACCTAATATTTGGTGGGTTGTGGTGCCAGTATAAAATACAAGTCATGTTTTTTGATAATACAACTTTCCTTCTTTCCCTTACCTAGTCATGAATGTAGTCAATCGGTTAAAAAAGAACTTTCCTAAATGTTCTTGATAAAATCTGCATGCAGTATCCGTGTCTAAAGTAACCCTTTTTGTTTTCACAACAACAAACTTATTTTTCAAAACATTTCTGATGAAAGATCGCACAACTGGGTTCTTTACGGCATGTGGTTTTATTATAGCTAATGTTAGTTCCAATTTCTGCATTGTGAAAATGTCTCTATTTTCTCATTTCTGTCAGTATTTTTCTTCCGTCTCGTCTTGCCTTACTTTACTTTTTTCCTATGACTTTTACATTCAGACTCAGAAATTGCAATTTCTGAATACTGTCCGAATTAATTAATCCCACACTATCTAATTAATAAATTAGCCAAAAGCGAAGCTAAAATAAAAATAAAATAAATTTATTGAATTTGAATGAATCTCTAGTGAAATAGCAAATGTCAAACTTGTCATAGTGATTTTGAATTATCAAACTTCATCTTGACTTGATCTGAGTTTGTGGAGTTAAAGCGGGAAAATGTAAATTGCACGCTCTATTGGACGTCGAAATGTTCTCTAAAACTTGAAATTCCCTCAAGTTTCCTAATAATAGGGTATTACACCTTTTTTTGAAAACTGTTTTAAGTTAATTCTTAGATCGTAATGAACCAGTACAATTTTTATTTCAGTTTTATTAAACCGAATAATGCCTTATAGACTATTTTTAATTTATGATTTTGAATTTTCGCGCGGAAACGCTAGCCGCCATGCTACTTCGGGTCGTGACGTCACTTCGTTAGTAAACAATACAACTTCAAAAGACCAAGTAACGTCAAGTAACTATTGGAGTGACATCACCTAGGAATCCAATATGGTGGATGGCATTTTAAAACAGATTTAAAAAGACTATTTTTGAAATTGAATTATAAAATTTACATTGCATTTTATAAATATATTATACTAACGTTTCTCGTTTACTTTTTTAAAAATCTATCATAAACATGCATGTTTATATTTTTTCTTACATATTGTAAAATACCATAACATGTAATAAATTATGATATGTAGTAACATGACTGTTTTAGGTCCGTACGCAGTACTTAATATAATAAGTCAATGACAATATTTTTCAGTTTTCAGATTTTTTGATCCGTTTCGATTTCTGTGGGTATTCAAAAATTAAAATAATGTTAGAAAGAAATAAAGAAAAGACGGCATAAAGGCCTGTGTAGCCATGCCAAAATATTATAAACTAAAACAATTCGCTATTTACTATGTATAAGTAACTCTGCCTGCCGTGTATCCTTATTTTAAAGCGTCGGTAGCCTAATAAATGGCTAGGACGTTGGACTTGCGATCATGTGGTTGCCGGTTCGATACCCACCCATTGCACTACCAACGTGAACCCACTCGTAACACAAGCATTTTAGCTTAGCACGAGGGGTAGGAAGGGTTGTTAGAATACGCGACCCACATTGCTACAGATAGTTCAACTCAGATGTGCGCGCGGCCCTATGTGTGGGTAAACCTTGCACATATACAGTGACTTTGTGTGCGTGACAAGAGGTACAGTCGGGTACAAATACAGTTATTTACGGGTTATATACGGGTTTTAAAAAAAAAGAGTTATTTCGTAATGTAATGTTTATTTATTGAACATTATTCTGAATCGCTACTTGAAAAATCAAATGATGAATTTTCGGATTCGCTGTTCTCACCAAGGTTAATTATGAATTCTGACTCCATGTCAAAATGTCTATAGTATACTTCTTCTTTCTTTTGTACATGTCGACAAGTATCACCCCACATCCCTTCATCAATTTGACTTAAACGTTCATTTATGAGTTTCATTATTTCCGTCACATTTTGTGTCTAATATAATAACACGTCTGTTATCCACAGTTTTTCGCCATTTGTATCCCAACTTTAACAAAGCTGTACGCAGAGTCGAAATACTTCCATCATAGTTAAGTTTATCTTGAAATATTCTTTTCAACTTCAGCAAGGTAGGTAACTCGCGATGTTCTAAATGGTAATTTTGAATAGTGGAACGTATAACATCAACGTTAAAGTTGTCTAATTCTAACTTCTTTAAACGTTTTTTACGGTCTTTATGCGGAGATTTAAATTTAGAGTCTTTTCCTTCAGCCAATATATTAGTAATTGTTCTCTCTGATACCCCCACTGCCATAGCTGTTCTTTTCCGTACGCTATTTAAATGCTCACTTAATTTCGATATTAAAATTGGACTTGCACTGCAAACTGGATCACTTACTAGTTCCAATATATCTCTCGCATCTATTTTCAGAAATTCGTATACCTTAGCAATGGTTTCTCGAGTCTAAAACAATAATACGTAAACGTCAACAACGATATATTTTTTCGTATAAAGAATCATAATAAACTAGCTTCTGCCCGCGGCTTCGCCCCCGTGGAATTCGGTCTGTCATCACATCCCACGGGAACGGAATAAAAAGTATCCTATGTCCGTTTCCTGGTTCTAAGCTACCTCTCCACCAATTTTCAGCCAAATCGGTTCAGCCGTTCTTGAGTTATAAATGTACTAACTAACACGACTTTCTTTTATATATATAGATATGAATTACATATAAATTTAAAATTAAAAAATATTCACCTGACTCCTTAAACATTTTCTCCGTGAAGAACTAGACATTTTCGTAAACGACTGTACCCTTAAGAAAAAGCGATAAAAACACGTCTTGCTCGGACGACGACTGCCGCGTCACTGCCACACGAATGAAAGTTGTATATTTACAAGCCCACGCACACATAGGGCCGCTCGCACAACTGAGTTGATGAGTTTTTTTTTTTTTTTTTTTTTTTTTTTTTTCTTGGCAACTGTAGCCGAAGCCATTCTGCCACGACAAGTTAGGGAAATAGGGTAACAAAATTTTAAAGTCGAAAATTTTGATTAATAATCAAGAGTTATTTATCTTAACTACACTAAATATAAATCTTATACACAAATATTTACATGTTGGTATCCTAAATTTTAATATTATTACTTAAGATAAATAAAGATAAATATTTATAGATTAACTTGTTATTGCTACATAATAATACATCTAAAGAAGTAGGGAAGGGAGTATTAATACTCAAAAGATCATTGACAAGGTTGGTACGGTCATAAATTGGGCAGTTGAAAACAATGTGATTCAGATCCCCAACATCTGTCCCACACTCACAGCACGCGCTGTTCACAATACGGAGTTTCGCTAAATGAGCAGGAGTGCAAACGTGTCCAAGTCGCATCCGAATCAGAATTGTGGTTGCTAGCTTGCACAATTTTACTCCGCAAAACCAAGGTTTATGGGGAATAATAGGCTGAATTTTAAAATAACCTCTGCCTTTGACTTGTCCACTAGCAGACCACATATTGTTCCACGACTCACTAAGGTATGTACCAGGTAAAGAAGTCAGATCGCTACAAAAGTTTTTGAATGGAAACATATCACCACAATCAATCGCTTCTCTTGCCAGGGAATCTGCTCTTTCGTTTCCTCTTATACCAACATGACTGGGAATCCACATAAAGGACACTTTAAAGCCTTTAAGAACACAGTCTTGCAACTTCTTTCGGGTTTCTATTATTAAAGGGTAAGATTGACAGCGGAAAGGAAATTTGGCCAAAGATTGTAAGGCGCTTCGAGCATCTGTGAAAATTATAGCTTTTTTGAGTTTCATAATAATTACATACTCAACAGCTTTTAAAATCCCGAAGCACTCTCCTGTAAAGACTGAAGTCTCGGGCGGAAACTTAATTTTTTGTACAATATTAAATTGTTGGTGAAAAATCCCTACTCCAACGCAACCGTTCGTAGAGAGTTTTGAAGCATCAGTGTATAAATAATGCCAGTCACACCAATTTTGGTCTATCATATAATTAAAATTTGCATTAGCATCATGGTTCCTTTTAAATTGCTCGTTTAAATGAACATCTGGATTATTAACTAGTGATTCATAACTTGAGCTAAATAAAGGTAAAACTGCAGATCGATGAGTAGGGGCCTGAAGGGATTGAAATTTACGAAAACTTAGTACCAAACATGGAGGATTTTTATGGACCCAATAGTTAGAAGAGTCAGTGAGATTCGAAAGATTCTGAAGGGACGGAAACAATGGATGATTAGAAAATTGAAGCATACGAAATAAAAGTTTATCAGATAAGAACTGTCTCCTTAGGCATAAAGGAGGTTCACTACATTCTACTTGTAAGGCGTTTATGGGGCTAGATTTCATAGCTCCAGTTATAATCCGTAAGGCTTTAGACTGAATTTTATCTAGCTTAGACAATGCGGTTTTGTTGCACGGCTCGAGAATATAAACGCCATAGTCCAATACACTTCTGATTAGAGCATTGTAAACGAGTTTTAGAGAGAAAGGATGGGCACCCCACCACACCCCAGCTAGGCAGCGAATAATATTTAAAAGACGATCGCACTTACTGGAAATATAGTCACAATGTTGTACACCAGATAACTTATTATCTAGGATGACTCCTAAATACTTTACATGACTTCTGATAGGTATTGAGTTATTTTCATAGGTAACGACAACTGGAGGAGGTAATCTCATTCTAGAGAACAGAATAACACTACTTTTAGTAGAAGACAACTGAAGTCCGTTTTGATCGAGCCATTTTTTTAGGAGAATTAATGAAGACGACATTGCCTGGGAGGCTTTATCAATTGACGGGCTAGAGTGATACAACAATAAATCGTCAGCGTATTGAATTATCTTACACTCGTCAAGCGAAGATTCCAGATCATGCGCATAAATATTATATAATAGTGGACTGAGTACAGAACCCTGAGGAAGGCCCCGCCATAAATGTCTGGATGAATGGAGATGATGGATGGAGTCATCTAAGGAAATATAAATGGATCTGTCGTACAAGACGTTAAAAATAAAATTAGAAAGGTTTTTTGGTACTTGTAACTTATTGAGTTTATTAATAAGGATATCCAAAGCTACATTGTCATAGGCTGAAGTAATATCTAAAAATGCCGCAACAACGGATTCATTTAATGAAAAAGCAATTCTAATATCTGTTGTGAAAATACCAATGCAATCCATGGTACTTTTGCCTCGCCTAAAGCCGTATTGGCTTTTAGATAAAAGATTTCGTCCCTCTATAAACCATTCAAGGCGAATTTTAACTAGGTGTTCGGCTATTTTGCATAGGACTGATGACAGTGCTATAGGTCTAAATGACGTTGCCTCATCAGGAGCTTTGCCAGGTTTCAAAATGGGTATAATGATTTGGGACTTCCAGGACTGGGGCAAAATACCAGATAATAATATAGAATTCAGGATATTTAAATATATATTTAAGGCATCATCAGACAAATGAGAAAAAAAAGAGTAAGGAATGCCATCCTCACCTGGGGCTGAATCTTTTAAATTTGAAATAACACCTTTTAGTTCAGCAATAGAAAAAGGTGATTCCAACTTACAATTGGGATTTGTAATGGAAGACAATAAAGGAACAGGTTTTGCAGCAGCAGTTGGAGGAGCAAGTTTATCTAAAAAGGCATTAACCAAAGATGGAGGAAAGGAGGACGGAGAGTCTGGGACAAACGCAGATCGAAACCTTCTTATGTTTCGCCACACCTCCGATGGATTAACTTCAGGTGATATGGAAGAACAAAACTTCTTCCATCCATCAGCTTTTTTATTTTTTAATAATTTATGCGTTTCGGCAATAGTCTTATTAAGGAAATCAAAATTTTCATCTGTGGAGCAATTGCAATACGCAAGTTCAGCCATTTTACGCTGTTTTATTGCGATTGTACATTCCTTGTCCCACCACGGTGGAGAAGGCAGGGAATTTAATTTTTTTTTTAAGGGAAACACTTTCTCCGCGGACTCTACTAGAATTTTTGACAAAGTTTCGGCACTGACAGAAGAAATGACAGATTCGCTATTGTAATTGTAATCAATAACATTGCAATTCCCATGAGTCAATGAAGAGAGTCTACGATCAACTTCGTTTTGGAATTGAATCCACAGGTCGCTACCAGTTTCAGGCAGTCTGAACTTGAGGCGAGGGTTTCTTCTGGTTGAAACTTTACTGCTAAAAGGAAAAGTTATAACAATGGGAAAATGGTCACTGCCACAAGTAGAAGGAAAAATTTCCCATGATACAAGACATGCTAACTCCGGCGAGCAAATGGATAAATCTATTGCACTTTTACCCGCAAGAGGGCTATTACGACGCGTGGGTTCACCACTGTTCAAAATACATAGGTTGTGATGATCTACAATATCCAGTAAAGTCTCTCCAAACTTGTTGGTTGATGAACATCCCCATGAAGTATGGTGACAATTAAAGTCTCCTAAAATGATATATGGTTTTGGTAAGCCTGACAAAATGGTATCTAACTCGGAAAGGGTTTCAAGAGATGGGTAAGGTATATATACAGAAACATAGCAAATACTATTTACAGAGGCAGCAATAATTGATAAGTTATTACTGTGAGCAGGAAGAGGAAGATAAGAGAAAGAAAACGATTTCTTGACAAGTATGGCTACACCGCCATACCCATCAGACCTATCTTCTCGAAGGCTGGCATAGCCAGATATCTTAAATAAAGATTCCGGCTTAAGCCAGGTCTCCGAAAGAGTTATAATAAAGGGATCATATTTATTTATTAAATATATAAGGTCACTTTTTTTACCGCTAATGCTGCGGCAATTCCATTGAATTATTTTGGCTGGATTTAGAGCCATTATTAAAGAGAGGACTACTTATTAAAGTGCATAAAGTGGCAGCGTTGTTCGGTGAAATAATATTACATTGTGTTAAGAAGTTTACTAAGGCATTTATTATGTCAGTCACAGAAGTATTAGTGGTATTTAAGTCTTTTTGCGAATTTAACAAACATCCATCAACTGGAGGAGGTATATTAAATTCATTTACAAGCTTATTGTGTGCAGCGCGGTCATAGCCTTTAGAAGTTACTGGTGGGTTACGACGTTGAGAGAAAACTGTTTTTTTGTAAGAATAGGAAGTTGACTGAGAAGGCAAATCTTTAGTACTAGTTGTTGGTTGCGAGGTTAAAATATCGGCATATGAAGTTGTGACTGGTTTATGGAATTTTATAGCTTCTGAATAAGATATACAGCTTTTAGCCATTGTGTGTTTTATTTCTGTTTGTCTAATGTATTCTGGGCACGTCTTGCTTGTTGCAAGATGGTGACCCTTACACAGGCAACAAAAAATTTGCTCCTCCTCTACGTTACATGTGTCACCAGTGTGGCTATGGCCGCACCGGAAACACCTGGGATTACCTCGACAAACAGATTTGGTGTGACCAAACCTACAGCATTTATAGCACTGCACTGTTGGGAAAGTATAAAGTTCTACAGGCAAAGAGTTGTAGCACATAAACACTCTCTTAGGTAGCACCTGACCGTCAAACGTGACTACGACTGACTGAGACGGCTTCCAAGATGGAGTGTTGTCTATTACAACCTTATAATTTAGTCGGCGAGCTTTAAGAATTTTTCCGCAGCCCTGCGGAACGTTTATATTTTCAATTATATCCTCTGGAGACAGATCTGTTGGAACCCCTTTAATGAGGCCCATTCTGGTGGTGCATAGGGTAGGAATAAAAGCTTTAAATTTATTATTTGATAGTATGGTGGAAGAAACGAAAGAGTTAGCGTCCTGAAAAGTTGTGAATTCTAAGGATATTCTGTTTCTTCCTATTTTTTTTAATGAGCCGTTTACAATGTTCATAAATTTATAATTCTTTAGGAACCGACCAACTGTAACCGGGTTGAGGGTTGTACCCACCGATGCTTCATCCTGCTGTTTTTGTATGTGAACAGAATATGGGGAGGAATCTGATTCATTATACAAATTTCTACCCACTGGTGTAAATGTTTTCGGCAAATTTCCACTTTGAGGGGAACTACATTGATCTTGTTTCGGTTTCTTATTTGAATTATTGGAGGAATTATCAGAGCCCTTATTTTCCCTCAGAGTGGAAGCGTGACCGGATTCTGTGATGGTTGAGGGTTTTAAAAATCGAACGCTATCATTATCGAGACAACTGCAATCATGTGGAGAAGGCTTTGTATCTGTACCAACCCTGCGTTTCCGTTTTTTGTTGCAATTCTTGCAAACTTTTACTGATTTAGATCGTTTTCTGCTAGTAGAAGTAATAGAACCATCAGTATCCATACTTTCATTGTTGGAAACAGTTACATAATGACTAACCTGGAGGTTTGAACCTCCAGGATCTACAATGTCAGGTGGTTCATTCATATTTACATTAAATAAAAGATAATATGTACAAAAAACTTACCAAATACTGCTTATCTACACGAATCTACACTAATACTAAAATATACACCATACACTAAACTACTCTTGGTTATTTAAATTAATAAAAGAAATAGGAGAAAACCAAAACACAGCCGCGCTTATTGAAATTTCCCGCCCTTTTTTTCCGAGTTGATGAGTTGAACTATCGGTAATAAGCTTTTTTTAAAAATAAAAAAATGTTTTTCTCTGCCTGCCTATTTCTGTTTACTTGTCTATGATTTCTGTTTTTGTCTGTGGTTCACTTACAACAACAACGTTTTAGGTTAATATTTATAAATTATTATTTTGAATCAAGCTAACTAATATGCCTGAAATGGAAATCAAAAGAAAAGCGGATGACTTATCTTTAGTTCCAGCCAAACGAACTCGTCATGAAATATCCGTAGTTGGTACCAGAGAGAAAGCAGTGGTAACTTCATCGGTATGTTTTTTCAGGCTTCTATTCCTTGATTCTTTAAATAGTATCATCTATAAAAAAAATATTAATTAAACTGATAAACTTTTCAGGTACCGAGAACATCTAACTTGTATGCGCCTATAATGTTATTAGAAGGGCATCAGGGCGAGATCTTCACATCCAAATTTCACCCTGAGGGTAAACATTTGGCTTCAGGCGGTTTTGACAGACAGATATGTAAGTAGTAAATGTATAATATTAGCGTTAGCGGTGATTTCTATAACTAACGAGTGGCGATCACAATAGACCTATGGTTGCAGTGATACAATAGCTGCAAAATACCTAGGTACTTGTTGTTTTTAAAATATTTTTTGGCCCTAAAATCACTACTTTAATAATCAGATCTGTCCAGAGAATCGCCTACAGCCAAAAAACTAAATTTAATTGAAAAAGGAATATTGCACAGACTATCCTGCGTTACGGAACAGGACTCCAAATTCTAATGTAACTGTAGAAATTTGTTTCCAACATTCACTCGGGGAACTCTATGATTTTACTTTTTATTTTACAGTCCTGTGGAATGTGTATGGTCAATGTGAGAATGTAATGGTGATGAAAGGGCATACGGGTGCCGTGATGGAACTGTGTTTCTCTCCGGATGGTGCCCACCTGTACTCTTGCGCTACGGACAACACAGTGGCTGTGTGGGATGTACCGACTGGCACAAGAATCAAGAAACTCAAAGGACATGCTAGTTTTGTCAATTCTGTCTCAGGTTAGCTTCTTTAAAACCATCTGTTCCAATTTTTTTTTTAATAATTAACATTTTCAATATTTTATTCTTTTTATTAAAAAATGCGAAATCTTATATATTTTTTTTTATATCAAAATACTTTTAATTTTGCAAGTATAATATCACTCTTGTGACATCTGAAAAAGAGATTTCTGATAGCCATCAAAAATATACATAATATGATATGAACAATATGTATATTACTGTTTCTTCCAAAAGGGGAGAGATCTGATCACAATCCACAACTTTATATTGCATTATAGTTTTGATTGGCACCTAATTTATTTTCGGTCTAAAAGTTTTGTTTTTGGTCACTGTTTACTGTGTTAGACTGATTAGACAGTTTACCTAGAAAGGTCATATTTCATTGATATTTACAGGTGCACGAAGAGGTCCAGAATTACTAGTGTCTGCATCTGATGATAATACAATAAAACTATGGGATGCCAGGAAGAGAAACCCCATAGCATCCTTTGACAGTGGATTCCCAGTCACATCAGTGTTATTCAATGATACAGCTGAGAAGATTATCTCGGGAGGCATTGATAATGTTGTCAAAGTCTGGGACATCAGAAATAATCAAATTGCATACAAAATTAAGGGCCACACAGATACTATAACTGGTAAGGATTGAAATAGTATAGTTTATAGCCTATATAACAAATATGTATATGTAAGGGGTCATCTATGTCACACATTAGTCACACGTAAAAATTTTAATGAAAAAAGATATCGAACAAGACATAATTTATGAGGGGTGTCTAAAGAAACTAGTAATGTTTTTTTATTATTACGTTTCAATCCTGCCTGTGGTAGGAAATCATTGTCACTAAAATGTATATTTTAAAGACTGTTTATTTATATATTTAATGTAGATTTTTGTTTTCTGTAAATATCACCTTAATAACTATATTCTATTAACAGGGACCTTACCAAAGAATAACATAACATACCATCACACCTGTATTCCCGGAAGGGTTAGGTAGAGGCGGACTAATGTACACCCACAGTTCACCGGTATGTTTAGGTCCCATATAATTGGGGGCGAGCCTATTGCCATTAACCGGGCACTAATTCCAAACTCCGAGCTGCTACTGGGAATTTCATAGAAAAACCCAATAACACTGCTCGCCCTGGGTATCGAACTCAGGACCTCTAGCGTAGCAGTCGCGCTCAGGACCACTTTGCTAATGAGGCAGTTGGTACCTACCAAAGAATATTATTTTAAAAACACTGAATCTCTTGAGTCGCAATGCAGTTACTCTCTTTTATTTGTGTTCCAGGCATGGCCTTATCTTATGATGGGTCCTACCTCCTCTCAAACTCTATGGACAACACATTGCGGATATGGGACGTGCGTCCGTTTGCGCCGTCGGAACGCTGCGTGAAGCTCATGTCTGGTCATCAGCACAACTTTGAGAAAAACCTGCTGCGATGTGCATGGTCACATGATGGGTCTAAGGTGCTTTTTCATACACAATATTATCCATTTGACAGGTCGTATGTATAGGTAATCTGTTAAGCGGCGGTATCCTAATGACTAGGACGTTGGACTTGCGATAACTTGGTTGTCGGTTCAAAACCCACCCCCCCATTGCACTACCGACGTGGACCCACTCGTAACACAAGCATTAAGCTTAGCGCGAGGGGTTAACAAGAATACAAAAAATGTGCGATCCACATTACTAGTAAGCTAATCTCAGAAACGAATTATCAGATTATGAAAAATCTTTCATGGATACATACACTTTTCTGAAAATATCAAAGTGAACAAAGTTATCGACAAAAGCTAAGTTCATATTGTGTAATCCCTTATTTATGTAGGTGGAGATACATAGGTAGTAGAATAGCCCAGACGGAGAGGCGCCGAAGTTTGATTTTGGGCCTTGTTAGGCTCATATACAGCTCCTCAGAGATCTAGCACCTCATACTTGAAAATAGAAATTAAGCTTATAATTTACTTATGATAGTTTTACATATGATAGTTTTGCTTTTCTTTGTACCAGGTGGCGGCCGGCTCGTCAGATCGTTTCCTATACATATGGGACACGACGTCTCGCCGTGTGCTGTACAAACTACCAGGACATAATGGCTCTGTGAACGACGTCGACTTCCATCGGACGGAGCCCATCGTACTCTCCGCCTCTAGTGATAAGCAACTCTACCTCGGAGAAATTGATAATTAGCGTGACAGTTGGGACAATGTTGTTAGTAAAAATATTACTGACATAGTATAAATGTTATTGAAGATTTTTGCATCCAAACCAAATTTAAAAAAAAACATGATTATAAGAAAAGTTTTTTAAATCGGTCCAATAATAATATTGTTATCATTATTATCTGTAAAAATTCCAATGAGAATTTAAGGGGTGTAATATTTTTTTTATGACGGTGACAATATTGCTGGCCACTCCTTGACAAAGATTCAGAATTTAACTGCACATAGGATATTTTTAAGAAAATAATGCAATTACATCTAAGTATTTATTTCAAGTCTTATTAATTACACCAAATTATCACAGTCATGATTTATGATAACATTGCTTTTTTGAGGCGTTGAATTATTCAGACTATATTTTTTTTAAAACAGTCACAGTCAATCCATATCGTACCATATCGTCGATGACAAAAAAATTCAGTGCTATTTAAATATAATAAATATTACAACTAGGATCATCTTTGCCATTATGATGTAGGATTCTATCTGCAGGGTGATTAGATTGTTGATAATCATTTACTTCATTTAAGCAAAATATCAAAACATAAAAAATATACATATAATTTTACTAAACAATGGCCCTCATGAAGTTAATGGAAGTGCATTATTATAAAATAGCTTCATATATCATATATAAAATAGCTTCTCTACTTCGCCTGCTGACCTAGATCAAAAGTAGCCCATGTGTTATTCCAGACTATAATCTATCTCTGTGCCAAATTTTATCCAGATCCGTTCAGCCGTTCTGGTGTGAAAGAGTAACCAACATTCAACCGCCCAACCTCACAAACTTTCGCATTTATAATATTAGTGATGATGACGAATCTTGTTCCGAAGTCATTCACAAATCTCAGCTTCTCTTTCAAGTGATATTCATACTATATTCTGCAACTATTTGAGTGAATGCAGGGAATTAAAAAATTAGTTATGCATGCTGTTGGCTCATCAGTCAGTGTCAAAAAAGCACATTGGACTATCCACACTACAATGAAAGAATGTTGGGTGTGGCAGAACCACAGAACAGATATAAGTATGCAGTGAAAATGCGCTCCTTGCTAAGTATGTGGTGTAACTCGGTATGATAGATTGAAGAACAGTGTGATAATACAATGTTCGGACTGCGACGATATAGTGACACATATTGAAAGCAATATGCTGACATGGTTTGCACATGTTGAGAGAATAAATGAAAAACGATTGACGAAAGGAAAGTTACGAAATTTGATCACAAAAAATAGTCATTCGTAATTTTGTCTGTTAAATTTGAAATGAAGGAGATTTCCTTCCTTACGAACTGAAACTGGACAGAAATTGTTCACGAAGATAATGTAATAAAATAATTTACTGTTATTGTAATACCTGCCAGAAAGTATTTTGCATGTGACCGTCAAAATGGAGGGACCAAGTCTCCAATGTCTGTCATACATATTTAAAAAAATAATACCATTAATCTACTATTTCCTACCTTTGCTATAATTTTAGCTACCTCATCATAATACATAATATTTTAACAAAATGCTTGGTCCCTCCATCATGATGTCAAGATGGAGGGACCAAACTGATAGACTACTCCCTGGAATGTTCTACCTACTTAATGTTATAATACCATATTTCTACCTTAATATTATTGAGTTTGGCTGCCCAAAACATATATCGTTTTAAAGATATCGATTAAATAAGTTGGTCCCTCCAAATTGACGATTAAATTGTTAAGAGCAACAGGTAAATGGGCGGTTTATTTTTGTTTTTCGAAGGATTCATATTTAATACCTATTTGCTACCTTCAAATCATGCAAAATTTCTTACGTTAAAGATTACTATAAGAGCCAAAACAAAAAAATAAGTTGGTACAATATACAAATTTTAATCGTAGTAGCATTAATGAAGGTTTTTTTTTTAAATAAGAATATCATAAAAATATCTAACTAGTATAGGTAACATTTACATAACTTTACTTTTGAAATATTAATTACTATGTACTAGCTGGCCTGACAGACGTTGTCCTCTCCAAGTGTCAACTAACTACCTCGAAAAATCTCAGAAAAAAGGATTTCTGGATTTCCATATTTTTAATACACTTAGCGCCATTGACCTCTGAAGACCTCATTTCTGACCTTTATATTACTTAATTTCAAAAATTTGTTCGTGAGCGTCAGGATGACTGGACCAAGTGAGATTTTGGAAGTTTGAGCAATACCAAGTTTTTGTACCTATTTGGTATCAGCCATCAAATAATTTGTACCTCGCTGAAAAGGGAAAAAGATTACAAAGAAAGTGGTCAAGTTATTCTGACCTCAGAATGGCTAGACGACGAATCAAATTGATGATTCAATTGTTAAGAGCAACAGGTAAATGGGCGGTTTATTTTTCGAAGAATTAATATTTAATACCTATTTACTACCTTCAAAACATACAAAAATTCTCACAGTACCTACCTAATATAAATGAGATCCTGTGAATGTTCGTAATACTTAAAATATATTTATGTATCATTATTCTAGTTATATTTATTGCAATTAACAAAATTACACATACTTATACCTAATCTAATTATAATTATGTGCCGTCAACAAGAAATGATTTGACGCGAACGAAATCGCGGGCGGCCGCTAGTATGATGTACTTAAAATTATTTTAAAGCGTAAATTAAACAATGTGGTATAACAAACGTCTGGCTTTTGATGACTCTACTTTTCATATCATCATAACAATTCCATTTCCCAAGAACTCTTGGACAATTTGCCCTGTAGTGGCCAACATCTCCACACATTGGCGGGATAAAATCAATGACTGAAATAATTCTGTAATATTTATCTCCTAAATTTAACTGATTAGGAATTTCGTATAGGTTGATTTTTTCAGCAGAAGACAGCTCAAAAAATATTGTGTTGGTAAGAGAGTAAGTCTCGGTTTTTATTCCATTGCAACCGGTTATTGTACAGAGAGATAAATTATCACTCAAAATAGTTTCAGCAGAAGCATTTAGCGCTCCAATGCCTTGTTCCTGAATAATGTTTAAATCCAAAGGAATAAACCCACATTTCCTGCTAATGTTATTACTAGGACAATCATAGTTCGTGCAAGACCTGACAATCTCTGCACTGTAAAATACATCATTGACAATATTTTCTATTATATATGCAATATTGCATTCACACTGTATTTGTTCATGATTTCCCACAGACGTTAATCTGAAATGTTTCTTGAGTATAGCATTACGCATTTTATAAATGTTAGTATCGGTACTTACAAGTTTTTTAATAAAATCAAAGAACATAATATTAACATCTGTATTATTGATATTTACATTAAGCTGAAATCCATCTACTAATCCAATAGCTATTGATTGAGAAAACGCATCGAAGGCACATGTGTTAACAGATGATAAGCCAACTTCTGCTTTTACTAATGAACCATTAATCGAAATGGGTATTTTTCTGAAAGTATGTTTAACTTTAGTTTTTTTAGTATTAGCTTTACCACGCCAATTCTCAATAAATGATGGATTTTCAGCAAAAATTGAATCAATTTCATTGTCTTTTATTGTCTTATATTTTTTTTGTGATTTGGGCCTTATTCTTTTCTTAGGAACAATAGTGTTGTCCGAATGTAAGTTGCTCAAAGCCAACTTAGTTTCCCCTGAGAGGTATTGATTATGTTGTATTATAAAATCATCAACCCTCAATCTATGAGATTTCGTTTTAATGTTACATAAAAGTGTTTTCACGTTATTAAAATAACTTTCAACATTTGAAGAGGTAGCAATTATCACATCACTGCCATAATAGTTTTTCATGACGTTAGACCACATAGGCAGTTGATTTATGAGTCTCAATAAGGTATCAATAAAAATTGGAAAAAAATATAAATCATTTTCCACAGATTTCATCAATCAAATCATTAATTAGCCCCTCTTTAGCAATGTGCTCTGTGAGCCATTTAATTCTTTCTTCGCCAGCATTTGTATGTATTCTTTCTTTTTTCTTTTTTTCTTCTTCCCGATCATTATATACGACTGAAAAATCCGTGGACGCTTTGCAATCAACTTCAGATTCATTAACATCACCTGTTATCACCTCTTGAGAGGTAATATATTTTTTTAATCTTTGCTTAGCATCTTCGCTACTTGTTAATTTCCCTTCTTTCTTCTTTCTTTCTTTAAGCAAGCACGCACGTTGCAAATTTTATTATTATTAATGACTAATTTTTTATTTATAATACATTTGTGGTAATCGTGGTATATTATTTTATGATTTGATTATATGGAAACTCTAGTTTCTAAAATAAATTGTGCGCACTGTATCTACACTATGGAGGTTTAACATTATAAAATGAGTTACTTTATGGCTGGATGCTATGTAAAGTAAAGTTATGTAAATTTTACCTATATTAGTTAGATATTTTTATGCTATTCTTATTTAAAAAAAAACCTTCATTAATGCTACTACGATTAAAATTTGTATATTGTACTAACTTATTTTTTTTGTTTTGGCTCTTATAGTAATCTTTAACGTAGGAAATTTTGCATGATTTGAAGGTAGTAAATAGGTATTAAATATGAATCCTTCGAAAAACAAAAATAAACCGCCCATTTACCTGTTGCTCTTAACAATTTAATCGTCAATTTGGAGGGACCAACTTATTTAATCGATATCTTTAAAACGATATATGTTTTGGGCAGCCAAACTCAATAATATTAAGGTAGAAATATGGTATTATAACATTAAGTAGGTAGAACATTCCAGGGAGTAGTCTATCAGTTTGGTCCCTCCATCTTGACATCATGATGGAGGGACCAAGCATTTTGTTAAAATATTATGTATTATGATGAGGTAGCTAAAATTATAGCAAAGGTAGGAAATAGTAGATTAATGGTATTATTTTTTTAAATATGTATGACAGACATTGGAGACTTGGTCCCTCCATTTTGACGGTCACTTTTGCATTACATTTATTTTTTACTATACATACTCCTTCCTGAAATTAAACTTTACAATAAAACCATAGAACGTACATGGTACATAATAAACAACTAAAAAAACAATGACTTCAGATTTAATTAGCCTAAAAAGTTAATAACTTATTACAAAACAACAGAACTTTAATTTTTTTTATCGTAAATTAAAAGAAATTCTATCTAGGTACCACTACAATATTTTCTATTAGTCTTAGTATGTACTAATAGTCGTAGTTTACCTATCCAATAATCAAAATATATATATATTTGCTACACAATTAATCAGATTTTAATGCTTAACTACAGACTACTAAGACAGAATTTCTTGTATAGTGCTGCCTAGATAGAATGTGTGTGTTTTTCTTTTGCTTTATAATAAAAATACACAAGTTATTTTAGTGAAGGAAAAATTTGACTCTTGACGCCGCAGGCAGGATTCGAACCTGCGTCTTCTGGTTTAATGACCAGACGCTATGACCACTATCCACCGCGAGTCCCACCTGCCATGTCGAAATTTGCCTTCACATTCTTCAATTCATTCTTCAAGTAACTTGCTTGTCAATAGATGTTACTGACGTCACCTGTTCAGAATGTCAAGGCTTTCGACATGGCAGGTGGGACTCGCGGTGGCTTAGTGGTCATAGCGTCTGATGTATCAAACCATAAGACGCAGGTTCGAATCCTGCCTGCGAGTCGATTTTTTCCGTCACTAGATAAAAATACACAATTCAAAAAAAACCATAGGTCTCATTCATGTGTTAGTGTTCACATAAATCTGACAGTTTAATCATACAATCAGAAGAAAAATCTGATGATGTAAATAAAAATCTGACAATATCTAAAATTACATAGTCATTAGTATTAAATATAATTTAATTAATAACTATGTGAAATCAGAATGTATTTAACCCAATTCATAATTCTCACTCGAAAATTTATTCTTTTTAATAGCGTCCAACTGAATATTAACTTTCTTTTTTTTTTCTAATTGAAATATGATGATCTTGTAGAAGCAGTGCACAACTCGTATGGTGGGGGAAGTTCTGGAATGAAACCTAATTGGAAACTATCACTCTTGTAGGCCTCAAGGTCTATTTCACTCAAGTCTTCCATCTTGCTGTACACAGTGGGATCAGCCTCCATTTGCACCTTGTTAACTGCTTGCCCAAAAACTGATGATGGATTCTGAGCAGTTTTAAAAACATTCCCTTGATTAAAAGGAGAAGTATTTTGATTCTGGTCTGCAGCAAACACATTTTGGTTTGCTGTTGCAAATATGTTGGAAGGACTTTGGTTTTGGTTTGTTGTGTTATAATTACCATGAGCTGCTGTTGCGAAGATAGATTTTCGATCTGAATTTTGGTTTTGTTGAGCAAATATGTTTCCAGGTGATTGACTTGGGCCAAAAACATGTTGGTTACTGACTTGCGAGAATATTTGCTTTGCGGGATCTGTTGCTGCAGAATTAAATATACTGTTTTGTCCTTGACTGAATATTGATTGAGCATTATTTGCATTTGGACTTGTTAATGGAGATGTTTGAACAGCACTACGGAATATAGAAGATGCAGCATTGTTAGAATTACTGAATGCATTTTGTTGGACATTATTTTGCCCCATATTTGAGAATGGTGAGGAAACAATCTCTCCTTTGTATAGACTCAGTAATACTTTCATTATGTTCACATTTGGTTGCATAAGTTGTTCATATTTTAATCTTGATTCCTTAAACATATTGTTCATGTATGTCACCTGTAATATAAAAGTATTTACTAATACTACAATGGGAAACATACATAAAAATTAGATCATTTTTATAAGTGATAAGCCCCTTGCTATAATTTTAGTAGTGTGAGCTCTCAAAGTGGGGTTCTCCAAATACAAATACATAAAGGTTTTTCCATTTTGGTGGACTTGTCATGACAGCTGTGTGGTTGCACTACTTGCACCACCTTAGTGACACTAACCTCTCAATCATATACTTTAACTTTTTTATATACCCTCACACATATCTTAAAAAGTATGAAAAACCCAAAAGGAAAGTTATGGGCACTGATGCAGAATTATTTTTAATGAACATAAGATCTCATCATAAGTTATACTTACAGCTTGCTCAATATTATTACTACTTTTAGCTTCATAAATAAACAGTCTGGCTTCCTCTGGCGATAAATCCAAAATTCCCGGAAATAATTTTTCTTTGAATGGTGCGTAACATGAGAGAATCCACTGTCCTCCTCGGAGAACTGCTTGTATGTCTGACTGTACCTGCTTGACTACTTGCTCATCAGTGACTATGGTGGCCTGTTGTGGAGTTGGTACCGATTGGGTGGCCTGAGATGGTGGATTTGCTGTAACATAAAATCATGAAGATGATCCTGTGACACACATTATGTTATATAGTGAAGGTTGTGCAAGAGCAATGCACAAATTGATCTTTGTGATTGAATCCAACGATACTGATGGAAAAATTATATTATCAACCAACAACAAAACTTGCAATACGTATTGTTTGTTTAACTTTTCCGTTATAAGACATAATGCGACATTTTATTTGAATTGAATTTAGACATATACTTACCATAATACGTATATTTAGAGCCATAAATATGTTCATATCTACAACTCTTTCCAAAACGACAGTTACCTTGCTGGAAATATTTACAAACAACCATTTTAGAGCGACGTATAATTTACAACAAAAATATTTATGATACTTCACCACACTGAGACTGACATGACTGACATGACATTGACATAACTGAATCTGACCCAAGTGGCAAGCAAGAAGAAGCACTACATAAATAGACAAGCAGTGTTTTTTTTAGGCGGCAAAATAAGTGCGTAATGTCAATTTTATATTATTTTTCAAAACTTGAATTTCTCCGAAGTTTAATGTGTAATTATGGTGGATAATTAACATTAAATGTTCGTGAACGTGTGAGTGCAGGCAAATGATATAAAATTGAAAATCGTGACTTTTTGTGTTCACTCATAAACTCCATCGAAGCCTCAATAAAGTTTCTACCGTTTTATTGGGGTAACTGAACATTATACTTGACACTGGTGAACACAAAAAGTGTGGTGCCATAATACAATCCCATGATGGGAAATATTACCTACTTTATTACTCTAATACTTGACACTGGCAAATACACAAAAAGTGTGGCGCCATAATAATAAAAAAAGAGAAGCAGTGTTGCCTCAGATTATTAATCTGAGAGTCACAGACTAATATGAGATATTAGTATCTGAGAGTGTTGCCTTGCCATGGAGGGAGGGCCCTTGTGTCTTATGTGACGTTTCGTTTCCCGAAATGTTACATTTTTGCTGCAAAAGCTACATTACTGATTTCCGCGTTTTTGGGTACGGTCGATTCGGAAGTCGAAAACAAATTGAAATTGATATCAGCACAACGGAATCTATACCTAATGCCTAATGGTGTATTCTTATGATAAAACAGTCTTAGTAGTTCGCAGCGCCATCTTCACTGTTGTTACTATTTAGTCTAACACCTGTAACGTCCGCTGCATATGCAGTGAGAAAAATTAGGCAGATCACTAATATAGCTACAGCCAGACTCGTGTACTTTGCCTACTTTCACAGCATTATGTCATACGGTATTCTACTATGGGGATCAGCTGCAGACGCACTCTGATCCATACAACACGACAGGTCTTATAACGGATTTATAGATTTTGCCCTTCAGCTTGAGAGGCATCCGTCTATCACAGGTTGTTCCCGTGACCTGTCACCATTTCATCCAACCTGAGTTGATTCGACGTGTAACGTCCCGGTCAATTCCGCCATCGCTTTGCACAAGTGACCCAAGATACCTAAAGTCGGATAGTCTACCATATAGTTTATAGATAGAAACGACGGAAGCCCAATTGTGAGACACCTTGTGGGGAATACTTTGTCGCTAGCCACATATACCTAAGTACTCACATAGTTTATAAGAAATTGTAATTACTAACACCAAAAAATGGATCTTGTTGTCTGTTAAATAAATGATATATATATATATATATATAGTTTATTTATTATCTAGAAATGACACCGGGTTCTCAAATAACGTGAATCTTCGTATATAGTCGACTTTGGTTAAACTTGGACATCCTTCAACGTCCTCACATCTTGTTATCGCAATATTGTACCAGTGAAGTTTGTAATTTATTTATTTATAAGTGTCTCCATGGAGTTTCTTGCCGGATTCTTCTCCATAGGATCGACCTTTTGGAACCGTGCAACTAGAATCATAACGTTTCAAAAACGCTTGTAAAAGCTTATTTGAAATAAAAACATTTGAACTTGAACTTGAACCTAACGTAGGTATTACAAACTCGTGAAGTGGGAAGCACACGCTTGAGCAAAATCAAGTTTTAATAAATCCGGTATATGACTACCATTGTCACCTTGCGAGGTTTTCAGCAAATAGGTAAAAAACTAATTTCTTTACATATTTGTTTTTAAACTAAAGTAATACTGAAGAAGATTTTTTGTCATTATTTGTGAAAACTATTTTACTGTAAACAAAAACCAAGAACCTCTATCATGAGGTGTTATTGTCATTATTTTCCGAGTGAAAGAGAGGGATGCTACTATACAGATTAAATAGCCCTATCCCATTCTCACAACCTAAAGATGATGGCGATAACACGTCGTAATACAGCCCCAGGTAAACTCCCACCCCGAACATCATAAACGTGCAGTACCAATTTTGGACGTACATATTAAACGTTTTTCATTACATTAAAATATACATGTAAGCTGATCATTTTTCTTATAAATATTCTGGGACATTTTTACACAGCACCATCTAGTCCCAAACTAAGCAAAGCTTGTATTATGGGTACTAGACAATGGATATAATACTTATATACTTTTTTTTTGTAAATACATACTTATAATACATAAGAAACACCCAGACGAACACAAACACTTATATTCATCACATAATTTTTTGTGTCCTGTGGGAATCGAACCCTCATGGTCAGCAGTCCGGTACTCGAACCGCTAAACCACAGAGGCCGTCAAACTTGAATTTACTTGAATGTTCGCGAGTATCAGATTAAGAGTAACTTTATTACAGTATCTAAATGTTCTGAATCATAATAACATTCAATATTTTAGTTATCCCAATAAAATGTTGATTTGTGCAGTAGTACACTTTAATATACATCGTGTTTTTCCAGGCGCAACTACCGTATTTTCACGGAACATAAAAAACATCTGTGCGTATATTCTTAGAAACTACTGTTTTCTAAATGAAATCACCTTCGGCTAGAATAGGAAGTTTTGAACATGACAACACTGATGTCAGTGTCACCTGTCGGCTGTCACACGAAATCAAAATATGAGATCGAGATGAGTTCAAACTTTCTGCCACAAGGAAAAAAGAAGAAGAAGAGTTCAAACTTTCAAACCTATAAAACATCCACAAAGTACATTAAACTGAAAATCTGTAATTTGTGTAATATGTAGGTAGGTACTGTATTTTGTTTTGTAAAATCGAAAACTTCAGCAGTTTATCGATACTTTTTAGACTTCGAAGAGAGAATTAAAATAGCGAATTAAACAATTATAAGTAACGAACGACATAGGTTTAATAATAATTTTATATTTAACTTTAATAATTTTTACAGATAAACCAAAAATGGATCAAATTAATATTTTTATAATTCTAATGTTATTTGCTGTTGGTGTCACTCTTGGTAAGTTGATGAACTTTGAATATAATATGTTTTAAAAATAATTTAATATGCCTCAACAGAAAACTTTT
The DNA here is from genome assembly GCA_947256265.1 of Acronicta leporina. Lineage (NCBI taxonomy): Eukaryota > Metazoa > Arthropoda > Insecta > Lepidoptera > Noctuidae > Acronicta > Acronicta leporina. Next base: position 14,115,938 of record OX366526.1, on the reverse strand, counting down.
ATGACAGAAAGATGTATATCTTAAGTAATTCTCTGCCCACAACAGTGTTTAATTACTTAGGTACTTATTTAATAACATAATTTTAAAAGATTAGACTACCTACTGATTTACACATTGAAGTGTTCAAATGGGAGTCTAAAAGGTCATCAAAAAGAATGAGTCTTAGGGACTGTCCCCACCATACAGCTGCGGTATTGCCACTGTTAAAAAAACTAATAATAATAAACTATGATTAAATTGTGGTTCATGGGGAATTTTTATGCCTCATCAGCCTAGTGGTCTTGAAAATGACTGGCAGCTATGCTAGAGGTCCTGGGTTCAATTTCCAGGTTGGGCTAAGTGTTATTGGGCTTATGAATGAAATTCTAAGTAGCAGGTCGGAGCTTGGGATTTGTGCCTGTTTAATAGCAATAGCTTGCCCACTATTACATGAGGGTCATGTTTAAATAGTACTATTATAAAATCATAAAGAAACTGTGTCTGTACATTGAAGATATTTAAAAAGTGAGTTGGGATATTTAAACATCTCCGAACCCATTAATAAAATTTTTGTCTGTTGGTCCATTTTGTATGGGTTGGCTAAAAACGACCGAATAGATTTTAATTTTGTTATCTCTGTTAGAAAGCATAATTATGCTCTAACAAAAAAATTTGTAAACTTCAATTGTTTATTCATTATCTCAATTAATTGAATGGATCCTTATAGAGAAAAGATAGAAGTGATCATCCCTGTTGGTGTTTAATAAAATTATTTTTGGTATCCATTTTTAATTTATCGCAAAGCCGCAGGCATAAGCTAGTATCATAGTAAATCTAAATGATTAGAAGATATAAAAGAAATATATATGTTCTCTGCTAAACTAACCTTACACATAATTTGGAATAGTATATGCACATATTATAGTGCTTTTTGAATCAGCTTTTAGCGGTTTGTATTGTTATGCCAAGAACGGTCCTACTTTTAGTGATGCTAAACAATTAGCTGAAATGAAGTTGCTTCAAGCAGCTGTTGAAACTAGGAAACAGATGTAGAAAGTTCACAGTGTTAGAAATTATATTTATTTCTGCAAATGGATGTTTAAAAAAATATTGAATTTAATAAAATTACCTGTATCAAATTTCTGAAGTGATTGCTGATCGTGTGCCCGTGTCGGGTCACACACTGCAGTGAGAATAAACAGTCTGTAGTTCTTTAATAATAAAACTTTGAAGTATTGCTAGTACATTATGGTATCCAAAACTGTCAAATTTCTTCAATCGATTTTCAATTTAAGCTCCAAACAATAGAGTCTAGTACCCATTGGGGAAATTTGAAAGTTCGTGTTAACTTGTGCTGGCGACTGTACTTGAAAGGCCAACCAAATTATTCCGTATTTGACAGACTCCTTTATGTAGACATTTAATGTATATTTCCATTTGTTCAGTTTTTTTTTTTTTTTAAAGTTTACTAGCAATGTGAGTCACACTGAACTGAGTTACATGGAACAAGTTAATCATTGTGTCCTGGACTCGCTGTGACTAAGCATGTCGCCGAAAAAAGCAATCGTCGCTTTAACAGTAACTCTATTGTTTGTTGTAGGATCACAAACATTGGACCTCGATGATAAGCACAAGTGGATCTTAACTTTAGGTGAGTGATAGATATTGTTATTTTACTTATGTATATTTATTTAATTCAAATATAATGTTTTAATACTTTTAAAACCGTGATAGCCTAGTGATAAGACCATTGGACTGCCAAGTCAAAGGTCTCGAGTTCAAATCCAAGGCACGCAACTCTGACTTTTCGAAGTTATGTGCGTATTAATAGTTAATTATAACGTGCTTAAACGGTGAAGGAAAACATCGTGAGGAAACCTGCACGTCTGAGAGACTTTCTCGACGGCGTGTGAAGTCTGCCAACCCGCATTAGGCAAGCGTGGTGGACTATAGCCTAATCCCTCTTATTGTGAGAGGAGACCCGTTCCCAGCAGTGGGACATATAATGGGTTGATTATGTTAGGTAATACTTTTAAAAGTACAAAAATAAATGTCAATAAAGTTATTTTAGTGAAGAAAAAATTCGACTTGCGGGCAGGATTTGAACCTGCGTCTTCTGCTTAGATACAACACACGCTATGACCACTAAGCCACTGCGAGGCCCCAAATGATCACCGAACCCATCATGGAGCGAGCCTTTTCTTTACCTTTTTCTTAATGCGATAGTCTGGCCACAACTCGAAGATACCTGCGACTTGTTAGCGTCGGTTGATCAATTTTGAAACGATACTGGGAGAGTCATGCATGAATGAGCCAGCTCGACCGGAGTGATATACTACTACACAGCCTCACAGAAAATCGGCGTGAAACAAAGTTTACGTTGTGTTTCACCGAGTGAGTGAGGATACAGGAGGCCCAAACCCTTCTAAAAAGCCAGCAACGCACCTGTGACTCCTGTGGTGTTGAGCGGCGTTAATTGCTTACCATCAGGCGTTTTGCCCCCCCTATTTAATAAAAAATAGACGTTTGTAAACGTCGAATGATCAATTTGTACCTATTTGTTGATCAATAAACTGTTAAGCTTATCAATGATTTTGATGATTATTTTTTTCAAATGTTATTTTTATTTTTACAGCACGATACATAATTTATATCTTAACTGTGCAAGGAACGAAAGGGTTAAGCGTGATAACTTACGATGTGTTGCACAAGAAACGTGGTTTGGACGTGCGACTGCTTAAAGATATCAATGTGCTTCAAATAATCATGTATATTGCTTCTATCGGCGTTTTAATTAGCAACGAACAGAAGTTCTTTGCCGAAGACTTCCCTCTGATTTTTATTGCCTGCCTAATTGTGGAATATCCAGAACTTGTAAGTTTATTTTTAAATACAATTATTATTGTGTAGCTGTGTTCAAGTGTAGGTTCTTATAGTGAAGTAGGTATTAGGCTTCGTAGGCTACCAACAAAAGTAACATAACATACCATCACGCAGAGGTACTTATGCACACCCGCGGATAACCGCGGGTGTGCATAAGTACCTCTGCCCCCTACATTGGACCTAAGCATAAGCTTAGGTCCAATGTAGGTAGTAGGGGGCAAGCCTATTAGGTACCATTCACCGGGCACAAGTCCAAAGTCCGAGCTGCCTTTGAGAATTTCATAGAATAACTCAATAACACCTTGCTCGACCTGGGACTCGAACTCGGGACCTCAAGCGTAGCAGTCGCGCTCGGGACCGCCAGACTAACGAGGTACAAAGAAAAACTTGTAGAGAAACATAAATTAAAATTATGCCTTTTTCTAACAAATAGGTAATTATTACAAACACATATTCAAGTAATCACGGCTACACATAAAGCTATACATATTATGTATAGTTTGCCCGTCGTAGCGTCCTTATTCCGTTGTAATAGTGATCATTTTTGATCATCATCACCACTTTAATACAATGCGCTATGGTGTATAAAATCTTTACTGTGGGAGAGCCATGCTTCGGCACGAATGGACCGGAGTGATACCACGGCCTCTTTTATTGCTTCCCAATTTCTCGAGCAAAATAATCTCACAGTGTCACAATTTTCAGGACGCCAAATCAAAATTACCTGCTAATTATGGAGTAGGGATGGCTTGTAACTTCTACGAAGGTTACCTCATGAACGTGATACCATCGGACGGGGGGAGGTTCGGGGGCTTTGTGCAGAACATACACGCGTTCGAGTCGCGCCAGGGCGTCGTGGTGCCGGTCAAGAAGCTGTTCCTCGTCATCACCAAGTCTCTATACAGCCCGCCCGACTTGGAGCTGTTCAATAAAGCGGACAGGGATGACCTTCCGAAGCTGGAAGCTTGCACGGTGAGACATTACATGATATTGAGATTGAGGCCGGCCCTAGTACCGATCGTTAGGTAGTGTCACTATGGAAGTTACTAGGTAACTAACCATCGTGTGCCTAGCCTACACACACGGGGCGAATCAACCGTAGTTATTCATGGAAGAAGACCTGTATCCGTGTACAAGCAGCCTGAGTAGTCAAAAGTATAAGTAAATGCCAAAAAAACATAACTTGCAAAAAACCAAGTCTCGCAACTCAGTTCTTCTATCGTAAAAAGTTGTGAGATCCATGTAATACCAACTCGGTCAATTTATTCAGCCCCTAGTTACGGGTCCTACGTAATTAGCTAACCTAACAACATCTTATGGTGATCATATCAATATTAAAAATCATTTATGTTTTAAATGATTTTATGTTTGAAGCGGCGCTAGCCTAATGGCTAGGGCGTCGGACTTGCGATCATGTGGTTGCCGGTTCGAACCCCACCCATCGCACTACCGACGTGAACCCACTCGTAACACAAGCATTTAGCTTAGCACGAGGGGTTGACAAGAATACTAGTAATGTGTGACCCACATTGCTAGTAAGCTTTTTTAAAAAACAAAAACAAATAAATAGATTGACTTGGCAATTCAGTCCTCTAGTTTAATCCACAACAAAGTTATAGGGGCTCGAAATTCGGCTGAACTGCTTCGAGAAAAGGTTGGTACGGCCGTGCCGCTTGTTTTTGCTCGACTTGGGGGGATACTAGACACTAAATTAACAACGTGTAGGATTTATTATTCTTCCTGTAAAGAAACATTAGTTCCTTAACGCGTATACTAATGATACAAAATTTACGTTGATTATGACAAGCTTAAGCGTAAGCGTACTAAGAATTAAAAAAATGCATAACACCAAGACCAGGAACAACTATCAATAGGACATATATTATTTGTAACGCGCGGGGGACCAAATCCGCGACCTCTACAGTAGCAACCAACACTGTTCGACCACTGCGCTAACAAAGTCCTTACTTGCTATTATTATGAGCTTACAATAACATCTCAAGGAGGTCGTATTATATGAAAATTCACAAACAATAACATCCGGCTAATTATAACGGGCCGGGTGCTCGCCTCGTTTGTTTGTTGCTTTACGACTTCAATATCAGACTACAGAAAAATGTTTTTTTTTTTTTTTTATAAAGCTTACTAGCAATGTGGGTCACACATTACTAGTATTCTTGTTAACCCCTCGTGCTAAGCTAAATGCTTGTGTTACGAGTGGGTTCACGTCGGTAGTGCAATGGGTGGGGTTCGAACCGGCAACCACATGATCGCAAGTCCGACGCCCTAGCCATTAGGCTACCGCCGCTTAAGTTTTATTATCAGTGGTTTCTAGGACACTCACCAAAACAACTCATGTTATGGGACCGGCGGTTTACAATAAACTACCGGAGCGTATAGTATGTGCCTCAACTCTTGAGAGTTTTAAGACTCGTCTCAGACGCTGGTTGATCGAGCATGCGTTCTATAGTTATGACGAATTCATGAAATTAAAGCAATAATGTAGTTCTTTGTTATCTTTTGGCTAATCTAAAATCGTACTATAACTGTAAGTAATATGTATAATTATTAAAATCCTGAAAAAAATTAATGACATGTAATTAACGTTACCAATAAACTACTATTGACTATTGACTACAAAAGGGCGAGCTTGCAATGAAACATTTATTCAAAGAAAAAAATTACAAATGTCACGACATTAGGATCCTTTATTCTAATATTCGCTTGGGTCATCAAATCAAATTTCAGTTGGTTTTTCGGTACATTGTGGTAGAGCATGGTTAGGTATGTATGTACCTATAATAATACCACAATTCAAGGTTCAAGGCAATAGTCATTAATATTATAAATATCTGTAGGTACATTATTCACAACTGTCAATTAATCCTTCGGTTAGTTATCGTTATCATTACTGGATGTAGCCATATGCGTTAATTTGACTGTAGGCAGTTTTTGGCAATTATGAAGTTATTACGATTTTTAAGCGCTCAGTTGTGAATATTGTTGTATGGAAAATATCGCGATAACTACTGCCATGATCCTAGAATGTGCTAAAGACCTACAAATTGAAAAACAAAAAATATTAATTTCGCTATATCGTATATCTCTAATTTCTGAACATAACATACCATTCCATCACGCCTGTATTCCCCGAACGATTAGGTAGAGGCGTACTAATGCCAACCACTACGCAAGAAGTTTATGTCCACGTAATAGGGGCGAGCCTATTGCCATTAACCGGGAACAAATTCCAAATTTCGAGCTTCTACTGTGACTTGCATAGTAAATCTCAATAACACTGCTCGGAATTCAACCCAAGACTCTAACGTAGAAGTCGCGCTCAGGACCACTAGGCTAATAAGGCAAGTTTCTGAGCAAGGACCAAACGAGGTATTAATGAACAGGTTGATATGTACCAAGAAATATATATCTAATTCCCAGACGCCTATTCCCGATGATGCTATGTTCCAGTCGCTGGATGATGTGGAAAAAGATGTGGCCGGAGTTAAAAACCGCAGTTACAAGAACTCTGCGTACAAGATCTATCGACCCCACGGCCGGCCCGTGTGTCTGGTGGCCGAGTGCGTCACACCGCTGCACACGCTTCACCGGGTGCTGGAGAACCGGGACCTGTATGAAGGTAGGCGAGGACATGGACTACGGTATTATAAAAAAAAACGGAAAAGAACACACTTGTTACTTGCACCAATATTCATAACATTCCTGAACATTAGGGCCATACTACACGGGCGGTTCTCCCGCAGCGGGAATCCGCTTCTAAACCGCAATAGACACAATTTAGTATGGAAGTTGTTAGCTACATACTAGGTACACTGCGCGGTTTCCCATCGCGGTTCACAGGCGGGGGAAATACGACCGCCTCATGCTGCGTGAAACCGCCGCTGATAACCTTGTTCTGCATGTGTGATCTTCGCATGTTTGCATGATCGCATCTTGTTTCTTGATACGTTGGCTTACAATTGATAGAAGTTCATAGACACACTGTCGTAAGAGAACTCATGAGGGTTATCGCGGTTTGCACTGAACATTGAATGAAATATTCCCGAAGTTAAACGATTACTTAACACTGGTTCTACCCGGACATTGAGCTTTACTTATTTTTTCGGCACCAATGGGCCGGCTCGACCGGAATGATACCACGGCCTCACAGAAAACCGGCGTGAAACAACGCTTGCGTTGTGTTTCGTCGAGTGAGTGAGGTTACCGGTTAAAAGGCGGGCAACACACTTGTGACTCCTCTGGTGTTGAGGGTGTCCATGGGTGGCGGTTATCGCTTACCATCAGGGGAACCGTTATAATAGATCCGATCCCATAAAAACAAAATAGAGCTGCAAGCGCAGTTATCATTGGCGGATCCATGTTGAAATATACAAAAGATTGCGATAAGCCGCGTTCCGTGTAGTTTGATGGTCTGCGGCAGCTTTGTTGAGCGGATTCCCGTGGCGGGAGAACCGCCCGTGTAGTATGGCCCTTATGTGGGATCGAAGAACAAAATTGAACCTGACCACCGGACCAACAAAGAGTTCTTGACAGACGGACAGACGACAAAATGATCTTATATGGGTTCCTTTTTCCTTTCGAGGTACCGAACCCTAGAAATACGCACAAAATATAGGTATTTATTGACAGCTGTATGCAGCCCGCGGATAGGATTTTGATTTTGAACACATTAAACACTATAATACAGTTGGCGCAAAGTAACTTGAACCAAAATGGTGCATGCGCAGTAGTCGATTTTTAGTACATTTTACACGGAAATGCACTGCGCTAACTTTCCCCCTCTCCGTTAGTTTTGGGTCAAGTTATTTTGCGCGAACTATACACTTGTTATGTAGGTACATTTTCAATATACATCTACGCAGAATAAGTACTCATAGTTTCAATAGTTGCTTTTAATTAAGTTGCACAGTTTATTTTCTCGCAGAGCTCGCGGATGTAAACGTGGAGGATGTGTCCCACGAGTTCTGCAGCACGCTCACCAAGATCCTGGCTAAAAGCTCCGAATGCAGGGACAAGATCGAACTAGTTTTCTACGATGGTAAGCTTCTAAGTTCTTGATGTCTCTTCGATTATAGAGAGCCCATAAAGTATCAGAAAGATCGTTTTCACTTAAAGTAATGAAGAAACGGTGAAAAAGTACCTAGGTAGTTAGGTCTAATTTTTGGGGAAAATATTTTGGATCATGATTGTTTTCACGTATGTACACGTAAAAATGGGTAGGACGTTCCCTAACCATCATTAGGCCTTATTATGTTTGGCACCCAGGGAAAGTGTCGCTGCCACCGCAGGTATTGCCATTTCAGTTTCCTCGTTTTTTGGGTATTTATTTTTACTTGTAAAGTGGAAACTATTATATAAATAGAAACAGGAGAATATAACTGTACCTTCACGGGTCGGTCAGGGTTTCCCCTACCTAGATTATTTTTGTTAGTACCTAAACCATTTTATTTCACAATTTCAGATTTAGATCCTGAATCAAACCTAGCCGATGTGTTGCTAGACAAAATACGTCAACTAGCACCGAACTTTGAAGAATTAATCAGTGTTAGAAGATAAAATTATTGTCTACTAAAGTTGTCATTATCATATTATTATAGATACGTAAAGGCCTAAGATTAATATTGGACAAAAAATATTATATTTTTATACAATAAAATAAAATAGAATAAAAATAAAATCCTTGAAAGCTTTTATTTTGGTATGCTACTTAATAAATTAGTATTTTATATTGCGTGAATCATGGCATTGACATGTCGTTGTACACTCCAGCCCTCCAGGATGCACACTGAGAGTACCTGGCTACCCAAAATTACTATCTTACCATCGCATGCGCAGTTGCGGATTTGTAGAACGATTATAATTATCATCTGTCAAAATGAAGTTGTGAAGCGTCAATCTTCAGTATTCTTCGTATGGATCAAACGGATTCAACTGTTTGACTAAAACCTCGACACGTCAAAAGCGATTTCTGTGGCCACAGGACATTATGAACAGCGCTTATCAGTACGCGGAACTGGGTGCAATGATGTGCTACGCCCACAGGGGGATTCACTTTTTTTTAAAGCTTTGACTTCGACGCGACCTACATTCGCTCGGGTCGCTTTTAACTAGTATTCTTGTTAGTCCGATCACGTATTCACGGATTTCATCCTCAATGACAACTTAGTTCCATCACTGAGTTACAGATTTTAATACAGATCTCTTTGTGATTTTTCTGCATTTTTCATGCTAAGATTTTAAAGTTATTTTAGTGAAGGAAAAATTCGACTCGCAGGCAGGATTCGAACCTGCGTCGTGTGGCTGGGTACGCCAGACGCTCTGACCTCTAAGCCACCGCGAGTCCCACCTGCCATGTCGAAATTTGCATTCCCCACCTTCACATTCTGAACTTACATCTTAAAGGTGACGTCAGTAACATCTATTGAAAGGCAAGTTACTTTGCCTTTCAACCGACATGACATACCTTACGGTTAGTTCTATGTCGTACGATGCTACCATACCTAATAACTATCTTTTTGTGATTTTTCTGCATTAAATCACTAAAATAACTTTTATTACACAGCTAAAAGACCTTTACCCATAACCAAATTTTTTGTTTACAGAATTTTTTTCAAATGTCAAAAACTTTCAATAGCTTTGTGACATGAAAGAGTGATGTTTACGATTTGCACTTGTTTTTTATTCGAAAAATATGGCTTTTCGACGGGAATGGACGCTTTTGTTTCTTACAAATTAATTACTGCAAAATATATCGTTAAGTTAATTGGACCGTAATCACACAAATCACTTTAAATAATAAGTTCAGAATTTTATCTTTTGTACTTACAAAACTTTGTGGTTAGTAATAATACGATAAAGTTTGTAGTTCACATGTCTAATGTGGACTACAGAAAGAATTATATACATTGGGTCTGAGGTCTGAGTAGCCTAGCGGCAGGGATAATTTTTTACAGACAGATGTTTTTAATTTTTTATCTATTGACTTGAATACCTATCACTGCAAATGAGACTGATTAGGGCTTACAATATATAGTCCAAATAGTTTTTTTATTATTGAATGTGGTTATAGCAGTGAACATTTATTACCTACTTACTTACTTATTTTTTATAGACACCCAAAAATGGATCAAGTACATATTTATTTAATGCAAATATTATTTGTTGGTGGCATTACATATGGTAAGTTATTTGTTTATACTTTAAATGTCCTAAAAATATTTTTTTCTTTACTATAGATTCATAGATTTCTATGGTGTCGGATTATTGGACAGACTATCCTTATTTATGATTTTCTGCCATACAGCCTCATTGGGGCGCTCCGGAATAGGAAGTAAGAAAATATGCAATTTTATGACAAGATCAAAATATTTACCTACCTATTTGTTTGTTTACATACTAGATACATACTTTAACATATGTTGCGATGCATCTAAAATGCAAATCCAAAAAAAACTAAAATGTGAAATCTAAAAATTAATACTTACAGTAGTTTTATTATTATTTGTGATATTGTACCTATTACTAATTTTATTGTGTGTTAGCTTAGATTATTTTTTATGTAAATTATTATTAAACTACTATACATATAATTTGTATGCCTATCTGGCAGGACATAGAGCACATTATGTATTATATTTCTTCATGTAATATCTTTTCTAACTTATGTACACGAAATAAATTAATTTGAATTTTGAGTAGGTATCATTCTCATGAGGAGGTGAGAACATAATATTAATTTTGCAAAAATTCATGACAAAGCCATAGTTTTGCTGAATGTGAATGAACTTCATTGTTACTGATTAAAATTTAAAAGCTCAGTGGTTTGTCTTGTTCAGTATAATAAACAATCTCGACCTCCTGTGCTACCAAGAAGTACAGTCAACATAAAAGTTTTTAAATCAATTTATGAAAAAAAAAATGTTAGTCATAAATCTTTGACTATCTATCCCTGGACAAGTGACGCGCCTAATTCTATGAACAAAAAAGTCTGTCACTTTTGGTGCGGGGGGAGGAAACACTACATGGACATTGCTGCACACATACTCAAAATCATTTTGTATCGCCACGAACTCACACATATTAAATTCTTCACCACTAACACAATTTACGCACACATAGAGGTCAAATACGTCAACATACAAGAATTGACGACAATACGAACGTATAATACAATAAAAATAATTAGGAAGCTACTATGTCGATACTTTATATCGATAGATTATTTTAGGAAGAATGGAGAAAAACGTAACAACATCACAAATTATTTTTATAAGTAATTATTTATTTGCAAAATTAAAATCATCCATACACACCTTTTTAATATCTTGCGTCATAATTATTTTCAATGCAATGCTCTCATTGCATGTTAATGAAATACAAAACAAAGGAACTGTTTAGGTATAGATAAATAGGTGTAACATACTATTTAATTGGAAAATAAACGCACGGGTGAGAGAAATCTCAAACTTTTCGAAATACATATTCTATAGCCTATGTTAATCTTGAATAATGTAGCATTCAAATGGTGACAGAATTTTCGAAATCGGGCTAGTAGTTTTTGAGTTTATTTGTTACATACATTGATACATACAAATCTTTCCTCTTTATAATATTAGTATAGATAGAGCGGATATTGGGGACGTTATGTTACAAATACTTTGATACCAATTAGTTTGATTCTTTCATTTTGATTTTTTCTTTTCTTTGCCAGGCTGATATATTAGGAATAACACTAGACAGAGCATTTTGTTTCCCACGAGATATAAGTAGGAGTAAATACGATTTTGTTCATTATGTCGCGCGTTAATATGAACAGAAGCGCTATGCTAGAGGTCCTGGGTTCGATTCCCCGGTCGAGCAATGTGTTATTGGAGTTTTTCTATAAAATTAAGGGTTGATGCCCGATTAATGGCAATAGGCTCGCCCCCTAAGTACGCATCTGTCTAACCCTTCGGGGAATAAAGACGTGATGGTATGTCGTGTTCCGTACTCTCGTTATTTCTTTGAGCCGGATATCGAAAAAAGAAAATAATGTGTTTGAAGAAACACCCCGAGAGGCAGGGCATAGTGGAATTGAATAACTCACTTACAATTGGAGCTGCCCAACTGGGGAAACACCTACACTTTGCAGAAAATAGTAGCGAAATAACATAGCACTGTACTACTAGTATTCTATTATCTGTGACTGTACTATGTTGTGTTCCTAACGGTGAGCAAGATCGCCAGAGCTCCGCGAGGAAGCGTTATGTTGGCAGTGGGGGTACCGGTGTTGTGGGTTGTCTACCGGGTGTGAAAAGATTTTTACAGGTTCGGCAACGGGCGAGTGATACCCCAGGTGTTGCAAGCGTTCATATAATAGGGTAAATTAACACTATATATACACTTACCATCAGGCGGGACATGTGCTGGTTTTCCACCTAAGCGGTAAAAGAAACCCCAGACCTTCTAACCATACCATACATAAATATGTTAATTTATAAATTCTTTTGTCAACAAATTTATCCGCAACGGCTTAAGCTATTATTTATCAATCACACCTATATCATTTTAAATGAAGGTCTTTTGTAGATCTGAAAAAGTAACAAATAAAATATCTAATACTGGATATCAAAAATAATCAATAATCTTAGTTACGTCATTTCCAAAAATGTTATTTTATTAAAATATAGTGATATCATAAATTCATGATATTCATCTTTAGTGATCTTTAGCAATTATTATAATTTGGTCTTACATTGAACACGAAAATAATATCGATATCGATTCGAAATCGTAAACAAACACTATCACATCATTAATTAAAATGACAAAACAAAAGAGGGACATAGTCTCGCTACACTTTTTAAAATTCGAGTTTTATGCATTATGTAATAATATATATAAGGCCTATAATTGCCAAAAAACGGTAATTCTGCATTAAGACCTATAATTGGAAATCAGAAATGGTGACATCCTATTGGATGATATATAATTGAAATCAAAAAATGACATTTTGATGGATATTTCAAATTTAAATCTTACGTGTATTAGCAGAAGGCTGATATTGTTAGTAAAAAAAATTTGCTAGTCTCGTGGGGAGTGCGGATAGTCTCGTGGGGAGTGCGGGTAGTCTCGTGGGGAGTGCATGCTTGAACTAAACGATTATTTTATACTCGATTATTGAACCGGTAACGTCCTAGATCTTTATTAATAAATTGTATTATGTGATTTAAATAGAAATAAATGAACTTTAATACTTACATACGGAAAATAACTTCATCTTTAACTAAATAAGATATTAGATATTTTTTTGCATACATTAACTGCACGTATATCGGTATTTACACGGAGCATTTATGATGACCTTACTGAGCGGAAACGATTCTGTTAATGAAAAATCGATTTCGGAAACAGTTTTGATAAACGCGTTAGATTTTTTAATCCACTACCTTGACAGAGGGGAATGATCATGAGAGGCGGGTCCTTATAGATAGATAGTCAAAGTCATAAATCTATAAATTACATATTTTAATGTACAAATTTAATGGTTTTGGAATATTATTATAATATTCCAAACTACATAAAATACTTACATATATGCTTACACAACATCTAATTTAAAAACTATTTTCATAATAAGATATTATTCTTTTATGGTTTACTATCAAGCAGAATTTTTCTTGAAATGAAAGATTGTCTTATACTTTTCATATTGTAAAAGCTTGACCATAACTTTATAATAGCCAAGCAACTTAATGTTAATTGTTTTGTTGACTGTACATAATGTAGAGTAGCTTATTATAGAGTGTACATATGGCTAGCTGTAGAGTGGTGTATTACTCTCTGGCAGAAACAAGGGAGGATCAAATTTCTGCCTTATTAGTTTAGTTTGTCCAGTTAGGCCTCTGTAGCCAGAGTGATTCTGCAGTCATACAGTGCACTAGCATGGTTTCTATAAAACTAATTGTAATTGTCGCTTGTACAGTGATGCTATTGTTTGTTATAGGGTCACAGAGCTGGGATTTCAAAAATAAGCACAATTGGGCAATCAGTATAGGTGAGTACAAAAGTATTAGTAAAAACTAAATAATAAGTATTAGTATTTTGTACTTGGTAAGCTGCTTTTTTAAAATAAGGACTTACATAATTTATCGGTCAAATATTTAATTTTGAATGACCAAAACCTACTCGAATGTAGATTTATTTCCTTATTATTTTCAACCATGTAGTGTAAAAATAAAACCTTGCGGGTGCTTTTCTGTTCGGGAATCAAATGTATAACCCGTAGTGCAGAAGCCGATTATTAGACCAATTGGCCAATCAAACATACATAATTTAGTGATAGTATTTTACTACTTAACTGATAATGTAAAAAAAGCTTGATTTATATGATAAATGATATTTATTTCTGTAAATAGATCTTTTAAAGACACTTTTACAAGTCAATGTTTTACATTTTTTTTAAATAGATGGCGCCGGCATTTCCTAACTGACGACCTCTGAGAAGAAACACCGAAACAAACTCAGAGAATCATGGTCTCTTTTAAAGTCCAGACAATAATAGTTGATATTACAAGAATAATATTATTAGATATTATGCGAGTGTTACGATGTAGGGCAATATCTGGACAGGCCTTTTGAAGAAAGAGCCATAGCAGCTTTGAGTTGACCTGTCCTAACTGACGGCACGCATACATCAGGCATCGTGTAGCTCAACCATTATTTAGGGAGCTCAACGACCTGTCGCACGACGATACCAGATCAGCAAGACATTTGCGTAGGTCATGTAAAATACTCAAAGCTGTCAGAAAACGTGAATATAAATTTATGTTAGGTAATGTTTAGAGTGTTCCGAAAATACATAGGTATTTGTCTATATTTCCAGCTCGTTACGTCATATATGTATTAGCGGTACGAGGTGCTAAGGGCGCATGCGTGGCGGTGTACGACTCGGTTCGTCACAAACGAGCTCTAGATTCTCGACTCATGCGCAAGCTCAACAGGCACCACGTGATGCTGTTCCTCGCAAGCATCGCATACTTACTGTTCAACGATCAGGGGATAATTGATGGGAATTTCCCTTTGTATTTCCTCGCCAGCTTGCTTGCTAATTATCCGGAAATCGTAAGTGATTTTTTATTTTACATGTAACATAACTTACCATCACGCCTGTATTCCCCGAAGGGTTAGGTAGAGGTGTACTAATGTACACCCACAGTACGCCGGTATGTTCATATTCATATTCATTTATTGCGTTCCATAATGTACAAAAAATGTTTTAGGTCCCATGTAATAGGGGGCGAGCCCATTGCCATTAACCGGGCACAAATTCCTAACTCCGAGCTGCTACTGGGAATTTCATAGAAAAACCCAATAACACTGCTCGACCTGGGAATCGAACCCAGAACCTCTAGCGTAGCAGTCGCGGGACCATTGATACATGTAAGCATAAATTGCAAGTAAAATATTTCATATCTCGACTCGGTTATCGAAAGCCAAGGCATTCCACTGCACCGTATTGCCAATTGCCGGGCGTCGTTCGTCGTTGGTTTATGAATATACTTACCTTAACTATTTGCCGTTTCGTTCGCATCTGAGAGGGCGTTTCGAGACAAAAGTCCTAAGGCTGTCCTTCTCCAAGGTCCCATTTATCTCTATTCCAAAATTCTTAAAAAATGATGGGACGGTTTAGGTGTAAAAAGATTACAGAGACAAAGAAGACAGACAGACTGGAGATAGGTACTTTCGCATTTATATTAGTGTAGATTGTATATTAAAAAGTGATATTAGAATATTTACTTGTTTTATGCGTTGATTTTAAATTTTCTATAAAAAAGTGGCCCCTTTTTAGGTAAAATCATCTAGGATAACGGTGAACTATGGCGTCGGGATGGCGTGCAGCTACTTCGAAGGCTACCTGGTCCACGTGCTACCGTCTGATGGCGCCAAGTTCTTCGGCTTCGAGGAGAACATCCGAGCATACGAGGCCAGTCAGGGGGTCGTGTTTCCGGTCAAAAAACTGTTCGTTATCGTCCCCAAGTCGCTCTACAGTCCACCTGCTCTCAAAGACTTTAATAAGTCTAATAGAGAAGATTTGGCAATACTAGAAGCTTGTAATGTAAGTAAAACAAACATTGCTTGCTACAGTAAAACCACAAATCTTACATGTATCCAGCCCTAGAACTCCCAGCACATTCCATCGTGGGAGAGCTATGCTTCGGCACGAATGGGCCGGCCCGACCGGGGTGATACCACGGCCTCACAGAAAACCGACGTGAAACAACGCTTTTGTTGTGTTTCGCTAAGTGAGTGAGGATACCGGAGGCCCAAACCCTTTTAAAAGGCGGGTAACGCATTTGCGACTCCTTTGGTGTTGCTGGCGGCGGTTATCGCTTACCATCAGGTGTTCCATCTGCTTGTTTACCCCTCTATCCCATAAAAAAAGCTCATTTCTAGCTTTCTAGCTAAGGTATGACAATCTGCCAGCCTTCATTATTCCAGTGTTGTTTTTAATCCCTTATAGCAGTTAGACAAAATAGTCGTAATAGTAATTGTTGCGCTGTTTTAGTCCCTGAGTGAAATAGAAAAAGACGTGGCCGGGGTGAAGAACCGCATCTACAAGAACTCCGCGTACAAGATCTACCGGCGCGGGCGCCGCCCCGTGTGCGTGTGCGCAGAGTGCGGCACGCCGCTGCACACCATGTACAACGTCATGAGGAACCGCCTCCTCTACGAAGGTTGCCAAATCTGTTTATTTGCGTTTTCATAAGAAAACTCAGTGCCGGTTTTAGCAACACCGGCGCCCTGGGCGAGATTTTGATCGGCGCCCCCGCCCCCCAATTGCGATTCAAACCCATACGAAAAACTGTAATAGATAATTATTTAACAGCAACCAAAATCTAGGAATATCTTAATTCTAAATTAACTAAGACCATTTTGGACGACCTCTGTGGTTTTTTGATTCGAATACCGGACTGCTGCCCATGAAGTCGAGGGTTCGATTCCCTCAGGACACAAATATTTATGTGTAATGAATATAGGTGTTTGTGTTCGTTTGGGTGTTTCTTATTTATTATAAGTATGTACAAAAAAAAGTATATAAGTACTATATCCACTGTCTAGTACCATTAGCACAAGCTCTGCTTAGTTTGGGATTAGATGGTGCTGTGTAAAATGTCGCATAATATTTATTTTTAATCACGAAATCTGAGACAAAATCTTGAAATTTGGTGAGTAGTTTTTTTATATGGTATAGACAGCACTTTGGGAATTTACCATGGGATTGGGAAAAATTAGATGAACATAGGTAAAATCGCGAGGAATAGTTCTTTAATAAGTGTGAGTCCGTCTGTTTTTTTATAATAACCAATTGTTGCTTTTCTTTTCTTTAATTCAGTAACGCCTTTTTTATTTTTGAAAGGCTTACGCTTGACTTTTATTTCCCTGAAGTTAAGCGATTCCCTTGTAATTTAAAGACACTATATACAGACTGTCTTTTTTATGAGATAGGGGGGCAAACGAGAAGACGGATCGCCTGATGGTAAGCCATTACCGTCGCCCATGCACACCCTTAACACCAAAGGAGTCACAAGTGCGTTGCCCGCCTTCTAACATTGCAACATAACCGCCTTGAAATCCGGCCGTGGTATCATTCCGGTCGAGCCGGCCCATTCGTGCCGAAGCATGGCTTTCCCACGGTGAAACGCCTAGGCCCGGAACAAATACATGTAGGCCGTACAAAAATACAATGCATTTATGTTTCGTGCGGGAATCGAACTTGCGACGGTAGATAACACAGAAGCTGATTACTGAACCAACTGATCTTTAAACTGATAATTAATCCATTTTCAGAGCTGGCCGATTTGAACCAAGAGGAAGTCGTGGCAGAGTTCTTAAGCGCTCTGCGTAAGATTATAGCAAGGAGTCCCGAGTGTAGGGGCAAGTGTGAGCTCATTTATTTTGATGGTAAGCAGTTCCACTACAGGTTGGAAGCTCTAGTGTTAGTTTTTTTTCACCATCTCGATTTTAATCATCGACCCCGTTCGTCGTTGAACGTGAACAGGAAAATGTAGATGTGCGTACAAACAGACGGAGACAAATCTTTGACTTCTATTGCTCAAAACCCCTCTCATATTATTTTTATTCCAAAAACTAGTATGTAAGTATATAAATATGTACATAATATTGTATGATTAAAATCCCTTCAATCGTATAAAAACTCCATCAACATCATAAGTTTTAATCGGTTTAGTTTGCTTGTCTGTGAGACTTTCTAGCTTCTGTGTGTATGTTTATACCAAGCTGAAATAGCCTCTTGTTTTATGATCACTTCAGGAATTCCAATTATCATCAGCTTGTATTTCAAAAATAGTTTTTTATTAAAAAGAAATGACTTGTGGCATACATTTTTGTATTTTTCATTATAGATACAAATGAAGACTTGAACCTGGCTGATGTGTTGCTCGATAGGATACGTGAGTTGGAGCCTAATTTCGAAGAAATTATTGTTGAAAGGAGGTAGAATATTAAGTACCAAGTACAAAAGTTTGAGGCCTATTGGAGCTATCGTTGCTATGTATTGTATAAGAGATTATATAGTGTGATCTCTTTCTTACAAAGGAATGATAGCTTAAGCGACTAAGTCGATGTAAGTTAGCTTAAGTACCTAAAAACTGCCTGGCAGTTAGACCTCATAGACATAAACGTACACATCTGGGAAATAAAGAAAAACTTAGAATAGATTAAGATAAGCTTGCCTTAGTGTTGAGTGAGGCTTAAATTCAGGGTTGTTCTAACATTTTTATATTATCATAATATTTATTGTAAGTTGCTTTAACTTTCAAAGATTAAAAAAGCCTTACCTATAGTGTGTTAATTTTTCACACACTTGCTCATAAAGCAAGATTAAGTGTTCATTACTTGCTTTTAATTCAGAGAGGCCTGATCTCAGAATTGAGCTATAATATACTAGTTTTAGGTAGAGTCAGTCAGCTTAAATATAAACGGCAGTTAGACCCCATATGTCTTAAAACTTAGGGTAATAAAACTGACTGCAAACGTTGTTGTTGTAAGGGTTAACAATGATCGAAATATGATGCATAATTATGTTGATCAATCTATCATCAAAAGCATCGCACTATTAAAGCTGTTTCGAACTATCGACGTCGCATCGACCTATCGAAGTCACGTCGACCAACTGAAAGTCGTATCGTTCTATCGATTTCGCATTATTACGTTGAATCGTAGTTATTGTTGATGACACATCAAACTATCGAAGTCGCATCGTCCTATGAAAGTCGTATCAACTATCAATGTCACATCGAACTGTCGATGTTGCATCGAACTATTTAAGTCATATCGAACTGTCGATGTCGCATCGAACTATTAAAAGTTGGATCAAACTATCAAAGTCATAGAGTTAAAAAAATACCTACCATTTAATTTTAATGATGATTCAATCAAGATGCTTGTCCAAAGGTTGTTTGATCCATCCTCGATATCGAGATCAATTATTATATGTCAATCGCAATGGCAAGCAATCGAATCGATCATGTTGATTTTATCAAGATATGATTAAGTTTTATAGAAGGCAAGGCATGGAAAAGTGAGATTCGAGTCGTATCAAGAGGTCAGACAGGTGGCAGAGAATCGAGAAACCTTGTCTCTAGTTTAAAGACAGTTACGTACCTAGCTGACAGATATTATTATAATTATTGTATTTTGCTAATATTGCAAATTATGACAATAAGAACTTTTTTAGTAGGTAAGTACTAATAATGGGCATAGCCTAATTATATTTTTGATACCAAACGTAAATTCTATTATAATTTTATTATTTTAAGTATTGTTCTATTTTATTAATTTTGACGGCCATTTTTGACTCGCATCCGTGGAGGCAAAACGTGAATGAGACTATAAAATTGTAATCGTTATGAATTTAACAATAAAAGCCAATTTATATGATACATGTTTTTGTGTGTATGTTGCATACAATAAAATTGAAGCAATATCAGTATAGGTATGTAATCGATAGATTGTTAATAAACCTAAACCTACCGGCAACAGGGCCGGATCTACCATATGGCTTTTTGGGTTCAGCCCAGGGCCCCGTGGATTATATGGATATTATAATATAAAACCAATATTTTACTGTCTCATTCTTTTCTATACTTTGAGTAAATATAGAAAAAAAGGTGGGCCCCGAAGTAGTAGGTATTAGCCCAGGGCCCCCTAAACTCACGGTCCGGCCCTGACCGGCAAACTGTGGGTGAACATTAGTACAACTCTGCCGAACTTTTGGGGAATACTTTCAGGCGTGATGGTACGTAACTATACATTGTCACAGTAGGTAAAGGTGTCTTCATGTACAATTTTTATTTTGGTGACATCATCCCACGTCTAGTTTACTTTTCGACATACTTACTACATACTTTATTTACTACATACACATACCGTGTAGGTATACACATACATATAACATACTTTGAGTAGTAATTTGTTCTTATTATAATACACATATATATAATATACTTTGAGTAGTAATTTGTTCTTATTATAATACACATATATATATATAATATACTTTGAGTAGTAATTTGTTCTTATTATAATGGCAATAGGCTCGCCCTCTATTACATGGGACCTAAACATACCGGCGAACTGTGGGTGTACATTAGTACGCGTCTGCCTAACCCTTCGGGCAATACAGGCGCGATGGTATGTTATGTTTGTTCTTATTAGAATTTTGTTTACGTTTTGCTTCCCCGGATGCAGTGTGTTTTTAAATATTGTTTATCACTTGACATTATTTTTTTTAATAATCATACACCTATTTGCAATCATGGGTAATTAGTATGTAGGTTGGTGTTGTTGTTATTTTTATAGCATTTGCCATAACATGGGCTTGCACATTTTATTTATGACATTGTTCGTGTTTGGATAAGATCCAACTCACATAAATCATATCCACTTGTTTGCTATATGGTAATACGTAAAAATCTATTCACAGGATTCTAATACGTTTATATTTAGTATCTACCTACGTATGTACCTAATTATTGTAATGTTGGTACCTACGTAATAATATTGTTGTTTATTTTGATTAAATCATAAATTGATTTCTGAAGGTTACGCGAATATTACACATATTGAAATAAAACAACTTTACGGATTATATCTCGTTATATTAGTATAATACAATACAAATTCCGACGTTTCGGACCCTTTACAGCGTCCATGGTCACAGGCAGACTGGTAGTCTGCTGCGCTGTAAAGTTGTTCTATTTCAATAAATCATAAAGTGATTCATTGTTATAGGGAACTTCTTGAATCGTGACCCGTGACTGATTTTAATTTTAATTCGGTATTTGATTATAATAATAATACCTACTTGTGTTCAGTCACCAGTACTGGAACGTGATTTGGGAAAATAACCTCTGTCTAATCCGTGACAGTCAGCATTTTAATTTTTGTATCTACTTCATTCATTTGTAATATTATTTTACCTATGCATGACGATAATACAGAGCTTTTACCTACAGTAACCTATGTTTTTTTATTTACCTATTAAGCGTTAATAATATACGTAAACCTTTATTTTTTCTACTAAATTCATCAATAATTAACTTTTTAAACGTCTCTGAGAATCTCAGAAATCTTATAGTATTTGTTTTGTATTTTCCATGCTAAGATAGTTGTATTACACCAGAAGACGCAGGTTCGAATCCTACCTACCCACAGTCCGATGTCTCCTTCACTAAAAAAACGTCCCAGACAAGTTAGATCAAGCTATGTATACAGTTTACTGGAAAACGTTATAGACGGCCAGGTCCAAACCACAAACTAATCCGTCGCAATTGTTATGATTTTTGTACTTTGACTATCTATCCCTGGACAAGTGACGCGCTTAATTCTATGAACAAAAAAGTCTGTCACTTTTGGTGCGGGGGGAGGAAACACTACATAGACATTGCTGCACACATACTCAAAATCATTTTGTATCGCCACGAACTCACACATATTAAATTCTTCACCACTAACACAATTTACGCACACATAGAGGTCAAATACGTCAACATACAAGAATTGACGACAATACGAACGTATAATACAATAAAAATAATTAGGAAGCTACTATGTCGATATTTTATATCGATAGATTATTTTAGGAAGAATGGAGAAAAACGTAACAACATTACAAATTATTTTTATATGTAATTATTTATTTGCAAAATTATAATCATCCATACACCTTTTTAATATCTTGCGTCATAATTATTTTCAATGCAATGCTCTCATTGCATGCTAATTAAATACAAAACAAAGGAACTGTTTAGGTATACATAAATAGGTGTAACATACTATGTAATTGGAAAATAAACGCACGGGTGAGAGAAATCGCAAACTTTTCGAAATACATATTCTATAGCCTATGTTAATCTTGAATAATGTAGCATTCAAATGGTGAAAGAATTTTCGAAATCGGCCTAGTAGTTTTTGAGTTTATTTGTTACATACATTGATACATACAAATCTTTCCTCTTTATAATATTAGTATAGATAGAGCGGATATTGGGGACGTTATGTTACAAATACTTTGATACCAATTAGTTTGATTCTTTCATTTTGATTTTTTCTTTTCTTTGCCAGGCTGATATATTAGGAATAACACTAGACAGAGCATTTTGTTTCCCACGAGATATAAGTAGGAGTAAATACGATTTTGTTCATTATGTCGCGCGTTAATATGAACAGAAGCGCTACGCTAGAGGTCCTGGGTTCGCTTCCCCGGTCGAGCAATGTGTTATTGGAGTTTTTCTATAAAATTAAGGGTTGATGCCCGATTAATGGCAATAGGCTCGCCCCCTAAGTACGCATCTGTCTAACCCTTCGGGGAATAAAGACGTGATGGTATGTCGTGTTCCGTACTCTCGTTATTTCTTTGAGCCGGATATCTAAAAAAGAAAATAATGTGTTTGAAGAAACACCCCGAGAGGCAGGGCATAGTGGAATTAAATAACTCACTTACAATTGGAGCTGCCCAACTGGGGAAACACCTACACTTTGCAGAAAATAGTAGCCAAATAACATAGCACTGTACTACTAGTATTCTATTATCTGTGACTGTACTATGTTGTGTTCCTAACGGTGAGCAAGATCGCCAGAGCTCCGCGAGGAAGCGTTATGTTGGCAGTGGGGGTACCGGTGTTGTGGGTTGTCTACCGGGTGTGAAAAGATTTTTACAGGTTCGGCAACGGGCGAGTGATACCCCAGGTGTTTCAAGCGTTCATATAATAGGGTACATTAACACTATATATACACTTACCATCAGGCGGGACATGTGCTGGTTTTCCACCTAAGCGGTAACAGAAACCCCAGACCTTCTAACCATACCGTATCTTAGAAATCATTTTCAATGATTTTTGAAATACGATTTAAATATGTTAATTTATAAATTCTTTTGTCAACAAATTTATCCGCAACGGCTTAAGCTATTATTTATCAATCACACCTATATCATTTTAAATGAAGGTCTTTTGTAGATCTGAAAAAGTAACAAATAAAATATCTAATACTGGATATCAAAAATAATCAATAATCTTAGTTACGTCATTTCCAAAAATGTTATTTTATTAAATTTTATAAAAATATAGTGATATCATAAATTCATGATATTCATCTTTAGTGATCTTTAGCAATTATTATAATTTGGTCTTACATTGAACACGAAAATAATATCGATATCGATTCGAAATCGTAAACAAACACTATCACATCATTAATTAAAATGACAAAACAAAAGAGGGACATAGTCTCGCTACACTTTTAAAAATTCGAGTTTTAAGCATTATGTCATAATATATATAAGGCCTATAATTGCCAAAAAACGGTAATTCTGCATTAAGACCTATAATTGGAAATCAGAAATGGTGACATCCTATTGGATGATATATAATTGAAATCAAAAAATGACATTTTGATGGATATTTCAAATTTAAATCTTACGTGTATTAGCAGAAGGCTGATATTGTTAGTAAAAAAAATTTGCTAGTCTCGTGGGGAGTGCGGATAGTCTCGTGGGGAGTGCGGGTAGTCTCGTGGGGAGTGCATGCTTGAACTAAACGATTATTTTATACTCGATTATTGAATCAGTAACGTCCTCGATCTTTATTAATAAATTGTATTATGTGATTTAAATAGAAATAAATGAACTTTAATACTTACATACGGAAAATAACTCCATCTTTAACTAAATAAGATATTAGATATTTTTTTGCATACTTAACTGCACGTATATCGGTATTTACACGGAGCATTTATGATGACCTTACTGAGCGGAAACGATTATGTTCATGAAAAATCGATTTCGGAAACAGTTTTGATAAACGCGTTAGATTTTTTAATCCACTACCTTGACAGAGGGGAATGATCATGAGAGGCGGGTCCTTATAGATAGATAGTCAAAGTTTTTGTAGCACAAATAGCACAAATGTGTAGCTTGCCGTTTTGTTGTTTGTTTTTTTTTTGTTTTACCGGTTTTCTTAAAAGACCAGAAGTCGTGTATGTAAAAATGGTAATTGGCAACTGTCAGTGTCAGTGTCATGTCATCTTAAAAAAAATGCGAACCGTTTACCGAACGTCAAAACAAACCCACGCGACGTGAATTCAATTCACGTGTGCGGTGAAATGATTTTATTTATGTTTATCTAAATAAATATTGAATAAACAAACATGGGAAAACGTAAATTTGAAGGTGGTAAAGTGAAATCGTCCAAAAAAGCTAAAGACGACTCGGAGGTTGTTGATAATAGTGAAGAAGTACAACCTCAAAATGAAGCGGCCGATGCCAATAATAAACATGCTCCTGTCTCGAAACCTGATGGTTTTGATGTTAAATTCTTCCGTAAAGAGCTAGCGGCGAAGCAGGGACAGACTATGGGTAAGTTTCTCTCCAGTTCACTGAATACCTTTATCTGTTTCTAACCCTAGCTTATCAACCGTTGTGGATTGTAAAGCTTTTTAACTAAAACACGAGGCCAATGCTCGGTTTTGGGAAAGAGAGTTGGCTTATTTTGTGGGTCTGGATTGTTATATTCATAGTAGCAAAATTGAAAATGTAAGAATTAACTGTTACATTTCATGTCTAAACTACTGAACCAAATTTTTATGAATTTTGGTGAAGAGATCGGTGAGAATAATAGGCATAGGCTTACTTTTGTCTCAAAAAGTCAATAGCAGTTGGGCAACAGCTATTTTCATATAAATAATAGGCTATAATAATAATATATAAATGGAAAACCAACATTGATGACCTCATTTTTGTATGGGCCTCTATACATCAGGGAGGTCAAGCTGTATCTGAGGATTCATTTAATTAATTGAGATAAGAAGTTCACCAGTTTTTAAGTTGGAGCATATACTTTCTAACAGTGATAATAAAATTAAAATCTATTCAGGAGTTTTTGCAACCAACCCGTAACAAACAGACAAGAATTTTAAAAATCACATTTTCGGATTCAGAGACTTTTATATACCATAACCCACGTGTTTTTTTTTTTATATCTTCAATTTACAGACACAGCTATTTTATAATAGTAGAGAAGAGAAGAGATATTGGGTATTGAATGGAGTTTTCTTGTATACCTACCTATTTCACAAATAAAATTATTATAACATGCATTTCAATACTTGCTTCTCTCATTTCAGCTCTTACACAATTTCTGCAAGTCTGTCTAAACCCTGACAGCCCCACTGACTATATGCTGGAGTACCTCAAATGTGGAGGCAATTCGCATGAAATACTACGGCAAATTCCCCCTGAAAGTAAGAAAAACCTCACCCTAGCCACTCCAGCCTTTCACATCTTCCACCTTATAATAGTAAAGGTGCAAGCCTCTCTCCCTCACATGATAACGATCACAGAGGAGGCATGCCGCTACTTTCTCAACACTTTTATGTCAACTATTGAAATTATGATCAGTGAGAGTTCTGGTCCTCGTCACAGGAAAGTAGTCCTCAAGTTACTAACTTCAATGGTCACATTAAATTCAGACCTAGGTGTTGAAGTGCTGAATCAGGCACCGTTAACTCCAAAACATTTACAGCATGTTGTCGAAAAACCAAACTTCAAAGAAAAAGATAATGTCAGAACATCCTTTGTGCATTTTATGACATCATTCTTGATAGAGGGTCACTTGCCATTGATAAAAGCTCTGTTAGAGAAGCAAGGTTTACTGGGACTTGTTATTCCTGGCTTGATAAATGATGAACCAGAAGCTGTGCTGATGTTTTTGAACATTTTAAAAAAGAATGTTGTGGATAACACATTAATTTCAAAAAGCCTGAAATTAAAGACTTTCAGTCACCAGGTTCTACACAATTTGTTCAAAGTGTTCTCATGGAAGGGACCTCCAGAATTCAGTCAGGAAGTCAAAAACGAATTGCGTCCTGAAATCTTGAATTTGCTGAGTGATATCATTTTAACATTATTTACATCTCACAAAACAGGTCTTTACTTTGTTGACAATTCTTTAGGAACTGTTGATGGAAACAAGAATCAAAATTTGTATAAAGCATTGCTTACTTTGAAAAGGCCTTGGGAAAATGATCAAGAATGTGAAGTTATTTTGAATATAATCTACAAGTGCCCTGACCTTCATAGGGCTATATTTAGTGTAATAGAACAAAGCTTTGACCCACAACATTCTCCAATATGGGAGAGGACCACTGATTTTACCATAAAGCTGTTAAATAAGTTAAAACCAGTAGAAATGGTGGAGAGAATGACACATCTCAATCCTATACAAGTTGCGAACTTTGTCAGATTTATAACTTTACCAGTACCATTATTAAAATTAATCAATATTAATCTTGGTAAAGACCAAACAGTGTCCTTGTATTGTGTTAAAGTATTAGTGAAAATGTTGCAGTCTTTGAAGAGATACTTACAGATATTGGAAGCCAAAGAAGCAGTGTATATTGGAGATTTAAAAAATAAACTTGAGTATTTTATTCCCAAGCATTTGCCAAGTCCCCCTGCCATAGTGACGTTGATCGAAAAGGTGACTTCTGGTAAAACTGATGCTGAGGGCACTAAAGATTATAGACTACCGAAAATAGATGACACAGATGCTCTGATAACTCTTGTTGATTTACTTCTACTGTACAATGACATCCAACCTGCATACTTCGAAACTTTAGAAGGGAGCATAGACATGAAGCAGTTATTAGATTTCTCTAAAACACTGAGCACTGGTCATATGGCACTTCTAAAGTTTAAAGTGGTGTCTCTTTGGCTGACATTAGACAGCTCCGCCATATCTCTCAAGAATACAATGTTTAAAGAACTGTTCCTGATTATGTTAGATGTTTACATGAGTGATGATGATGATACCTGGATTGAAGCTAAAGATACCTTACACATGTTCTTCAAGAACACATCTATATTTGAAGGAGATGAAGATGAAATACATCTAATATTGTACACATTGAGGAACTCTAAAATAAGTCCTTCTTCACTTATTAGCGACGTAATTGAGTATGTTCTAGAAAATTTAGCAGAATTGACAGAATTTGTTAGAAATCAGTTGGTACACTTTGAAATTTCTTCAGAAAACACTGAGGACAGCTTGAAAAAGCTTTTTAACGATTTAATGGAAAATAAAAATACTGAGGATAATGTGTTTTTAGAAAATAAGATGCCATCCCCTTTTATTGTTGGGTGTATGCAGTACTTACAGTTGCATAAAGATGCTAAAAAAAGTTTGAAACATTTCCTGTCACTGTATATTGTTAACTTACTCCACAGCAACTATTCACCTGAGTTGACAGAGGTGTTGATAGGAGATTGTAAATTAGATGCTAGGAATTACGTCGCCAGTTGGACCGGGCAGCCTGTGTCACTGCCAGACACCATTGTAGGCCAAGATAATGTCCTAAGAACAATATCCAGCTCCATAATTGATAATGAAGATCTTCCTTTAACAGATGTGTTTACCTTTTTAGAAGAAGTTTCAGAAGACAGTGATATAGTAATTAACAATATTCAATATAAAATCAACATGACGAGGGTACTTGACAATTCGGAAATGTTGATGTGGGCAAAATATTTGATATTTTGTACAATAAGGCTGACGAATATGGGACAATTAAATGCAGAACAACAGAAGAAAATAACGGAATATTTTGAATGTATCATCGAAATCGGTAGAAAGCACCTTCGAGTAGATTTATGTCGGACAATAATACTAAATCTATTAAAAAGCCCTCAATTTCTTAAAATTTATAAACCTCTGAATATAAGCAAAGATTCATCCAATTTACATGCTACGGAATTCCTCTTACAAGTTTTTAAACAACATAAAGATATAGTAAACTATTTAAATAACAAACATAAATTATTAAAGTCTTACCAACAAAAGAATTATAATGAAATCGTAAAAGCGTTTATAAAAATCAACAAAAGGAAGAATGTAGACAGTGAATACACGATCCAAGTATTAGAAGTAGTGGGACTATCCAATGAAGACGACGTGAAATTGTTCAATTTAATTTTTAGCGCAGATACTGATGCTTGCTTGAGAGATGACAAGGAACCGAGTCTTGTACTAGAGTTACTGCGATATTTAATAGAAAAATACTCATCAACAATTAGTTTGGAGTTACAGCCAAATGTCTTGACGAAGAGCATCGTTCTATACACGAATTTTCTGTCTAACAAGGAGGTGAACCCTAATCTGGCTAATTTGGAGACTGCATTTACGAAGTATTTTGAAAATAAACCTCATCAAGCTTTACGCGTGTTAGATGATGATTACAAAAAGTTCTTCCTATCTAATACATTAAGGAAAACAACCGCTAATCTGGCAGCAGTCATTTTGAAGTTTAACATGAAACTCTGTAACATATTCAAAGCAGAAATCGCCAGGCCTGAGATATTAGCCCAAAGAGAACTCACATTACCCTTAGGCAATGCAGTTATAAACCACAATCAATTCTTACTTGATAATAAGGAATTTCTCCCAACAATATTCAATGAATATAAATCTAATATTATTAAAATGTTGGAAAAGCCTCATAAAGCTGGACAAGTTTATGTTGCATGTTGGCCATTTATTAGGAAGTTGGTCATTGAATGCATGGATGTACAAGACTGCTTGAAATTCTTTAATAAAAGCCACAAATTTGAAGCTGTTGAGATGAGTCACGTACAAATATTACAGAGCATGTTTCTAAAGATATGTGAAAACATTGCCAAAAAAGATAATCTTATTAACTACTTCCTATCTATGATACATTTGGCAACGATCGCACTGAAAGAAACAAAAGTGGATGCAGTAAACGAAATTGTTACCAGCATGCATTATGTAGTTCAAGCTTGTAAAGTGGTCGAAGGATTAGATACAGAGCAAAAGGAAGCATTCAAGAAAATGATTGAGAGCTCAATATGGCAAAATTTCTGCAAGGCCACATTAAAAGATTCCTTAAAAGTAAAGACAGCTGATCAAGGCTACACTGTTGGGCCTAAACTTTTGGCATTGCTCACTGAAATGGTCCAACTCTTTTATCCCGACAAACACGACGATATTATTACTTTGTTTGACATGGTAACATCACATTCGGAATTTTTGAATGTTATGCTCAGTTTGTATAGCTCAGAGATAAAATCGAGGCTGATAGAATTTCTGTACACATTGATAATCAGGAACAAATCCGTCATGAAGATGCAACATATTCCAGTTTACTTAAGCGCCTATCACGCTACGAGAAGTCCTTGCGATAGGCTTATAGTCGCCATTTTACATTTCTACGAAACCAACGGTCAACCCGTCAACGAATACAAACCATACGTCTGGGGGGATTCGGCTGCAAACTATTACGCAGTCCGTAAGAACCGATCATCATCTCTATGGTCCCACCCTACACCCAATCAAGTTCTAAATTTATTTGACAAAGAAGTCATTGAGCGAACTGTGAGAAACTTCCCCGTGACCCAGAAGTTTGAGTACCATTATGAGTTGAACCCGAATATAGGCATGGCAAGTGAAGTATCTGACTCCGTAAGGTCTGTTTTGGATGAGATGTTTGGAGATGGCGTGCTGAAGCCTAGCGTGGCTAAAGATGTTGAGGGGGCAGTGAAGAATTTGAATGTTAAAGCGAAATATGAGGGTATAATGTCGAAGTTTATTGGGGCGGATTTGTTGCATACGTCGAATGTTGATCAGGATGAAGGGATCTATGATCCAGTGTTCGTGTTTCCGTTGCTGAGTCACTTGCTGGCGCCGGGCTCGGTGGCGTCGTGCTTCAAGCTGCTGCGGAGCGGGCTGCTGTCGGTGCCGGTGATGGCGCTCAGCTCGCACTGCCCCACCATGCGTGCAGCCGCCTACCACGTGCTGCATAGATTCTGCATGCTGCTGGAAACTGAAACGTAAGTTATTTAAGATAATTTCTTATCTAATGTTGTGATCAGAGTTCTAGGCAAAGAAATGCCATCGAAGTTAACGTATAACATACCATCACGCCTTTATTCCCCGAAGGGTTAGGCAGAGGCGTACAAATGTACACCCACAGTTCGCCGGTATGTTTAGGTCCCATGTAATAGGTGGCGAGCCTATTGCCATTAACCGGGCACAAATTCCAAACTCCGAGCTGCTACTGGGAATTTCATAGAAAAACCCAATAACACTTTGCTCGACCTGGGAATCGAACCCAGGACCTCTTGCGTAGCAGTCGCGCTCAGGACCACTTGGCTAATGATAACCACTGCATACTGATATGTAATTAATTAGCTTTTGTCCGCGGCTTCGCTCACATGAAGCTATATTAGGAGTAAAAATGGAAAAACCCACATTGATGATCTCTTCGTTGTATGGGTCTGTATACATCGGAGAGGTCAAGCTGTGTCTCAGGATCCGTTCAATTAACTGAGATAAGAAGTTCACCAGTTTTTAAATGGGAGTATATACTTTCGAACAGTGATAACAAAATTTAAATCTATTCAGTATTTATTGCGCCAACCCGTAAAAAACAGATAAGAATTTTGAAACTTACATTTTTGAGTTCAGTGGCGTTTATAATATACCATAACCCTCTTGTTTTTTTTTTAAATATCTTCAATGTACAGACACAGCTTTTTAAATTTTATATGTCTGTCTTACGCTAATAGTTTTTTAATAACATGCATATGTGTTATATTCCAGACGACACAAAAACGACAAGTTATTCTTAACGGACTTTATCAACACGTTGCGTCGCAGTCTCACGTCTGCCATCGCCAGCCCTGAACACTTCGATGGCCATGACATGAAAAACCCTCGACTGCCGGCCATCGACGCTCTATACCTCGCCAGAGCCCTGATGGTGTCTACAGCCCCCTTTGACCCCTTATACAAGCCGGTCAACAACTTCTTCATAGCCAAGAACTTCGTGGACTGCACCTTAGTCCCTGACTTCCTGAGCCTTTTCCATGACAGCGATGTCGAATCTATTGACAGAAGACTCTGGATACTTGATGTGATTAAGGATGGGACGAAAACCATGACAGATATCGATGTTGTATTCAAAACGATGTGTTTGAAGATGATTATGGATTTCTATTCTTCAGTTTTGAGTGATAGGAAGGTCAAGGAACGAATTTTAGGCGTGCTAAGTTCTGTAGTCGCTGTGCCTAGAGCGTATGAGATTTTAGTTGAGGGGCATGGGCTTTTGTCGTGGCTACATTCAGCTGTGCGGCAGACAAATGACAAGGTGCTGATCAAAGCAGTTTTTGGACTTATCAAGAATATGTTATACAGCATGACTATTGCAGCCTTCTCTAGAAATATTACAGCTAAGAATGGGACAGTCAATGAATTTATTGAATTAAGAACAAACAAGGATGTTGAGCAAGAGATCTTAGTGATACATTACGATTTACTGAAACATTTAGATGATTTGGAGATTGAAGATGCTGTAAACTATGTCAAGATATGT
The DNA here is from genome assembly GCA_947256265.1 of Acronicta leporina. Taxonomy (NCBI): domain Eukaryota; kingdom Metazoa; phylum Arthropoda; class Insecta; order Lepidoptera; family Noctuidae; genus Acronicta; species Acronicta leporina. The sequence continues at coordinate 14,084,108 of OX366526.1, read as the reverse complement.
AGACTTATGTCTAAAAGGACTATTAAGAGTTTATCGAAAAAACAAATGTTGAGTATAGTTAATAAAATAGGTATTTGGTTTAAAGACAGTGAAGTGATAAGATTGCTGACAAAAGCTTTACTCGCAAATGATTCTCTTGCGTTGAAAAGTCGTAATTTGACCACAAATTTTGTTTGTGAAAACAAAACCAGTTTGGTAAACATGTTATCTGAAGTTGTACAGACGTATGTTGTTTAAGATATTTTTATTAAAAATAGAAGTTATTGTTAATAAAGTACAGAAAATATACATTTTACTTCTGAGTATGTAGTAATTCCAATGCCCCAAAAACAATGTAACTACCTAATCAAGCAGGTACAGCACCAACCTGTCACCTTATTAACGTCACTTTAAAAGCAGAGAAATGTAGACAGGACTTTTCTTGTAAGTATTTATCAGTTTTTTTATGTTTTTAGTTACAGAAATGAGTTTAAATTAGTGGATTAACTCATTAAACCGCGTAAAGGCACAGACAGTACATTTTGCATTGTGTCTGTAATTGGTTACTTGATTGGGCGATATTAGGCACCGTTTATTATTGTTAATTCCCACCTACAATGGACCAGATGATGTGTACGTGTTGTAGTAGAATTGTATAATACGCTATTTTACATAACTGCTAGCTTCTTTACAAAATAGCTCTGTGATGTAAAATAGCTGAATGGCATCCAGCTGGAATGCCATTGCGATACGATTTTCAAAACCGCTACCCACGTTTAGTTGTTTTGTAGAATCACTTATTTGCAGTTACGATAAGCGTTTTGTGTAAAAAACCTATGACAACAAAGTAGTTATATTTTGACGGATTTTTTAAATTTTGTTTTGACGATGACGTTCATTCCATTCCGCGTGTTGAAGGTGCAAAACTACAACATATTGTGCAAATCTGCTGAACGTCTTTCAGCTATTTTACATAACAGAGCCAGTTTTGTGAAGTGGCTAGCGATTATGTAAAATAGCGAATTATACAATTCTAGTGGGAAATACATAAGTTTGTGTGATTGGTGTTGTCCATATGTCGCCATTGCATGCTTCGATGTTAATAGCGGTCACCCGACGCCGTGCATCGCGTGTCCTACCCGCGTTACATACCTATCGCCTCTTATCTGATCAATGATGCAGATTTACTGCTGTTCATCCTAATGTATGTCCGACATTAGACTGATTTACTCGAATGCTTCTATTAGAATCAGTGTCAACTATTTAGTTTGTTGACTAATTATTTATAGTGGTTTCAGATGGTATCTTGGCAATGATTTATGAAATGAGAACTTTTTATTGAGTGCCTACACGTAGGTTTATTTAAAAACCGTTATTCCAGTAATGCTCATAATTTCTTAGTCTGCCAGTTGAGCTATAAAATCATTTCGTTTCAGATACAAGTGATTTTATTTTATACTAGCTGACCTGAGAGACGTTGTCCTCTCCCAGTTTCAACTAACTACCACGAAAAATCTCGTTTACATTACTTAATTTAAAAAAAAATATCGCAAATATAAACAGACTTACCTGCATAGATAAAAATCTCAAATAACTGTTTCGGCATCAGTAAAGATTAACGATTTTTTTTATTTATTATACATAGGTAGAATACGTGGTTTATTATGTTATGATTTGATTATATGGAAACTGTTTAGAATCTACACTATGGAGGTTTCACATTATAAAATCAGTTACTTTAAAGCTGGATGCTATAAAGAAGAAAATAATGATTGTCAAAAATTTTCAACTCAAAATGACACCTGTTAAGGAATCAAATTTAATTGAGGTAATAACGATGTCGTGTTAGTCTTCTAGAGAATAAATTGTCATTCTTTGTTTACTTCTTTACCCTACTCAAATATTTAGTTTTTACACCGGCTGATGATCGCTGGATAAGTCCTATGTATGTCCCGTGATGCCTTGTATAAGTAGAGTTAGAATAACTGTACTAATAATCAATTCCCGTTCACAATAATTGTTTTTGATTTCTTTGTTTTATTTTCTTATTTTATCTTATGTAGTACCTGTGAGTGTATTTTTTTAATTTTATTTCTTGATTCTGTTATAATGTTTGACCCGTGCTAGTCTAGTAAGGAAATACTTAAAAAGGAAATTTGCTTCAACGGTTATTGTTCAAATTCTACGTTTTCAATCGTTAAAATGTTAATAACTTTTGATAGAGTGAACCGATTTTAATGAAATATAGCCTAAATATTAATCCAAGAAACAGGCTATGAATTCCTGCCCACTTCCTCCAAATCTCTTCAGTAGTTATCATTTGATGCGCGGTCAAACATACAGACAAACCGACAGACAAACAGACAGACAAAAGTTCCAAAAATAATAGAAATGGATTGTGTTACCGATTCTGAGTCCCCCAAATTAGTTTTTTTGTAAATATAAGCAATGTACAGACACGGCTCACTTACATTCTTATTATATGTAAGAAGATAAGATATTCGGGAAAACTGTGATTAGGATTAGCATGGTCAGTCTCTGTATGAGTGATTACGATCACTGTCAGTTAGGATTGGTTACTATATGTAAGTTACTATATGTAAGTTACTATATGTGTGGCTTACCTTCATTAGAAGGCAGTCGCATAGTGTAGGAAATACTGTTTAGGTAGGCGCTTACTTATTTGAAAATTGATAAGTAAATTATGTATGAGAAGTTGTATGAATGTGGCAGAAGCAAAAGAAGTATGCAAGAATCGTAGCAAGTGGTGGTCAATAGTTTATGTCTACCCCTGTGGGAGAAAGGCGTGAGTGTAGGTATGTATGTATAAGTAAATTAATTGTCAGCGTCATACATGTAAGCGACCGACGGCCATATTATTATGCACCTAATCATATAACAAAATGTCACGTAGGTAATAACTTTCCAATTAACAGTCTGTCTATATCAACGGGCGTGTAATGTATCTTGCGTTGTCGTCGGACGCGGTGATTTTCTTGTCCGGTGTATGCCGGACACATCGACCAGCCGGACACTTGTATGCGGCCGGCGTGCAATGCGACAAGTTGATTCTCCCCGCCAGACAACGACATATAATTATAATTGTATTTAAATGTACTTCTGAGACATTTATAGGCCGTTTTGTTTTATTTATCATAGTTTATTCTGTGCGTATTTCGAAATATTCTTTTGAATAAAGCAGACGAACAAATTAACGCGTTTGCAAATGTGGTGGCACTTATCGTTTTGGAATAGTTAGGTGCCCACAACCCAGCCTTGTTTACATACTTCGAATGGTGATAAGGCTGTGTAGAGTCAAGACGTGGGAGAACTATGCTTCGGCACGAATGGGCCCGCTCGACTGGAGTGATACCACGGCCTCACAGAAAACCGGCGTGAAAACACGCTTACGTTGTTTTTCGCCGAGTGAGTGAGGATACCGAAGGCCCAAACAACAACGTACCCTGTGACTCCTCTGGTGTTGCGGGTGTCCATGGGCGGCGGTAATCGCTTACCATCAGGTGATCCGCAGATCCGTGTGGTCGTTTGCCCCACTATAACATAAAAAGTAACCACTAACGATACATCATAGGTACTACTATTGTATTGTAACGTTTTAAAACCATTACTTGATTATTATAAGTTCATGGGAGTGTCTGTGAGACGGCCCTGTAGTGGACAAACCATACCAATAATGCAGGGCTTGTACTTAGGCATTGGCTTTATTCTATGTAGGATTATTCCTCATCAATTTTTTAACAGTTTAAGGTTTATGAGTGTGTGAGTATAAGCAATCAACTATACACGAAATGTTTTAGGAGGGATAGACATAATTATTTCGGAGACATACATACAAGAAACTCACCGCGTCCGACTGCCAGACGACAACGCAAGATACATTACACGCCCGTTGATATAGGCAGGCAAAGTTATTACCTACGTGACATTTTGTTATATGATTAGGTGCATAATAATATGGTCATCGTTCGCTTGCATGTTACAAGCTGACACTTAATTTACTTATACATACATAGATACTTACATACACTCACGCCTTTCTCCCACAGGGGTAGGCAGAGACTATAGACTGCCACTTGCTACGATTCTTGCAGAAGTACTTCTTTTGCTTCTGCCACATTCATACATCTTCTCATACTTACATAATTTAATTTCTTATCAATTTTCAAATAAGTAGATAAGCGCCTACCTAAGTAGGTAGAGACATCGGTAGGTATTACTTACACTATGCGACTGCCATCTAATGAAGGTATGCCACACATTTAGTAACTTACATAGAGTAACCAATCCTAACTGACAGTGATCGTAATCACTCATACAGAGACTGACCGTGGTAGGCAATCCTAATCACAGTATTCCCGAATAAATAAAATAAAATCACTGACTTGTATCTGAAACGAAATGATTTTATTGCTCAACTGGCAGGCTAAGAAATTATGAGCATTAGGTACTGGGATAACGTCATACATACATACATACACTGTCGCCTTTCTCCCACAGGGGCAGGCAAAAACTACAGACCGCCACTTACTATGATTCTTGCATACTTCTTTTACTTCTGCCACATTCATGCATCTTCTCATAGGTACATACGCGCGGGTTGCGAGTACTACGCACCTGACCTTATTGAAGGACATCGCCAATGAGATCGGCGTATGTCCTTCTAGAACGTCCTCTTCTTCTGACGCTGCCTGTATTTCAAAGACATTTTGGTACATAACGGCCAGTTTGAATAATTATCATGTGGAGTTTATACTTACATAATTGTTCTTAGATTAAAACCTAAACCTGGTAAAACCAAACAGAAATTAATAATTTAAATAACGTCTAGATACAGATCAGAGACTAGCAGCAGACTATCAAACAAACGACTTACGAGATTTGTGCTCCTAATTTGAGTTTTAAATAAGTTTCGTTTAAATTCTTTAGGAATGTATCTACGTGATTTGAATTTATCTAACTTAGACCCAGTTTCACCATACTATGTTATGTTAATTTAACAGCCTGTTAATATTTTAACACACTGTTAAGGCTTGTGAGTGTCCCACCACATGCAAATGGCGTGTTAAATTGCTTAATCAGCTGTTAAATCTAATCACTGCTCTGCGGGTCTGTTAAATTTTTAACAGAGTGTTACTATGACTTGTGTACTGTCAAAATCGTTTTGAAAGAACAAAGGAGATCCTTTCATGAAGGTCTAATTAAGGCGAACCATTTTATTTTGGATTGTTTTAGAAAATTTGGATGAATAGAGAGCTACTTAGCTTTTTGCCATTAACCGGGCACAAATCCAAACTCTGAGCTGCTTCTGCGAATTTCATAGAAAAAACCAATAAGGCAATAACATTTTATTTGACCTGGGAATCGAAGTCATAGCCTGTAGCATAGCGATCGTGCTTAGGACCTACTAACTTAGCTCAACACTTAGCCTAAACAGGAAGTTTTGCCTAAGGCCTATTGGTGTGTAGGATACTAGTTTTAAATACTATACATTTTGTAGGTACTTATTATTTTTATAGTTTGGTAAAGATATAATTACTATATAAAATAAATAAAACTGCATAATTATGTTATTAACCAGCCATTTTCGACTTTATTTCGAATTAATTTGGAGTAGATATTTCCTTCTTAATTTTCCGTTGTGTTGATTTTTCTTATAGCTACTGTGTCATCGCTGCCTCAGCCTCACCATGTTTTTTAGTGATTTGTCATCATAAGTAATTCAGTTTGCTCTGCACCAATTCGTCATTTATCGAAGTTTGAAATCTGATCTGAAAAAGGTGCAATAACATTTTACCTCAGTAATAAACACTGAAATAAAATAGTTACAAACATTTAGTTCATATAGATAACTCAAAATTAGTTCCTACCTGTTGAGAATATTATATTGTATATTATCCCAACATGATTGAATTGTTCCATGACACTGAGTACCAGGGCATTGAAAAAGCTCGAAGAAGTGATTGTGGTTTGCTCCAATCTTCGTTTTTATTTGCAGTTGCATCATATTTTATTCTTCATAACATCTTTGTAGATATACAAAAATTTAGATCTCGTTCGAAGAAAAATTCAGCGTGAATGTTTTTTAGATATTTCTCATGGTGAGGGCTAAGGGCGAAGGTACTTTTCACAGAGATTATAATTTAAAAATATGTAAAAAATCCGAACAACAGAACACAAAAATGATTATTGACAATTTACCTATCAAATTATTGTTGACGTTTTACCTATCAAAATTATAAATACCCCGGTTGCTTTTGAATTAGACAAAAAGAACGATGTAATAAATTCGGCCGTATAACATTATTATACGACTAGTTACAATATTTGACATATCAGTATCATTGATATACGTTGCTATGACTTACTGTTTTGGTCGTATTAGAATGTGAGTGAATGCTTTGTGTATCATTCAATAAATGCTTGATTTAGTAACGCACTGTTACATTTTCTTCGTGGGACATATCTTATTTTAACAGCTTTGTTAATTTTAAATGCTGATTAGTTAATGCCTTGTTAAATAGAAATTGGTGAAACTGGGTCTTAGTATTAGTTTTTTAAGCGGTCCTGGGTAAACAGGATAATTTTGCCTTAACGAAAGAGTTTTTTTTTTAACAGCTTAGGTTTCTTTATGTATTCTTGTTAATCCGTCGTGCTAAGTTAAATGTTTATGTGACAAGTGGGTTCACGTCGGTAGTGCAATGGGTGGGTTTCGGACCGCGAACATGATCGCAAGTCCGACGCCCCGTCCCTAAAATACCACGATAACAGTGTTTATAAAAAAGCCCTCTTGGGAATTACCTACCTTAACAAGAATACTAGGAATGTGTGTGTGACCCACATTGCTAGTAAGCTTTAAAAAAAAATCGGTCGGTTAAAACCCTTCAATACCACAATGCTTTCAATCACCAAAAACGAATCTGCATATCACAACATTTAATTAATTCCACAATATCCCATTCAGTTCGTACGAGAAAATATACAGCATGTGTTTTTTATCGGAAGAAATATTTAAAAATAATGTGCCAACTAATACCTACCTTTTAATTAGGTACCTACTGTATAGGCACGTCAATGGGCCAATCCTGATGCTACCTAGCCTTGGTCACCATTATGATGGCGTTTATTCTGGCTTCGTAAAGACTCAATTTGACTAAGCCGACGGAAATTAAAAATGTATCTAACTTTTTAAATAACTAGTGGTATAATAAAACTAGCTGTTGCCCGCGAATCTCTTCTTTGTATGGGTCTCTAAACGTCAGAGGTCAAGCTGTATCTTAGCACCTATTTAATTGATTGATATAAAAAGTTCACAATTTTTAAGTTAGAGCATATACTTTTTAACAGTGATAACAAAATTAAAATCTATTCAGTAATTTTTTCGCCAACCCGTAACAAGCAGAAAAGAATTTTAAAAATCACATTTGGATTTGGAGACGCTTATTTATGTACCCTAATCCACTTATTTTTTAAATATCTTCAATGTACGGACACAGCGTTTTTACGGTTTTATAATAAGTAGTAGAGAAGAAGATAAGATAATTAAGTATGTGTAATCTGCTGAAAAATATAGGTAGAATATTGAGATGTATCCTAAAGGATGTCGTAATGAATGGATTGTCTGGTACCAGCCTGAGGCGGGGTATGTCAGACTTGTATTGACTAAAAACCCCACTTACCTTATCTTGCCCTGTAGTCTTGGGCCTCGCGATCATATTCGCCACAAGCGACAGGGGTAAACTCACTGCTTTATTTAAAAATCCCACTGTATAGTTCGCGACATGGCAGATCTTTATGGTACGTTTACATTTTCCCACGGCGCGGCGCGGTGCCGCCTCCAATTTATTCACTGTTACATATTGACTGACGTAACTGCTATTCAGCATCTGGTTGTCAATACTGTTAGGATGTATTTAGGTTTATACATTATTAGCATTAATTTTATGTGATCATCAGGCGATACGTCTCCTCGTTTGACCCCTTCAAACGAGGAGACGTATCGCCTGATGGTAAGCGATAACCGCCGCCTATGGACACCCGCAACATCGGAGGAGTTGCACATGCGTCGCCGGCCTTTTAAAAAGGTTTGGGCCTCCGGTATCCTCACACACTCGGCGAAACACAACGTAAGCGTTGTTTCACGCCGGTTTTCATCTTTGCGTAAGATGCCATGTGACATTGTTATTTTAAGCCTGGATCTAACATTACTATCAATATTATTGCCGAATACTTAGGTACTTTACCTAATACTTAGAAATGATTTTTTAAATTCCTTACTAAAGCATACCATGCCATCACGCCATTAATCGGCCAGAATCCAAAAGCCGAGTTGCTACTGAAAATTTCGTAGAAAAACAATACCTAACACTGTTCGGCCTGGGAATCGAAACTAGGACGTCTAACGTAGTGGTTGCGCTTAGGATAATTACACTAATGAAGCAGTAAACTAATGAGGCTGTTCTTTACTAATCTAATTAAAAATAAAGTGGTTTCATTTCCGTATATATTTCCTCCAATCTTGAGTCAGTACCTATTAGATCATCTAGATGCATTACAGTTTATTTCCAAACTTAATTTAACACTTAAATAGCAATGTGACTGACTTAATACACAAGTGAGAGTTTCCCAACCCTCGACACGCAATATGTGGAGTAATCTGAGAATTAGCGGCCTTTGAGAGCCACCCAACCTGCTCGCTCGATGCGTGCTCTGTTTGACCAGTTGTCAGATTAATGTCACTTGTCGCAGTGTCGGATTGAACGGATTTAAAAATATAGAAAGTGGATACTTTGTAGAGTAGGTACATACAACTACGCGTTTGAATTATTATTTGGATTAAAGTATTATGGAGCTTTGAAGGCCAAATTAAATACATGATCGTTAAATTTCCAACAGGTTTTTGAACTCTAAACCATTTCATGGGCGTTGTTTGATATTGGGGCTAGCTGTTTTCCAACTATCTTTGTTGTTGAGTTTCATAATGCCTCCACAACTGAATTATTGGTGTTTGTTTTATGATCACGTGGGGCTCCTAAACAAATCAACACTAATATTTGTATGAAGTATAGCGCGTTATCATAGTAAATCTAAGAACACGTAGATGTTCGTCTGGTTATATGTAGATCGTGAGTATATTTTTATATAGGTATATTTCTGTGCATATGCAGATCTAAAGCTTTATCTCAATACCTTGTAGGGTGACCACAGTCCGTAGCCATATATAAACTTTTTTATGTAGAGTCCCTCAGACGCAGTATTTCAACGTTACGATACTTGCAGTTTTATTTGAAAGAAAGAAAGAAAATAATTTTATTTACATAGAAACCTAGATAATTTAGTACCTAGAAATGTTTCTTATGTAGGTATAGGCATGTTCCTTTTTCTTCTATAGGAGAAAGGGACCTGCAGTATGTAAAAAAGCAACCCGTATTTTATGGTAGAGTTTCCTGGACGTTTACATGCAAACGCTAATCTCCGTCTTCGATCCAGCTTCCTTAGCTACTAAGGTAAGCTGAGCCTGTGAGTGAAGCCCTACGAATGTGACATTACTCGATCACTGCGCCTGACCTCTCCGTCATGCTGCCCCGTGTGAAATTCCCGCTATGAATATTCATGGACTCTCTACTTCTATACTATCACCGATTCGCTTCTCATTAGTTCCTTTGTGCGGCAGATGGACGGCGGCCATTTTCCAAGATGGCAGCTCTCTTATTTCGCCGCCTCTAAACCCATGTTAATGTCAAGCGCACACAATATCTTGCAGATCTCACAATTCTTTTATTTAATAATTTAAAGTTAGTAATAATTGACGGTATCTTTTACTGAGGATATGCGTCAATGGTCTTAATTAAATTTATAAACTATATTTCACTTTACATGGAATTTGTTAAAATAATTTCTGCACGAATGTAGGCATGGATACTCGCGTACCTACCAAGCATTGCATAACATCTTATATTCTTGTAAGTGCAACCTATCAACCAACTAGCTATAATTTACGCATTAATACGATCCAACAGAAGTGACGAGTGGTATTTAATCGGTTTTTGCTGCGACCCTTACAATGTAGTAAGTACCTACCTATGATCTTAAAATAAAGAACCTGTCGATCAACGTTGAAAGCCAGCCACGTAATGGTCTGAAACACTAGGTCTCATGTTATTTATGAACCCTTTCGATATTGAAATACTTGTCAGAGCAGTTATGAACTATTAAGTTTTAAGGTGCATGCAAACTGAGGCGATCGATTTTCTTTTTCTTGTTCGATTTTTTGCCTTGTTTTCTTACGGGATGAGGGGGGGGGGGGGGGGGCAAACGAGCAGGCGGATTGTCAGATGGTAAGCGATTACCGCCGCCCGTGGACACCCGCAACACCGGACGAGTCATAAGTGCGTTGCTCGCATTTTAAAATGGGTTTGGGCTCACTCTAACAACGTAAGCTTTGTTTCACACCACTTTTCTGTGAGGCAGTGTACCTATCACTCCGGTCGAGCCGGCCCATTCGTGCCGAAGCATGGCTCTCCCACGGTAAAACCGTTAAAATTAATGAGTAATACTTACTTATATATACGATAGCTTTGAATACTGTATGGAATTTGTTGGTTGGGGTAGGGTCATTTTATTACCTACTTTTCTATTCGTAGTACCTACCTACTTAGATATGTTTTTAGAATTTCTGCCGGATTGTAGTCCAGTATTCTGCATACATAATATTAGTTAGCCTGTGCCTTTATCAGCCACTGCCCACATCTTGTAGTTGCACAAACTGAATTTGAAATAAATACTTTCAAGTGTTCTAGTTGGACGTAGTACAACTTTACTAACGATCAATTTGTCCGTTAGTTCCGTCATGCCAACTTCAGACAACTGTGTTATAACTGCGTAGAGCAAAGAGTCGCCTGTACTTTTCTCTTCCTATCGGCGACCTTTTTTTTAATCAATGTAAATGTGCTGAAAACGAACGGAATTCATCCAAAATGTTTTTTTTTACGACAATGGTAAATCCATTACCAGCCTACTAAGGCTTTCTAGGGGGCAAAGGAATGCATTTTTATATGCCAGTCATTGATCTCTGCATTAAAATATTATTACACACGATACAGCAATAAAAACTTCAGGGAAAAGCGCTTGAGAAACAAGAAAATGTGGTTCTTTTTGCAGTTCAACAAAGGTTTTGAAAAGTATTCATTGCCTCTCCCTTTCTAAATAACAAAACTCCTATGTGTAAAAGGGATGCATTGCTTCGCTGGTTTAAAAGTCTCGCGTTGTACTCTCGCAGTGTTCGCCGGAGACGCACGAACACATCCGATAATAAAAAAAGTTTATTTTTTATTCGCTTTTCAAAAATGTCACGTATAGATTTTTGGTTTTGTTAAAAAAATAAACAGTGATTGGTGTTTGTGGAGCAGTGACGTGGACGTGTTGTGGATGTTGTGGTGTGAAATAATTTTTGGTGAAGTTCAAGTAATCTGCATTAGGTACAATTGCAAATGTCTATACTTGCACCTACCTACAAGATGCGGTAAGTTTTGTTTATTTTTATTGTTAGAAAAGTTTTTTTTTAATACGATCATGATAGATAGTTCATAATCAAGTATCTACCTACTTGTATCAAAAGAAATGTTTATGTATATTTTGTTCTTTTATCTAAAATTCTACTATATTTGTATCGATTATTTACCTAGCCATCATTGTCATTATTATGGGGCAATATTAATACATAGCTAAACTTACCCGCATCTTAGAAGGTCATAATGTTTATATTTAAAACTACCCTCACAAATATTTTTGTTAGTCTCATTATATGAGCAAGTATTCGTATACTTGTAGATATCATATTCTTATTAGTATTAGCCCGGTTTGTCCCCCTGCAGGCAAAGGCCTCCTTTCCAACCACGCGTTCCTCATAACTTTACCAAGCGATAACTATGTAGGTAGCAGACGGTCTTTGAAGTATAAGTACCTACCTAGATACCTACGTAAGCCTAAACATAAAATCGGAGGGAAATCCATAAAGCCTGGGGCACACGATCGATATAGACATCGGTAATGTCAGGCACGAAGGTCTGTGCAGGGCGGCAGGCGATCACGACGTTGTATTTATAGCTTTATTTTACACAAAATATGTATGTGTTTGCACCTTTAATGGCATCTTAAGGTCACGATCGTGTTTTGTCAACGTCTCCCATTTGTTTGAAATGAAGTTCCATTTTTAAATTTAAATTTGGTAATGGTGCTTTAATATCTATTGTACGCTGCCCTGGCAAGAGATGGCGGGCGTTTGTCTACCGCCAAATTTTTTTTTCTTTATCTTTAAAACTAGCTGTAGCTCTGCCTACCAACATCGTTGACAGTCGTCATTGACCTTCAAGAACTTTATGTATGCAATTCCATCGCGGTGTTTTCCTTTACCTACCGTCAGACGCAGTGAATATATAGAAAGAAATGACAATTCGGTGAAATGTTTTAAAATAATTCCTGTAATTTACAGTGTAAACTTCTAAAAATGTAGGTATTTTAACAGAAATAACCACTTAATTCTTAATAATTCCTGCAATGCATCTTATAAACCCAGTCAACTATTTTTCAGTTTAGTAGTAAGTTTTTTTTTTATGTACTGTCGTCTCTTAGTACGTTAATCATACAGTTCCTAGAACTTTCCAGTTTACAGAACTGCAGATAACTGCCGCATGCTTGAGTCATTTTCGTGATAATAGTTACAGACGTGGAAACAGTCGCCAATTTTACGGCAATCAGTCCTGATCACTGCCTAGAGGCACAGTCGTGAATATATTATATACACGCTACTAGGGTTGTCAGATAAGAGTGTCTTTCTTAAACATAGCTAATTTTAATAGCAATAAGTTAACAAACCAAGCATACGGCCATTTTTTTTTTTTCATGAATGTTAGCATATTAGCATAACAGTATTTTCTTCTTCTTCTTTATATTACAGCTGAGCGGCATAATTGGCAATGTTGTGTTACGAATTCAGACGAACTCAGCAGGAATTATTAATATGATTACGTAATACGTACTACATGAGTCCTTATAAACAGCATGAAAGGTTCCTATTTATTTTTTATTCAAAGTTACCTTATAGGCAGAGGTACGGTAGTTATTTAAAAAGGTAACCTCATAGGTAGCGATACAAGTGGACCTCCTTTGTCTTTTGTGTTGAGGAACCCTGCGGAAGGACGTGTGTAACCTGGTGGACACGTTTTAGGAACTTGGCCAACCGGGAACTATTTAGAGCAGATAAATTACACTCAACACAAAATATACAAATTTATTTGACACTAGGTTTAGAATTTAAACTATATTAATCGTCTGCCGATCCTTTTATAGCGACGCGCGGGGTGAGGCTTGAGGCGTGGAGGAGGGGCGACAGAGGCGGACTATGTCACACGTGTGATCGATTTTTAATCACTAAAACTTCCCTAGTCGTCTTTTATACGTGATGCAAAGTTCTTGGATCCCGGCTTAAACAACGTGAAATGCTCATGAATAGGCGACCGAAGAACGCAGGCTATCTGGACTCGTACTGCCAAACACCACCCGCTGTATTGCATGCATTGCATTGCATCGAACAAAATATAAGCAGATAACATAATTAATTGTAGGTTCTTGTTTTTTCCAAATCAAACCAACTTATTTTAGCCCGTAAATAAATGGAAGCCGACTAGTCGCATGCTTGCTACCAGAAACCTGTAAACTGAACAACTATACTTATTGGAATTATGGTAATAAGCCCTAAGCTCTCCGGCTCTCTCCGGCTAGGGAAATACAACAGATGTACTGTCACGGACGTCGTAAATCAGTATTAAAAAGACATTCAATAGGGTTAAGCTTCAGATAATAATTTTGGATGAACATTTAAATTCAGACGGGTTTTTAGATTTAGTGTTCATTGCCAGGGGCAAACCGTGAGTTTGTGGGGCCCTGGGCTAATATTTCTCTAATCGGCTAATCTACTTAGGCGCACTAAAACTAAAACCGATAAACCGACCGAAAAATTCTTTCACGAATAGAATGCTACATTATAAGTAACATTTAAGTCATATTGTCCATTGAGTTAAACATAAAGTCACTTTAGTTACAAATACGAATATTTTATTTATTTAATCAAATAAGTAGTTTTCGTCCTATTTTTCTTGCAATCGAGGCTAGGGGGGCCTTTATATCCACGGGGCTCTGGGCTGCACGCATAAAACCCGTTATGAAGATCCACCCCTGCTCATTGCGTTATTTACAACATACTTAGGTACTGTAAGAGTTTGGATTATGGAGTTTTTATTGTGCGCGCCCAGGCACGTAGTACATTGTAAAAAAAAAGTAAGTAGTTTTCAAATTTCTAGAAAAGAATTTGATTATTGTCAGATTCTATAAAAAAATTCTACTTTTTTTTTCTCTCTTCTTCCTTCTTCGGGAAGATCTTCAGGTTATAGGTACGGCTCCCTTATCTCTGAAGTCGTCAGTGCGCTCCAGCGCGGTCCGGGCTTGCTCGCCGGCGGATTTTATTTTACGTCTTCTGAAAAATACACCAAACCAATCAATATGTTATTTTTGAATTACCCGGCGCCTTTACCAACTTGTAGAGGACCGAGCGTAAGATAATGGGGGGTTTACGAGTTTAATTAAATAATGCACAATAAGAGCGAACACAGCTCGTTTATTACTCAAGAGAAAATTCAAGAATCTGACAATAATCAAATTCTTTTCTAGACATTTGAAAACTACTTACTTTTTTGTTACAATGTACTACGTGCCTGGGCGCGCACAATAAAAACTCCATAATCCAAACTCTTACAGTACATACTTGATTTGTTTTTGGTGACCTTGTGTTGATTAAATAGTAAAATTATAATTTGGTCTTGTTTTGTTGTTAGGCCCTGTAAGTTCCTTTGGGAGTATTATAATAAAATTGAAATTATATGACCATTATTTCCACACTTTACTCGTATATTATCACCATGTAAGAAAATTTACTTCTGACTGATAAGTACCTACTTACTTTTAAGTACAATTGTACCTAATAGTCTGCCTCGTTAGTCTAGTGGTTTCAAGTGCGACCGCTACGCTAGAGGTCTTGGGTTCGATTCCCAGGTCGAGCAAAGTGTTATTGGGTTTTTCTATGAAATTCTCAGTAGCAGCTCGAAGTTTGGAATTTGTGCCCGGTTAATGGCAATAGGCTCGCCCCCTATTACATGGGACCTAAACATACCGGCGAACTGTGGGTGTACCTTAGTACACCTCTGCCTAACCCTTCTGGGAATACAGGCGTGATTGTATGTTATGTTGTACCTAATAACTTTTGATAGAATACGAAGAAGGTAGATATGGAGTTCCTCTATTTCAACGCCTGTTATAATAATAGCCTCTCCATACGATTATAACAAACGGCGGTGCGTGACGTTGGCTGAAGTAGTGCCTTGTACCAGAACACACTTGTGCCAAGTGAGCCTGCGGCGCCAATTAGATGGATGCTGCGTCTGCGCACTACTTCTTGTTTCGTGCTAACATCAAATAGTGTTGTGTTCAAGGGTTGTGAATCACATTATTCAGTGATTTGAATGGAACTGCAAAATAATCTCACAAGAAAGTTTGGAAACACGGTACCTACTATGCTGAGAAGGTTTTTACATTCATGTAACTTTACAATTCTTTTTCTCCCTTAAGACAAACAAACACGTTATTATTAGAACACAATAGATAGTAATAAATAGTTTGGGATGGCTTCAATTATCGTTATTAGTGCATTACAGATTATTGAAACTTTCTATCCTACTTCTTCTTCTCTCTGATATATTATATTTTTAAAAGTTCTTCGAATTATTACTTTTCATTTAGCTGAGTACCTACATATTATATCATATTGTTTACATGGCGATAACAACTTTCCACCAGGCTTGTTTGTCAACGTTTTTTTATTTTTCCCATCTCACAGATAATATCGGTGTCCACACCTGTGTGCTTTATAAGCTCAGTGTAACGTTACAGAATGCGGTTACTGAAGCCTGCGCGAGCGCGACCGCGTAACCGATACTGCAACGTCATGCGTAATTGTAACCGATACGTTGTGCGTTCACGCGTAACTTTGTTACTAACCAGAGTACGAAGTGCGTGTTAAAATAAACTTTTAATAGAATCTGGTGTTATGTACAGACAAAATTCCATGTTGTGTGTGTAACGCTGTAACGCCAACACTTACATTGTGTTTCGCCGAGTGAGTGAGGATACCGAAGGCCTAAACCCTTTTGAAAGGCTGACAATGCATCCGTCCATCAATAAAAAAATTACGGGTTGCACTACCGGGAGTGCCGGCAGAAGTGAGAACTTGAATATTAACGTTGTGCATTTTCGATATTTTGGAATAGTTAGGGAATAATTTCGCACGAATTGCTTTAGTTTTATTCGTATAAAAGTACTATCATTTATGTGGTAAAATACAATATTCATTTATTGAGCTATCGTACAGAAACATGTCAATTTATATTAGGTACATTAAAAATTTAACACTTCAGAACTATTACAATCGTCTTACGAATTTTCGATCAGGTCAAGTGTCCTGTTACACATCCCAAAAAGTGCACAACGCCGCTAAAAAACACATCCCAAAAAGTGCACAACGCCGCTAAAAAAAACACATCCCAAAAAGTGCACAACGCCGCTAAAAAACACATCCCAAAAAGTGCACAACGCCGCAAAAAAAGTGTTCACTTCAAAACTTACTCACTATAAAAAAAGTCTCTTGACTTTAACCTCATGTTTAAATACGTTCCCATAAAAATCCTGAAAACAAACATTATTACTCGAGTTAAGCTCCGAAGACTTCATTAGTGTACACCGCATGATCTTTAGCGGCGATATTTCATCCTCCCAGCGTTTTATAGTGGTCTTAAACCATAAAACCCATTATCGAGCACCGGCCTGTATTAAGAAATCATCGCGGATTATGATCTTAAGTCCAGCCATATTTTATAGCATTTAAACAACTTGACGTTACTTGTTTATGGAATTCTGAACGTAGGTAAAATGGAAGATGGGTTCACATCTACGCTTACTGCACTCAGATTATGGATGGGAGACTATTCCTGGTAGTCAGACTAACGTCTTTAACGATCCTCCGACGGAAATCAGATGCCGAAAAACCGGAATATCAGCTTATATTCTTTAGGGTATCGGTTTGACCCTGAAATTGGTCGTGTAATATATCTAGGCATATTGATATTCAGCGGCATCTAGTAATATTTACATTACATTTTCACACATTTATTTACTTAGTTGCTATTTTCCTTCAACTCAAGTTCTCTGACGTACAAGGCTTATTTTATTTTATTTATCAATAAGGTACATCAACAATATACATAATGATACATTTTTTTATAATTTATGATGAAATGAAATGAAATGATGATGAAATGATATTTATTTCTGTAAGTAGATCATTAGAGACACTTTTACAAGTCAATGTTTTGTTTTTTTTTTATAGCTAGATGGCTTCGGCATTTCCTAACTGACGACCTCTGAGAAGAAACGCCGAAACAAACTCAGAGAATCATGGTCTCTTTTAAAGTCCAGACATAAAATAATGCAAATAATGTGAGTGGGACAATGCAGGGCAATGTCTGAAATGGCCTTTTGAGGAAAGAACCATAGCAGCTTTGAGTAGACCAGTCCTAACTGACGGCAAGCATGCATCAGTCATCGTGTAGCTCAACCATATTTAAGGGAGCTCAACGACCCGTCGCACGACAATACCAGATCAGCAGGACATTCGTGTAGGTCGTATGAAATTCTCAAAGCCTCCAGACTATAAAAACTGGTATAATAAAATCAAGCCTGCATGGTACTCGATTGAGACAGAAATCTAGGCTTAATCAACAACGCCTGTCACAACGCTTTCAACAGCACATCAC
This sequence comes from Acronicta leporina, assembly GCA_947256265.1. Lineage (NCBI taxonomy): Eukaryota > Metazoa > Arthropoda > Insecta > Lepidoptera > Noctuidae > Acronicta > Acronicta leporina. Next base: position 14,066,193 of record OX366526.1, on the reverse strand, counting down.
GGAATACCTCAGGTTTTTTTGAACACATAACGTGATTTACCGTTTCTGTGTGGGGCGAGCCTGGGCGGTACCGAGCGGTACCAACGCTGCAATGCCGATCATAAATTCGCGACGCACGCGGTAACCTTCCACCCTTCGAAATCAAAACAAGAATTTCAATTATTTGAGCTTCCGGATTCACTTTATTTCACACGATAAAAGGATTGCGTAACTCGGCACCTGTAGCTCAAGCACGAACACTTTCGAAATCATATTCGTATCGAAATCGAGAATAATTTGTATGAGAAGGAGCTTAATGAACGTAGATGAAGCGAAAGTGGTGTGCCAGGATCGTAGCAAGTGTAGTCTCAACTTCCCCAATGGGAGACAGATGTGAAAATATGTATGTATGTATGAGATTTGTAGCAGAAAAAAACTCATTCGTTTACGATACTAATTCGATAGTTGTTCGTGCTGGGCTACTGTTTTCTGTTTACAGTTCTGATACCAGTCACCGGACGTTTTTTTTACGTCTGGAAACAAAAGTTTAGGTATCTCGTACGAAGCGAGAAAATATCTGCTTGCTTGGTGGTAGGACCTCTTGGGGTCTGACTGGCTGGCGACCACACTTCAGTAGTCTGTCATACAGCACCTTTTTCTTAAGGAATAGGGGAGCAAACGAGCAGACGGATCACCTGCTGGTAAGCGATAACCGCCGCCCATGGACACCCGCAACACCAGAGGAGTCACAAGTGCGTTGGCCGCCATCTAAAAAGTTTGGGCCTCCGGTAACCTCACTCACTCGGCGAAACACAACGCAAGCGTTGTTTTAAGCGTTTTCTGTGAGGCCGTGGTATCACTCCGGTCGATTCGTGGCATTTCGACTATTGCGGGTATGAGCAAGTTCTCCTTCAGTTGCTACAGCTCTGGCAGTCTGCAGTCCGTGCGGCTTTTAGAGTGGGCAATGCGTCAGCAACTCAGCAACTCCTCTGTTGTTGCAGGTGTCTATGGGTAACGATAACTACTTACCACCAGGTGGCTTGTCAGTTTGTTTGCCGACTGAACCAATAAAAAAAGTGTCCCGCTTTGAGCGGTGAACCATACCAGATGATGGCTTTCCCCATAATCGATACTTGACACTCCAGTCATTACAGACGCCATTGTTCTGTGAAATTACTATCGACAGAAGCAATAGTGTAATTTATATTCAAATTGCAGAGAAACTGTAAGTACAACTAGGTTATGAGGTTGCCGTTGCAAGCTTTTTATGGCAATTATAGATATGAAATACATCTCTAGTGTATATTTTTTTCAATTATTTCAGGATAGGCTTCTAATCTCTGTTAATCAACCTATTCTAACCAGATTAGGTTGATTAACAGTATGTTACAGTATCTCTACTATTATAAAATATATCTCTACTATTATAATAAGTAAAAAAGCTATGTTTGTTACGGGTTGGAGCAAAAACTACTGAATAGATTTGAATTTTGTTATCACTGTTAGAAAATATATGCTCCAACTTAAAAACTGTTGAACTTCTTATCATAATTAAATCTTAATCTTAATTAATCGGATCATGAGATACAGCTCGACCTCTCTTGTATATAGAGACCCATTCAAAGAAGAGATCATCACTGTTGGCTTTTATGAAATTATTTTTGGATACTATTTCTAATCTTACTATAGCTTCAGGTGAGCGAAGCCGCGGGCAAAGGCTAGTTCATTATATAATGACTCGTCTCCCATTGGGGCAGGCCATAGTACAGGATAACCATCACGACTGTATTCCCCGAGGGGTAAGGCAGAAGTTTACTAACGTACACCTACAATTCGTCGATATGTTTAGGTCCTAGGGGGCGAGCCTATTGCCATGAAAATTTCATAGAAAAACCCAATAGCACTGCTCGACCTGGGAATCGAACCCAAGACCTCTAGCGTAGCAGTCGCGCTCAGGACCACTAGGCTAATGAAGCAGTTACTATTATATTACTAGTATTTTTAAATTCTAGTGTGATAATTAACTCAAACAAGATTACAAAAAGTCAGAGAAGCTAGAGACCTTAACATTACAGCGGTGGTCACATCGCTATGCTTAACTGTTATCTTTTAAATGGTTTTCGAAATAACATGAAAGAAGACGAAATAAATAAAATCGATAAATGTCGCGTGACCGCTGCTTCGATCGGGCGATAGCCTCGATACACCACGGGAGGTGTTTAAAAAAAATAAACGTCAGATGGTAGCAGTAGATAGAGAGGTACTTAATGGGCAAACGAATACTAGGTTAGTCGGATAGCCGTGGATACACACGATAATATTTTAAAAATTGATACAGATACATATATTAATTAGTGTTTATATACCTAAGTATTATACATATTATACTAAAGATCCACCTGCAGTTTTGCCGGCGAACATTCAAATCTCTGATGGATTAAAAAAATCTTTCATAAACATTTACGAACACAATAAAACAGCCAAAATTGGTCGAGCCGTTCTCAAGCCGTTATTTCGGGCAATTGCGGCATTTGATTTTAATTTTTAAAGAGGATAGATTAAAAGACACAAACAGTACTGCAGTTAGCGGATCGTTCTTCCGCTCTACCAGTGTAAAAGTTATCCTATTTTTACCATGTTGATATTCTTCAAGGATCTTCTGCCATCCAGGGACGGCAGAGTAAGTATGTCGGATTCACACTGACTAAAAATGGCACTTGTCTTCCCTTGCCCATGGGGTTTGTGAGATCCGCCACGACCGTCATAGACTACGTTAGTCTACCTACACAATAAAATATATCAGCCACGCAACATTGCAGGGTTCTCCGGCCGTTTATATAGCATCATTAGTTTACTATCTTAATGAAGATTGAAGGAGGGGCCTCCTTCAATTATAAAACCATTTGGTACCTGTACGCTATCGATACAAGAGAAATAGCGTTGCTTATTAGAATATTAGACACATGGATTTCATCCTATATCGTGGGTGAGTTGTGTAGGTTTTTTTTATGCCATAAGGGTAAACGAGCAGACGGATCGCCTGGTGGTTAGCGATACCAATCCTCTGCCACAGTTAGGTCATACACATTGTGAAAATTATTCCGAATGTAACCCACAACCTATAGCACAAAAGCCGATCGTTCAGCCATGACGCCATCACGGTATCTGATTCCCATCTGATAAATAAGCAATTCAAGTTAAATAAGCACAAAGACTACGAGGCTAGCTCGAAACTGGAAGACAGTGTTGCCATGTTGTAGAAAACATGTCCTATAAATAGTGGACTGTAAAGGTCTGATAGAAAATAAAAGTGTGTGCGCCCAGTGCCGACAGTCGCGCAATCGTTACGTGTGTACCTAATTGGCCTAATAGTCGCGAGTGCACGCCGCCCTTAAATTACTGCCAGTGGCCCAACATTCTTGTTCTGAATTATTTGCCTATTAATAGATTGTGGATACTTGACATTTTAAAGGAATCTGTACTAATATTATGAATGCAAAAAAACCTTTGTCCGTGTGTATGTTTGCTATGTTGTCGCGCCTAAACCGATAGACCAATTTTGATGAATACTGGTATAAATATAGATTGGAACTTGGAAAAAATAGGCTGCCTTTTGACACACTGTTGACTCTTACAAGTACCTATAGTTAAAGATAATAACTTCAATTTATTATAGTACTATAGAGATAAGATTCCTAAGACTGTCATGTCTCGTTTCGTTTAAAAATAACAACACAACTGGGATTTTAGTTCCTAATCACCTAACAAAGTCTACAGTCTATCCCCAACTCAATAAATCTATTCAAACATAAATCGTTCTAGTAGATCGGTATCGCGAAATCGTATATCTTTTTACGGTAAATCGTACCGAACCGGGCGTGGTCGTCCGTAAATGGGTTCCAATTCGCGGTGCTTCTTGTTGCTAATTGATGTAAAGGTGGACCAAAAAAATAACATACCATCACGCCTGTATTCCCTGAAGGGTTAGGCAGAGGCGTACTAATGTACACCCACAGCTCGTCGGTATGTTTAGGTCCCATGTAATAGGGAGCGAGCCTATTGCCATTAACCGGGCACAAATTCCTAACTCCGAGCTGCTACCGGGCATTTCATAGAAAAACCCAATGACACTGCTCGACCTGGGAATCGAACCCAGGACCTCTAGCGTAGCAGTCGCGCTCAGGACCATTTGGCTAATGAGGCAGGCAAAAAATACGAACGATATAGGTAGGTATATTGTAAAAAGAGACATGGCGAAAATTATTTCCAAAGGGATCAAAATGGGTTAGATATACATACCTATGTAAGTATAGCCGATATTGGGAACATTTTCGTACAAAATGTTCGTCTCGTTTTATTTGTTTTTTCTCTCATTCAGGCTGACATAATTATATGGCAGACAGAGTGGTTCGTTTTCAATTTCAGCATTATTTTCCCATCAAAATATAAAATGTATAAATATGCCAAATCGGATGCTATCAGCCTCAATATCGATATTTGTACTACTGTGTCCGCGATTATCTAGTTATTCCGCGATTATCCACAAAACATACCACTCATAGCCTCTTAACTTAAATGTACCCCAAGCATATTAATAGTAACAACTTGTCTCTGTATAATCGCACTCCTGAGCCCCAAGATACAAGCTATGGTTAGTTTGAGGCTCACCATAACTCGTGTTCTCTGTTTGTTACTTTTCTGGCAATAAACTATTTTTTTTTTTTGTGATTTTTTTGCATTTTTCATGCTAAGATTATAAAGTTATTTTAGTGAAGGAAAAATTCGACTCGCAGGCAGGATTCGCACCTGCGTCTTCTGGTTTGATAAACCAGACGCTATGACCACTAAGCTACCGCGAGTCCTAAAGGACTTAGGACTCGCGTCTGCGAATTTTTCCTTCACCAAAATAACTTAATTAACTATTTGTAACTATTTGTATTTGTAGGTATTCCAAATCCTTTGGGAATGTCCCAAAATATTTTCTTAGCGGATATCTTATAGGGAGACTATTTGACAAATTTCAAGTTTCGTAGCCTTGTATGTTCTGAGATTTCCTGATTAATTAGTGAGCTGTATTTTGCTTTTGGTTATGTAGCGGTAGATATAAATTATAGATATAAAGAATACGTCAGCTATTATTTCTTTTGATAGATTATGTAACGACGTCTTGTTTATTAAGTAACTGTTATTTATGTTTAACCATTACAACTCACTATAATATAAACTTCATTTATAAGATAACCCTGCTCATAAATCCGAGCAATAAACATTTGATGTTTGCGGTAAGCACAGGCAATCAGACAGATGAATAGACAGGTAGACATGACAATTATTTATAATGAGTTGTGTTAATAAGCAAGATGAAGAAAGTAAATCAAATTTTACTAGGAAACGAACGCAGTGGTTGAAGGATCCTCTTCTTCGTAGGTACATGTCAAATTACAGGTACTTTTGAATAGTCAAAAACTAGATGCGCGGTTCCAAATAGTGGGTCTTATGGACAAGAACCGGCAAGAAACTGTAGATACTCCTTTAAACAAAGACATTTTTACAATTTAGTTCTTATAATGTGAGAATCATGTAGCTTGGTGTGCATGATAATAATATAAATTAATAAACTACGATCACTTGCCTTTCAAAAGAAAGAAAAGTGATTACCATAACATGTCAAGAGCCGACTAGTGTGGATGGATGGATGGATTAGGTGTGTCATTGTATATGTAAGAATTTGTGTTTACAAATTCAGCATTAATCTTAATTGTCACAAAGTCTTTAATCTAATCCATCGATTTGAAAGGGCACGTCATTTCACCATTCAGATCGATTGATCACAGTAGTTTTAATGACTCTACATCAAATTAAATGAGTAGATTCTTTACACCAATTCTTAAAAAAGACAAGACGACGGTGGAAATTATCACTTTGGTAACTTTACATACCATCACACCGGTATTCCTGTTAGGGTTAGGCAGAGGTATGCCTACTATAAATTGTACACCCACAGTTTTCCGGTAAGTTTAGATCCCAGGCTGGCGAGCCTGTGGCCATAGTAATAATTCGGCAAGAAAAACTTCATAACATTTTGCTCGACCTGGAAATTTAACCCAGGACTAATTAAGAAGAAAGAAAAGAAAGAATGTAATATAAATTGTCATGTTTGTGTACGATAGCGCAATAAATGAATATTGTATTTTACCACATAAGTACACATTTATAGTACTTTTATATGGTTAATTAAAGCAATTCGTACGAAATTATTCCACCATTCCAAAATATCAAAAATGCACAACGTTAATGTTCAAGTTTTCACTTCTGCCGGCACTCCCGGAGTGCAACCCTTGTTTTTTTTTTGACAGCATGTACTTATAGTATTTATGCTGAGTTTCAATGATATATTTATAGAAACTTGGTTGTAACTGACCTTTTTTCTAGATGTAATTTAGAAGTCATTAATCCAGTAGAAAATATAGATTGACGCTCGATGACAGCTTGTTTCCAATGGAAAGAAAGAAAGTGTGTCAGGCACATTCTTTGCCTTGCCTTGTGGCTAACTCTAGACTAGATCTTACGACTGACTGCAAGCCAATTACAGAGTTTTATCCAGTGCTTAATTAATTGAATTCTACCGCAAAGCGGTACAAACCAGTGTGTTGTTAATTGCCTTTAATTTATTGATCCAAAATGGACAAGGAAGTGTCCTTAGTTACTAGATATTTAAATTATTTTTTTCAAGTAATCAATTTTACTACTATTTAATTTGGAACCTGGTCCTTATAAAAAAGTATCCGCTTCTGAGGAGAACGGTTTCTCTTCGAAAAAGGAGCTTTATAATTGGTCTGATAAACTTTTTCAATAATGTGATTTTGATAATTACACAAAATTCTAAAAGTACTTTTTCTGAAAATAAATCAATAACTAATGAATAAAAGATGTTTCTGCCTCATTAGCCAAGTAGTCCTGAGCGCGACTGCTACGCTAGAGGTCCTGGGTTCGATTCCCAGGTCGAGCAAAGTGTTATTGGGTTTTTCTATGAAATTCCCAGTAGCAGCTCGGAGTTAGGAATGTGTGCCCGGTTAATGGCAAAAGGCTCGCCCCCTATTACATGGGACCTAAACATACCGGCGAACTGTGGGTGTACATTAGTACGCCTCTGCCTAACCCTTCGGGGAATACAGGCGTGATGGTATGTTATGTTATGTAAAAGATGTTTAGGTACATAAATATGTGGGTTGGTTTCAAATGCCTTTTTGTATCTCAAAAACTAATGATGGTCAAAAATTACGATAACCAATAATGATAATAAATTATTATAGATACTGGAGTGGCTTAAATTTTACTCGCATCCATGAGGTTATTCATTCATATAGGCTTTATGAGGTTGTATTTTAAGAAAGCTTTGGTGTTATGAGTCCGCGTATGAAAGGCGTATGAAAGGGATTTTTATGAAAGGGATATTAAGCTAAAGCTTAATATCCCTTTCATAAAAAAATACGATCCTAATATCATTTCGTGGAAACAATAAATGACAAAATGAGTCGTTTAGTCTGTTTGAAATCATTAATGGCATTTTAGACTCTCTTTAAAGTGCGTACTTAATTAAGGGCCACTTGCACCAACTTCTTAAATATGTTTAAATTGCATTTAAACACAAATTTACTATGTATTATTATATTTAAATATAATTTAAATGCATTTAGGAAGTTGGTGCAAGTGGCCCTTAGAATTGAAACAAAGAACCAAGTAATACCTGACGTCAGAGGTTCAAGATATGTATTTAATTATGTAAGTAAAATTCTTCATACGATGTACGGCCTGGTCTGAATGGGTTATGGCGACGGGGCGCGCAGTACGAGATATGCGCAGGCGCAGCCGTGGTTTGGCGCGGCTCAACGACCGCTTGCAATTCGTCAACGCAGTGTCACTGCACCCCGCCTCCGCGAAAATATGCAACGGTTATTGAATAACTCTTAAACCACGGAGTATTCTATTATCTGTGACCACGGTAACTGTGTGGCGGTAAATTGAATTTACCAAATAGACAAGATTATTTTAAAATCCGGGGTGAATTGACATTGATCGTGACACCATCGTCAAGTCGACGTAAATAAAAGTACTTTCTTTCTTTCTTACGTAATTCTCATATCTTTTAAGAGTACGCCAGACCAAATTTTCAATACGAACGTAATACCAAAATAAATCATACTTTAAACATAATTTAATCAAAGTGTGTTAATGTTCCTGCTCTACCATTTCATCCAAAATATTTCGAATTTTCTCTTAGTGAATGTCATACAGCTGGATATTCCCATTATTATTGTTTGTTGTGTATACGTTCACCATAATAATTACATAAGTACACTCTGAAATTCACTGCCTGACCTCTGTAACCATCTAAGATGATACTCCAATACAAAGAACATTGCTTATCATTCTTATTAGGGAACTTCTTTCTCATATGTGTTGATGACTTGATACGAAGGAACTAGATAAGGTTATAGCTACAGTGAAAGCCAAAGCTTTTTGAACCAGTCTCTTTTAAGATCAATACCATCGCCAAATGTGACACACGAAAATAGTTTCCGATCGTTTCCGAGAAGTACGTACTGCGCCCGCGTCGCATTCCGTCGTGTTTTCTTATTTAAAACTTAATTAAGTAATAATGTACCGCAATTAGTATCTTGGTACGTGGAACGAGGTTTTTTTCATCGAAAAGTAGTTGGTATCGCAATCGATTGTGGCTGAATAGTAGTCGCGTTAATCGTTTTTTTTTGACATTTTTACACAGCACCATCTAGTCCCAAATTAAGCAGAGCTTGTACTATGGGTACTAGACAATGGATATAATACTTATATACTTTTTTTTTTGTAATTACGTACTTATAATACATAAGAAACACCCAGACGAACACAAACACTTATATTCATCACATAATTTTATGTGTCCTGTGGGAATCGAACCCACGATCGACGGTCAGCAGTCCGGTACTCGAACGACTAAACCACAGAGGTCGTCACAGAGGTCGAAATTATAGTTAAGTATCGAATCATTTACTAGCTACTAGAGCTACGTTTGGTGTGGAAGGGTAACTTAACTATGTATATTTTGCATAAGCAACCATCAAGCTAGGATTCCACGATGAAAGATTAGTTTGACTGGGTACAAATAAAATCCATAGTTTAGTAGCGAAGTATTTATGGCTTATTTTTTTTTAACAATATTTCTTGTCCAGGACCACTAGGTCAGTGGAAATCGAACATTGATTGGTGCAACTCACAGCCTGTCAAGTTGCAATGTAACATTCGAAATAAATAGAAACAAAAGTCCTCTCCCATAGTCTCTATGGTTCTTAACAACTGTCTGTTCTCTACTACAATGACTTGATACTTCCTCATTTGTATTCATTTCCGTCCAACTGATCTTCTCCATCCTCCTCCAGCACCACATTTCACATGCCTCTAACCTTTCTCTATCCCTTTGGGTCATAGTCCAGGTTTTGCAGCCATATAATGCTATGTTGAGCATAGCATAACATAGCCAACTATATGTTTCGCTTCACTTTACCGCTGTTGGTAAGCGGCTTTTTAATCTCTTTTTTATCTGTACAAAAAACAAGCAGACGATAATATCTACCCGTATTTGATACACTTCTTTTATTTCGATATCAACACCGAACGAGAAAAAAGTTTTATCTCGAGGCAATGTATCTCTTGAACATCCGCTTTCTGTAGCCTTCGACTGGGAAAGATTTTATTATTTTATTTGTTAACGTTTTAATTTTTGTACGTAAGATACTTATAACTTTTCTGCTGGGGAGAAATTATGTTTTAGTATATGGATATACTTAGGATTGTGAGTCGAATACCCAAAAAGTCTGACATTCGATTTATCTTCAGATAAATGATTATTGCCCACAAAATTGACTGTGGAAGGTTGACGGTAGTCGTGTAAAAGACTGGTATTAGGAAATAGTATAACATAGGAAAAATCTAGATACTTAATAATTTGTTTATTTAATTATTTCAAACAAAGTTGTAGAGCTTAATTTTGTAATCGTGATTGTTTTTAATGAGATTATTTGTTGAGTTTTATGCCGGCTTCTCTCCCTAAGACCCACATTTTGGAACCGTGGCGATTTGAATAGGTAATACGGTAACTACGTAGATTTGATTTTTCAAAAGTACATAATTACTTATTTTAATCGTCTTATTGAAGTAAAACAATTTGACTGTGACTGTGACTGTTTATTTATTGGAAAAAGGTCAGATAAAACGTTTTACCGATCTTTATCATATACATGACATACATATTATTATGTGTTGGCCTGTTGGGCCACCGTGTGTGACCCAAGTATTAACTGTAGCTGTAAACAAGTATTAAGTATGAAACCAGTTGTATACCATCCTATTGTTTTACTTACCTTCCATGAAATATTACCACTACTAAAAGAGTTATTTTTTAGTAATACCCGATGGCTATTGTAAAGGCAACGTCCATTGCCGGTTCCATGTTGACTGCTGCGTGTATAGTTGATACTTATTAAGCAATCTGTAGAGAATTGATCAATACACAGATGTTGTCGCATGCTGCGGTGTAAGTTATAGCCTGCGGCTACGTTCTCTGGTCCATAGTATCTGAGACAGGTATTGGGTATGGTCTAAGTTATAAAATGTTAGTGATTTTTATTAAAATGTAGACTGTCTAGATTAAAGCTGATATTTAAAGGAGCCTTCGTCGTCGAAAACAATTTTTTTTGGTACCTACGTACTTCACATAATATCATTTTTTTTATGGGAAAGGTGAGCAAACGAGCAGACGGATCACCTGATGGTAAGCGATAACCGCCGCCCATGGACACCCGCAACACCAGAGAAGTCACAAGTCCGGCAACCTGACTCACACGGCGAAACACAACGCAAGCGTTGTTTCACGCCGCTTTTCTGTGAGGCCGTGGTATCACTCCGGTCGAGCCGGCCCATTCGTGCCGAAGCATGGCACCTTAATTTATTTTTATTTATTTAAGTAATAACTTCACTTTCCTTCCTATCAATCAAGTATTTTTTTGTACAATTTTAACTTTAAAGACGATTACTATAAAAAGGTGTACCTATAGAAATCTATGTAAATGAAGATTACGAGTAATAAAAATACTTGAATCATAATTATTCTTGTTTCTTAGGCTACTATGCATTCACATGCGAAATGTTATCATTTTCTCATCTACATACGAGTCAAGACTACATAATGAGTAGTGTCTCATGTAGTCTTGATATAAGTTAGTAGTTAAAATATCAAACGCTGGCTCTGTTTGTTACTTGAGCCATTTCACTAATAGCTTATTAAGGACGTTCCTCGAATGTTTCCCGATGGTTAGTCGGGGCTGCGCGGGCGCAAGAATGTATTCATTCTACTGGCCGCTTGGCGTAGCGTTCACTCGTCATGTCTTGCTATATGTTACGCCGTTTTTTTGTCGTATTCTCTGGCTTTAGTACTTTTTTTAATACTTTGAGCCTCCATGATGAATAAGGCATTAATGGTTCATCGCCCTGAATTATGAAAATCAGACTTAGCATATCCTAGTGGCTTTTACCACTAGGATATGCTAAGTAAGCTAGATATGCTAACCTAACCAGTATATAAACTATAACTATAGTAAATAGGGTTTACTCTGTCTTTACAATTTTACTTACTTCGCCTGTTTTCCGGTAGGAATGAAGCATTTTCCCGCGGTGAAAAGTAGCCTATGTTCATTAAGGATAATGTCGGCTTCTAATGGTAAAATATTTTTTCAAATCGGTCCTGTAGTTTCGGAGCCTATTCAATACAAACAAACAATCAAATCTTTCTTCTTTATAATATTAGTGTAAATGTAGACATAGCATAATATATTAGCTTCTGCCCGCCACTTCGTCTGCTCGGTTTCAGAATTAGGATCAACCTAAAATAAAAAAATATACTATGTGTTAGTCTAGGATAAATGGTTATATATATTGAGTAAAAGACATACAAACTCTCACATTTATAATGTTACCGCTCCAGGTTTCTTCTATATCTATAGTACTTATGTATGTTACAAACACAGTTTCACATATGGTAAAACCGGAAAAAAATAATTATTTGTTCCAGTGCCCGTGACCAGTAGCGAAAAAGCCGATCAACATTAATGCCGGCAAATTGTATTTATACTTAAGTACACAAACAATAAAAATATTAGTCACATCGTTTTCCATCATACCATTTATACGTAATCTTATCTATCACGTCAATATAATAATCATGGAAGTATACATAATAAAGTGATAACTATAGATATGATCCAAATATTTTGTTCCGAATTAGAGGTAATAATGAAATCTGATTTGGTTTTTTCGGACGAATCAGACATGCCTACCATCACACCTTTAATCTCCATCTCACACTAAAGGGCTAAAAGAGAAGCAACAGCTTTTTAAAATAAATAAACACTAATAATATGCTTACACGCACCCAAAAGCATCACCTTCAAATAACATTTTATTGTAATGTACTTAAGTTCTATTGGTTCAGATTTCCGAGTGGGAATCAACTTGAAGAGAGGCCAATGCTGCAATACTACCTACTGCCACTAAGTACTGCGCCATTGCGCTATTCCGAAATAATATATACTAAATTCCGTATAGTATGCCTTTTTACCCGACTGCCGAAGGAGGAGGGTTATGTGTTTGACGTGTATGTATGTATGTATGTATGTATGTATGTATGTATGTATGTATGTCCGTTCCTATGTCCGCTGGTAACTATTCAACGGTGCAACCGATTTAGATAAATGATACCTCATTAGATTTGTCTAGATCGCACGAGTGTCACTGGGTACATGAAATTAAAAAAAAACCAAAATGGCGGATTTTATGCGCTTAAATGCGTGGGCTGAAAAATGTGTTTTGAGCATTCCGTATCATGTATTCTCAAATTTTCTTTATTAGTTTAATTAAGTAGTTTTAAATTAAGCGTCTGCAGATTTTTCGTAGTTTTGCACTAAAAATCCGGAAACAAGTTACGTAATTAAAATAACTAAAAAACCCGACTGCATAAAAACACTTGTCGGGACCCATTACTGGGAATTTTAGAGACGGTTACGATTTTGAATGGGTCCCGACGGCAAGATTGACTTTATTCTACGTTATAATTTATTATTTTATGTATTTATCGATCATGAAAACATTTAAATGGTGTAGTTATTCAATATTACTTTACATAGGTCTGGACTACTAGACTTGTTTTTGTCTTTTTAGTTTTTTTTAAAGTGTTTTTATGCAGTCGGGTTTTTTAGTTATTTTAATTATTAGTTTTTTTTTAAATGCTTAAGTACCTATAAAAAATAAATTACGTTACTCAGTACTAATTTCAAAAGTAAGTATATTCTTTGTATTGCACAGTTAAAAATAATTATTGCGCAAGTTTAAATTGTTGCTTCTTTTAGAGTATAGCAATATGGGACTTTGTTCTACTTATTAATGTTAAATTATTAAAAGGACCAAATTCTGACCCTAAGGACCAAAATTATATTTCGAAAAATGTGCAAGTAGTCAATGATTTGCCTTTTTTCCGTTAATTCAACCACTGCTATATAATTGCTTAGTCACCGATACACAAATAGATTGAAAAGCAGGCGCGTAGAGATAAGATAAACAAATGGTACGGATTGATTCATGCTAGTATATATTCGAGTAAATATTCTAAATAAGTAAAAGTTTAACTAGGTTTAAATTAATTAACCCATATAATAGGATTATAAACCCTTGATTATTATGCTGTGTAGCTGAAATACGCAATTTTAAAAATTCATTTAAATTCAGAATGTCATTAATGTACACTCCTGTCTCTGTATCTAGAAGTAATAATTACTTACGATACTTCTGCTAAGATTTTAAATTATTTAACAGTCAGGTCAACATAGTACCGATGTCATCGATCAACCGTCTCACTTATGTAGCAGTGAACGAATTAGTTGATAGCCGTATCGGGGCGAGCGGCAAAGTATACAATCACAACAAAATCGTGCGCATGAAGTGGGCATATGCCGATTATTTGTTTATACTGAACAAAATTTCATCACTGTATGAGACTTTACTAATTTATAAAATAAATTTGCTGCAAAAAGGGCGTTGTTGTACTCTCTTTTTGAAAATTAAGTATCGACTTCTCTAATAATATCCATAATGTGTGAGACATTCGTCATACACAAATCTTTGTTTTTTTGATGAAAAAGGGTTGTGGGACCAAAAAAAATGATTTTATTTTTGTAACAATTATCTAGTAAGTATAAAGGTAAACTATTACCCTGGACGGTGGATCACTTGGCTCGCGGGTCGATGAAGAACGCAGTCAACTGCGTGACATAATGTGATTTGCAAGACACATTGAACATCGACATTTCGAACGCACATTGCGGTCATTGGAGTTAATCCAGGACCACTTCTGACTGAGGGCCGACTGTATAATATAAGCCACATTGCGCTTCCCACGTATATGCGAGCCTCATCTATTAATATATAGACGAGACGACCGAGTACGTGGAGCTGCATATGACGGTTCTATAACAGAGAAGCCATGTGCGTCTATATATCAGTCCGTTTAAAAATACCACTTTGTAGATAAAGACCTAGTCGAACTGCGCGACGTAGTAAATAGCGGTGCGTATACAATTCGACTGCCTTTGCGTCACGTTGTCAAACGCTGAGGACGAAGACACGTTTTGGTGGTTGTGTGTATGTGCACGAGACTCCTCGGTAGTTTAGTCAAAACTAAACAAAAATGTGCTTGTGTTGAACTGCTGTGCGTCGCACATCGTCTAAAGTGTCTTTTTGTACAAAACTAGTAGGTAAACTCAAATTGGGTCTGCCTCATTATTTATTGTTGGCCTCAGATCAGGAGAGATTACCCGCTGAATTTAAGCATATTAGTAAGCGGAGGAAAATAAACTAGGATTTCCTTAGTAGCGGCGAGCGAACAGGAAAAAGCCCAGCACTGAATCTCGCTGTTGTTCAGACGGTGAGAGATGTGGTGTTTAGGAGGTTCCGCTTTCTCGTCACTGTTTCTTGTGTCAAAGTTCATCTTGAATGAGGCTATTTACCCACAGAGGGTGCCAGGCCCGTAGCAACAGAGAACTGTGACAAGAGGGATTCTCCTTAGAGTCGGGTTGCTTGAGAGTGCAGCCTTAAGTGGGTGGTAAACTCCATCTAAGGCTAAATATTACCGCGAGACCGATAGCGAACAAGTACCGTGAGGGAAAGTTGAAAAGAACTTTGAAGAGAGAGTTCAAGAGTACGTGAAACCGTTCAGGGGTAAACCTGCGAAACTCAAATGAACGAACGGAGAGATTCATTGTCATGCCACAGCGTACGAATGCGCGCCTCTATGCTTACGATTTCGATTGATAGGAATAAGTTCGTATTCGCTGACGGCTGTGGAGGATAGTTGCTCTTCTCTCTCAGTAAATACATCGCGACCCGTTTGATGTCGGTCTAAGCGCCATCTGGTATCTCGAGCGATGCCACATGTCTTACCATGGAGTGGTGACCGACTGACACAGACGGTACTACAAAAGAAGCGCGCACGAGTTCTAAGCGCGTCCAGCCCGACGCAAGTTAACGCTGCATCCATGTGTACACCTCAGTGGGGCGTGGGTGCGGTGCAACTGTCGACGTCGCGTTGTCTCGGACTGTGCGCGTATCTTTCTGCGATGGTTTAGTTTTGGGCACTCGCAGGACCCGTCTTGAAACACGGACCAAGGAGTCTAGCATGTATGCGAGTCATAGAGATCATAAACTTAAAGGCGAAACGAAAGTAAAGGCGCGCATTGCCTGCGCGCTTAGGGAAGATGGAGCATCGATACATGTCGATCTCTCGCACTCCCGAGGTGCTTTATTCTGATTTGGGAATTAAGTGCGCTCTGAGCATAAATGCTGGGACCCGAAAGATGGTGAACTATGCCTGGTCAGGTTGAAGTCAGGGGAAACCTTGATGGAGGACCGAAGCGTATCTGACGTGCAAATCGATCGTCGGAACTGGGTATAGGG
Source organism: Acronicta leporina (assembly GCA_947256265.1). NCBI lineage: Eukaryota > Metazoa > Arthropoda > Insecta > Lepidoptera > Noctuidae > Acronicta > Acronicta leporina. The sequence goes on along the minus strand of OX366526.1, from coordinate 14,050,158 downwards.
GCGAAAGACTAATCGAACCATCTAGTAGCTGGTTCCGTCCGAAGTTTCCCTCAGGATAGCTGGCGTCGATATAATCAATCTCATCTGGTAAAGCGACTGATTAAAGGCATTGGGGTCGAAACGATCCCGACCTATTCTCAAACTCTAAATGGGTGAGTACTCTGGCTTTCTCGAATGATGAAGCCAGAGGTCTGATGACGATGCCAAGTGGGCCAATTTTGGTAAGCAGAACTGGTGCTGTGGGATGAACCAAACGTAATGTTAAGGCGCCCAAAAAACGCTCACAGTCAACAAAAAGTCGTAAGGGACATATGATACCAGGACGGTAGCCATGGAAGTTGGAACCCGCTAAGGAGTGTGTAACGACTCACCTGATGAGTGTGCCTTGCTCTGAAAATGGATGGCGCTATAGCGTTTTGCCTATACATTACTGTTACAGGCATGAGCGACGTAATTCGAACGTCATTACGCCGTAACAAGTAGGACGTGCGCGGTGGAGAGCGCGGAAGGGTCTGGGCGTGAGCCTGCCTGGAGCCTCCATCGGTGCAGATCTTGGTGGTAGTAGCAAATACTCCAGCGAGGCCCTGGAGGGCTGACGTGGAGAAGGGTTTCACGTGAACAGTAGTTGCCCGTGAGTTAGTCGATCCTAAGCTCAAGGAGAAATCTTATGTTGATGTGGCGTGTTGTCATATAAAAATGGATAATGACGCCCTTTGAGCGAAAGGGAATCCGGTTCATATTCCGGAACCCGGCAGCAGAACCGTTTCAATTATCGTGCACTCGTTTTACAGCGTTTGTTCTACGGGGCAACCCAAAATGGCCTGAAGACGCCGCCGAAAGATCCGGAAAGAGTTTTCTTTTCTGCTTGAGCGTTTGAGTTCCATGGAATTCTGTAGAAGGGAGATGTGGTTCGGAACGCGAAGAGCATCGTATTTTTAGCGGTGTCCGGATACTTTCTGCGGACCTTGAAAATTCAGGTGAGGGATGTACGTGGAAGTATTGCGCCGGTTCGTACCCATATCCGCAGCAGGTCTCCAAGGTGAAGAGCCTCTAGTCGATAGAATAATGTAGGTAAGGGAAGTCGGCAAATTGGATCCGTAACTTCGGAATAAGGATTGGCTCTGAGGACCGGGACGCTACGGTTTTGGACGTGAAGCGGATGTGGTCTTTGCTTGGGTCCGGGTAAACCTAACGTGTCTTATGGGGTGCGAAGGCGACCCCTAGACCTATGATTCTTGCATCTGCAGATCCTCCTTATGTTGAACGTCATTTAACGGTCAACTCAGAACTGGCACGGACAAGGGGAATCCGACTGTCTAATTAAAACAAAGCATTGCGATGGCCCTCGCGGGTGTTGACGCAATGTGATTTCTGCCCAGTGCTTTGAATGTCAATGTGAAGAAATTCAAGCAAGCGCGGGTAAACGGCAAGAGTAACTATGACTCTTCTAAGGTAGCCAAATGCCTCGTCATCTAATTAGTGACGCGCATGAATGGATTAACGAGATTCCCGCTGTCCCTATCTACCATCTAGCGAAACCACAGCCAAGGGAACGGGCTTGGAGGAATCAGCGGGGAAAGAAGACCCTGTTGAGCTTGACTCTAGTCTGGCATTGTATGGTGACATAAAAGGTGTAGTAAAGTGGGAGATCGTTTGCGCGGTCATCCTTGAAAAACCACTACTTTTATAACTCCATTACTTACTCGGTTGAGCAGAAGTGTTGTGCGGTCGATTATATCGACAAGTATACTGTGTTCTGATTCAAACGTGCAGAGTTGTGTGGCAACACCCGTGGCTATTCAACTCCCACGTGATCTGATCTGAGGACACTGCCAGGCGGGGAGTTTGACTGGGGCGGTACACCTGTCAAAAAATAACGCAGGTGTCCTAAGGCCAGCTCAGTGAGGACAGAAACCTCACGTGGAACAAAAGGGCAAAAGCTGGCTTGATCCAGATGTTCAGTATGCATAGGGACTGCGAAAGCACGGCCTATCGATCCTCTCGTTTAAAGAGTTTTTAGCAAGAGGTGCCAGAAAAGTTACCACAGGGATAACTGGTTTGTGGCAGCCAAGCGATCATAGCGACGTTGCTTTTTGATCCCTCGATGTCGGCTCTTCCTATCATTGCGAAGCGAAAATTGCAAAGCGTTGGATTGTTCACCCACTAACAGGGAACGTGAGCTGGGTTTAGACCGTCGTGAGACAGGTCAGTTTTACCCTACTGATGGCTTGTCGTTGCGATAGTAATACTGTTTAATCCTACAATAACCACAGTTTCGGATATTTGGTTCATGCACTCGGTCGAACGGCCGGTGGTGCGAAGCTATCTTCCGCAGCGAGTATCTCTGAACGCCTCTAAGAGAGAAACCTACCTAGGCAAATACGGCAAGGATATCTCTGAGGAGCCCCGAGAGTCGGGAGGCTCTAAACAATGTGACTCTGCTAGTCGTGCTTCACCTCGTGAGGTATAACGTCGAAGCCCATTCGGTTTGCGGAGATCGATGCTGTCCGCGTAACGCGTGCATTACGGCTCCGAAGATCCGGATTTATCTCAGTTCGATGTCGGGGCTTGGAATAGTCTGTAGACGACTTCCGTTCCTGGCGGGGTGTTGTAAGTGGCAGAGTAGCGATGTTACAATCCGTTGAGACTCAGCCCCGTGCCAGGTGATTCGTTTGAAAAATTGTTAATACACGAACCACACAAATCGAAACTTCTGTTGCAACAACATACAAATACTGCCTTCTTCTTCCTACCCTTGTCCCAATTTATTTGGGACCGGAGCAATATGTCCTTTTCTTCCAAGCATCACTACTAGCCGTCATCACATCATTCACAGGGAGTGAATGATGTGATGAACATCCCAATGAATACTCTGTGACTAATAAGGATATTTTATTAAATAAATATTCTTGTATAAAAGTCGTGCATGTGGTAAAATTGTCGCAATTAAATAAGTATTATCTCCATGAAATCGCAATCTCATTATATATACCAATATACTTACAACGATAAACTAATTAAAACTTGATTTTGTGCGAATGCGAATCCTCCGCCTTAAAAATTTAGGATTTTTGTTTTCAAAAGATATATTCATTTTTGTTTTCAGACATAGACATAGAAATTTCATTCTTTAAAAACAATTGTGAACTAATTTTGAAAGTCCAAACTATGTCCAAACTATGTTTTTTTTTACGAATTATGGTTTGTCAACTAAAAATGATTAACGCCTTTAAAAACTGGCGAGCAGAACAAAGTACTATGACCTACATTATTTTGAAATTCTTGTGACTGTGCTGTTACTGTTCGAACCAAAATATATTAATTATCACTTACATAAACAATAACTGAGGATGAGGATGGATGGATGGATGTTTGTTACTCTTTCACGCCAGAACGGCTGAACGGATCTGGATGAAATTTGGCACAGAGATAGATTATAGTCTGGAATAACACATGGGCTACTTTTTGTCTGAAGTCCACGCAGACGAAGTCGCGGTCAGAAGCTAGTAAACAATAAAGGAAAACATCGGTAAGGAGGTAATATGCATGCCTTTTTTTTGACGGGCGAGTGCACTGTGAGTATACAGTTATGGGTGTGTGTAGTCTGCTTACTTGCACTAGGCCAGCCTATCGAACCTCTCCCATTCTCAGAAGAGACTTGTACTACTCTGGTACTCATCCTTTCTGATTTGAATTTGGTTGATGAGGTATTAACCATTACAATACAATTATTTTATGATGTATGTTTTGCCATTCCATATTCCGGGACCTCTTGTAACACAAATTCTAAACAACAGTACATAATCTAAACAATAGTAGTTACCGCATACCGCAGTCGTAGGTGTTAATAATAGTAATCAACCTTAATAGTCCGGGAATAAAACCCCTCATTTGTGCCCAATTACATAATAACTCCCACTCTGGGCAACAAAGAATGCCCCAAAATTGTATAGTCACGTACGTTAATAGCGAAAATGGATATGTGCCGGATGTGACGTCACGTATTATAGGTATATTATTTTTTATTTTTGGTACTAAAGTTTAAGGTGAACAGACAGACAGACAGATGCGGCTGGGGACTTTGTTTTATAATATGTAAGCATTTATAATTTGCGTATGTGGATGTCAATATTAATTGCGTGCGATCTAAGTAGAAATACACCAGCTGCTTATAATTGACTGCTAATTTATACCACAGCTCAGCGCTGCCCGACGTTGGCTACGCGCACACCTATAACACCTGGACCTAATACTAGCGTTGCATTTGTTGAAGAGGCTTATAGCCCAGCACGACCGTCTATTCTAAACAGTCCTGTTCGAATTCATTCAGAATAAGTTAAAATTACCAAATTAAAATCGAAGGACCAAAATATGTTTTTAACATAACATAACATACTATCACGCCTGTATTCCTCAACGGTTAGGCAGTGGCGTACTAATGTACATCCATAGTTGACATTGATAGGGGGTGAAGCTATTGCCCTTAACCGGGCACAAATTCCAAACTTCGAATTTCATAGAAAAACAAATAATACTGGTGGACCTGGGACGAATAGACCCCAGTACCTCTAGCGTAGTAGTCGCAGTAAAGACCACTAGGCTAATGAGGCAGTAATATTTTTTACATATATTTTTTGTTCCCTGTGACAATATACCTAGATACCTCTTGATGTAGGTAGCTTTATTCTGGTGCTGACATACTCTTTATACGTATTTGATGATATTCAACCATTTTGAAGTAACTTTTACAAAATAGGTAACGTTTTGCGGAAGTTCTTAGTGCCACTTGCACCAACTTCTTAAATGTGTTTAAATTGTATTTAAACACAAAATTTCTATGAAATATCGAGTTTAAGTACAATTTAAATATAAGTTCGAAGTTGGTGCAGTGGCCCTTAGTAGAGTAGGCACGTTTAATAACAAAAACATTGATTCATAAACGCATAATTATAAGTAGTATGATCTTTTGATGCATAGAAGTGAAGAGTACTTATGTTAACAGAAAAGTTTTAAGCATGTATGTAAATGGATTTAAGGGTAAGGGGAGTCTAAAAAAGATGGATGGATTGTGTGAAAGATGGTATAACATATGGTAAAGACAAGAAGTTTATCAGGAGATGACGGCTGATAGATTATATTTGGAAGAAAAAGACATACTCCGCCGAGCCCTTTAAACTTAGTAAGATAAGGGCAGGATGATGATAATGACAGAATAAATACTTAAATGTGTATAATATTTAAATGTCATAAAAAAAACAATTCAACGTCCTCACATCTTGTTATCGCAATATTGTACCAGTGAAGTTTGTAATTTATTTATTTTAAAAGAGTGTCCATGGAGTTTCTTGCCGGATTCTTCTCCATAGGATCGACCTTTTGGAACCGTGCAACTAGAATCATAACGTTTCATAAACGCTTGTAAAAGCTTATCTCTTCTCTTCTCTACTATTACAAAGTTGTACAAAAGCTGTGTCTGTACATTGAAGATATTTAAAAAACAACAAGTGGGTTAGTCTACATAAACGTCTCCGCATAAAAAAAAAAATATTTTTAAAAAATGTGTTGGATCCAGCTAGATGGATGTTATGCTGGTTCCATTAGTTTAATCTCTACTATTATAAAATTGTAAAAAGCTGTATCAGTACATTGAAGATATTAAAAAAAAAAACAGTGGATTAATGTAACTATATAAACGTCTCCAAACCCAAAAATGTAATTCTTGTCTGTTTGTTAAGGGTTGGCGCAAAAACTACTGGATAGATTTTAATTTTGTTATCACTGTTAGAAAGTGTGTGCTCCAACTTAAAAACTGGTATACTTCTTATCTCAAATAATGAAACGGAACCTGAGATACAACTTGACCTCTCTAATATATCTATAATGATGAACTCTTCTTTGTATGGGTGACCATACAAAGAAGAGTTCATCATTGTTGCTTCAAGTGAGCGAAGCCACGGGCAGAGGCTAGTTTGAAATAAAAACATTTGAACTTGAACTTATTTTTTTTATTATTACGTACATCAAAGGAGTCAGCATGGCAAATAAGGTTCACATGCGGCGAGGCGTGGTGCACCATTAATAAAATTATACTATATCACCGCTTTCTTATTCGTCGTGCGCGATTACCATATTAATTGATCGGACTGCGCTCGCAATGGTGGCGCCACCTAACGTAGTAATGAGTAATTGAATCATTGCGTTAGTAATATCTACCTCCGTTTGCTAAATATGCATAATTAGTAAAGATAGCGCAGTGACTAGAGCGTATTATGTTTATGGTAGACAATACTGAGTAAAATATGGTTCGTAAAAACCGTCAAATGAATACGAATAATAAAAAGACTCAACGGAGTTTTTTTATTGCAGTCTAATACATACATAACATAATCAAATCATTATTCTGTCCCACTGCTGTCTGCACTGGGTTCCTTTCAGAGTGAGAGGGATTAGGCTGTAGTCCACCACGCTGGCTTATGCGGGTTGGCTGACTTCACACGCCTCGACGGTGCGCCGTCGAGAAAATCTCTCAGGCATGCAGGTTTCCTCACGACGTTTTCCTATGAATACGCACATAACTTGTAAATTTCTAACTATTAATACGCACATAGCTTCGAAAATTCAGCGGTGCGTGCCTTGGATTCGAACACCAGTATGGTACTACTATCTACTATCACTCAGTTGATATCTCATTTGCCTCTCTTAATACTATAATATTTGGCAATGGGCTGGTAGTGTGATACCAAGTAGACGAGAACCAGATGTGTGACTCAGATGTACTTAGTAGCAGAGTTCTTCCACTCCAAGTAAGAGCTCAGTAGGATCCTACTAAGTAGTATTATGAACGTGAATGTTTGTGAAGATAAATATGGATGTTTGTCACTCTTTCACGTCAGAACGGCTGAACGGATCTGGATGAAATTTGACACAGAGATAGATTATAGTCTGGAATAACAAATAGGCTTTTATCTAATTCGGATTCGAATCCAATTCTGAAGGCCACGCAGATAAAGTCGCGGGCAGAAGCTAGTATTGAATAAAGGTTCAGCAACGACAAACTGTACACGTGAAGTTAAATACCGTATTTTACTATTTCTATACCGTTATTCTTAACTAGCTTCCATTGAGGAAACAGCGATGCTTCGACAAACAACCTATTAAACGCAATCTGTAGAAATGTACTGAAATTTACTTGCTCGTGTAGTTTCACTATCGGCGCTGCCTACCCCCGAGGGGAATGAGATTCGCGAGCGCAAGTAATTGTGGCTCCGAGTCCGCATGCACGTACACCATCTTAGATTTATTTTAGATAATGTATCGGTAGAATAATGATATAGTTTTTATTGAGGTAGTTGGAGACACCGATCTAGATTTATAGGCTAGTTTCAACACTAATTCACTTTCACTCAACGTTACGTTGTCACTTGGGTATCAGTATAAGCCTTGATTTAATTAAATTTATATTTCGTCATTTTCCAAATTAATTCCGTGAATGAACAATTCTGATTACTGTAGAAAGATAAACTACATAATATCAATATATACTACGTGCTTCTCGGGGCAGGGTTATCGAAGACCAGAGGACTCATACTACTAGGCCTCAATATAAAGCTCATAGAAGAGCAGTTTGAAGAACTCGGAGAGGATGAGTAATATCTAGGGGACGCATAAACTGGGCCATCTTTATCCTATAGGAGGCCATGGGCACTTTAGAATATGGGGCCAAGGGACTTTTGTTATTAACAAGTACAAAAAAAGACTTTCAAATTGGGGGCCCCTTGGATCGCTGGGCCCTGGGTACTTGCCCATAGTGCCCAGTAAGAAAGAGGGGCCAGCGCATAATAGATTCCAATGGGTTGAAGTGCACTGTGGCCTTGCTGTCTCGGCCCCGCATAAGATAAGATAAACTAAGTATAAAAAAAATGTTAATCTGATCTCAAAACAATTACCTATAGGTGTCGTGACGCCTATCCTTATTTATCCGATTCTTCGTTTCCTTCAGAACTCGTTAATTAACGTATTAAAAAGGTTCTTTTTAAATCTATCCATTTTAAATTACTATAGGATGCATAAAGTGCCAAAAATGTCGTTTATATTATTTTAAGCAACATATTTAACTGTTTAATAACATGTTATCACGTTCATCTAACATTCTGAACATCTGCTAACTTCTCCATGTCGTATAAACAGAGATAATCATCTCTTAACTAATCGAGGTGATGCGCCGGCGCAGTGTTTGTCATGGAAATGCGCGCTAGATAACGTGAGAAACGGGGAAAAGGGAATGAGTGAAATCTACTGTGTGAAAATGACACTATGAAATCTATGTCAAAATTTAGATATATACGTTCTACGCACCATAACATACCAAATAAGAAGGGAATAGAAGTGTGATAAAATAAATAAATGCAATCTTTCGACAAATCGAGCGTGCGTAAATCATCTCCATACATTTTTACCCACGACGGAACGGAGTCTGTATATGCGTTTAGGGCGAGAGGGTGTTTGTTTGTTTTGTTTCTATTTGTTGGTCGAAGCGAGCGATAGATTGCAACTTGTCGAAGCCCTGATTCCCCAAAGGGTTAGGCAAAGGCGGACTTAATATACACTCAGAGTTCGCCGTTATGTTTACGCCCATCTAACAAGCAAGCAAGCAAGGATATTGCCACTAACCAAGAATCCAAACTCCGAGCTGCTACTGAGAATTTCATCGAAAAACCCAATACAACTTTGCTTGACCTGAGAATCGTACCTCTAGCAGTAGCAGTACCGTAGCAGTCACGCTCAGGATCAATAGACAAAAGAGGCATTCAACAGACCAGTCGCGGATTTAATTCACGCAGGAACAAATTAGTGTGTGTAAAAATGACACTTAATTAGTCTCCCACTGGGCAACATTTTAATTGTTGTGATATTTTTTGTATTCTACATCCAAATAGTCATAAATATAGCTCGTGATGTAGAATGTCTGACGTTAACGTGTGAACACTTCACACAATACAGTCACGCTGATTGAAATGCAACCAAACGGAGCATGAAACTGTTAGTACTGGCACAACTGTGAATGTGGCATTATGAATTACTTGCGTTAGCACACTAGATACGGTTCTGCATACCAATACGTAGATAAAGGATAATGAAAAATATATATCTAAAGAAGTAAAGATCACTTGACCTTTTGTCAAGATTGGAAGAATGGATAGGTAAGTTGGCATCGTACGAACTAACTGTAAAGTAAGCCATTTCGGTTGAGAAGCAAAGAAAAAAGGGGGGCAAACGAGCTGATCGATCACCTGATGGTAAGCTATAACCGCCGCCCATGGACACCCGTAACACCAGAGCAGTCACAAGTGCGTTGGCCATCTTTTAAAAGGGTTTGGGCCTCCGGCAACCTCACTCACTCGGCGAAACACAACGCAAGCGTTGTTTCACACCGGTTTTCTGTGAGGCCGTGGTATCACTCCGGTCGAGCCGGCCCATTCGTGCCGAAGCATGGCTCTCCCACGTGGAAAAACTTGCTTTTCAATAGAAGATACTGATGATTCAGAATGTGAAGCCAAATTTCGGCCTGGCGGATGGGACTCGCGGTGGCTTAGTGTTAGCATCTGGTGTATTTAACCAGAAGGCGCAGGTTCGAATCCTGCCCGCAGGCGAATTTCCCTCACTAAATATAATAACTCAGGCTGAACTCGCCTTTGATCTCGCCGACAAAATCTCTCAGGAATACAGGTTTGATTTTCAAAGTCAGATACTCAAAAGTGTGGGCCTTGTATTCGAACTCGAGACCTATGGCCTATCATAACATTACCATTACATATCAGGAAATTATTATCGATACTTTTGTTATGTAAATACTTATCTACTGATTAAACTGTTAAGATATCATGTTTAATCTTCAAGTATCTAGATACCTTATCAGCATAATAGGTATCAAAATATTCGGAAGTGGGAGCGTGTTGGATTTGAACTTGAACTAGCAAACAAGACTACAAAGCGCTTTTGAACCACTGAACTGTTATCGCTGTCTATTTGGATTGTTACTGAATATTTTTTTTATTTTAAATATAGAAGAAACTAGCTTGGAACGCGTGGATTAGTTACTTGGTCTTAGCGTGATGATATATAGCCTATAGCCTTCCTCATTAAATGGGCTATCTATCACTGAAAGATTTTTTAAATCGGATCAGTAGTTCCTGAGATTAGCGCGTTCAAGCAAACAAGCAAACAAACAAACTTCATCAGCTTTATATATTAGTAAAGATAGAGTATAGATAAAAAATCGGACTTGCGATCATGTGGTAGCCGGTTCGAAACCCACCCATTGCACTACCGACGTGAACCACTCGAGTCGTAACACAAGCATTTAGCTTAGCTCGAGGGGTTAACAAGAATACTAGTAATGTGCGAATATTGCTAATAAGCTTTAAAAAAACGAACTATTCAAAGTTCAACTAGTTGATGGAGTTGCAACTTGCAGTAGCCGGAATTCAAATAACCTAATTTATTGGCTATTTTCAAAGGTTACACCATCAAATGATAACCTTTATATAACTGACTTTTTTATTTAACGTTTTTTTATCTTACAAGAAAAACAATAAAAACTTATAATAAATGAGATATCACACGGTTATGAGCAGCCGAGCTCAAACACGCCGCGCCCATCAACTGGCCAACACTAATAAAGTAACGGCCATTACATGTAACAGCCAATTAGAGATAAACGTTACAATAAAACTAATTCTGTTGGTTTTGGTGTTTTCCGCGTCAGTCACGGCTTGATTACATTCGAAGCATGGAGTTTGAAAGTGTTGCCAGCCTGCTAATTGTTGTAATTTACTCTTTTTTATGGATATTGACTGCCTCATTAGCCAAGTGGTCCTGAGCGCGACTGCTACGCTAGTGGTCCTGGGTTCGATTCCCAGGTCGAACAAAGTGTTATTGGGTTTTTCTATAAAATTCTCAGCATCAGCTCGGAGTTAGGAATTTGTGCCCGGTTAATGGCAATAGGCTCGCCCCCTATTACATGGGATCTAAACATACCGGCGAACTGTGGATGTACATTAGTACGCCTCTGCCTAACCCTTCGGGGAAAACAGGCGTGATGGTATGTTATGTATGGGTATTTACTATTTTGTTTTCTCTGAAAGCCTGACTCCTTTATTCCCTGAATGGTCAGACAGAGGCATAAGTTTAGGTACTAATGTATACCTACAATTTGCTAGTGTGTTTAGGGGGCGAGCCTATTGCTATTAACCGGCTGCTACTGAATACTTTATAGAAACACCCAATAACACTTTGCTTGACCTGGGATCGGAACCCAGGGCCTCTAGCGTAGCAGTCCGCTTAGGACCACTAGGATAATAAGGCAGTTTCTTAATAAAAACCTAGACAATGTTGGTCTATCTTGGACCTCGCAACCACCTTGTGACCACTAGATAAGTTAGCTGCCTTAGTCTAGTGGTCCTGAGCGCGACTGCTCCTACTAAGCTGTGCTGTGCCCAACAGGGTCCATAATTGATTCCTAGATTTAAGCCTACCATCTGTTTTATATATTTTTGTACATTATGGAACGCAATAAATTTTTTTTTTTTTTTTTTATATCCTGCTACTTAGCGATCTGTTTCTTATAAACAATAATCTAATGTGCTGTCAGATTTTCATCAGTGAATTATTGTCATCAGAAGAGACGTGCACCCAGTGGCGCAATCCTCATATTTTGTCTGCGAATCTTTTCGCTAGTTCCGATATACTATTTCTCTTAAGGCGAGAGAATCTTAGACTGCCTTCTCCTTGCAGTTCAGCAGCTAGCTCGTTTATATGTTGGTGCAGTCTAACTTGATATTTCATGCTGTTCAACTCGATTTCTTCTTTCACGGTTCTCAGATTGAGATCTAGTTTCACATATTTGTTGCTTATATGTTGGGGAATATTGAACATGATTCTGATTGTTTTGCTTTGAAACCTTTCCAGTATCTCGATGTTACTATGACTTGCTGTGCCCCAAAGCTGGATGCCGTAAGTCCATATGGGCTTTAGTATAGCTTTGTAGATAGCCATTTTACTGGCACCTGTCAATTGTGACTTACGACCGATGAGCCAGTACATGCTGCGGAGTTTGCTGTCTAGTTGTTTCCTTTTAGCCCATATATGTTTCTGCCAAGTGAGTCGACGATCGAGGTGTATACCTAGGTATTTGGCATCATCTGATTGTGGGATCACCTTATTGTAGAGGTTCACAGGTGGGCAGTTTTTCCTTTTAAGTGTGAAAGTTACTTGGGCCGACTTATCTGTATTGGCTTTTATTCGCCACTGCTGAAACCATGCTTCGATGAGATTTAGGTGTGATTGAACCCTTTCGGATGCTGTATCAGGATTCTCATGGGTTGAAAGTAGTGCGGTATCATCTGCGTATGTGGCGGTAATGGTATTGGCATGAGTGGGTAGGTCTGCTGTAAATATTAAATAGAGGACTGGTCCCAGTATACTACCCTGCGGAACACCTGACTTAATTTCATGCATTTGTGATATATTGGAGTTATATTTTACTTCGTAGCATCTTTTTTCAAGATAGGACTTTATAAGCGGGAAAAATGAGTGTGGTAAGGTTTTTTTTGTCTTAAAGAGTAGCCCCTTATGCCATACCTTGTCGAATGCTTGGCTAATGTCTAAGAAAACTGCGCAGCAATATTGTTTGTTTTCCAGTGCTCTACCCATGACATCAACCAACCTATGCACTTGCTCGATGGTTCCGTGACCTTCTCTAAATCCGAACTGGTGTGTGGGTAATAACTCTGTTAAATGTTCCCTCATTCTATTTAGTATGATCTTTTCCAGTAATTTTCCAATTACCGGAAGAAGACTAATAGGTCTATATGATGATACTTCTTGAGGTGGTTTTCCCGGTTTCAGTATCATTATTACTTGTGCTATTTTCCATTGACTTGGGAATGATGAAATTCTTAAACATGCGTTGAAGATTGCGAGCATGAGCAAAATTCCTTTTTTTGGGAGGTGTTTCAGGAGAGTAGCGTCGATAAGGTCATAGCCAGGGCATTTGCCTTCCTGGAGTTTCAGAATTTCCCGCCTCAGTTCATTTGGTGTCACATGCTTTAGTGGTGGACACATCTGAATGGGTGACTTGAGGTATTTTTCTATTTCGTTGTCCAGATTTAGGTTGTTACTAGGAAGTGGTTCGAAAACTGTATGTAGGTGATTAGCATAAGTGTTAGCTTTTTCACTGTCGGAGCGGGCCCAAGACCCCGTTTGTGTTCTTAGTGGTGTAAGTTGTTGTTTGGGACGTTTTAAGTTTTTAGTAGCCTTCCATAGCGAGTAATTTGTGTCACTAGTGTGTGTTAGTTTTGCGAGATATGATTGTAGATTCTGGTTCCCCAATTCTTTAATTAGTATTTTCAGTTGTTGTGACACTTTGTTGAAAGCAGTTTTGTCTCCAGGATAGTGAGTGTTGTGCCATACTCTGCGGAGTCTACGCCTCTCGTTTATACAGTCCTTAATGAACTCAGGGTATACATGCTCTTTTACAGCTCCCGCTTTGTGATGGGATGTAGACCTTTTCGCTGCGTCATGAATTAGTATGTTTAGTCCTTCTATGGCATGTTCTATTTCGTCAGCCGTTTTCAGTGATATCTTAAGCTGTATCTCTGATGTTATGATATCCTGAAATATTCCCCAGTTGGTGTTCCTATTGTAGATTTTGGGTGGTGCTTCTGTTAATATTACCTTACTATATACGTTTAGAATAATAGCCGAGTGGTCTGAGATGAGGTCAAAGTCGGTTTCTGTCTTAGTGTTATTGATTGCAATTTTTTTCGATATAAAAAAATCAAGTAAGTCGGGCGTTTTGCGTGGATCAGTCGGCCAGTAGGTAGGTTCTCCAGTGGACAGGCAATCAAGATTAAAATCTTTTATGGCTTGATAAAGCTGTCTTCCTCTGGTTGTTATAAGTCTGGAACCCCAAAACAGGTGTTTAGCGTTCCAGTCACCTCCACTTATAAAGCGATTTCCAAGTTTGGAGAAGAAATCCTTAAAGTCTTCCTTCGTTATCTGGTGTTTCGGAGGGCAGTAAACTGCAGCAAGGGTAATATCCGAGCTATTGTCATTCACTTTTATTAGAGTGGCTTGTATCTTATCTGTAGAAAAAGGTTCAAGTGGGTGATGTTTTATATTTGATTTTACGAGTACTGCCGTTCCTCCATGTGCATTTCCCGATGGGTGGTTAGTAGCATAAATGCTATAGCCCTTAATTGAGATGTAGCTTTTGTCGGTAAATCTAGTTTCGGATATTAATACCACGTCAATTTTTTTCATGTGGAGAAAGATTTCTAGCTCTCGTCGTCGTGCGACTAGTCCGTTGGCATTCCATGTAATTATTCTAAGGTTAAGATTATTTCTTCATTAGGCTACTTATAATCTGGACAAAACGATCCATCATGTTGTCTACCATGTTAAACATCATGGTTTGAATTCTGTTGAACATTTGTTCAAGGATGTCACTTAGTTGTTGCGTTTGAGTTGATTGGTCTGGGCTAGTTATGTTTTCTGTTCTGCTTTTTGTCTTTTCAGCATAAGTTGCGGTAGTTCTGGTATAAGTTTTGAATGTCCTTGGCTGCGATCTGTCAGTTTCAGGCATCTGGTTGGTTTGATTTGTATTTTTATATGTTTGTTTTGGGTTAAGTTTTAATAAGTGCTCTTTATACTGTTTATATTTTATGCATCCCCTGTAACTAGCTGGATGTTTTTCTGTGCAGTTTGCGCAAGTAGCTACTGTATCCTTGGTTTTGGAACAGCTGGAGGTCGGATGGTCGTCTCCACATTTGACGCACCTAAATGGTCGGTAACATTGGTTTTTGGAATGTCCAAATCTTTGACATCTTTTACATTGCAGGATTTCTTGTTTCTTATAGGGTGCTTCAAAAGATACTTTCATATTATTCAGAGATTTTATTTTGAATATATCTCTGTTGTTGTAATTTGGTTCCAGGTCCACGTAAAATAGGGGCAAAGGTTCTTTGGTGCTTCGGTGACGTACATTTACGAGTTGTCTGACTTCGTGTCCGTATGCTTTTAGACCTTCTTTTATTTCAGAGGTATCTTCTGAGCTGTGGAGGCCTCGCAGTACTACTCTATAGGGTCTTTCACATTTCAGCATGTAGGTATAATGGCTGATATTGTCTGTGATGAATTTTTCTCTTATTGTTTTGTATATTTCTATACTTGCTGGCATTACTTTCACTATGTGTCAGGACACATAGTGAAAGTAATGAACGCAGAAAGTTTTACTATGACCACACTAAGGTCAGGACCTTAGTGTGGTCATAGTAAAACTTTCTGCTGTTGTTATTCTTAGTAGTAGGTTTCTGAGAGAGTTGATGTCCAGGACCCCAGTTACAAAGATTGGTTCTGGTTTTGGCGGTTTTTCTGTTTCAATATTGTCTGTTTTGTCTTCTACTTCGCCTAATATGGCAAATTGATTTTGAGTGGATATTGCATATTCAGTCGTGTTGGCCTTTTTGTTTGCGCTTTCTGTCTGTGGTGATTTTGTTTCCATTCTCTTTCTTTTGGCTTGCGGTATTCGGTCTTGTTGCCAGGTGTTGTTTTCTTTGTTTGTTTCAGGGATGATTTCATGAGCATTTATTATATGTGGTATTGCACCGACAGAGTTACTTCGTGTTTTAGTAAACATACTCTTATTGAGAGTTTGTTGGATCATGGTTGGGTTTAGGTTTGGTTTATTTTTTAAATTTTCGTTCATTTTGTTCCCACGAGAATTGGACGAAATAACAGGTCACTTAGGGGTGACGCCATTCCCTAAGAAGGCAGATACAACTACGTTTGCCAGGTCCGTAGAGGTTGGCGCTAATGCTGTTCATCCATACAGCCATGCATCCAGTTGGCACGTTTCCCACCATTGGATTTGGGTAATTTTTGAAGAGGTTTTTCTTCCTCGCAGTCCGGACAGTTAAGCCAAGACCCCCGTTCTTTAAGTATTTGGTTTACGGGTTAGGACGGTCATTTCCTACCTCCTATGTTATCTGCTGGCTAAGCGTCGCAGTGTCGGGTTATATACCGCCGCCCGAGGCTCGGCGTTGTCATTCATTTAGCGCCACCCAGGGGACACGTATAGGGTGTTGATTAGGCAGCTCCTATGGACGCGAATGACTCTATCCCCCGAACGCAATAAATGAATATGAATATGTTATTGACTTTTTCTATAACATTCTCAGCATCAGCTCCGAGTTCGGGATTTGTTCCCGGTTAATAGCAATAGTCTCGCCCCTATTACATGGGACCTAAACATACCGGCGAAGATGTGGGTGTACATTAGTACGCCTCTGCCTAACCCTTCGGGGAGTATTCTCCGAATCGTATGTTATGATAATCTTAGGGATAAATGCAGAATAAAATTATGCGTTTTTGGTCGCATTAGTTAAATGTGTGATATTTATATTATTGATAAAAAAATTAAGATAAAATTATAATTATCATTTATCTAAGCATGGTATCACCCTATAAATATCCACTGCAGTAACATTTCAGTGGAGCAATGGCGTAGATAAACCGTCGGCGTATATCGGTTACACCATCGACTTGCTACTTTATCGACACATCTGGCGTTACACATCAGCTAGGAAGCAGAAGGCTCATTAATTAAGAAAGAAGGAAAGGAGTAAAAAAACCCACATAAACAGTGACTAGTACTACGGTCGTCAGCATATCATGGTAACCAAAACTGTAAAATTGTCTTCAATAGATTTTCAATCTAATCTCCAAACAATAGAGTTTATTATCCGATTAAAGTTGATCTCAAAAGACGAATAGAAGCCTGCTGCAACTTACAATGATTGGCAAAGAGGCTGGAAGAAGATCAGTAGGCCGAAGAAGAAAGTCAAGTAGACCTCATCACCGGCATCAACAGCGCCGCTAAACTGTTCCGTCTCGTCAAGACAGATTGAAGTTTTCCGAACTGACGGTCAACCTCCAGAATTGGAGAAGCACTTTGAAGAAGAAGGAAGAAGATCTATTGGGAGAATTTGACAGTTTGTGGTAACTTGATGTGCTGGCGAATGTAAAAAAGAATAAAATAAACTGGAAATATAGTAGATTATCTAAATTAAGACTAATCGTTAACAAAGCTCGCCAAATTATTGTTTTTCTTAATATTTAAAAAAACCGGGGAATCGAACACAGAATCTCTAGCAGTTGCGCGTAGGACCACAAGACTAATGAGACAGATATTTAATTTAGTTAATTTTCGTAGGGAAAGTATATATTTAATTTGGAGTCCACCTTCGGTATTCATCTGTTTTGTGACATTATCACGATATCGACGTGGTTCATTATCGACATCGACACATCTACGAGTGCGCCGGCGCAGGTTTTATAACATATCTAGTTGTTACAACCGATTTCGTAGCAGGGGAATGTACTAGATTAACATACTTAAAACCTTTTTTTAATTAATTCCTTTTATTTTTTAATGAGTTCCTACACATTTCTCGTTTCTTTCCATGATATTTGGCACAAAGATCGATTATAGCCCAATTCTGAAGTCCACTAATTCTAGTTTCGAAAATTTTGTAAAAACTGTGGATTGGCCAAATGTTCTAATGTCCACATGTTCCAACACCAATGGGCAAAAAGATATATATATATATATTTTTTATTTATTGATTATAACCAACTTGCCCTAACAGTTAAAAAACCACACAAACAAGTTATTGGTCTGTTAAAAGAAAGTCAAAAGAGATACATAAATGAAAATTAGAAAATAAATTAAAAATAACAAATAGAATAGAAATATCAATGTCAACAAGTCAAAAGGAAATTATCAATTAACACTTATAAATTAAAAAAAAAAGAAACAATATTATTAAATCAAAAATAAAACTGAAAGCAAAGGGTATTACACCTTTTTTTGAAAACTGTTTTAAATTAATCCTTAGATCGTAATGAACCAGTAGAATTTTTATTTCAATTTTATACAACCAAAAAATGCCATAAAAACGATTTTTAATTTATGATTTTGAATTCACGCACGAAAACGCTAGCCGCCATGCTACTTCGGCTCGTGACGTCACTACTGCCAAAGACCAAGTAACACGATTTGTGAAAATAATGAGTTATAATGTTTATCATTGGTGTCTTGTACCTGAATGCAATAATACAAGTGTAAAAACTCCACAAAAATTGT
The DNA here is from genome assembly GCA_947256265.1 of Acronicta leporina. Classification (NCBI taxonomy): domain Eukaryota; kingdom Metazoa; phylum Arthropoda; class Insecta; order Lepidoptera; family Noctuidae; genus Acronicta; species Acronicta leporina. The sequence goes on along the minus strand of OX366526.1, from coordinate 14,031,953 downwards.
GGATTCAATTGCTTTGTGTATCATTCAATAAATGCTTGATTTAGTAACGCACATTTTCGACATTTTCGTCATGGGACACATCCTATTTTAAGGCGGATCGTTCACCTGAGCCCGCCAAATTCAAATTTCAATTGGTTTTTCGCAATTTGTAGGTCTATAACACATTCTAGATTCCTAGCTGTAGTAATTGCGGCATTAGCTATAAGTACAATATTCACAACTGAGCATTAAAAACTTTGCTTGTAAATCGATATTGTAGCTAAAATTAGGTACAATCGTCATTTTTGGCCAAAATTAACGATTGTACCTAATTTTAGCTTCTATAACGTTTATTAAGCAAAGTTTTTAATGCTCAGTTGTGAATATTGTATAGCTAATGCCGCAATTACTACAGCTAGGAATCTAGAATGTGTTATAGACCTACAAATTGCGAAAAACCAATTAAATTTCAATTGGTTATTCACAATTTTTGGCGGGCTCAGGTGAACGATCAGCCTTAACAGCTTTGTTAATTTTAAATGCTGATTAGTTATTGCCTTGTTACATAGAAATTGGTGAAACTGGGTCTTATTGTTAGACAAAACTTGATACGATAGTTAGGTAGGTACTTACATTACTGTTTTAATATTTCTCAACTCGGCAGAACAGAAATCGGGATTGGATGCAAAAAAATTTGCCACCATCAACGTATTGATCATTGGTAGATTTGTACTTTCTGCTTTCACAAAACCGTCTTCCATGATGCGATTTTAATCAAACTAACACAGCACGACAAACAATGATTGTTGAATTGTTACTCTGAGACGACAAACGTCGTCATCGATCGAATGAGTGACGTCACGTCGATAACCAATATGGCGGATGGCGTTTTAAAACAGATTAAAAAAGACGATTTTTTAAATTGAATTATAAAATTTACATTGCATTTTTATTAATAAATACTAACGTTTCTCGTTTACTTTTTTCAAAATCTATCATAAAAATGCATTTTCATATTTATTTTTACATGGTGTAAAATACCCTATTAACATTAACTTAGTCACAATAGTAATACAAGTTCTTCTTATTTTATAATCTACGCTCTTTAAGTAGGAATACTTTGCTTAACATTAGATACCAGTACCACTAACATATGTAAACATTAGACAACGATATCCCCGCATCCAAATATGTACCTGCATACATCATAATGAATTCTTTATCTCTCAGTTAAATCAATAGCTTCAAATACAAACTCGTAGTTGACTGCGATTTCCACGCCTTTCGCCATGACTGTATAATTGGAGACAGGGCTGCCATAGCACCGTCCAAACTCACTGTTTAAAAAAAAAAAGAATCCTGATCTACCAAAACGTAACTAAAAGAACACTCTCACATGAGTATAAGAAAAGTCCAGATAAGCGACAATAATGTAAAGTCCGAGCTTTTTGAAGCTTTCGTCGAAGTTTAATGATTTTACCAATGGCAACCCTATTTGAAAACAACACGCACTTGTTCGATGGCCGGCAAACAAAAACGGCGCACGCGCACGGACCGTTATTGAACCGAAATTCGAAAGTTAACATGCAGTATTTTGGAAACATACAGACGGGCTTGTTGTGGAATCGTGAAGCACGCTCGCATGCAGTTTGGTTATTAATTTGTAAGGGTCCAGGCACCCGGATACAAAGAGGTTTTATTTTGTGTCAGTTTTGTTACTTGATGGTTTAGCTGGCTATACGATTAAAAAACAGTAACGAGATAACTTGAATCAAATAATTGGCACCTATCTATAGCTCACCAAAGTATATAGTTCCGTGCGCGAATCAAACCCGCTTCTCTTATAACAGAATCTAACTCTTCGGCCAGTGAACTTGTCAGGTTAGGTATAATCTTATTTGCCTTGACTTATATCTTGACTTATGTTGTTTAGGGGAATGCGCGCGCGATATCCGCTTAATTCGGAACTAATTGCGCGTGATTCGGCTATAGCGTAGCGCTGGGCCAGCGCTTGTATCGTTATAACATACCATCACGCCTGTATTCCCCGAAGAGTTAGGCAGAGGCGTACTAATGTACACCCACAGTTCACCGGTATGTTTAGGTCCAATGTAATAGGGGGCGAGCCTATTGCCATTAACCGGGCACAAATTCTCAAAACTCCGAGCTGCTACTAGGAATTTCATAGAAAAACCCAATAACACTTTGCTCGACCTGGGAATCGAACCCAGGACCTCTAGCGTAGCAGTCACGCTCAGGACCACTTGGCTAATGAGGCAGTCTTGTATCGTTATAATACTGATAAATCTATCGATGTTGATGTAATGACGCCATTATGGATAGACGACAGTTTAAGTATATATGAGATTGACAGAATAGAGATTTAGGATCTCCTCTACCAGTTCCACGGTTCGGAGAACAGAACAGAGTAAGCAAATACAATTTATGTATTTAATACGTGCGGGTTTTTTCATAGCGGACAATCCACTGAGGATTTGCTTCATTATAAAAATTTCCGTAATGACACACACATCTAAAATAGGCCTCTTGACGTTGATCTAGTATTCTTTGTAAGCCTTTCATTGAACCAAACTGCTTACTTCATGGAAGATAAAATAGACAGTTGCTATTGCAGGATATGATATCTTTTCTTCTCTAGATTAGAGTATAAGCGAACTGTAGGACGTACAGTAAATATTTCAGAATAATCTTCCTTTAGCAGATGGGTGGGCGACAACCGCGCAGGCTGGATATGGTCCCACTAATATATGGCCCTCACCTCGAAATGTACTCTTATAACCCATATGTACTACGATATCATAAGTATGTGCATAATTTAATGCACATGGAGATACCGTCAACTGATATTTGACTTTACACGACTTTACTTAAAGTCCAAATTTTGAATACGAAATAAAAATCCACGAGCATGCCATTGTATGAAAGCAAACACAATAAAGCGTTCGTTGAGGACCTTTTGGGAGTTAGTATAAGGCAGTTTATTGCATAGGAAGATGGTGAAGATATGTTGGTGTGTTGTTATTCAAATTTCGTGACGGTACGGACCCTGACAACTCTATAGTTTTGCATGGCGGTCGCAGTATGTAGGTTTTGTTTTATTTGTTTCGTGATAAATGCGCATGCTTTGTGCTCGTATGTTATGAAAATGCTTCAGTGAAGTACATCGCAGTATCCTTAGCGTGAAATGCCAAAGCGAATATTTTTTCCGTGTTTCTTTGAAAACAAATCGAAACCTGCGACTGCGAGTGAAAAATTGTAGGTCCAAAATCGATCGATCTAGCGTCGCTGTTTTTTGACTTAGAGTCATGAACTTTGGAACAATGTATTCTTATCAAGTTGACTAGCTGTTGAACGTCGTGTCACTCGATTCCCAAAGTACTTTTAGAGATACAACGTAGCTATCTATAAATCTATCTCTATACCAACTTTACAAAACGCGACACACAGACAGATAAGCAGAGTTTCTCATTTATTATATTAGTTTGGATACATTTTAGGGTTCCGTGCCGCAAAGGGAATAAGAAACCCTTTTAATGAATGGTATATATTTCCTTCTCATTCCGAGAGAAGAGAAGAGATCCCGTGCTCAGCAATGAGACAGTTAATGATGATAATGATGGAGTAGTCACTCGTCGAGAACCTGTTAACTAATCATTTTGTCATATCTTCATTAGAAATCGTAGAAACAATTGGATAATTGATTTAACAATTCGATAAAGAAACAAAGTTCACACGATCGTTACGTAGATTGTACAACAAACATTTAAACAACAATTAGATTCGAAAGCGTGACAAATACATAAGGTTATGCGAACTTTAGACTGATTACATCGAATCTAGTGAAACCACACGTCAAACACGAAAATTGATGATGTCTTCTGAATATGGGTGCATATACACCCATTTATTGAGGAAGGCTATAGGCTATATATCATCACGCTACGCGGACGAAGTCGCGGGCAGAAGCTATACTAATATATAAAGCTGAAGAGTTTGTTTATTTGTTTGCTTGAACGCGCTAATCTCAGGAACTACAGGTCCGATTTGAAAAATTCTTTCAATGTTGGATAGAAACTTGAATCACGCGGAGACAATTCTAACCCCAAATAAATTATTCTATGCATGCACGCCAGTAAAATCAAGTTAACATAACCAGGTCCAGCATTGCCTAGTGATATGGCCATTGGACTGCCAAGTCAAAGGTCTCGAGTTGGAATCCAAGGCACGCACCTCTGACTTTTCGAAGTCATGATCACGCTCTTAAACAGTGAAGGAAAACGTCGTGAGGAAACCTGCATGCCTGAGAGATTTTCTTGACGGCGTGTGAAGTCTGCCAACCCGCAATATGCCAGCGTGGTGGACTATAGCCTGATCCCTCTCATTCTGAGAGGAGACCCGTGCCCAGCAGTGGGACAGTATAATGGGTTGATTATGTTGTGTGGGTCCATTAAAGCATCGACTTAACGGCGGTTATAAGGACGTTTAAATGAAAGATATCGATAAAAATTGAGATAGACATGATGTGGAAATTCTCATGTAGATATACAAGAATTTTCGCTCCAAAAGGATGATCGATGGAAGCCAGACGATACTTTTCAAAGATTCAAGATATCCGGTAAAGATTCGGCTTATACAAAAACTGTTTTTGCAAACAAACATGGTCAGATACGAGATAATGGAAATAGATATATAATTTTATCTTGGAATACTAAAGCCAGTTCCAAAATATCAATACATTTTACATTTATATGGCCATAAACGTCAGTTTTATTATAATTTCCATGAACTCTAGACACAGAACCACCGTGATATATGAGCGAAGCGGTTCTTTAATGATGGTTGCAGATATTGCAGTGTTTAAATGTAATTTGTTTCTATTCAAGCTTTTGGCAATAAAATGAGATAAGATATTGAAGAAGCGGTTTCAAGGCTTTTATGCAGCGTGGAGAAATATATATCTAAAACCCGTAGAATATGGTAAATACATTAAATCTTTTCGGGTTGAGGTCTATTAATCAATATAATTCGCGTAATATGTTATCTTATTAGCTTGCGTAAAGCATAAAGTCCTTACTAGTTACTTTGTTCACCGTGACAATGATAAATAGATCTTATTACATATTTTGTCTGACGATCTTTAGGTATGAAGATACGTCAAAATTCAGATAATCCATGGTTTCTGTTAAAGCCTAGACACACTATTTGATTAAAATATATTGTACTAGCGACCCGCCCGCGGTTTCACCCGCGCTGCCCCGGTCCTAAGAGTCATAGCGTGATGTTAAATAGCTTAAAACCTTCCTCTTAAATCACTCTATCTATTAAAAAAAACCGCATCAAAATCCGTTGCGTAGTTTTAAAGATCTAAGCATACATAGGGACAGACAGCGGGAAACGACTTTGTTTTATAATAAGTAGTGATGATTGTATCTCAATGCAAGACAATTTCTTAAATTGCCTTTTAGAATAAAGAAGAAGCAAGCAACGGTGGCTTTGGGAAAACCAGTCTAAACTGATCGTGGCTGACACAACAAGAAGTTACACAGCACTACTAGGTTGACAAGACATTTGCATAGGCCACATAGACCCATAAAAACAAATAAAGGAGACGATATAGTTGCTAGATGTAATGGGTCAATCTCAGACTGATAAATTAGCCAAACAATTTGCTTAAACACATAATACTGACTTTTCGTACATGCTACTATTTCTTCAAGTGATCCGAGAGGGCATTGCATGCTTGAAAAATGTCAAGACGCTACCTTAGTCTCACTTTCTAAGTTCCTAATTAGACTACAAAAACTGTCATAAACAAATGACGCGAGAAAAAGCACTTAAAACCCGATATTGTTTCAAAAACAAATTACCTACATTCGAAAAGATTTGAAAAATCCCAAAGTTTAACCATTATCGTCGGCCATTAATAAAACCGTCAAAAACAAGGATTAAGTATATCTCGCCGCAAATAATTCTGTGTTCTTAAGTGCGGGTCATTAATAAGGCTGGCGCACGCGCAGGTGTGAAGCCACTCACTCTGCACGTCTTGCAGATTAGCTTAAATATGCAAAAGTGTGCGATAAAGAGTTTCGTGGCGACATCTTTAAATATTCGATGTTGAGGTGTTATGTAGGTAGTAAAAAACTAACTGTTGCCCGGGTTCTCACTCGCCACACCCCAAAGGATTTTTTGAGACAAAAATATCAATACATCACTTTCTCTTAGTGATGTTACGTGAAAAAAGCATAGGCAAAAATATTTTTAAAAAAAATAATTCAATAAATCATTTACAGAAATTCCGATTATTAATCTTATTGGCTATAATAAAGATAGCCAATAACATTAATTCCAAATACCTAACTCTATGTATATCGATCCAAATTTCATATTGTTAATCCATCAATTAATTGTCTATATTGCGAAAAATACACAATTTCAATGTTGTTAATATACTTCGGTACAATATATGTAGATATTTAATTATTTATTGATATTATCAAACAACTTTTATTTATATTTAATGCTAATAATTTTGCTGCGATAAATTTGTCTAGACTTAAAAAAGCTGTCTTGACCTCCCAGTTTCCGTTGGCATTCTCAGAAATCTGTAGATAGGAAATAATGCCGTAAACTAGTTTATAAATAGATATATAAAACAAATTTATGACTCTTTTATAGATTATTTATGTTCCTAAGTGTTATCTCCGTAAAAAGATCTAAATTTTTCTGGTGGTTGCTCCATAAGTTAGGTCTTGAAGATGTGTGAATTCCGACATCCCTGTACAAGGCAAGCGTGACTGATAATGTCCATGTCTCTCTCTGAGTCTTGTCGGCAATGTAATTAAGAAACTAACTAAACTTTTTACCGTGTGAGGCACGAATGGGCTAGCTCGACCGGAGTGATAACCACGGCCTTACAGAAAAGCGGCGTGAAACAACACTTACGTTGTTTTACGCTGAGTGAGTAAGGATACCGGAGACCCAAACCTTTAAAAGGCGGGCAACGCGCTTGCGATTCTTCTGGTGTTATTGTTTCCATGGGTGGCGGTAATCGCTTACCATCAGGCGATCCATCTGCTCGTTTGCCACCCTATACCATAAAAATAAACTGTGAGCAAGTATTTTTCATACAGTGTAAGAGAGAAGACCTCAGGCACAGATAATAGAATACTAGTCCTCAGGCATCCTTTGGCTACTGATCGCCAAAGGTCAATTTTGTAGTGTAGCTGGCAAAAAGTTCTTAACCTTTTCGACGCCCATCTATATAATACGCGATGTGTCCTCCAGCGCCACGGTACAAATGTATAACGTATCTATAATAAAACGTAGGGATGGGATTAATGTCCTATCGACAAATAATATTATAAGTTGAAATTAATGTTTATTCACCAATTTACGAAGCTAAATAAAAACTGATACCGTATTTTCATATTTTGTTTTATTTCATAAAAAAATCAATATGAAAACCTGGATATATTTCCCATAATAAAAGAAAAGAATTGTAAATTTATTAGACGTGTGTTCTAGAAGGCACATCCCTATTTGTCTCCAAATGTAATCCTTCTACTTCATATCAAGTCGTTGGCGCTCGAGGCACGTCAAAATCCTTTCTGTTATTAGGATGTCTAGATGTCGATGTCTATGGTATTTTTCTTTTTTCTATTCACTGTGGTCGAGTTACACGTGCATAACCTCAACCGATTCATGCATAATTTATTTCGTTTACTTACAACAAATAGAACCAAATACAATCAATAGAAGCTAGAAACGTGGTTTTCTACGTGTTTTTTTTAAATTAAAATAGAGGGTAAGTTCCGTTTTACGCAGATGTTACAGATCTTTTTTTTTAATGGTAGGTATAGGTGTCGCAAAATACTAGCAATGATTTTTCTTGTTTTTAGAAACTAATAGAAAACGGAAGTACATTCCTGAAACGTCATATTCATCGTCACTCATTTTTTTTGCAAGAACACGTGCGCCAATTCAAGATGTAAACATTGCACTACACTAAAATGCACAAAGTCACGATGACCTTGAAACCCGTCCGCTTATGACGTCACAGATTTACTTCTATACAAGTTCGTGGCGTTGTGCGCACTGACAACTAGCCACTTTGTAAGGATGGGTTTTTCAAACGGTGCTTCACTATCGACAATGATTAGAAAACCTATTTATTCTTGATTAAGGTGAATAAAACGTAGTTTATAGTTTACAATATTTATAAAATATTATTTATTCACGTAATTTTCTTGCAATAATAGTATTTATGATCGTTTTGACGAGATGAAATATAGCGAGGTCGTCATCGTGTCCCATCACTGGCTTACTTTATATCAAGTACTTGGCGTTGGGGGCATTAAAATATTTTCTGGCGTTTTTGTTTTTATTGAATACTAGCTGACCTGAGAGACGTTGTCCTCTCCAAGTTTCAACTAACTACCTCGAAAAATCTCATAGGAAAAGGATTAGGGATTTCCATATTTTTAATACACTTAGCGCCATTGACTTAATTTACAATTCTTAATTTTAAAAAAAAATTCGCAAATATAAACAGACATACCTACATAGATAAAAATCTCAAATAACTGTTTCGGCATCAGTAAAGATTAACGCACGTTGCAATTATTATGATCATTTATTATTTCAACTTACATATTAGATACATTACAATTATTATTATTATTAAATAACCCATTTTTTTAATGTATTATACATAGGTAGGTACATACGTGGTATATTATTTTATGAATTGATTAGATGGAAACTCTTTAGAATCTACACTATGGAGGTTTCACATTATAAAATCAGTTACTTTAAAGCTGGATGCTATAAAGAAGAAAAGAATAATTGTCAAACTTGTCAACTCAAAATGACACCTGTTATGGAATCAAATTTCATTGAGGTTATAACGATGTCGTGTTAGTCTTCCAGAGAATAAATTATCATTCTTTGTTTACTTCTTTACCCTACTCAAATATTTAGTTTTTCCACCGGCTGATGCTCGCTGGATAAGTCCTATGTATGTCCCGTCATGCCGACAGACAAACCGACAGACAAACAGACAGACAAAAGTTCCAAAAATAATTGAAATGCTTATATTTACAAAAAAACTAATTTGGGGGACTCAGAATCGGTAACACAATCCATTTCTATTATTTTTGGAACTTTTGTCTGTCTGTATGTCTGTCGGTTTGTCTGTCGGTTTGTCTGTCGGTTTGTCTGTCGGTTTGTCTGTATGTTTGACCGCGCATCAAATGATAACTACTGAAGAGATTTGGAGGAAGTGGGCAGGAATTCATAGCCTGTTTCTTGGATTAACATTTAGGCTATTTTAAATTCAAATCGGTTCTTTCTATCAAAAGTTATTAACATTTTAATTATTGAAAACGTTGTCTTTTAAAAATAACCACTGAAGTCAATTTCTTTTTCAAGTATTTCTGTACTAGACTAGCACGGATCAAAAATTATAACAGAATCAAGTAATAAAATTAAAAAAATACATTTACAGGGACTAAATAACATAAATCAAGAAAATAAAGCAGATCAATCAGAAACCATTATTGTGACCAAGAATTGATTATTATTACAGTAATTCTAACTCTACTTATACAGGGAATCACGGGACATACATAGGATTTATCCAGCGAGCACAAGCCGGTGTAAAAACTAAATATTTGAGTAGGTTAAAGAAGTAAACAAAAAATTACAACTTATTTTCTAGCGTGTTACCTATGGACATCTGCCCATATGTACCTACATGACAGTGAAGTAACGTGGGAACATATAAACTGCTGATGCTAGCAGAGCCGTTGCCGTGGGACAATCGCATGAGCAACGACAACCAATCTCGCTAAAATCGTCTTAGTTAGAGGTTGTGCATTTAGAATAAGTAAATGTAAGTTCATTATTATCTAATTAAATTTAGTAAAGGACAAAATCGCCTTTTTAAAAACTCCTACCCAACGGCCAAGGACGTATTTGGCGCAGTCGGTAGGATAGTCGAATCAGTGCGTGCGGTCCAACTTCGATTCGCGCCTGATAGTCGTATCGCCGACGGGTCGACTATCGCTACGAAACCTACGAGCAGTGCCGTTGACGGAGTCTACTTCATCCAAGCTTCGATGAGATCTCAGATGCAGAATCTACTGTGAGTAAATTTTAAGTACGTTATATTCCTATCAGTTGCTATTTCCGACCTTGGTAATAGATTATCCTTTATCCTTAAGTTTAGTTATTAACTGTCAAGATTTTTTCCCCCGAGAAAAGAAAGGACACTAAGCCGAATCAGCGGCATATTTTAGTAGATAGTTTAAGACTAATTAGCATATCCGAAATGCAGCAGGAAACTGACATGACTCAAGCCGAAAATAGTACTAAGATCGACAGAATCTGGAAAGCCCTTAGGTTAGTACCAGAATTTGACGGAAATTCGCACGTTCTAGTAAGATTTTTACATATTTGTGATAATTTGGTATTAGAGTATGTGCGGCCAGATAATCAATTAGTCAGCTCAGCTTTATTAAACGGTATAATTAATAAAATAACTGGAAAAGCTGCCCGAACTCTAGCTACTAATGGTATCCCAGACAATTGGAAAGGAATACGTAACACATTAGTGAACAGCTTTTCGGATCACAGAGATGAATATTCTCTTTACACAGATTTGTCTCAACTTACCCAAGGTTACGATACGGCTAGCGTGTTCTATGAGCGAGTACAAAATATCCTTAGTATAATCATGGCCTATGTTCAACTGCATGACTCTGTTTCCACCACTGTAGAAGCTAAGAGACAATTGTACAATAAACTAGCGTTACAAACCTTCACGCGAGGGTTACAGGAACCAATTGGATCGCGCGTTAGGTGCATGCGTCCGGAAACATTAGAAAAAGCCCTTGAATTTGCACAAGATGAAATAAATGTCGCATACTTACAAAATAAAAACTTCCAATTAGGTAATTCTAGAAACACGTCTCGTATACCAGCCAATTATCAAAGGTTTAATAACTCACCGCAGAGAAATTTCCCTCAGCCCCCGAATAATCTAATTAGGACTAGCGTCCCTAATTATAACCCAAATTCAAGCTTTAACAATACCCCATATCCCAATCAAAGTCCTTATAACGCAAACTTTGCACCACAAACTTCATCTATGTTTAGACCTCAATTTCAAGGACCTTCAAGGACTCAACAAGCTATGAGAGCCTTACCTCGTTCGGACATGTCCACCGGTTTTAAAATTCCACCTCGTGGTAATTTTCAGCAAGGTCGACCAAACTTACCGCTACCTATGAGTGGCGTCAGTCACCCCGTAGCTCGTAATTTACCTTTAACAGGACAGCTTGACCAAAGACAGGTTAATATTAACGAAATAGATGACTATTACAACTATGACCAGTCTTATGACATTGACGATTCCCAATACCTACCGGATGACTGTACACCATATGACGTAACTGAAAATGCACAACTGAATTATGATGGAAATTTTCAGAACGATCAGGATTCGAATTCCCCAGAATAGAATTAAATTTACAAGGTAAAAGACAACTTCCGTACATTCAGATTAACAATCCGCCATTAAAACTACTCGTTGACACTGGCGCTAATCAATCGTTTATCAGCCCTGACATAGTCGATAAGTATTTTTCTCATTTACCAGTGTATGAAGACCCATTTATCGTGTCTAATATTCATGCGTCTACCAGGAATGAATATTCTATAATAGTTCCTTGTTTTCCAGAATTTCAAGGACACGACCCAATAAAATTTTTCGTTTACAAATTTCACAATTATTTCGATGGCTTAATCGGATGGAACCTTTTGGAACATTGGAAAGCAAAAATAGACCTTCAAAAACGCACATTAAATACACCATTAACTTGCAATAAAATTCAGATGTACGATTCTAAAACTCTAAACTTGCTTGAAGCAATTATTCCTGCACAGTCCACTCAGATAGTTAAGGTGCCTATTAACATTTCCCAAGGTGACGTAATTATTAGCCAGCAATCCATCAATAGTTGTAACATAACAGAATGTCTTTCCACCGCCCAAAATAGCAAGTGTCATGTGGAGATTTCTAATCCCACTCATAATGATATTATCTTTAGTTTAGAAAAACCAATATGTGCCCAAATATTTAACGAACAGTTCGTACCCACTAACGCTTCCGAAAATGTAAGGTTCCAAGAAATCTTACCGCGTCTACGTACAGATCATCTTAACCCTGAGGAAAAAGAAAATTTAGTATCAGTATGTAAAGAATTTTCAGACATTTTTTATTTAGAAAACGAGCCTCTGACCTTCACAAATCAAATTAAGCATAAAATTAAGACCACTGACGAAATCCCAGTTCATTCCAAAACGTATAGATATCCGTATATACATAGACAAGAAGTCCAGGACCAAATAAAAAAAAATGCTGGAACAAGGCATTATTAGACCTTCAACATCAGCGTGGAGCGCACCTATTTGGATAGTCCCCAAAAAATCTGATGCATCGGGTAAAACTAAATGGAGATTGGTCATTGACTTTCGTAAATTAAACGAAAAAACAATTGATGACAAGTACCCCATCCCTAATATCACAGACATTTTAGACAAATTAGGACGCTGCCAGTACTTCACGACCTTGGACCTGGCTAGTGGTTTTTATCAGGTAGAGCTGGACCCAGCTGATATCCACAAAACAGGTTTCAGCGTAGCTGATGGAAACGGTCACTATGAGTTTCTACGAATGCCCATGGGGCTCAAGAACAGCCCAGCCACATTCCAACGTGTCATGGACAACATCCTGAGAGGCTTGCAGCATGAGATATGTATCGTGTACCAAGATGATATTTTATGCTTTTCAACATCTCTTCAAGAGCATATAATCAATTTGCGTAGAATTTTTAACCGTCTTAGGGAATCAAACTTTAAATTACAACTCGATAAATCTGAGTTTTTAAAACACGAAACCCCGTATCTTGGTCACATTATTACAACGGAAGGGGTCAAACCAAACCCCGATAAAATTTCAGCAATTTTAAAATACCCCATCCCCAAAACTCAAAAACAAATTAAAGGATTTCTAGGCTTGATTGGCTATTATAGACGTTTCATTCCAAATTTTGCACGCGTAGCGAAACCGTTAACCTCATGCTTAAAAAAAGGTGCAAAAATTAATCTCACCCCCGAATATATTAAATGCTTTGAACACTGCAAAACCTTACTAACTAACGACCCCATTTTGCAATACCCAGATTTTTCCAAAGACTTCATTGTCACGACAGACGCCTCTAACGTTGCGCTAGGAGCTGTTCTGTCTCAAGGTGAGATAGGTTCCGATAGACCGATTGCTTATGCCTCAAGAACACTAAATGACAGCGAAATCAACTATTCAACAGTCGAAAAAGAACTTTTGGCCATCGTATGGGCTGTCAAATATTTTAGGCCCTACCTTTTCGGCAGGACATTTTCCATAGTCACCGATCACAAGCCACTACAATGGCTCGTGAACCTCAAGGAACCCAGTTCACGCCTTACTAGATGGAAACTGAAATTATCAGAGTACAATTATAAAGTAATTTACAAAAAAGGAAAGGCCAACACTAACGCCGACGCTTTATCGCGGATAGAAATCTATAACGAAGAAGTACCGTCAATGATTGTCAATATCTCTGACTCAGAATCGACAGTTACAGCACCTGACGACAGACCTATCATCAGCGCCTCTTCAACTGACACTGCACATACCATAAGAGCGTTAAGTAGCCCAACCCCTGAATTAGATCTACGTGATACTGAAACAATACACACGTCACATGAAAACCCTATCCTAGAAATACCTACTTCAGACGAACCCTTGAACAAATTTAAACGACAACTAGTAATAAAATGTATCAATGGGCCCTCAGGCACCAAACCAAAAATCACAGCCCCATTTGAAACTTTCAGGAAAACAACTGTTGAAATCTCTGAAAACACTATGAATCAAGATATTGTATCGATCATTCAAAAATTCATTGATCCTAAACTCCGTACTGCAATTTTAGTACAACCAATTGAAAAAATGTACACCATCGTTCCTATTCTTCAGCAAAACCTCCAAAATTCTTCGATCAATGTTATCTTAGTAAAACGTGAAATTCAGAATGTTTCAGACTATCTCGAACAACAAGACATAATATCGAAATATCATACAGGAAAAACAAATCATAGAGGTATCAATGAAACATACCTGTCCCTGTCACAAAAATATTTCTGGCCGAAACTTAAAGAACAAATAACTTACTTCATTAACGAGTGCATCATTTGCAATCGCGCTAAATATGATAGAGTTCCTCCGCGTACCGAGTTTCAAATTGTTCCACCCCCATCCAAACCTTTTGCTCTTGCACATGCGGATGTCCTCACAATAGAACAAGAAAAATACCTAACTATAATCGACGCATTCTCTAAATATGCTCAGGCATATCGTATGCCCGATTGCACGGCCCCAAACATAGTAAAGTCTCTATTGAACTATTGCACACACCACGGCTTCCCATTAACTTTAACGACTGACAGAGGAACTGAATTTACAAATCAAGTAGTAACAGAATTCCTTAAACTACATAAAATCCAGCATCATCTTATCGCAGCTGATGCGCCACATGAAAACGGCATGATTGAACGTTTTCACAGCACATTGCTAGAGCACTTACGTCTATTAAAATTGCAACATAGAAACGAAGCCGCTCAAAATCTAGTTCCTTACGCACTAATTGCATACAATAGTTCAATACATAGCATAACAAAATGCAGGCCCCTTGACCTTATTACTGGACATTTTGATCCCAGAGACCCCACAGACTTAGACTTGACGCAACAAATATTTCAACAATATCTGCAAGACCACCGTGATAGAATGGACGTAGTATATAAAATAATACATGACTCATCTTACTCTGAACGAAAGGCTATAATGAATCGACGTAACCTTGACCGAGAACCTGAAACAGATTACAAGCAAGGTCAGGTTGTGTACGTTAGAAACCCGATAGCGCAAAGACAAAAGCTCGTCTCTCGTTACACTCAAGATAAAGTCACTTCTAACCTACCCATACACATATATACATCAAAAAAATCTGGACCTGTTGCTAAAACTAGACTAAAAAGATCTAAATTAACCAAGAAACCGACATTGTTGCAGGATAACGATCCTCATCATGACCCTGGACCGAGCACTAGCCGACAGCCTGACAAGCAAAACTATCCGACTTGACGACTTATCTGACGGACCAGGAATACTGCCATTCAATTTAGGAAAATCCAGAATAATTTCCCATGACCATACGTTCTTACAAGAAATAAACATTAGTGAAATTCGACACCAAATTAATATACTCAGGACTCAGCTTAGCGACACAACGGTTAATCTTTCTAAACAGAATGCATCTATGTTTAAATATCAAGCTTTTTATCTGTCCGGAACCTTAGACGAAATTACATCCCACCTAGAAACATTTGAAGCTAACAGAATTAAGCGAGGCCTTATCGACCCCTTGGGATCTTTGATAAAAAGCGTTACAGGTAACCTTGACCATACCGACGCTCTGCGATTCGAAAATGCAATCAAAATTTTAGAGAAAAACGAAAACGCGTTGTCAGTAAGCTTTAACAAACACATAAGTCTATTCAAAGACATGACAGTTCAACAAACGCAAGTACTAGATAGTTTAAGCACTAACCAACAGAAACTTTCAAAAGTTATTAGATACCTATTAAATGTTACAAGCGATAATCACGTTATCCAATACATTCGCTTGTTTCAACTCTTTAGCGTAATAGGCAATAATATCCAAAACCTGTATCTAGAAATAATTAGATTAGAGAATATTTTAGCTTTTAGCCGCACAAATTCTATGCACCATTCTATTATAACTGTTCAGCAACTGAACACTATGATAAGCAAATTGAAATCTTTATACGATTCGGACAAAATATTAGAGATAGATATAAGGTATTATTATAATCTAATTAGTTTAGGTTCATATTACACTAATGATAAGATAGTGATTGTCCTTAAGTTCCCAATTTTATCGCCAACAATCTATAACCTATATAGACTATGTCCCGTTCCCAACAAATATTCACAAGTTATCCTGCCACCATTCCCTTACATAGCAACTGACTCCAAGGAATATGCGTACATGGAGGCTGAATGCCCGAAGATCGACACCTGGTACATTTGCCATCAAAAAGTTTCTCATCAAAGGCGTACACATCGTGATTGCATCTTTCACCTACTACATCAGCAAGATACGGAAAACTTATGCCATACAACTACCGTTTCACTCATCAAGGAAGCGCTCTTGGAACTGGACAGTCAACACTATATTATAACGTTCCCGAAACCCACAAAAATTCAAATCGTATGCGGACAGGAAGAATATCGATTACTAAACGGCAGTTACTTCGTAACAGTACCTCGAGATTGCACCATAAAGACTACGGAATTTACTGTTGTTAACACCAATGATAGAGTACTCGGAAACGCTGTTGAATTGATGTCAATCCCGAAAAATTCACCACCAAGCCTGGAGATAGAATCACCCCGTTACAATCTTACAACAATTGACCTGGATAAATTGCACGACATCCAGCACCAAGTACTTACAGAAAACCCTTCAAAATTAGACACCATGAACCTAAGTACAATCTACCACACCACAGTACCTCTATATGGAATTATCTTATTAAGTGCATCCGCACTTATCATCCTGTACATTGTGCGCCGCCGTCGCCGCCAATTCACAATTAAAAAGCAGTCACCCATGCAGCCTGAGCCTGGAATAGAAGCACCTGTCGGAATCCATTCTCCATCTTCAGACCATCTTCAAGAAGAGGACCTGCATACTCGTCAAGCCGCAATATTTGCGTTAAACCTGCGCAAATAGTTGCTCATCCGGGAGGGGAGGTGTTACCTATGGACATCTGCCCATATGTACCTACATAAACGTACCTACATGACAGTGAAGTAACGTGGGAACATATAAACTGCTGATGCTAGCAGAGCCGTTGCCGTGGGACAATCGCATGAGCAACGACAACCAATCTCGCTAAAATCGTCTTAGTTAGAGGTTGTGCATTTAGAATAAGTAAATGTAAGTTCATTATTATCTAATTAAATTTAGTAAAGGACAAAATCGCCTTTTTAAAAACTCCTACCCAACGGCCAAGGACGTATTTAGCGGACTAACACGACATCGTTATTACCTCAATGAAATTTGATTCGATAACAGGTGTCATTTTGAGTTGACAATTTTGACAATATTATTGTTTTCTTCTTTAAAGCATCCAGCCATATAGTAACTCATTTTATAATGTGAAACCTCCATAGTGTAGATACAGTGCGCACACTTTATTTGAGAAACTAAAGAGTTTCCATCTAATAGAATAATTAATTACATAAATAAATATAATAATAAAAAAAATGCAACGTGCGTTAATCTTTACTGATGCCGAAACAGATATTTGAGATTTTAATCTATGTAGGTATGTCTATTTATATTTCCATGCTTCACGTCAATACAATGTGAACAAATTTTTGGAATTAAGTAATTTATAGATCAGAAATATGGTATTCAGAAATCAATGGCGCTAAGTGTATTACAAATATGGAAAACCAAATTTTTCGAGGTGGTTTGTTGAAACTTGGACAGGACAACGTCTGTCAGGTCAGCTAGTATGTAAGATAAGATAAAACAAACAAGAACTTATTATGTGTGAAAAAGTAAAAAATATGACTTAATACAGGGCAATTTTCCATAAAAACAAAATAAAAGGTCTTGTAAAAGTCGTAAATTTATTTTATACTATTATTACTTCTAATCAAGTAGTGGCGCTGAGGGCACGAAAATCTCGAACTTGTATACAAGTGATTGGCGTTCAAAAGGTTAAATTGACATGCCATTTAAGGTAATAGAAGACACCAATAATTTATTCTTCAAATGGGGAGCCGGTAGCATACCATCACGCCTTTATTCCCCGAAGGCTTAGGCAGAGGCGTATTAATGTATACCCATAGTTCGCCGGTATGTTTAGGTTCCGTATCCGGTATCCGGGCAGAAATCCTAAATTTCGAGCAGCTACTTAGAATTTTATAGTAAAACCCAATAACTATGCTCGACCTGGGAATCAAACCCAGGACCTCTAGCGTAGCAGTCGCGCTCAGGATCACTAGGCTGAAGAGGCAGGGGATCAATCATTTATTTTGTTATTTAATTTGTTTGTCATAATTATGTTTATTAAAATTTTTACTTACTACACGTTTTTGAACGGGCTTACCATCCGTGGGCTAGGCATTCCCTCTGACATGCGCTGAACCAGCGCCGTTTTAGCGCAATCGTCGAGAACATAATTTAATATACTACTATGTAATTATAGTAAGAAATGTGCTAATTAAACATTTTTTCGTCTTTCTTTCATTTCTTTAACAAGTTTTATAGAGCTTTCGCAACTGAAATGCAGCTAATGCGTGTAATGCAACACTGTCATAAAATCTTCTAAACAGCTCCAAATCACCATCGAAAATAGAAAACTACCCATTTAATTATCAGGTTACTAATCTGGCTACCCGGGTGGCCGGTGCGTCAATAAGATTACCTACGATACCTCTCCGGTTACACTTTGGGTGCTTCAAGCCAACGGCTTCCTGTGCCACCGTGTAAACGAAGCTGTCACAATGATTAGTAGCTGAAGATAGTATAGGCAGAGATTAGGGTCTTAGGGATTTGTGGTGACGGTTGATTATCATAAGTTTTATTAGACAACATGGTACGATAATATGCCAGGTATTCTTTTATTGCGATGGCCCATAACTACGTCAGGACTGACACGATCAGTTATTCATGATGAAGACAATGTTCATGAATTAGCAGTCATAATAATCACCTTATGACGACACTGCCAGAACCGAATGTAACCATTTGCATTGTATCGAATGTAACCATATGAAAGAATTAGGGTTATTTTGAGGAGCTTTTACTGTAGACATGACTTACACGCCACGAGCTTTTGTAACTAAACTTCTAAACTAAACTAAATCCAATGCTTAATTTCCTGGTATTTTACAATACCGCTGAACGTCTATGCTCTGTATTGAAGAACGCAAAATGTTCATGCAATTCCTCGTGTTGAAGGTCACCAACTGCTGTTCAGCTGTTTTACATAACAGAGCTGTTTTTCTAAAGAACTAGCAGTTATGTAAAACAACGAATTATACAATTTAAGTGCGTCATATGCTGGGGTCAAATAATTGAGGGCCAATCACGTGACCGAGCTGCCATGGTCGGCCGATGGCGGACGATAATTGCTGATTTAGATTTATTTATTTTTTGACGAATGGATGTAGTGGCTGAATGATCAGCGTCAGTGGCACATGTTGTGAATTCGATGTCCACACGGAGCAGATATTTGTATAACCATACAAGTAGTTATTCCGGGTCTGAACGTTTGTATAAGTGAGAATTTGTGTTTGTAAAAGCACCTTCGATAGACGAGAAAATCCAACACAATACAGCAATTAGGTGTCGGTAGCCTAATGGCCAGGGCGTTGGACTTGCGATCATGTGGTTGCCGGTTCGATACCCACCCATAGCTTACTAGTATGTGCGACCCACATTGCTAGTAAGCTATTTAAAAAAAAAAAACAAAAAAAAAAACTAAACAAAAATATTTATCGCAGTATAACTAATACTACTATAGACTCTGTATCTAAGACTTTACATAAATTTAAGTAGGCGGCACAACCGTGCCCTTCATCTGTTTGCCTACAATTTGCATGCTGTTGCATGTAATGTATTGCAGGAACATCGTTGTAATTGTTAGGTAATAGCAGATCATACTGTGATATAGATCTGTCTGCGATCGCGGCTCGCTCGCCAATTACCATGTTTGTTTATGTACTACATAACTGTTGCTCGCGGTTTTGCCCGCATTGCAATTAACTTTTTGACTACCAGACTGAAAATTTTAATGAATTGTAGGTATCCGAAATACGTGCAGCATGTCTTTGCGTAATCAATAAGGTACGTTTTTGATGTTCAACTTAAGACGTAAGTATCTCGGCATTTAGATATTATTAATACTACGGAAATACCACTTTCTCTTCGGCTCAACTATTTGCAAAAATGCGTAGGATTCGCTTTGAATAACAATAACATAATAAAACTAAATAGCAACATAATATCGCTCAATTATCATTTATCACGAATAGGCAATAATGGTCTGGAAGTTCTATTGACATTTAATATTATGTTTGAACTAATTCTCTTCATCCCACCTAAAGATATCTATCATTTTACGTATGACATCATCATTATTTTAAAACCCATTTTTGTTTATTTGATTAAAACATTCCTGAATATTTATTTTTAGCTTTAAGTATATTGGTATAAAATTTTGTGAGCGATAGATGCGTAACGGCTGAGATATTGGCTTCTGCGACACGTGTTGTGCGTTCGATCCCCGCACGGAACAAAAAAATATTTGTATGATCTACAGGTAAGTAGTTGTTCGCGATACAGGAGAAATTCATATTATGGGGCAACGTTTTATAAAAAAAAATAACAAGTAAAAAAATATATTCTTAACAAACCTTTATACGCAAATTCTAGTTCCTAATGTGACGGCTAGAGAGTTTCTCATATAAAAAAACCACTCACTAAACTCTGGATAACAAGTTATTACCTACTTTATTAATTTATTCTATTCGCAACAATTATGAAAGGGATTAAGTCGCTTCGTCTGAACCCAACCTTACATCAAAGGCCACGGCAGGCGCCCCACTAATTGAGCTAACGCAGATTATGTCTGCATTAATTGAAGGTACATATTAATTAGGTAATTAGTACGCTTATGAGACGCGGTCGTGTCGCCGCGGGTGTCCACAGCTATATTCTGGTTGTGCAATCTTTTTCATGGGATTACGACGACTTTCGTAATTGGCTTATGGAATTTAAACGGAATTTTATTTTTTTAAAATATGTCATTTATAATTAACTCGTATTTTAACAAACTTATTATATTACAAAACGGAAGTTGTGTTTTTCGTATAAAAAAACAAAATATGAAGTTCTTAATTAAAGATGTTACCTACTGAGATGACACTATGTATTTTGTAGCTAACAGCGGGGGCACACGATGCGTTGCGGCGCCGCTACGCAAAGATTTCACCGTATCAACGGCCAAGTCCGGTGCGGCGCCGGAACGCATCGTGTGCATGCCACAGAAGTTTCTATGTAAGACGACGCAGCGACACCGCTCCGGCTCCGCACCGCCGCCGCAACGCATCGTGTGCCCCCGCTGTAAGTAACTAAACTGATCAACTAATCTGCAAAGTTTCCATACTTAAGATTATAAAGTTGTTACAGTGAAGGAAAATGCTATAGAAGGGAGGAAGGAAAACGCTATGATCAGTAAGCCATGGCGGGTGGGACTCGCAGTGGCTTAGTGGTCATAGGGTCTGGTATATCTAACCAGAAGACGCAGGTTCGTATCACGCAAGTCGAATTTTTCCTTCACTAAAATAAAGGTACTTATGTATTAATTAATATACAAGCTACTTATAAAATGTTCGTGTCACACGAATCTTCCACTTGGTCACGTACAGGGAAGACGCGTGACGATGTGCAGGATACACTATCGGTTGAAGAGCTTGTATCCTGCACTTATTATGTTATATGATATTAACACTTGGGGCTTACAGTTACCATTGAGTTGTGGAGCTTATTATAGTAGGGTTAAACCAGTAACAACTTCATCGCCATAAATTTTGAAAACATTGACTTGTAAAAGTGTAAATAAAAGATCCTTTTGTAGGAATACGTATCGTTGTTATTAACTACCTCGATAGCCTCGTGGTACTTGGCGCAACTCTTACGCTAGAGGTTCTCAGTTCAACTGCCAGGTCGAACAGTGTTATTGAGTAAATTATCGGTGTTTGGGATCTGTACCCGAAAAATTACCATAAGGCTTGCCCCCTATTACATGGAACCTAAATATAACGACAAACGGTGGGTGTACATTACTATGCCTTTACCTAACCTTACGGGGAATACAGGCGTATTGTTAATGGTTTAAGTATCATTTATAATTTAGCTTTTTAAAGAAATAGTAAGTAGTCAGCCGACTGCGCTGGCCTAGATCTAAGGATAATTAAATAGTACCTGATTTAATTACTAAAAGCCTGACATCATCCTCTCCGTCTCCAAAGTCTCAACACTTTACTTCAGACAACGATTACTTCAGACTCTTTCCCATGTGGTAAATGAATGCCCACTTCGCTATTTTCCCGGTGGAAAGTCGGAAGTCCACAAATATACACCTGCTGCCGCAAGCTGGCAAAAAGATTTGGATATACGGATTTAATCCACCCAGGATGAAGGTCATACGCGATAATGGTTACTCCAAACTTTCTCAAATGTTGGAGCCGGCTTCCAGTCTAACGAATTCATCTCCGCCATCGAATTTTACTGTTCGATATTGATTAATCTGCATGTAGCGAGATATACCGAGCAGTGATGGACTCTTAAACATAAGAGCACTATATGGATCGGTGCACATGGAACAAGAAACGTGGGAATCCCACAGCAACGTTGGGTAGACGATATAATAACGGTGGCTGGAAAAAAGTTGATGAAGACAGCACAGGATAGAAAAAAATTTAAGACATTGGAGGAGGCCTATACCTTATTAAGGGATTGCTGTAAAATAGTAAGCTAATAAGTAATAAGTTGCAAAGATTGTGTTATTGACGAGTGAGTGAGGATACCGTAGGCTGAAACCCTTTTAAAACACCGGCAACGCACTTGAGACTCCTGTGGTGTCGCGGGTGTCCATGGGTGGCGGTAATCGCTTACCATCAGGTGATCCGTCTGGTCGTCTCTTCTGTTCTATTCCATTAAAAAGAGATAACTAACACAAGATTTATAAAATAAAAAAGACCTATTTTATAAATAGTGTTTAAAAAAATATATATTAATTTCTCTTTTGATTGAATTTCACTTAAAGACTGTGTTTCTCTACTGAAATATCTATATAGAAATGTTAGAAACAATTAATTCTCTTTTTGTGATTTTTTTTTTTCTGCATTTTTCATGCTAAGATTATAAAGTTATTTTAGTGAAGGAAAAATTCGACTCGCAGGCAGGATTCGAACCTGCGTCTTCTGGTTTGATACACCAGACGCTATGACCACTAAGCCACCGCGAGTCCTACCTGCCATGTCGAAATTTGCCTTCACATTCTGAACTTACGTCTTAAAGGTGACGTCAGTAACATCTATTGACAAGCAAATTACTTTGCCTCTCAACCGACACGACTTACCTTACGGTTAGTTCTATGTCGTACGATGCTACCATACCTACTAACTATCTTTTTGTGTTTTTTTTTTTTGCATTTTTCATGCTAAGATTATAAAGTTATTTTAGTGAAGGAAAAATTCGACTGGCAGGCAGAAGACGCAGGTTCGAATCCTGCCTGCGAGTCGAATTTTTCCTTCACTAAAATAACAATTAATTCCTTAAACATTCTGTATCTCTATTAGGGCAGATCACAGATAGATGAAAACGACATATTTCTTTCTGTAAAAGGAGAAGGAAAGCATCGTGCAGTGTTACCGTGATCGAGATGAAACCTGTCATGTGTTCTAGGAACCGCGGAGAGCGGCGCGACCTGTCTGAGACATTAGCCGTGAACTCAAGCATGCTACACATAGCTAGCATCACTGCAATGATACTTAATTGGCTCTCATAGATGCTAATGTAAATCTATACTAATATATAAAGCTGAAGAGACGAAGTCACGGGCAGAAGCTATACTGTTATAGAATTGCGATTAAAACTGTTTTTTCTGGGATAGGGGGCAGCTGACGTATCACCTGATGGTAAGCGATTACCACCGCCCACAGAAACCCGCAACAACAGAGGAGTCGCAACTCCATTGCCCGCTTTTTAAAAGGGTTTGGGCCTCCGGTATTCTCCTTCATTCGGCGAAACACAATGTTTCACGCCAGTTTTCTGTGAGGCCATGGCAAGCCTGGAATTAACCGGGCACAGATCCTCCGAGCTGAGAATTTCATTAAAAAACCCACTATCATTGCGACCACTAGACTCATATTCAAACTTATTTTTAAGTTTCGAAAATACCTGCTAAGTATCATCGTTTCATGGACAAAAAATCTTTAGACCCAAGTACTCACGCAGAACACGAGCACATCTGCTAAAAACCGATCACCAAGAGAATTTGGGATTTTAGTGAGTGAAAATATTATACGCCTTAATATGTTAAACCCAAAAAGTCTTAAAACGTTCGAAAGATTATTTAGAATTGAAATAAAACTGCCTCATTAGACTAGTGGTCACAAGTGCGACTGCTACGCTAGAGGTCCTGGGTTCGATTCCCAGGTCGAGCAAAGTGTTATTGGGTTTTTCTATGAAATTATCAGTAGCAGCTCGGAGTTTGGAATTTGTGCCCGGTTAATGGCAATAGGCTCGCCCCCTATTACATGGGACCTAAACATACCGGCGAACTGCGGGTGTACCTAAGTACACCTCTGCCTAACCCTTCGGGGAATACAGGAGTGATGGTATGTTATGTTAATAAAACATTGAAGTATCAACAACCAATATTGAACCCTGATTCTCTACAAGGCTTTTTAATAGCCAAACCTTCAACGTTCTAAATCCACAAATACCCAGAACTATTAAATCTAACATACCATTGTTCTGTTACTTCAAACAATAACGTCCAAAGGTTTCCTCAAGCTGCAGCCGACATGAAAGCGCGCCGCCCCACTCCTGCGCATACAGAGAGCTTTTAATAAGCATACTAGCTATGCCTGCGGTTTCGCCCGCATTATGTTATAATGCAAGAGTTTCCCATAATGTTTATGGGTAGACCCGCTGATCGGGCCTGAGTATGCGGTCGGAGACTAGATAAAATGTAAAGTGAAAATAGTTTTTTTTTTTCGTTGTGATGATTCTATACGAGCTTATACTACCTAGAACTTTATTCGATACTGGAAAATAGAGTTGTGCCGTAAAGAGGGCGCCACTAATTTGAATTATGTTATGAATGAAGAATTAAATATAGGTAATAAGTATGTTTGTATATTATTTTTTCTTATGTTTAACTTAACTACCCTTTTAATTAACCATACTAATATTATATAGATGTGGTTTAAAAATAAGGTGTTAAGGCAAATACAGAGCGGCTCAGTATCGATCATTTGAAACATTATTCAAGCTATTGCTCTATGTTGGGTTACCGATAATATCATGCTACTTAGGTACTTATGTTAAAGCAAAAACTTGCAGATTTACGTGCAATCGAGCATATAAACTTATTACAATTCACAACATGTGCACAATCGATATTGGCCTCTGTGTCCCACGATAAGGTATCCAAATCACCTTCGACAATATGGACGTAAATACATTACAGTACAGTTTTTACCGGGGGAGAGCTATGCTTCGGCACGAATGATACCACGGCCTCACAGAATACCGGCGTGAAACAACGCTTGCGTTCTGTTTCGCCGAGTGAGTGAGGTTACCGAAGGCCCAACCTCTTATAAAAGGCGGACAACGCACTTGTGACTCCTCTGGTATCGCGGGTGTCTATGGGCGGCAGTAATGGCTTACCATCCGGTGACCCATCTGCTCGTTTGCCCCCTTTCCCTTAAAAAACAGTAATATTGCCTGTTGCAGCGATCTGTACAGTATCTACTGCCACATTTCCAAGCCAATACCGATATCTTACCCCTCAGGCTTCTAACTACCCTTCTGAGAACCAACCGTAAAATCGTTGATACCTACACTTACGCACGTATGTAGTTGCAGTCTATTCGTAAATTACCACCGTGGCAATTTCCCAGGCATTTATTCAAAGATGGCGTCAAAAAACTGTGGAACACCGCACACCGTCACAGCTGGTTAACATTGAGTGATTTAACAGTGACAGGACGCAGACGCGACTATTATCATAACAGTTTGTGGTCGCTTTTTACCGTCCATCGATGGTAATGATCACCGACGGTAGGTGATGTCATTACCTACTAAATAAAGGATAAATGATATTCATTGCTGTAAATAGATCCTTTAAGACGGATCGTTCACCTAAGCACGCCAAACTCAAATTTCAATCGGTTTCTTTTAATTTTTAGGTCTACAATACATTTTAGATTCATAGCTGTAGTATTTGCTACAGAAACTATACAATACTCACAACTGAGAACTTAAAACCTTGGCTTAAAATCATCAAGTCGAAAACTGTGCCATCGGCCGAAATTGACGATTTACACTACTTAGATACGATTTTTATGCTAAGGTTTTAATCCTCAGTCGTGAATGTTGTATAGTTAATGCCGCAATTACTACTGCCAAGATATAGATTTCTAATTCCTACGATCCTGGCACACCACTTTTGCTTCATCTACATTCATTAACCTCCTTCAAATACAAATTATTCTCGATTTCGATACGAATACGTTTTCGCAAGTTTATCTTGTTTGGGCTACTGATCGTGAGTTGAGAATATATGCCGAGACAAACTCAGAGAATCATGCTCTCTTTTAAAGTCCAGACATAGTAGTAGTAGAAATATTTGTTACATGCTAGGTAAGAAGCTGTAGCTGAGGGCGAGGGCTTCAAAATAGAACATTAATCTAGAGATACCCGCGGGCGACGGGTTCATAAATTAGATATCCGTGTGCTTTGTTTCGGTATTCGGCCAGTTCGGTGCGGCAAAAAATGGGGCATTCATTTTCTCTTGTTGTAATTAACATAACATACCATCACGCCTGTATTCCTCGAAGGATTAGGCAAAAGCATACCTATGTACACCCACAGTTCGCAGATATGTTTAGGTACCTTTCCCATGTAATAGTGGGCAAGCCTTATTGCCTAAACTTCCGAGCTACTAATGAGAATTTAATAGAAAAATACAACAACACTGCTCGACCTCGGAATCGCTAATATGGCAGACTGTGGTAATAATCTGGTATTAGTAGAATTAAAAAAAATATCCTCTTATACGTAGTAAAAAAAAAATATTCTTGATATGGCATACGCTTTATCGCCAGTTTGTGAGTTTACACTGTATTTTAATGTTCTATTTTCCTTCTTTTGATTTCCAAATTACATTTAAAGGTATTCCGGTTTCGGCCATTATGTTAAAGGTTTGTTGTTTCTTCCAAACTTAACCAGCCTACCAGTGATAACTCCAACAACATTTATGCATTTATTTATGGGAATTTATAAGAGTCATGGTATTTCTGTTGTCTGGTGACTGTATTCACAATAGGAATTGATTACCACATGTAATTACGGTTTCTTTTAAAAAAACAAGTGTTTATGACTCTCATACATACACATACACACAACTCGGACAAGCAAGACCCGATTGTCTCCATTGCGAACCTTCATAAAATTACAAATCAACTTTTTTACCAAAAGCTTTCGCTCGTCATCAAAGTTGTACATACATTAATCATACCTGTCTGTCTGTTCCAGCCGCTTACGGGAAAATGCGTGAGTGAGAACGAGACGGAGGATTAGAGGAGAGGTGCGCTCGCACCGCGTCCGCAGCGCCACGCCGCGTCAGTCGACGAAAACCTCGGTACGGGACAGTCGCGTCGAGTGTGTTTTTTGTTTCATTAAACCTTTTTTTTATCAATTGGTGATACAGTACTAATAAGTGTTAAGTGTGAGTTGTGACGTTGTATATCGTGGGTGTTTGGATGTGTACTCGAAGTGGAGTTTTGTGTGTTTCGTCTGTGGTGTTGCTTCACGGTGATGATTATTGGATTTGCCCGAGGTATAGTATTTTGTTTTATTGTTTATCGTATTATAACCGGCTGTCATGTACGGATGTGTTGTTTTAAAACCATCTTTACTCATACAAATCTCTAAAAAATTTAATACAACATAGCGTATTTCTAATAATTCGGAGATTTTTTTACCGAAAAAGAAATTGCTAAAATTCTTAACGCATTTAATGAAAACCCAAATCAAACTATAATTACATTATAAAAACGATTAGAGGGCAAAATAACGATACAAGTAACACAACCGAAACAGTTGAACCGAAAAGAATCTTTCTCATCATCGTTGTTTGAATAATATAGATCATTAATCATTCCTTCTCGCTACGATAAAATCGTTAGCGACAATAGGTCGTTAAGCCGAATGAAATAGAAACGAAATATGCAATAGAAATATACAATTGGAAATATGCAACGATGTCTCGCGTATCTTGAGATCTTATCTTAGAAGAAAAGACATCAACGCGTTGGCATAAAGGTTCAATATTTTCTCAGTATTTTTTTATGATAGAAAGTTTTTATCTCATTTATCTTAAGTACTTTTGTACTAAATATTATATAGTTTCAGTAAAAATATTTTTTTTATGTATTTTTTATTAATGACGTTTCTCTAATTACCGGTCTGTGTGGGCGTGTCAACAGAATATTTTCTTCATAACAGAAACATAAACAAATTTTATTAACCATTCAAAAACACTAATCCAGGGGGTAATAATATCTAATCGTCATTTTTTATAAATAAATTTTTAAATCTTTGACCTATTTGTATCTCTTGAACTGTTAAAGGATCCTCAAAATTATATTTTCGAGTAATAATTTATCAATGACTGCCTCATTAGCCAAGCAGTCCTGAGCGCGACTGCTACGCTAGAGGTCCTGGGTTCGATTCCCAGGTCGGTAGGAGTTATTGGGTTTTTCTATGAAATTCCCAGTAGCAGCTCGGAGTTAGGTATTTGTGCCCGGTTAATGGCAATAGGCTCGCCCCCTATTACATGGGACCTAAACATACCGGCGAACTGTGGGTGTACATTAGTACGCGTCTGCCTAACCCTACGGGGAATACAGGCGTGATGGTATGTTATGTTATGTTTATGTTATAATTTATCAAATCTGGCAATAACCTCCTTTAAATATCTTATTTAAAGCACAGGAATGTTTAAAACTTGTTATGTACGAGTATTAGTGTACCTCCGGCGTTTCATGAAGCCATGAAAACGTCAATGTTGCCAATAAATGCGATAACGATACGAATACAGCCTTATTCCCAGTTCAAGAGAATTTCAACTTACAGGTCACATAACAAAGTCTAGATTCTGTTGAACTGAGTCTATTATTCGAGTCACGTTCAGCGAAATTGATATTAAATTTTGAAATTATTGTAATTTGAGCTTTGTGTCTGCAAGTATAAAGTTTAAACACGTATATTATGCTCTTAATAGTTATTGGTAAGATCATTTTTTAAGGTTTTATTTGTTTTTATCAAGTTAAAAGTGTGATGCCATCTATCTCGGCATGTCTCGGTGTTTTAATGATTGGAATTATTGAGCCGAGATGAAACTGAGCTACAAATAATAGATAATAAAGGTAACTAGCTTTTGCCGGCTGCTTCGCTCACCTAAAGCTATAAAAGGATTCAAAATGGATAACAGAATCAAAACCCAACAGAGATGATCTCTACTTTATATGGGTCTGTACACAGAGAGGTCAATCTGTATCTCAGGATCCGTTCAATTAATTGAGATAAAAAGTTCATCAGTTAAGTTGGAGCATATAGGTAATTTCCAATAGTGATAACAAAATTAAAGTCCATTCAGTAGTTTTTGCGCCAACCCGTAACAAACAAACAGATAAGAATTTAAAAATATTTTTTTGGATTCGGAGACTGTTATACTTGTTTTTTTTAATATCTTCAATGTGCAAACACAGTTTTTTTACGATTTTATAATACATAGTAGAAGAGAAGATGTTTTGTCTACATCATATTTTTTGTTATTCAAATTAGACTATTAGCATAGATCCTTAGGTATATAGTATCAAAACTATTTGCTTACAAAAAATAATGCTATTCTTTTGTTTACAACTTTATGTTCATAATATTTATGAAAATTATGCAGTTTCATTTGAAAGTTTGGATTAATAAATGCCTTCCTAAAATATAAAAAAAGAAAAACGGGCGCCACCGCGAACATAATGTCAGCTCTAGGCATCACTTCGTAGATGTCTGTCTATTGGTATTTCCTGGCACTGTTTTTCGGAATGTAATATTGTGAATAACCTGTTTGACACTATTCTAAAAATAATATCGAAACCTCACTGCGTCTGTTACTTTATCTATGAAAAAGAGTTTAGCAGTGTCTTCCCTTATTTCCCTTCAAAACACTACATTCTTTATTAAAATATTACTTATACTTATTTAATTAAACACTAGCCCCCTGACGACCGCTGTGGTTTAGTGGTTCGAGCACCGGACTGCTGACCATGAGGTTGTGGGTTCGATTCCCACAGAACACAAAAATGTATGTGATGAATATGAGTATTTGTGTTCGTCTGGGTGTTTCTTATGTATTATAAGTATGTATTTACAAAAAAAAAGTATATAAGTATTATATCCATTATCTAGTACCCATAGTACAAACTCTGCTTAGTTTGGGACTAGATGGTGCTGTGTAAAAAATGTCCCAGAATATTTATTTATTAATAAAAATATAAAACACGTACATAAACCTTCCATAGCATGTTTTGACACGTGATATTCTCTGTGACATGGAGAAGAAGACAAAACATATTATAAGAAGTTTATAAGACGTTTAATAATAGTATGAATAATGAAAAAAGGGGGTATTTGTGTATAAATTTCATTTCACTCCCATATGTCATTAGATAAGGTTAACACGATTTTTTTCCAATGTTTGTTGTTCAACATGATAGCCAATCACGCAACCAACTCTACGAGGGACCTCCCATGGGGAACACGAGATGCCTTTCCAACTACTTTTATAATATAACTAGCTTCTGCCCGCGGCTTCGCTCACGTGAAGCTATATCAGGAGTAAAAATGGGAATCCAATATTGATGACCTCTTTTTTGTATGGGCCTCTATACATCGGGGAGGTCAAGCTGTATCTCAGGATTCATTTCATTAATTGAGATAAGAAGTTCACCAGTTTTTAAGTTGGAGCATATACTTTCTAACAGTGGTAATAAAATTTAAATCTATTCAGTAGTTTTTGCTCCAACCCGTAACAA
Source organism: Acronicta leporina (assembly GCA_947256265.1). Classification (NCBI taxonomy): domain Eukaryota; kingdom Metazoa; phylum Arthropoda; class Insecta; order Lepidoptera; family Noctuidae; genus Acronicta; species Acronicta leporina. Next base: position 14,000,857 of record OX366526.1, on the reverse strand, counting down.
ACAGACAAGAATTTAAAAAATCACATTTTCGGATTCGGAGACCTCTATATACCATAACCCACGAGTTTTTTTTTTAATATCTTCAATGTACAGACACAGCTTTTTTACAATTTTATAATAGTAGAGACTAGCGACCCGCCCCTGCTTAACATGGGTGGAGAAATCCCTAACTTTTTTCAAAATATTCTATAGCCTATGATGGAATAATTTAGCATTCAAATGGTGAAAGAATTTTTAAAATCGGCCCAGTAGTTTTTGAGTTTATTCGTTACATATTTACAAACAAATATTTCCTCTTTATAATATTTGTATTTATATAGATATATATATAGATATAGATATCTATATTTACACTAACAGTCAGGTAACAACATTAAAAACTACATAACTATTATAAATCTCACTAATACTTACCCCTTTTTTAATAGCTCGAAAAATCCTTATGGATATTCTGCCATGATGAGGGGGGGTTGGGCAGGGTATATCACCTGCCAAATAAAAACCTTACAATACTAATATTAAACATAATTATTATTATCAGTACACACACATACAAAAAATCGACAATATTCTACTTTTACACACAAGACATTGCGCTAACGCACCTTGTTTTGATTAGAGACACTTCCGCGAAAGCTGTGTGTGTGTTCATGGGAAAGTATTTTCGAAGCTAACATTGACACCACGATCATCATTAGCTTAACTTCTCTCCAACAATATTCGGGTTTATGTTACCAGATGCAATTAAATTTAAAAATATTTCACCTCTAGTGGCAATACAGAATTGTGTAATACTAGCTTCCGCTCGCGACATCGTCCACGTGGAATTGATGGCCTATGGCCTTCCTCAAAAAATGGGCTATCTAACACTGATATTTCAAATCGGACCAGTAGTTCCTGAGATTAGCGCGTTCAAGCAAACAAACAAACAAACTCTTCAGCTTTATATATTAGTACAAGCTTCCGCCCGCGACTTTGTCTGCGTGGATATATAGCCTATGGCCTTCCTCAAAAAATGGGCTATCTAACACTGATAGAATATTTCAAATCGGACCAGTAGTTCCTGAGATTAGCGCGTTCAAGCAAACAAACAAACAAACTCTTCAGCTTTATATATTAGTATAGATTTAAGTGCTTTTCGTATGTACCGGAAATCAATACTAAAGACAATTTTTCTCTATTTATCTCCGAGGCAAATCTAACAAAAAATCTGTGTGAAAAAAAATCTTCATTAGCCTAAACAAAAGCCTAAATAGCCTGCACTGCCTCATTAGCCTAGTGGTCCTGCGCGCGACTGCTACGCTTGAGGTCCTGGGTTCGATTCCCAGGTCGAGCAAAGTGTTATTGGGTTTTTCTATGAAATTCCCAGTAACAGCTCGGAGTTCTATTATTATTATATATATATATTTGTGCCTAGTTAATGGCAATAGGCTCGCCCCCTAATACATGGGACCTAAACATAACGGCGAACTGTGGGTGTACATTAGTACGCCTCTGCCTAACCCTTCGGGGAAATACAGGCGTGATGGTATGTATGAAAAAAAAATTTATAACGAGTGTTTCTTATTTTTGTTAGGTGAGAGCAATGCAATAAAAATATTGCCAGGTTATATATCTAATTTGAATAAGTAAAAAACCGCGCTCCTTCACTAATAAAAGACACCAAACATCACTTAATTACACCTTTCTCTCTCTAAACTATGCTGTTTATAACTTAGGCACTACGTGGTACTTTAGTACTTTTTCTGCCGGTTAAGGAATGTGTTCGTTGTACTGGTGCCAGAGGGGATGTAAAGGGCATACGCCGGCTGACGCACGCACCTGCGTCCCCGCAGCACTGTGACGACGTTACAACGAATGTTCAAGCTTGATTTAAGTGCTGGGATAAGCAGAGAAACTGTATCGATACCTACTAAAGAAAATCAACATGTAAAAATGGAAGGATGGAAAATTGGCAAATGTCAAACGTGTCAAATTAAGTGTATGATCTAGTTGAAATAAAACATTTGACTACAGAAGCATTTTGAAAATGACCATCCTTGCTAACGCTAACGCTGAAATCCACAAGAATCTACTCAATTAAAAGATAAATCTTTAACAAACAACGCAGACATTACTTGCAGAAAAGGAAACACATATAACTCAATTACTGATGGTTCTTTTGATAGGGTCCACAATGGACAGCCATTGTCTAGCGAGACAACGTGGCTACAAACACAGCGTAACCAAAAAATAAAGAAACCAGTATTCAGTATTTCTGTCACCAGTAATATGCAATACAGTTTTAATCAAAATGTTTAAATGATACACCCACCACAACTTTACAGTTATTTTATGTATAGAAGAATTTATTCCCCAAGAGTTAATCAGTGGTATCTAATGAACACCCATATTTTCTCGGCACGCTGTATAAATTCTTACAATAGAAGGCAAACCTAAATTTCGAGCTGCTACCGAGAAATTTGTTAAAAAAGCAATGACTTTGCTTGACGTGGGAATGGAACTCAGGACGTTACGCTCAGCGCAGCGCTTGGTATTTGTTACTAAAGTTATTAAAAAAGTAGTTGGACGGATTGTATGCATAAGGCCGTATTAATGCTACATGTAATGTACGTTAGTGTTATTCTGTCGATGCACGACTTATTTTACTGTAGGATTCAAAATCACAGAATCCTATAGCCCTCTCTTTTAAATAAAATTCAATTCAAAACGTACGTGATAAGGTTGAAAGTGTATTAACGTTTTCTATATTAGCTCAATCATTTTGAAGATCCATTGTGTGGAGTTTGTTCGTTAAAACCGAGTGCGGCTGTTTGATTTGGAGAGAGCTGGGCCGCGGCCACGACTCCACAATCATATATTTGCATACATTAAATATGTAAATATATGCAGGAAGCTTAGAAGAAATCGAGAGCAAATGAATTGTAAATATAATAAGGAAATACCAAAGAGATCTAGTAGTAAATCCGTAGGTAGATCTGCTTCTAAAAGGGATTATAGGTAAAGTATCTACTCGTATAGTAGCATAGGGATTGAAAACTAGGATTGAAACAAGGATAAAGGTAATATAGATAGAGATGAGACTCTTAACAGAAAATGTTTAAATTCGACTCTAAGGGCCACTTGCACCACTTTCTAAAATATGTTTCAATTTTATTTAAACACCAATTTTGATTGTCATTTTGTGTTTAAATACAATTTAAACGTATTTAAGAAGTTGGTGCAAGTGGCCCTAAGTCTACTAACTAAGAGACAAGTTGGTAGGTACCTAAACCTACCAACTTGTCTCTGAATAAATGTTTCTATTAGTCTTCCAATTTCCGGCAAATATAGTTGTCGTGAACTGTGATGTATTGCAGGCAAATGTTGAAGTCCCATAACACACCATTACGCTTGTAGTCTAAGAGAGGTCAGAGATGTAAACTTTCACATTTCAGTAGTATGTTGGTAGTTCCTTCCTAATATCAGATTTCACTTCCCGCCTATTCATTCCCCACTCTATTCACAAGAACCCCGAAACCTAAGACCCCAATTAATAATAAAAATCCGTCGTTGCAAATTAATCATTTGTTTTCTACAACCAAATGAATTGCTCTCGGATCCCGCTGCGACCAACCCGTGCCACAATTGTACAAGCAATTAATTAAAACAAAACCCGACTTTTATTTTGAAGTCATTTGTTCCCGGCTTTTGTTATAGTCCGACATGTTTTGTTTTAAGTGTTTGTAAGTTGTGCGTACTTAAATCCAATTGATATTTATTGTACTTAATATTTAGTGGTGTGTAAGGTTTTATGGCTGGTCGTAATGTACACCTCGGAGTTCTGCTGGCATTGCAAAAAGGAAATTGTGTTCCGATAATGTTTATGTGGGTGTTTCGTAGATAAGATGCGCACGTGCTTGTAAATTGCTTTATCTTTGGTATATTATATTCTGCGGAGTGATATTATATTCTGACTTATGTAAAGAATAGTGCTTACAATCCGGATTGTTCTCGGTCAGTCAAGAAACGTTTTAAATGTGAGAATCTCACGTTACTGTTTTCCCTATCATTTTCTCAAAAAGTAAGGAAATAAAAATCTATTAAAGTCAAAAAATAATACGTAGAGTAAGAATATTATGACAACGTAGTTTTAGTGACAGATGTCAGCAAATTAAAAATAAAAATCTTAGAATATTTTATGGCTGTGAGCAGACTTGGTTTGATTTTGCAACAGGGCATACCGTCGACTACATTCAAAAGTAGCATAAGATTACCAGTAAGATAGTTTTAAATGTAAACGTTAAAATTAAGTAGATACATAGAAGAAGAAAGAAAGAAACTCAAAATGCTTATATTCCGATTTTATTCAGTCAACGATATAACCTAATTTGGTACTAGTATTTTGTTGTTGTACACGTATATATCTATCACGGAGGAACACCCTTGTCAATTGCATTGAACAGCTTTATAGTAAAGCAATCTTTACGATTCATTTGTGTACCTTAATCACACGTTATCCCCATTCTAAGGCCACAACAATTGTTCATAACCCCATGTTCCCATAGTCCGAGATCTGCCGAGCGATAGCCGAGCGCGGCAATTAACCCGTGACCCGGGCTATCGAGCGATCAGACAATGCCGATCAGCTTTATGAAACCCTAGGCTTTACTTGATTGCTAAGGTTAAGGATATATTCCTTTGTGTGCGGAACTGCGAATGTACCTATTTAACATAACATAAACATACTATCACACCTGTATTCCCCGAAGGGTTAGGCAGAGGCGTACTAATGTACACCCACAGTTCACCGGTATGTTTGGGTCTCATGTAATAACCAGGCACAAATTCCTAACTCCGAGCTGCTACTGGGAATTTAATAGAAAAACCCAATAACACTGCTGGACCTGGGAATCGAACCCAGGACCTCTAGCGTAGCAGTCGCGCTCAGGACCACTTGGCTAATGAGGCAGTTATATTAACCCTGCAATAGCCAAAAGGCGAACAACTATCGAATTCGTATCGCAAACGAATGAGGTTTTTTCTGCTACAAATCTCACACATACATACATATTTTCACATCTGTCTCCCATTTGGGTAGGCAGACTGCACTTGCTACGATCCTGGCACACCACTTTCGCTTCATCTACGTTCATTAACCTCCTTCTCATACAAATTATTCTCGATTTCGATACGAATACGTTTTCGAAAGTTTTCGAGCTTGGCTACTGAAGTGTTTGCTTAAAAATTTACAACTAATCGATTGGTGGAAGGATATGAGGAGACCTGTGACCAGCAGGGGATCATACGAGTAGACAACATAGTGTCCCTGTTCCACTTTTGAGCAAACATTTCGGCTTATAGGTATTCACTTTGTATAATATGAACTGTTGATAAGAAGAGCGAATTGGAAATAATTAAAAAACGTGTACTGATTTAGAAAGAAAGAAAGAAAGAAAGAAAGAAACGTGTTTATTTTGCTCTCACATTATGAGCGGTACAAAAGAACGTGTTACAAATAAAATAAAAAGGAAAAATACAAAATATATAACAATAACATTTTTTTTAATATACTGTTTTGTGAGAACAAAAAAGGACCATAGCTCAGCATATGCCACATCAAAGCAATGAATGACGCAGCGCTGGTATTCTGCTAGGCCCTTGAGCGACTACACGGGTATCGGACAGCTAGGTACACTTATATACATACAATAAATATAAAAAAGTTGATATAAAACAGAATTATGCTAAAAGTCTAAGCGTCTACGCCATAAGCCTAAAAAAAAAAAACTGACAAATATAAGATATTATGACATTGACAATTTGACAGCTGACGTAAAATAAGCGCGGGGTTCTCACCAGTTCAAAATTCAAACAATGCATTTCTAGGAATTGTAGGTGAGATTATATTCAAGTTTTATTAGGTATTTTGAGTTTATTTTGTGACTATACTGCTATTAATTATTGTTTGTGTGCTGTGTTAATATGTTTAAATGAAAGAAACTCGTGCCGTGATACTATTTGTGTGCTATAACGTTTGAGTTGAATTGATTTTGTATTTTTGTGATTATTTTTTTCATTTTGGGACGCGACATATTTATTTGTAAAAGCTATAGAAACAAACAGATACAAAATCGACCGCTGGAATGACAACCGCCTGGCTTTTATGTGCGTACCAATGATTTGATTTATTTTCGTATACCAATCGATACGAATTCGTTATCTACTCGTATTTATACATATCTACAGACATACACTCACGCACTTTTCCCACAAGAGTAAGCAGAAACTACAGAATCCCACTCGTGTTTATTTTGACGCTAAAAATGAATAAGGTGTAGGTAGCTATATTTCCTTCGTAGATCCGCCTAAATAACATAATGGATAATCTATATTAAAAGTTGTTCAGTCGTAAAATAACTACACTAACAAAAATCAAGATGACCTCGGTCTCGCGTCGGCCTTGCGTGGCCACGAACTCATTCATAGCTATTACCACACAGTATTTACTTAGCCAGCCATACCTATTATTTACTCATAATACTCAAATTAGATTTCAATGAAAAATGGGTTTCAAGATAATTTTAAAGTGTGCTTAGAATATTGACAATTGATGCTGCAAATTAATGTTGGTAATTAATGCTGGCTGCAAAAGGTAATAAAAATCTATTAACTAGGATTCCAGACAAAATTCAACATTCCAATCAAGGTCTAAGAGTGTGTGTGTATTTTGTTTTGCATTTTCCATTGTAAGTTATTATAGTAAGTAAAATGTGACTGCGGGCAAGATTAGAACCGGCGCCTTCAGGTTAGATATACCAGATGCTATGACCACTAAGGTCACCAGAAGCAAAGTATGTAAGTTTTCAATAGACGCCACTGACGTCACTTCAAAGACATAAATTCTGAATGTGACGGCAAATTTCGACCTGACAGGTGGGACTCGCAGTGTCTTAGTGGTCATTCGATTTATTCCTATACTAAAATAACTTTAGACTGAGTGTTTTTAAAATATATTAAGGTACTGTATCACATGATGACATTAGAAATAACGAATTCAATAGGTACATTTTACCAACTCTCTATTTCACCACCTGCCTACTTAATATTATGTATACAACGCAGTGTATCTATGTTTTAATTTAACATGCAACACGTCACATCCGGTGACCATGTAAATGAATAGGTATTCTAATTAACTACTATTACATTACACATTTTTGGTTGTTTTTTGTTCAACTGTGAACTCATGCTCTGTCCCATTAGATGGTCGAATTTAATTGATTATTCAGTTTTTGTTATGCATAAGGGTGTGCGCACATTCCGCAGAACACACGCATCGTGCATTCTAATATAAATCTGATGCAACAACATACACAAGGCGTGGCGTAGCTCACGCTTTTGTAGATGACCTTAAGCCTAAAATGTTTACTACTTAAATTGTTCTCCGTCCACGTTGCCAATTAATTGCTAAAATTTGACAATAATAATATGTACGTTGTTAAAATACGAGATTGAAAATCCTATTCAATTTAAACTGACATACGCAATGAGCAATTAAAACTAACATCATCATAATCCGCCTGCCCTTATCCCACTCTACTTGGAGAATATCTTGAAATTCAAACAAACAATGAAGACCTAAAATATCCACTTGAAAATTATAATTTATACACTAGCAAATACAACTTTATAATTTACCGTCAAACGAGATTTTCCCGAAAGGGAATATGTATAAATATCATATCTATACTAATATATAAAGCTGAAGAGTTTGTTTGTTTGTTTGTTTACTTGAACGCGCTAATCTCAGGAACTACTGGTCCGATTTGAAAAATTCTTTCAGTGTTGGATAGCCCATTTATTGAGGAAGGCTATATATCATCACGCTACGCGGACGAAGTCGCGGGCAGAAGCTAGTGTTTATTATATTTTGTGGGTATACAATAAATTAGAGATAGTTTATTAATGTCATATCTTTTATATTGAAACTAGCTTCTGCCCGCGACTTCGTCCGCGTAGCGTGATGATATATAGCCTATAGCCTTCCTCAATAAATGGGCTATCTAACACTGAAATAATTTTTCAAATTGGACCAGTAGTTCCTGAGATTAGCGCGTTCAAGTAAACAAACAAACAAACAAACAAACAAACTCTTCAGCTTTATATATTAGTATAGATAAAACAACTTTACGGATTATATCGCGTTATATTACTATCAAATACAATACAAATATTGTATTTGATACTAATATAACGCGATATAATCCGTAAAGTTGTTTTATTTCAATACTAGCTTCCGCCCGCGACTTCGTCCGCGTGGAATAGTTACTTAGTCTTAGCGGGATGATAGCCTATAGCCTTTCTCAATAAATTGACTATCTAACACCGAAAGATTTTTTCTAATCGGACCAATAGTTCCTGAGATTATCGCGTTCAAGCAAACTTGGCAGGTGGCACTTGACAGGTGGTAAGAAGATGATGATCCCCTTCAGCGGCTTGTAGTATGTTTTGATTGAAGCTCACTTCAAGATATAGCCAATATTGTTAGTTGAGTATTGAGTATCCGAGCGGAACTTTAGTAAAATATGTCACGAACAGGAATAATAAAAGAACGCTAAATGAGGATAATAATACCTATGTCTTTTAGAGCGTTTGTTGGGTCCGAGTGGACCCAAGCTCGGTCCGCACGGATACAAAACAAAAGCTCTAAAGGCTGATGAATAACTTATTTATTTGGTTATGGATTAATATCATGTTTATAAAAACACCTACGCAAATAATGCATTTGGAATTTTAGAACAAAGTTAGCATAAAAAAGGTTATAGTGAGCCAACCTTAAAAGATAGACATATGCTGTTGCGGACTTTTTTTTAGAACTTTTAAAGAGGAACAATTCTGTCATATATGATTTTTGCGAAACTTTAACCGTTTACGCAGCGCACGCATCGGAAGCTTTCAAAAGGAAAAAAAAACGAATTTTAGAACAAAGTTAGCATAAAAACGGTTATAGTGAGCCAACCTTAAAAGATAGACATATGCTGTCGCGGACTTTTTTTTAGAACTTTTAAAGAGGAACAATTCTGTCATATATGATTTTTGCGAAACTTTAACCGTTTACGCAGCGCACGCATCGGAAGCTCTCAAAAGGAAAAAAAACGAATTTTAGAACAAAGTTAGCATAAAAACGGTTATAGTGAGCCAACTTTAAAAGATAGACATATGCTGTCGCGGACGTTTTTTTAGAACTTTTAAAGAGGAACAATTCTGTCATATATGATTTTTGCGAAACTTTAATCGTTTACGCAGCGCATGCATCGGAAGCTCTCAAAAGGAAAAACCCCGATTTTGAAACATTCTTCATTGATGCTCCGCTCCTATTGGTCTTAGCGTGATGATATATAGCCTATAGCCTTCCTCGATAAATGAGCTATCTTACACTGAAATAATTTTTCAAATCGAACCAGTAGTTCCTGAGATTAGCGCGTTCAAGCAAACAAACAAACAAACAAACAAACAAACAAACAAACAAACTCTTCAGCTTTATATATTAGTATAGATGTCTGATATTCGCGTAAGCTTCAGAAATCAATATGTCATATCTTTTTTTTAACATTTTGATTCAACTTCTAGGGCTACAGAAATTATTCTAACTGTGGCAAAAGGTTACGCTAGTTTGGTGAGTCACCTTTATGTTTGCGTAGAGAATGTAAAGTCAATACGGTGTTACAGTCAGTAGCGAGTTCAACGTAATATCCGTTTAGTTATGTGCGTACAAAAACAATGGTTCTATTACGTGTCTGTAGGCTTTTTTGTGGTGAACTGAGCTTTGAGTTGGCCGACAAACTTTTACAACAAAGATGTTGTTAACATCAGTATCTGTATCATACATACATAAATACATTTAAACGTTTGTGGTTTTAATTAGGTAAACAAACTAGGTTTATTTGTTCCATGTCTGAAAGATATTGATGCTAAAATATGGTTGGTAGCATTTTGTTAAATGGCCCATATTATGATTTTTTCATGCATTGTGGGGTTTGATTTTAAACATAAATTATCACGGACATCAACACCCAGTCCCAGAAAAACTTTAAACTAAATGCGTAGACCATACAAATATTTGTTAGGGAATCGAAGCTAAGCAACTGCAACATCCGATTGCTATGTCCGTCTGTGGCAACTGCTGTAGTGAACGATTTATATGCTGTTGTTTTTGTTTGAAATCTGGTTTATACAGCAAGGAAAATTTTAGCCAGTTTAAATTAGATAAGTACCTGCGCACGCATCCTTTGTTTGAATTAATGAACTGACAAACTATTTTGCTCATACGTTAATCGTTAATTAATAAAGTTAACATTTCGATTAATGGATTAACTTTTAAGCTAACTTTAACTTTCGTCAAACCTAACCTAATATTTACCGACTGCGCCGGGAAAACACTCGAAGGTCCCTAAGAACAATCTCGAAACTTCGAAACATAATTTTTACGTCTCTTCTTTTTTGTTTCTATTCTGTTATTTCCAGAACCCAAACCAACAGTTTTTATTAGTAGATCACTAATGCAAAGATATAAAAAATGTTATTTATATCACGTGTCAACCGATTAACGATCGGCGGACCCCAGCGGCTAGGTTTTGGGCGAAGAGTATTTAATAAAAAATAACATCGTATCCTCGACACTAAGAAGAAGAAGCGGAGCCCAAAAATGGATAAATGGAAAGCAGTCGTTTTCTGTAGCTAGATTAAATTTTATCTATAGTGTCTTTTGATACAGAGTTTCCTACTCATTTCTGTGTGTGAGTCATGAACTTTCGACAGTTATGCTTCGCAACCACAAAGAGACTTTTGTCAACCAAGTAATTATACTAAATCGCAAATTGGTAAAGCGATAAATCTGTGAAACAATGCCGTTCGCCCACGGTCGCGGCTGCGCCGGCGCTTACCATACGTCGGTTCTTACTTGTTATAGTTTACCGTTATTGCAAGCTGTGTGTTCAGGTGTGTGGTCGCACTATATTGTTTTGGATATTTCTATAATGTTTGAAGAAACAAATCTAGGCAATTTTGTTTTTGAAAACGTTAGCCCACACTAGGATGGTTTCCCAATTTCTCCTGTATCGTGGGTGCGTTTACAAATACAAATTCTCACATACACAAACCCAGACAACTACCTGTAGATCATACAAATATTTGCTCCGTCGAATCCACAACGCGTGTCGCAGAAGCCGATCGCTCACGTTTTAATTCGATATCATTCTTAGAGTATCATTACATAAACAATTTAGGGACTAATTCATACTAATCGATTTGTTTAGTTAAGTGAAAGAAGTAATATACTTTTCAAATGACGCTTATCATTAAACTAGCTTCTGCCCGCGACTTCGTCCGCGTAGCGTGATGATATATAGCCTATCGCCTTCCTCAATAAATGGGCTATCTAACACAGAAAGAATTTTTCAAATCGGACCAGTAGTTCCTGAGATTAGCGCGTTCAAGCAAACAAACAAACAAACAAACTCTTCAGCTTTATATGTTAGTATAGATGGAGAATTCACAGTTGTATTTTCGGGGGTGGACAAGGTTCATCTTGATACGCAGCCCGCCTCGAACCCGAGTTATAGGTTATAAGCAAGCAAGCTTTGGGAAGCGCATTATAATTTAAAGCAATGATATAGACTAGTGATACTGGACTGACAAGTCAAAGCTCTCGATTAATTTATAAACATGACTTCGTGAGTAATAATGTGACGCCCATAAATTTATGATTTTGAACTTTTGTCCATAACGCTTAATACGCCATTGCGTTCGCTGATATAATCAAAACAAATATTTTATTTTAATAAGACAAGCAGCGGTAACCTAATGGCTAGGGCGCAGGACTTGTGATCATGTGGTTGCCGGTTCGAAAGCCACCTATTGCACTACCGACGTGAACCCACACGTAACACAAGCATTTAGCTTAGCACGACGGGATAACAAGAATACTAGTAATGTAAACTAAACCCACATTGCTACTCGTAGTACTAAACATTGCTACTCGTAGTACTAAGCTTAAAAAAAGGTGCTTTTAAAATGTCAAAAACTCAAATTGTTCGTTTTATGTAGAAGAGCTAGCAAGAAATTCCATAGACACTCTTTAACGATTGCAATATATTACATCCGTTTGTTTCGTTGTTATTACATCCGTTTGTTTCCTTGTTATCGTTTTTTTTTACAAATTAGTTGCGATGAGCCAGGTAGGTAGGCTATATAAATTCCTAAACTATAATAATTAAGAACGCAATCCCCAGAGTAACATATAACTTTCATTTATAACAAACGACCAAAACAGACGCTAAGCATTATAATACTTATAAAATATCGAAGTCATTAATATGTGGGCCACATTCCAACTGACGAAATATTAAATCTCTTCCCATCTATGTGAAGATTAGGGTTGCCTACAACCAACATTCATTATCTTAAGGATTTAATTAAGAACGCGCATAACTATGAGAGGCTAAAACCTGTTTGTGATGATGATGATAAGACCTTAAAACGCAATAGTAACACTGTGTATGGTAAACAGTGTTCGGTGTAGTACCTTTTCGCGCGACTTGTGACATAACGTGGACATAGCTTCTCATTCCCAAAATCCCGGGGTTTTATAGATTCACATTCGATTATTACCGACATATAATTTACAACTACGCACCCTAAAAGTGTCACTCCTTTTATTTTATTTATAGAATGGCTGACTCATTACAATAACTGCCTAATGAGCGCGACAGCTACGCTAGAGGTCCTGGGTTCGATTCCCAGGTCGAGCAAAGTGTTGGCGAACTGTGGGTGTACATAAGTACGCCTCGGCCTTACCCTCCGGGGAATACAGGCGTGATGGTTGGCTATGTTATGGTATGAATAGCCGACTCAGTAATACAAACATTCTTTCAACATTTGAATGCTAGTAATGCTACATTATCCCCGACTAAAATATGCTACATTGTTAAACTTTAGTTCGCGAGTGAAACCGCGGAAAACAGCTAGTCTAGAATAAATCTATAGAATCTTCATTCCTTCTATGAAAATTGGTACGGATGGTTAAAAGTCAAGCAGAACAGGTTACCAGGTATACTATACTTAAATACTTACTGTATACTTACCGTTCATGGGTATTGTTAGATTTCAGTAGGTAAGTACAAGGGGACGAGACTAATGAGGCAGTTCTTATAAGCGGCATTATGCATTGATTTGTTTCCGCATATTAAGTGTATTTTACCTCTATCACCATCATACCATGAAAGTTAAACAATAAATTGAAAGCAATTTAAACACAACCAATGTAATAGATAATGGTATCGTAAAACCAATTAAGTTGTAAATTTTACACTAAATACAAGATATTTATTTCGGGCAAGAGTTTACAAGACGAGAGACGTTATGTGTGGCCAGCTTTATTGTGTTATCTGAACTGAGCCTAATGCGGCACGTGTTGCACGTGTTAAACTAATTTATAGTAATTTTATTCGTTTTTAAATTGTTTGTTTAGGCCAGAATAATACAATTTATTTTAAAGTTTAAATACTTTAACTATAGTAAGTAACTACTGCAACAACCTCTAGTGGTCTAGCAGTCGCAAGCGCGGTTGCGAGAGTTTTTGTTTTCGAATCCCAAGTAAATCTAAGTGTGAATGGATTTGCAGCTTGGAGATTGAATTTGGTATTTTGGCATTGATTACTTACATTAAGTAAGATATCAAAGTAATATTTGATATGTAATATGCCATGTACAACATACTGACGAACTATGGGTGTGTCCTCTGCCTGACCCTGTCGGGAATACAAGTTAAATCTCTTAAAGACACTTTTACATCTTAAAATCTTGACACCTTACACTGCAATTACTTGTATTGTGTACACACATGTTTTACAAATAAATATCTCTTATCTTATCTATGTTTTAAATACGTTTTTTTAGATTGAATTTGTTACGTGAATTTTTCCTTCACTAAAATATCTTTACAATCTTAGCACGGGATTTGCGTAACAAGAATACAAAATGTACATCTCTTTCTTTCTCTACTATTATAGTATCTACTATATATATATTATAAAAAAAAACGAGTTAAGGTATATAAACGTATCCGAAACCAAAAATTTGATTTTTAAAATTCTTGTCCGTTTGTCTGTTTGTTACAGGTTGGCGCAAAAACTACTGAATAGATTTTAATTTTGTTATCACTGTTAGAAAGTATGAGCTCCAAATTAAAAACTGGTGAACTTCTTATCTTAATTAATGAAATTAATCCTGAGATACAGCTTGATCTCTTTGATGTATAGAGGCCCATACAAAGAAGAGGTCATTAATGTTGGTAGTCCATTTTTACTGTGAGCGAAGCCGCGGGCATAAGCTAGTAGGCTATAAATTGAAAATATCTACGGACGAAGTCACGGACATTCTAATAAAAAATAGTTTAAAGAATAATTAATCTTTCTTCAGCATCAGCCAATTTTGTTTATAGCGTCTGTAATTTTTCCGGCATAATAAATAAATTACGAATATTAGTTTACTGCTATCGATAAAGACGTAGTATCGCTTTACATAATTATGTTAAGTAAATTATGCTAAGTAGAGCGAATCACAAATCCTGATTTATTTATCTACAAATCACAGCATTTTGTTAAAGTATGTTTGGGTCGGCTTCCAGAACAACCTGGCTAAATATTGTTACGCCGAAGAGCTATTAGAATGACGTAGATAGGTCACGAAGGTTCTAGATAAATCGTAGAAGCATGTAGAATATTCGAAAGAAAGTACTCGAATGCGTACTCACGTAATAACAATAGTTCAAGGTCAGGTTCAAAGGTCAATGTCCGTAAACAATAGACGATCAAGTACCTACTCGCATTTTGTAGGCTTTTCGCGATTGTTCGATACTAGAATCTTCGTGACTGATATAAATAGCCGTCGTAAGGGTCGGCTAGCTCCTGGCTGGAGGCATTCGGTGCCTCGCCACCAAGTTCGGTTACGCTGTCAAGATTCCCTGAATCAACAGCTAATGTCCACGTCGGAAAAAAAAGAAAAAAAAAAAAAAAAATCGGCTAGCGCAGTTTAGTTTTGGACAAGGTGAAGTGAACATCAAAGTGAAGACAAGTGATTCTCAGTGTAACAGTACAGTGCGACAAGTGATAGTGTAGTGACTTTATTTGTGATTTCTGTTGTGTGTTGTCAAGTTTATTAAAGTATTTGTTTATTTCGGTAAAATTAGCGTTAATTAGTTTATCCCGAACCCCAGCTCGTAACAAAATTATACATTCCTCATATAGCATGTCAAAAATCACATGAAATATAGCAAGTATGTTAATAAATGATTTTGAATAAAAATTTATTGCGGACGAAAAGTAGCAGGCTGTGAAATTTGCCATGTGAAATCACTGTGAAAAACAACTATAATTTCATCAAATGAAAATGAATGGAAGTAGCAATCATTATCATGCCTAATCAGTTATCATATATATTACACTTCACGACTGCTATCAGACCTCTGAAACTTAATAACTAGACAATACTGTTAACCTTAGTAGATATTTCAGTCTTCTCAAGATCATTAAATGTAGGTGTAAATTGTTTTTCTTTCTTTCTTAGGTGTTTGCATGACAACCAACATCACTCCGATTGACGGCTAGGTCTATACGTCATAAAAATAGTCACCCACCCACAGACTGGCCTCGGCACGTGATGAGACCATGCTGATTAGATCAGCGTTACTTTAATACCCAACTACGATTTCCTCCTCCTGACTTTATTAATAAAGGCAAATGCAACTTTACAGATTCTGGTTCGATTCCCAGGTCGCGAAACGTGTTATTGGGTTTTTCTATGAAATTCTCAATAGCAGCTCGGATTTTGAATTTGTGCCCGATTTATAGCAATAAGCTCGCTGGCTATTATAGGACCTAAACATACCGGCGAACTGCGTGTGTATAATAGACCTCTATCTAACCCTTCGGGGAATACAGGCTTGATAGTATGTTATGATATTATCATTAGTATGTGATGATGAATCCGTTATTTATTCACATACTCACACATTCCAGTCGTGAGCTGCGTAGGTAACAAAAGTGTTTTGCCTCTGGCATTTATATCGTAAAGCTATTTAAATTCATCGCAGTTTGTATATCGTTTATAAATATTTATTGCCTTTTTATAAGGTCATGTCACACAGTTAGAACATGTTTATTTTCATCCAATTTGTAGTAAATATAGCAATAAATTAGACACAACGGTTATTTACTAAATTAAATTAAGAAAATAGCGCTGTTTCTACAAGTAGGATTTAATAATTATGTCTTAATAAGACTGAATAAAATTACGATTGAATATTTTTATTCATTAGATAGGTAATTAGATTCATTCAGACCCGGTTGCTAGTTATTAAGTCCATATTTTAAAGACTTCAATGATTAATGAACGTTTTTAATTTTTTAAATTAAGTCTTTAATTCGATTTATTAAACCTTTTAATTGATTACATCCTTCCGTATCCTTTCGCTTTCTCAACATTAGAGTGACATTCTACATAACTCCTAACATTGCTTGAATTTGGCCGACGAGAATGTAGTAATATATTGTGCGAAGAGAAGGACGGTGAAATGTACCAAAATTGCTTCCACCAAGAGTGCTAGTGTAATCTGAGGGCACGGCAGTGCCCCCCCCCCCCCAAGTCGAGCAAAAACAAGCGGCACGGCCGTACCATCCATTTCTCGAAGCAGTTCAGCCCATTTTCGAGACCCAATAACTTCGTTGTGAATTAAACTAGAAACCTGAATTTGCGTTAACCATGCAGGCATTGTATAGACAAATTGAAATTTCATCCAATTTGAACCAGTAGTTTAAGAATTATAACTAGTCAAAGTTTCTTATTTTTGTCACTCACTGACTGACCGATCATATAAACTCTAAGGTACTTCTAGCAGACCTAGGTACAAGCTTCAAATTTAGAATACAACTAGCTGACCTGAGAGACGTTGTCCTCTCCAAGTTTCAACTAACCAGCTCGAAAAATGGACCTCTGAATACCGTATTTCTGACCTATAAATTACTTAATTTCAAAAATTTGTTCACGTGGTATTGACATGAAGCATGGAAATATAAACAGACATACCTACATAGACAAAAATCTCAAATAACTATTTCGGCGTCAGTAAATTAAGATTAACGCACGTTGCATTTTTTTAAATTAATATAATACATATGTGGTATATTCTTAGGGTATATTATTTAATTATTTGAATAAATGCAAAACTCTTTAGTTACTTTCTCAAATAAAGTGTGCGCACTGTATCTACACTATGGAGGTTTCAAATTATAAAATAAGTTACTATATGGCTAGATGCTTTAAAGAAGAAAACAATAATTGTCAAAATTGTCAACTCAAAATGACACCTGTTATCGAATCAAATTGAGGTAATAACGATGTCGTGTTAGTCCGCTAGAAAATAAGTTGTCATTCTTTGTTTACTTCTATAATCTATTCAAATATTTAGTTTTTACACCGGCTTGTGCTCGCTGGATAAATCACGGAATCACGGGGCATACATAGGTGTATGCCCCGTGATTCCCTGTGTACGTAGAGTTAGAATAACTGTACTAATAATCAATTCCTGGTCACAATAATGGTTTCTGATTGATCTACGTTATTTTCTTGTTTTATCTTATTTAGTCCCTATAAGTGTATTTTTTAATTTTATTACTTGATTCTGTTATAATGTTTGATCCGTGCTAGTCTAATACAGAATAACTTGAAAAATAAATTGACTTCAATGGTTATTTTTAAAATTCAGCGTTTTTAATGGTTAAAATGTTAATAACTTTTGATGGAGAGAACCGATTTGAATTAAAAATAGCTTAAATGTTAATCCAAGAAACAGGCTATGAATTCCTGCCCACCTCCTCCAAATCTCTTCAGTAGTTATCATTTGATGCGCGGTCAAACATACAGACAAACCGACAGACAAACCGACAGACAAACAGACAGACAAACCGACAGACAAACAGACAGACAAAAGTTCCAAAAATAATAGAAATGGATTGTGTTACCGATTCTGAGTCCCCCAAATTAGTTTTTTTGTAAATATAAGCAATGTACAGACACGGCTCACTTACATTCTTATTATATGTAAGATTAGTGATGTGTATATATCAAAGAAAAACTAAAATTATTTTACAAGGGCACAATTTTTTAAAATTTAGCAATTTTCCAGTTTTCTATATACACCAACTGCAAAATAACTTTGTAAACCCATATATAGGCCATGGGCTTTGAGAAAATCTTTAGCTGAAGCTCAAGAAGTAGTACCGGAAAAGAAAAAAAGGAAGACTACCTTGCCAAGTCAATCTATTTTTTTAAAACATAAATGACTTTTAATATTGATACGGTCACTAGAAGATTTTATTTTATCAATTATATTATTGTATCAATGTTTAGGTCCCATGTAATAGGGGGCGAGGTAAGCCTCGCCCCCTATTACATGGGACCTAAACATACCGGCGAACTGTGGGTGTACATTAGTACGCCTCTGCCTAACCCTTCGGGGAATACAGGCGTGATGGTATGTTATGTTATGTAATAACTTAAGACAGAAAGGAACTGAATAAATTGACCGACTTGGTATTACATGGATCTTACAACTTCGATAGAAGAACTGAGTTGCGAGACTTGTTCTTTTTTTCAAGTTATTTTTTTATTCGCATTGACTTTTACAGTACGCGTTTCAGCGGATAGAGAGGAAGATTTATATTGTTACAGATTACAAGCAGAAATAACAGGCATACTCACAAGTATTTTATCTATACTAATATATAAAGCTGAAGAGTTTGTTTGTTTGTTTGCGTGAACGCGCTAATCTCAGGAACTACTGGTCCGATTTGAAAAATTCTTTCAGTGTTTCATAGCCCACTTATTGAGGAAGGCTATAGGCTATATATCATTACGCTACTCGGACGAAGTCGCGGGCAGAAGCTAGTGTAAAATAAACCGTTGTAATACATAAATTAGCGACTTAACATTATCATAGGATACTATTGAAGTTACTAAGCATGCTTCCATTAAATGTAGTAAGTTTATCAGGCAACCTAGAGCTTACAGCCGGTAAGGATAACGTTGTAATATAACGGTGCTGGGTCTCAGATAACTACACGTTCTTCTCTTGTAGGCCCAGCTTATAAAGTTACTTAGGATTGTTTGTCACATTGCACTAAACTTCATGTTGTATCCTGATGTTAACTTGTATATTAGGACGACCTCTGTGGTTTAGTGGTTCGAGTACCGTGCTGATCATGAGGTTGTGGGTTCGATTCCCACAGGACACAAAAATTTATGTGATGAATATAAGTGTTTGTGTTCTTCTGGGTGTGTTTCTTATGTATTATAAGTATGTATTTACGAAAAAAAAAGTATATTAGTATTATATCCATTGTCTAGTACCCATAGTACAAGCTTTGCTTAGTTTGGGACTAGATGGTGCTGTGTGAAAATAAATGTCCCAGAAATGTCCCAGAATATTCTCTTGGCAAAAAAATCCTCCTGGCTAGCTCCCACCCCCACATCTAAGACCATCGACAAACAGTTGTACTGTGTTCTGTAATGTTTGTTTCACCTTAGAGCCCGTTTCCATAGGCAACACAAGAGTAAAAAACAAGCAAGACACAAATAAGTTGTTCCATCTGATTATTTATTAAAAGCTGGCAACACCAGTTGTTGATACCTAACTAAGACTTAATCTTATTACCTTTATTCCAATTCAACTAAGTGCGTGATGGTATGTATACTTTTGCATGTCTAGTACGCAACACGGCGTGACCCAAAAGTAACCTCATTGTAATTCTAGCCAGTACTTCTCAACGCAATTTTCTGCTCTAATAACTATCAGTAGCACATACCAAACAGTTTGTAGATTGACGTAATTCATAAAGATTAAATTATAAGCTAGGAAACTTTAATTAATTAGATTAAATAATAACAAGCGTGCAAATTATTCAGAGATTACATCATAAAAGTGAAACTTCTTAAAAATTCTTGATGGTGAAAGTAAAGACACAGTATTGTCAAAGCATCATTAATTATCTTACATTAATCATCATTTTTTATGAGTTTAACAAAAGACAATTCACAGGACAGGCACCTCTTTGAAACAGAGACATCTAATTGGATGTGGCCCTTCTATCACCACTGAAGACATGGCAGTTTTGAATACGGTAGATACTTTTGCTAAAAATTCATATCAGCATATTCAGGGTCGCTTAGTATTTTCCTGTTATTTCCGCAAAACAACAACAAACAACATAACATGTTCGATAACAATAAATTGAGGTAATACAAATTTTCACATACACAAACACTCAGATCCAGAAAAACTACCTATATGCTTAAAAATAGTGTGCTTTTCGTGTTAATAACATATAGACACGCTTTTGACTAAACGTCTCAGTGTTCAGAGGGTAAAATAAATCAACAACTAAGGCAAGCAACGTTACAACTTTAGTACACAGTAAATTATAGCTCATTGTCACCGGCCATAGTGAGCTGTCCTTTGTAAAGGGTTAAGCATCTAAGTTGTGTGTTAAATTCTGTGTTAAGTTAAACCGATGTCCTATGCAGAATAAAATGGTTGTTCACAAGCGTAGTCTTAAGGTTAATTTCAACGACTGAGATATTAAATTACAATCCTGGCTATACGCAGTTCTTACTGGGTTACTGGGAGTCCAGAAAAAAAAAATGAAAACAATACCTGCGTACTCCGTTTTAGTAAACTGTAGGTACATGCGTGAAATCTTTACGATTTCGATTATAATAGTCTGGTATCCCCATTGCTTAGAAAAGGCCTGACTCTCTTGTCCTCGTTTATCTCGATGCTAGCTACCGAAATCACTGCCTGATATATTTAATTTCTCGAAGAAAATGTTCTTTGACTAATATGTTTTTAAAGATATTTATCACTAGCTTCTGCACGCGACTTCGTCTGCGTGGACTTCAGATAAAAAGTAGCCCATGTGTTATTCCAGTTATCTATCTCTGTGCCAAATTTATCCAGATCAGTTCCGCCGTTCTGGCGTGAAAGAGTAACAAACATCCATACATCCATCCATCCTCACAAACTTTTGCATTTATAATATTAGTAGGAAGTAGGATGTAATAATGCCAAATTGACAATCCTCATCACATAACGATTCTTCCATCCATGCATACATTTCTGAGTTTACAATAGTCAGCCATTACCACCCTGCAATTTCTCTTATCTTTAAAACTATATCATTTACGCACATACCGTTCCTACAATAGACAATGACAAATAGATCATCAATCTACATATTGATGCTTCTAACGCGAAGAAACTTATTCCAATACAATGTAGCGTCAAAAAAGCTCATTAAAATGCCTGTGTAGACGCAGGAACGCGGAAGACGCTCTATGATAGGTAAAAACAATGATGCGCTATTTAAATTGTCACTTCGAGGTGAGATATACGTTTAAAAATTCCTGTACGCTGTCGTCTGTTATGATTATGATGTTTTATGTTTTTACATGAACGGCAACATCAAAGCACTTCTTATACAATTCTTCTTCATCTTCTTTTCACTAATGTGAGGAAGCTCCTCAGTCCAAATACAGAATTACAGAGTACTCTACTTGAAAATTAACTAAGCCGGAGATAATCAAAACTTAAATTAAATAAGAATGTTAATCATCAACCCATTTATTGTCCGATTGCTGGGCAGGCATCTCCTCTCAGAATGAGAGAGAGGGATTAGGTTATAGTCGACCACGCTGGCCTAATGCGGGTTGGCAGACTTCACACGGCCGCCGTCGAAATCTTTCAGGCATGCTGGTATGATCACTCACTATGATTGTCACAAGAATTTTATCAATGGTATAAATTTAAAAAATACGTAATCTATACTATAGTCCGCAAACCCATTGTAAGATAGATAGAATATACTTTATTGTACAAAACTAACGATAAGTACAAGCTTCCAAATATTGATCATAGAATGGTACAATGGGTCTTATCCTAATAAAAAAGGTGATACTAATGTTCCCAGTAACTATAGGCCCATTGCTCTTTTAACAACATTCTCGAAAATATTCGAGAAAGCAATGTATAATCGATTATACAGTTTTCTAGAAAAATATAATGTTTTAGAAGACGCACAAAATGGCTTTAGAAAAACAAAATCCACTACAACTGCGGTTTATAAATACGTACAAATGGCTCTTCAACACATAAATGACAAAAAGTCGGCTATAGGAATACTACTAGATATGACGAAAGCCTACGATAAAGTTTCTTACGACATCCTCCTAACAAAACTGTATGGATCGGGAATACGTGGTCCCGCATACAAATGGTTCAAATCCTATTTAAATAATAGAAAAACAATTAGTTCAAATTGAATACCATGATAATAAAAACCACAGATTAGAAACAATAAGATCCCAAATAAGAACATTAACCTGCTCAATTCCGCAGGGGAGCGTATTAGGTTTAGGATGTGTTTTATTTCTATTATACATAAATGACCTGCCAAAATCCTTTGACAAAAACCAAATACTGCCCGTACTATTTGCAGACGACATCTCAATATTAATAAAACGCGAAAACAGTCAAAACCCCGATCAATTAATACAAAACACTTTGCAAACAGTTACAAATTGGCTTAAAGATCACAATCTAGAAATTAATTATAAAAAAACAAAAATTATGCAATTCAAAACATACAAAACTATCCCACTTCAATTAAACATTAACTACCTAAACTCACCAATAGAAGAAGTCGAAACATTCAAACTACTGGGCATTAACATAGACACACACATAAGTTGGAAATCTCATATAGAAGAAATAAAATCAAAACTTTCACAGTTCACTTATGCTCTATTTCAATTAAAATATAGCACTAATACAGAAACAGCATTATCAGCTTATTACGCGTATGCCTACTCGTGGCTAAGATATGGAATAATGTTATGGGGAAATAGTGTAAACATGCAACAATTATTCATAATCCAAATAAAATGTATTAGGATCTTAGGTCATATAAATAACCGACAAAGTTGTAAACCCTACTTTCTAAAATACAAATTACTCACCCTACCATCTATCTATATTCATGATATATGCACCTTCGTACACAAACATCTCCATACATTCACCAAAGTACAAGAAACACACAATATCAACACACGACACAAAAATCGACTGTACCTACCACCATCCAGAATAAAAATGTTAAACGAAAGTCCACAATACATGGCAATTAAAACATACAACAAACTACCACAAGAAATTAAACAAGAAACCAAAATTCATATATTTAATAAGAAACTTAAATCGTTCCTTATTGCTAAATGCTTCTATTCCCTTGAAGAATACCTAAATAGAAATGCAAAATAAAAATACGAAAATAAAACCCAACCTTCTAATGATATAAATTAAAATAATACGGTGATACATTTAAATAAGATGATTTGACATTATATCATTTATTTTAATTCTGTTATAATTTTTTGACATTATGCAATTTATATTAATTATTCTTTTATTATTAATATCTCTCAAATTTGCAACGCCTGTAAAAGGCAACTAAGTCATAAGCACCAACTAATGTAATAAGACCTAATTTAGACACTTAGTTAGCAAATAAATAATTTGATTTGATTTGATCCCTAAAATCGATCTCTTACAGCCAACCTTTGGATGGACTCAAGAGAAAAGAAATCAATGCCGGTATGTTAAATCTTTTCCCGTATACTATCAGTATTCAGTACCAAAAACAAAATAGCCATTATCACGATTATAAATACCAATTCTGTCGTCCTTACTGATAAAGTAGATATAAATGTCTATCTTTCGCCATTCCCCGGCATTTTATTGATACAAATTATTCCAACAATGCCAATTAGAATATAAAATCAAACAGTTTACGGAAGCGACCATCCAATTGAAATTATAACCTCATTAAACATCGGGATCTCTTAATACCACACACCGGATACACAGTTATCCTAGGAATCTTTAAAAGGTAGATACAGCTAGAGCTATGGTTTTCCGGAACCCATAGCGGCCATATTGAGACAAAGCCATGAATAATGTATTTGTGACAATTAACGCCGGGAGAATGCGGGATTGTTCCTGATGGCGAAAGGTATATTCGGACGGAGAGGGTAAAATATTATTACCATTATATAGAATCCTGGACTGATATTGTCGCTTTAGTACGAGTAGGTACTGTTAATCTCAACTTTTTCGAGAGAGCCATAAAAATAGGGATATTATATTTCTGTCACAAATTTTATTAGTAATAGCCATTACTTCCGTAGAAAACTAGTATTCACCGAAACTTTTTATCGCGTTAATCCGATATTACGCATTTTTTACAACATCCACGGCCACAAAGAGCCAGCACAAGTCAAGCAAAGTCTTTTAAGTTTTTGTCAACTCTTCAGTTAATATAATTTTTATGATTATGTTTTTTCGCTGTCACATTGACAGTTTTGTGCCATAATAGGACACATAATAGTACATGGTCCTTTGTCAGACAATCCATTTCCTATTCCGTTATATATCTTTGACTATATATCCAATTATATATATACCATCTTCGATTATTTTGGTGATGGACTTTAAAATACCAAGAAGCTATTGTTTGTGTTAGGTATGTATTTGCGCATTTGCCACACTCCGCACGAGTTTCACAACTAATTAGCATTGTACAACACGCATAGTTTGCGGTTAAAATAAGGTAATATTTACTTTAACACCCACGTTATAGAGTTCACGAGAAGTTTTTTGTTTTAGTGATACCCGGTTCAAGGTAAAAAAGGTAGCGAAGTAAATCTTAAACTCTTTACATAATTGCAAGAACAAACGATTCTTCGTTCGTTCCTGCAATTACGTTGTTGTAATGTTGGAAGCCCACATTATTGAAGTGAAAACTTCTTTAGCGGCGTTGTGCACTTTTTCAGATGGGTAAAAAATGTTAAACTCGCGTCAGAACACGTGACCTGATCGAAAATTCGTAAGACGGTTGTAATAGTAATAGTAGATAATATAAATTGTCATGTTTGAGTATACGATAGCGCAATTAATGATTATTGTATTTTACCACATAAATGATACTTAGTACTTTTAAACTAATCATTAAAAGCAATCGAGCAAAATTATTCCCTAACCATTCCAAAATATCAAAAATGCACAACGTTAATGTTCAAGTTTTCACTTCTGCCCGCACTCCCGGAATGCAAACCGTTGTTTTTTTTAATGCATATTTACTATCCGAATAAATACGGGGGGGGGGGGTATTGCTATGAAATTGCCCGGGTGACGTCACCATCGAAACCTACGAAAAATATTTGAAAACTTTCGGCCAGAAGAATGGAAAAGAACGCTACTGTTTGATCTAGAAACCGTAAAATTCAGTAGCAATTTTGTAATATGAATCTTCAATATAGATTTATAATAATTATGTTGTAACGACAAATGCAATTCCCACGTTTAGGGATTAAGACTGGGGCCGTATCACGACTTTAGCGCAATATTTTTTAGGTGGGAGAACGGGATAGCACTATTTAATCCGTAGAGCGGCATCCCTTTCTTTCAATCGGAAAATGATCGCAAAAACAGTCATGAGACGGCCTCTGAAGTGGATAGCTACCGTTAACTCCAATAATTAAAATAAAATACAAAATATAGTATTCTGTGTATTTTCTTCATTAAGTTTACTTTTTCAGAAACCTATCTACGTATTAGCGCATAAAAAGTTTGAAATCGCTATCGCTTGTGACTGAAGCTGTCACAACAAGGCAATATGGTTGTAAATCAGCGACAGATGCGAATGTAGGTGAGCTCACAGCTCAGCTCAGTGTGTTCAGTGAGCGTGACCCGGAAGTGACATGCACGTAAACATCCGCCATTATTACGACAATGCATGTGGGGTAGACAGAATTGTTGGCCAGATGTTAAGGTTAAAAAAGGGCGCTATATGATACAAATATGTCTTGCCCCATCGATCTAGCAAGGGTTGACTGGTGGGCTTAATTCAGCTTAAGGTCAGCTGGCTGAAGTGTATCTACTAAAGGCGGAGCAGTGAGATGAGCTGCCCGCCCCCTAAGAATAAAAAAATGCTTAATCAGAAAATCATAACTAGGTATTAATAAATAAATATTTAGTTTTAAAGCTGAGAGCTTATACCGCCCAGATTATTTCATGGCAATCACCTCACCAGGAAAATATCTTTTTATGCCGTACATACCATACCATCACGCCTGTATTTCCTGAAAGGTTAGGCAGAGGCGTACTAATGTACCTACACCCATACTTCGCCTCTATGTTTAGATCCAACGTAATAGGGCGAGCCTAGTGCCATTACCGAGCACAAATCTCAAACTCCGAGCTGCTACTGAGAATTTGAAATAGAAAAACCCAATACCACTTTGCTCGAACTGGGAATCGAAGCCGGGACTTCTAGCGTAGCAGTCGCGCTTGAGACCACTAGACTAATGAGGCATGCAGGCTTTTGAAAGTGTTTTAATTCCTGATGATTAAAGGAAAATGTATTGAAACAACTACAGTGTTGCCAATTTCCGACACGCGCCTTTACCACCTGCAGTATGAGATAGATACTTAAGATAATTACGTATTTACTTTCGCTTTGAACCACACGATAAATGTAACCTAATGCTTCCTTTAACTATCAAAGTAATATAATCACGCAACATATTCTCTTACTTAACAACTTCAGAGGAGGAGGCAAATAAACTGGGCGACAGAACGACAATATAAGCTTATAGCATGGATATTTTTCTAATGTGGCAACACCTTGCGTATGCGCAATCTACGGACATTACCTGTGGTTAGGGTTGAACGTAGTTTTTAACCGACGAAAAAACGGAGGAGGTTTTCAAGTCGAAGCGTATATTTTTTTTACAAGTCGCCGTATAGCACGTAGCTAGAATTTAAAATGCTTTATAGCCTTTTAGCTTAGGGCTTGAAACTAAGCTGTTAGAACTAAAAATGTGACCTGTCTACGGAACCAATTTCCTGTGATTGTCTGGCTTTAACACGATTTTACTTTGTCAAACATTTATTAACTCAACTCATCATATATATTTATTATGATTGATTTGGTCTTGTCCACCATAACTTACCCAATATCATCCTCATCCAATAATTTAAAGAAAATGTAGGACGACTTGTCTGCCTTTTATTAACCAGAATCTTTTATACTTGCTGCGGCTCAGGCAGTCTATATCCATAGGGTCGGCAACGCATCAGCAACTTTTCTGATGTTGCAGGTGTCCATGGGCGACGATGACTGCTTACCACCAGGCGGCTCCTGTCAGAGACCTCAACTCGTTTGCCGACTTAATCCATAAAACATATACCATCACGCCTGTATTCCGCGAAGGGTTAGACAGAGGCGTTCTAATGTACACCCACAGTTCGCCGGTATGTTTAGGTCCCATGTAATGGGGGGCGAGCCTATTGCTTTTAACCGGCCACAAATTCCTAACTCCGAGCTGCTACTGGAAATTTCATAGAAAAACCCAATAACACTGCTCAACCTGGGAATCGAACCCAGGACCTCTAGCGTAGCAGTCGCGTTTAGGACCACTTGGCCAATGAGGCAGTAATCCATAAAAAAATCTTCAAAATCAATCCTTGTAATGTTTTTTTAACTGCTATCTTTTAGACCGAAATACACAGGGAAATATTGGCCTTATAGTTTATGGGGGAAGTGTCTACTAAATATCACGACGTTCTACCAGGTTTATAAAGATAGACAGCCCTAGGGGAGGCAGTAATATTATTATAATGTGCTATCAGGTTGCGGACAGGCGACATTGCCGCAACACCTCGGTTCCAACACGTCCTGTCACTATAACCCACAGGGTTCCGATAAAATAAGTTTTACAAGAATTGAATAAAGTTTTCATCGCCTAACTCACGTTTCATATTACATGCAACAAAACAAACACAATATATTTGTATTCCCGAAGGCCAGGAGTGTACCAATTAATATACCCACAGATATGATTTTAGATATTGACAATGTTTTTTTATGGGGTACGGAGGCAAACGAGCAGACCGATCGCCTGATAGTAAGCGGCCGGCAATTACCGGCGTCCATGGACACCCGCAATAACAGAGTCTCAAGTCCAGTATCCTCACTCACTCGGTGAAACACAACGTGAGCGTTGTTTCACGCTGGTTTTCTGTGAGGCCATGCTATCACTCCGGTCGAGCCGGCTCATTCATGCCGAAGCATGGCTCTGCCATGTTATAAGGGGCGAGCCTATTGCTTTTAATCGGCCTCAAATCCAAACTCCGAGCTACTGAGCTTTGAAAGATTTGAATTTTCTATGAAGTTCTCAGTAGCAGCTCGGAGTATGGATTTGTGGCTGGTTAACGGCCATAGGTCTCGCCTCGCCCTCGCCGTCTACTATATACAATGTGTAAAGCAGGCGTACCAAATACTCCTTTCTATAGTTCTCCTCTGAATAATCCTTCAGGGAATACAGGCGTGATGGTATGTTATTGCGTCGCGATTATTTGTAAGTTGAGAAAGGTGTGACGATTTTCGCGAAAGTATCTAATGCGTAGTAGTTCTCATGGCTCTATAAAAGTGGTCACGGAAAAACAGAGGTTTTAGAGAGTGCGAGCCCCACATTACTTGATCTTTCCCCGAAGACGTCGAATGCGCCAGGAATTTACCCCATATATATATTTGGACACAGTATTTGAATCTGCGACAGAGATAGGAGTCTGAGATAGGAGTCACTGCGTTTCAGTTACTGCAGTTTGAATCAAGCTAGTACAAACAGACAATGCAATAAAGTGGTTGACTTATTAGTCCATCCTCAAGACGTTTAACAGCGGATGGGCTGGGCAGAGCCACTGGACCGATCGTAATTGCTCATTGTTTACAATCGGCGGTAGGATGAATATGTGGTAACAAGCGGTAGCGGTTAGCGATTCTACCTAGCTACGAAGATCAGATAAATAATAATTAATGGAACTACTCTTTGGGTTTTTCGCTGTGATTTTCGAAACTGTTCTGCTTCGGCACTCACGGCCTCAAATAAAACCGGCGTAAAACAACTCTTGCGTTGTGTTTCGCCGAGTGAGTGAGGATACCGGAAGCTCAAACCCTTTTAAAAGGCGGGCAACGCACTTGTGACTCCTCTGGTGCTGCGGCTGTCCATGGGCGGCGGTTATCGCTCACCATCAGGTGACCCATCCGCTCGTCTGCACCCCTATCTCATAAAAAAAATACTTGTTCTTGTTTTGAACAGATCTTTTTATTTTGGTGATATCTATCGTATGGAGGATTCTTGGCATTTCAAATACTTCAACAGCAATTGACGAAATTACCATAACAGATTTCGCAAAACCATTCTTTCGACTAATGATCATATTTTCTAAAGAACAGTGTTGTATTATTTACAAAGACTAACTCAGCCTTACCACTCAGTCCAGCTCAAATCTTTCAATAAAACACTTCGGTAGCTAAGTTCTGACATTATCTATTACATAAAGTGCAAAACAAATATCCTACAGGTATTTGTCTATGACAATTATAATTATTAGCTATATCCTGTTCTTGCAATAAATCAAAGATATTATTGGCGAGGCAATTAAAGCTTGGAGATTAGATTCGATAATATCACTTAAATATCGCTACAAAGTCGGCAGCGATATTTTTCATAATTATTGTAGGCAACAACTAATTAAGCTATTACCTAATATTTATACTTCTTTTAAAACTTGTTTGGGGAAGACATTTAAAACTATTTCTACCGCCATGTATCATTGTTGCGTTGTGAAAACGCAACGTGGTGAAAATTATAACTCTACAACTGAAGTACTTACAAGACTTATTTACACGTTACAATTCCTAATTTTGTATTGTTGAGGACACTGGGGGGTTTAATTTTTTTTTTTAATAAATATATAATAAATATAGACGTATTCCACATTGGGCACCCGTTTAAACGGCACCTGAGTGAATGGCACCTGAGGTATTCCACATACGGCACCTATGGATATTTTTCGCAGGTGCCATTAGTGGAATAATTTATTATTTAAAATTTTATTCCACCAATGGCACCTACGGATTAGTAGGTACTAGTGTTGGGATGTTTATTATTTTTAGGACATCAAAATCAAAAATTCAATTAAAATCAGTAGACTATAACATGATAAAAATATAACTTCTTTGTTTTTAAACATTTTAATATCACAATCAGTTTCCTTAATCACATATATTGCAAAATTAGCCTTGAGTTACAATAGAATTTAGAAACAATACTTTTTACGTTTATTTATAATTATTTATCTTAGTTAACTTTGTCATATTAATGACATATTTTTTTAATATGACACAGTCGGTAAAATCAGTCTTGAGTTATTTATTATGTAACATCTAAAGATATAACAAAGTATATTTTTTAAAGGTCAGCGCATAACTTACTTGTGGCTAAAAAGTTCAATAGATATTTTATTAAAAATGCAGTTTTTCCATACAGTGACCAAGTGAAATAAACCCATTTTTGTACTCTTCTACTATATTGTTAATTAATTGGTTCCTACGTTCTGCATATTTTTGTGATTTTAACTTTTCCATTTTTCCGCGGATTTCAGCGTTAATTCTTGCAATTTTCTTGAAGAACCCTTAAAATCTTTGCCAGATTCTTGCTTTAAGAAGGATTGAGTAGACATAGTTCAGATGAATTAGATGGCGCTTAGCTAATCATATTATAGTTTTATTATCATGTTATTATATTAAACCTTCGATCGAAGTATTAAACTTACTACTAATTTTAATCCATTTTTTTATTTTGACATCCTAAAAATAATAAACATCCCAACACTAGTACCTACTAATCCGTAGGTGCCATTGGTGGAATAAATTTTTAAATAATAAATTATTCCACTAATGGCACCTGCGAAAAATATCCATAGGTGCCGTATGTGGAATACCTCAGGTGCCATTCACTCAGGTGCCATTTAAACGGGTGCCTAATGTGGAATACGTCTAAATATACTATAATATATAATAAATATATATAATATCTTTTTTCTTATTTGTTGTGCTTTTTAGTTAATTTCATTTTACGTTTATAGCCTGTGAAAGCTTGAAAGCTCGCTTGAAAAGAACTGGTTTATGTAACTCTGAGCAAAGTATAGTAATTATGTACATACGCAAGAGACGCTAGAGATATTTAGGAATCAAGATGATCAAGAAAATAAACCGTTTTATGTTTCTTTTTATACTACTAAGGTGGCAAACAAACATGCGGCCCACCTGATGGTAAACTATTACCGCTACGCTTGCAACACCAAGGCATCACTCGCGCGTTGCCAACACTGTAAAAAATCTTTTCACACCCTTCATAAGAACTTTAATACTGCCTGCCTCATTAGCCTAGTGGTCCTGAGTGCGACTGCTACGCTAGAGGTGTTGGGTTCGATTCCCAGGTCGAGCAAAGCGGGTTTTTCTATGAAAATGAAGCTCGGTGTTTGAAATTTGTGCCCGGTTAATGGCAATAGGCTCACCCCCTATTACATGGGACATAAACATACCGGCGAACTGTGGGTGTACATTAGTACGCCTCTGCCTAACCCTTCGTGGAATACAGGCGTGATGGTATGTTATATTATGTTTGAAGAACTCCGTGCTGTAGTCCTTTGGGAAAACTTCGGCGAGGATCGGATTTCACAACCATCATTATTACCTGTTAGACAAAAAAGTTACGCAGATTCAAATATTGTTACCTACAATATGAAAACACAGACATGCAAATTTTCGAAACTGGTTTTGTTTACCCACGCATTCCGCTTTCCGCCCACAGCGTGCAGCGTGTTCGCCGGCGATGCTATCTGCAACGACAGACATCGATCTATGTAAAACAAGTATGTTGATTGTCATGTATTAGTGCCGAGCTGAACGCACGCGATGTTACGTGTGCCGGTGACGAGTTGCAAGTGTTAGTGTTACATTACATTACAAGTTCACGTGTCGCGTTCGGACTTAAGATTTTATTAAGTTGGTTAAAAAAGTGAGTCCTCTTTTAAGCTGTTGAAATAAAATGAAATTTTATATATTATCTAAATTGTATAAAATGGAACTACGCGTACATGCATAAAATATTCTGAAATTATGTTTGCTAAAAAGTTCATAAGATATTAGAAAAATTAGTGTTTTGTCTTTTAAGAAAAATAATATATAACTAATGCATGAAAAAAATTAAGTCACAACCAACCTGTTTGTTAGAAATATCAATTTACTGTGGATTTTTTTTCACTGACAAGGTTTTCTATCTTTGTTTGTATCAAAATATGAGATTCACCCCAATTTATAATACCTACCTATATGTATCTTAGAACAAAATCTATAAAGTCTGACAAATTGCAATTGTTTCTACCGCTGTAATGAAATTTATGACCAATTTCAATTTATGTGGCGACGAAGCTGCATGATAAACGGGAATAATAACCTTTCATAGTCTCGGACGCTAATAAAAACACGGGACCAATGATGCGTTTATCAAAACAATAATAATTATAAAGTCTATGGCAAACGACAAAAACGTGTAGTACCTATCATTATACTAGTAATAGGTATATTAATATTCATATAAACTCCAATAACCAGCTTCAAACCAATTAAAATTGGTTTCCGTATCTTATTTAGGAAATTAATATTAATTTAAAAATAAATGTTAAAAATGACTGCAGATATCAATAATACTTTATTAAAACGGCTCTACATAATTAATTATGTTATAGAATTAATTCATAATTATGCTGGCAAACATGATAATTAAAATAGTCGTTAGATTTCAGCGACAAAGTGATGACTAGAAATACTTATCTCAAACACGACTCTAAGTTGAAATAAGAATTTTAAATCATTTATTTACATGGAGGTAGATATAAAATTTATATCTAAATATTTCCTTAAATAAAAAAAAACGAATGATAAAATCTTTAACGAAAGACTAAAGATTCCATGAAGTTTTTAATTTAGTCCCAAGAAATAACAATAAATGGAGCTTGTTGGATATAAAACCTTACCGCAAAAATCATTACCTGTTAAGTTTCATATTTTGTAAAATATGAAAGTTAACAGGTAAGGTTACTGGCTTTTGTCACTGTTTTGAGCTGAGTTCATAAAATCTCCTGAAACGGGTACATGTTTTGACAACCCTACCCATAAATTAATAAGATGTATACCTACTGGCAATGACTTGTAGTGTATAATGCCTACATTGAAAAAAAAAAATTATGAACAGCTCACACATGCAACAATCACTTCACACCTTTTTATTTTAAATTCTTGGCTAACTATGTACCTACGATGCTCATCGTTAGCAAAACTGAATTGAATAGCCTTCATGCATAATGATAGAATGCAAAGCAGAATAGTTAATTGAAGCGATAGAGATAGCCACTAATAGCTTCATATTTTATTAAAATGAAGCCCTTTATGGCAAACATGTATTTCCATTCTTGACGCGATAATATGGTCGTTGACCATAATTCTACATTATCAGATAATAAGATGACGGGTATTAGAAGAGGTAGGGAAAATCTAATTAATGATTAGAACATTAATGTCGAATTTTATCAAGCAATAAACATTTAAAAAAACATTAGCATAATGTCTTCGCGATAATTAATCATTTAAAAATATCTAAATCGATCGTTAATTTATCGATATCGACAGGATGAAGACACTTTATCGCCTCTCATGGCATCCTCAAGTAAGTAGGTACTTAATTATGAGGGTTTTAAGTGGTTTTAAGTTCGTAATCGAGACCACACACTCTGTGTCAAGCGTCAATTAATTAATTAAAGGAACAGCGAGGATCTAAACAAATGAGTTTTCGTTGTGTCTATGATTTGAAAACGAATTTAGTTTTTCGGGAGCGTGTGATGTCTGCCCATCCACATTAAACCAACCTGTTGAACTATAGCCATTATAAATATAACCACTCTCATGCTAAGAAACCAGAGCCCAAAGAGTGGGATATTAAATAGAATTATAATGATAAACCATAAAGTATTGAATCAGCTGAACGAACTGATTATTATTTATTATTTTTTGAAAACTCTGTCATCATTACATTTCTCAAACAATATTTCAAACTACCTTCTTACCTATCTTCCAGTATCTGCACCAAAGAATACCTAAAGACTATAATTAAGTTAGTATTTCATAACTTCAGCAAAGAAATGCCTTTCAATAAAACTTAACTCCACGGTCAATTTTATTGACGTTATAAAATTGCAGTCTATGATTTAACCCTCACGATGCCGACGCGGACGCCCGCGCCGGCAGTTACACAAAACAGGCTGGGCTCCCCGCTCAAATAGGCACACAGACTCAAATTATGGTGGTACCTAATGCTCTTTAGACTCCTATAAAAACACATCTTATGCAAACTGTATAAGATTTGAAACTTTATACTGCGGCTTTAAAGATTAAATTGTATTATTGAAGTTTGTAAATATACTTAATTTTATATCTATTTGTTTAGTCACAGTGAATGGAAGTCGCTTGTAAGCAGGATATCCTATTGCGGCTCGACATAATGATACTCTTTTATGAAAACACTAGGCTTTCATCTAAATGAGGGATTTCTTTGCAATACTTTTTTATAAGCGACGAAGGGATATTACTGGAATTTGCGATGTTTTTGTAGATAAAAAAAGGTATTTTCGTTACTGTGAGCTTTAAATCCTCTCGTTGCATAAAAATCTAAATGCTTTATGAAAAAAAACCAGGCAATTCATTTATTTCACACATTTAGAAGTTCTACAGACAGACTACTGTTAGACGATACCTATAATGTAAGAATATTATATATGCTCTAAAAATCTCACACATGAAACAGTACGGTCCAGTACTGTATCATATTATTGCCATACAAATTATCGATATCTCCTTCACGAATGACTATTTAAAAAAACACATTACTCCAGTCACAATTATAGTCATTTTGTTAGACGTGTCTAAATAGAAACTATTTTGTATCGCCTCCCGGTATTTCAACACATAACCATTGCCAGGTTAAGTTAACAGTTTGAGATTATGATCGCGGTAGGACGCAATTATCACCTTTTACGACACACATGGCTGGATGCATGAGAACATTTTCTATCCGATATTAAACGAGAGATTATTAAACCTCTTTTTAGGAACCCATTCTTATCTCGTAGATAACTAATATCTGGGGCTTTTAGTCAAAGTCAAAGTCAAAAGGTTTTATTCCAATTATACCGTTAAAGAAAGTACTTTTGAAAAGTCAATTTATCAAGCTAATATCTGGATTCTTCCGAAAAATTATAAAACACTAAGTAATAGACAAAAGGTACCTCCTAAATTACCTCCAAAATTGATATCGATTTTGTTGATAATCGATCGACCTAGTTCCAGTCCCGGAACAACTACCTCTATGATCCTCTAACCTTTTCAGCTATGCTGATCCGCGAGTGGGCTGGTAATTGTTTTTCCAATAAACTGATGTTCTACAGGTTATTCCTTGTTTTGTTGCAGTGATGGTGTGAGACCGCATGGGTCTGGCCGCTGCGCTGCTGGAGGCGGCTGCGCGCGGCGATGCGCCCCGGCTGGCGAGCCTGCTGGCCGCAGACGCCAGGGACATCAACCTCACTGACGAGGTAAGCCTTCAGATACATACATAGTTTCAGCCTGGCGCTAACGTCAGCCGCAGACGCGCTAGGCCGATGCAGTTCATCAACACTCACTGACGGTATCATCGGCGTCAGTGCTACATTATGGATATGCATTGCAAGCCAGAGGTGAACCCACAGTTCGCCGGTATTTTGAGGTCCTATGTAATAGGGGGTGAGCCTATTAAATAAAATAAAAAAAGTCTTATTCCATGCTTGGTACAGTAACATACTTTTTTCAATTAGGAAAGAATACATATACGTACAATAAATAGTTATAATTAGTAATTTCTCGATTGCATGCTAATAAACTAAGAAAAAATAAATTGTTATAATCCTTTTTTTAAACTGCTAGAATAATTTAAAATTTATTTTTTTTATGCTTTGATTAAATATTCATTGTTAATTGAATGAATGATGGTGAGCCAGGCATAAATCTAAACTCCGAGCTGCTACTTCGAATTTCTACTTAGAAATTGGGAATTAAATAACATAAATACTTATTAGTTTTTGTTGTCAATTTTTAAAGGTTAATTAATTTTATGCAGTCTCTAGAGCAATGTGGAGCCATAAGAATTGTGTAGTGTGATTCCTCACGTGATTCAGATTCTGCTCCTCACAAGAGGATAGACTGTATAAGTACATAAGTATTAAGTAGGTAGTTTTATTTCCGACCTGCGCTCAGGTGGAAATTTCGAGCCACTTGAATATTAAAATGAACCTCCATCTTGTTTTAAAACTCTTGGTTTAATAAAGAGCATGACTTAGATAGATCGTTTCACTCAAGAGTTACAGGAAACGCGCGATAATAAAAATAATTCTGACCGACATTTATCTTCTTTGTTGTCAGAATAAATAAATGGATTAGCTGTCTCTAAAAACATAAAACATGTTTCTTGCTTCTTTTCTCTCTCGTATCGGAGGTGCACCGCCCACACAGTCATAGGAATAAAGAGGTTCTATATTATTTTCAATAACAGGCAACACAACGGCTGTGTTATCATAACAAAAATAAAAATAATCAATCTCACAATAAAAGCGACGTATAAAAGGATTTTATACAAAGGGCAATAAATATACATTGTATTTATGATAAATGGCGGGAGAATATTAATAAACGTTAGCTAGCGAGCTAATGTCAGTTGAGACTTGGGTTCCATTCTGTGCAGTAGCATCGTTCAACATCGAATCGGCACCCAACTGTGAACAAATTAATATCTCGCGAAATTAATGTACCCATCCCACAAACCAATTTAAGTCCTATTTCATCTTAATAAAGTTTAACATTCAACTACATCTTAAGTCATGCCATAACGCATTTATTTATGGCCAGTGTGCTCCGAACGTCCACATCGTTGTCCCTTTCGGAATCGATTAATAAATAATTAAAATGCATCGATATATTGTACAGTCGGTATCGATTTATCTACTTGTGTCGCTGCAGGCTTGTTGCATATATTTTAATTTATATTATATCTAAAGATAATAAAAAGATGAGCTCGTTGCTATAAGTAATAACTAAGCTGATCAACTGATCTGCAAGGTTAAGCTACGCTTGCCACGGTCAGGGTGTGGATGGGTGACCATTCTTAATAACTCGATACCCTCCGTGCCTCGGGGAGCACGTAAAGCCGTCGGTCCCGGTTGTCATAAGAACATCTATGACAAATAAGTGGTAGTCAGAAGCCCAAAAAAGCCTGACAACCAGTCTATCCTCCGAATATCGGTATTGCCCAGAAATTGGGTTGCGCAGGTCTGATGACATTCGGTTCGTCTAAAATGCTGATACTCAGCCGCATCTGGTTAGACTGGAAGCCGATCCCAACATATTTGGGAAAAGGCGAGGAGGAAGATCTCAAGATAATAAAAAATAGAGGGATATCTACTCCTCCATTAAAACAAAATGTTCTGTGAGTTAGAGTTCAAAATCACAACAACAACTGTAAAAAAAATACTAACTTTTTTACAGTTGTACAAAACAAATACCTACTTAGACCATTATTTTTTTCGATATTTCTGATTCATGATTTCATCTGTAATCGAGTCGATTTTGTCCAACACTCGGGAGCCAGATGGGCCAAAATGGCAGCAGCTTTCAATAAACTTATTACGCCACAAAAAGAAAAAAAACGTAATTGTCCATTTGAAGATTTTACAAGAGAGCTAATTGGATCCCACGGTGCAGCATCATCAATCAAAGTAACCTAGGCCCAGTTTTTCTAACATAGCCGTGAACCATTTATTTTTTCTGTACAATATGTTACAAAATGACCGTTGAGAACGGTACGTGCAGAGAGTCAACTGTCAAACAACGGACTATTAAAGTCTGAAACATTTCATTCAAGTCAAGAATACGTAGGTAAGCTCTAGGTAAGTCATTTGTACCTATATCTTTGTCGAACCTATTTATTCTAAACACAGGTTACTCTGTACCCTAGCTAAGAGAACAGTACTTAAGCCTCAAACAAGATAAAGTAACCAACGATGTATGCCTGTTTTAAAAAAATCTTAACGTGTAATCTGATCCTAGTTTAATAAAAAAAAAAAATTAAATAAATGTAGTTCAAAATATGATAGGTAATTCATATTTAGTGATTGATACATTATGATATTATATCCTACCTACACGGTACATCCACGCGCAAACTTTTTTTTATTTTATTTTTATTATGGCGCCACACATTTTGTGTGTTTGCCAGTGTCAAGTATTAGAATAATCAAATAATATTTCCCATTATGGGATTGCTTAGGATTGTAATATGGCACCACACTTTTTGTGTTCGCCATTGTCAAGTCTAAGTTTTTGAGTTGAGTTGCCCCAATAAAACGGTAGAAACTTTATTGAGGCTTCGATGGAGTTTAGGAGTGAACCCAAAAAGTCACGATTTTCAATTTTATATAATTTGCCTACACTCTCACACGTTCACGAATGGTTTAATGGCTAATTATCCACCATAATTACACATTAAACTTCGGAGAAATTCAAGTTTTGAAAAATAATATAAAATCGACAATGTGCACTTTTCATTTTCCCGCATATACTCCGCACGAACATTATTTTAACATTATATACCGCGAGGAATAGCAATTGTTTTAACACAAGTTGCAATGGCAAAGGTTAGCTTCTGTACTGCCACTAGAGCTGTAGCGAATCGTATGTATTCGGTACTGAGTAACGGGTGCGCCCTCTAGTACCGAGTAACGAAACGTTACTCACGAATGCATTTCGTTACTCGCATCTTTCATCGTATCGGTACCTACACTGATTCAGTTCACCCAAGTACCGTTGATGCGAATATTGAAAGGTTTGCTGACCGTATGGTTCACTCACGCGCACGCGTATTCTCTGAATTTTATTGTATATATATTTTATTAATAATTTTAGACATCTACTTGGGTCTTTTTTATTATAATCGATACATATTATGATAATAGATTGCGATGTTATTTTGATATAACATAAGCTAAAAGAAAAAATATATATTTTAGTAGATTCCGTCTACAGTTCACTTGTAGTTCAACACTTTACTTATTAATATATTAAATCGAACATAGCATCACAGACTACTAAGAGATACTAGTATCATAGCATCAACATTACATACGTATGCGTTTACGTATACGTATATGAGGTATCAGAAGTAACGAGTAACGTAACGATACGATAGTAACGAGTACTCATTGTAAAAGTAACGAATACGTACGGGTACGCTTTTTTTCGTTACTTTTACACCTTTAACTGCCACAGTATCGCGATAAATGTGACCTCTTTGCCATTAAATCGCTGCGACATCTCGGCAAACATTACCTGCATGTAAGCCTTAATTTGCAGAAAGTAGGCATTGTAAAGTCAACAAAACAGGAAGCCTATAAATACTACATTATTTAGTTTGATATCTCATAAATAACACGTTTTTAAGAAACGGGTGTCTACTATCACTATCTGCTCGTTAAAATACAAATCCAGTAGTCGCCCGCTATTTTAAATTGTTGACATAACACGATTCGTGCGGAAACAAATCGTTTCCAGTTCTCTTACAGAAATGATTGATCATGCCATGTGTTTATTCGAGATTTATTCAGCCTAGAACAAGAAAGAATGATCGAGTTGAGTCTCAGTTGAGTAAGCGTTTGACGTAATCATGGATCTGACATTATTTTGATGCCTTCCTTGTACAAACAAGTTTTTTAATTAATACTTGGCACCTTGCTATAGAGAGCGAGCATTAAAAGCAGTATTTGATTGTTTAATATAGTTATGTGAGCTTATAACACCTTCCCATGGGTTGTAAAATTTTATGATTGAAATATACCTAATAATACTACAAAATTTCGACATAAAGAAAATAAATGGGTGCTTTCACACCTCTGTTGTGACATGCAACTCGGTTTTGCCACGGTCCTGATTTCAGGTATAAACATAATTTTAACAGGATTATATTTAAGTACCTTGGTATATACTATTATTCGTATAAAAATTTACAATAAGTAAACCGGGAATATCAATTCCATAGACAAACCGACGCTTGTCGCATTCATGCAAATAAAAAAAGTGAAGCGCAAAGATAAATTTCTGTATCCAGCCAGTGGCTTACTAACCAGTTTTCTACTAGAGCGGTGTGCTTGTGATTTCTGAACCAAAAAAAGTTGCTGTCTCTAAAGTTTTCAAACAATTAATGTATTCACAATCAGCATCGTTATCTCCTGTCATCTTTAAGCAACCGAGCCTCCCCCACTGGGTGCTCGAGATCATTAAAAAACTAGTCCGCTCTGTGAACCGGTCCCTCTTGTTACGCACACTATTTTATTTTGTTGGACCCCGCTTGTTATCTATTATGCATCTGTGGTGTCAAAATTTAAATAACTTTGTTACTAAACGGTTCGATGTAGGGTATAAAAACATGATTTTGTAAATGATTTGGATCAAACTTTTCAACACCTCTTCTTCCTTTAAATTCCAAGTCCCAAGTTTTTTTAAAGATATTAATATCTCATTGGAATGTGCAGGGTTACAGAACCGCTACCCGATAAACCTCGATCCACAAATATTAAAGTTAACCAATAAAGAGAAAATAAAACAAACAATAATTTTCTTTATAATTCTTTAATTCTTCTTACCTCCTTGAGATTTACATTTACGTACCTAGTAGTTTAACTGGTTTACGAAAAGTAGATTATTTGTAATACCTACCTACACTTTTAAATTCATCTCGAACTAAGTTACTTGACATGCGCATGCGCACTCACGTTTCAGACTGTCTGAGGCACATTTAAATTGACATCTGGATGGTAAAACTAAAAGAGATTTATTACATTCTAGTTGTAACGGTATTTGGCCACACATTGGCCCATTAAGATCATGTCTACTCGAATTTAATTCCTGAGTTCTGGAATCTATTAAACAAAAATGTTACCGTACCGAAGTGTTTTAGAATATTTTGTATGACCATACAGTAGGGCTAAAAATTCCGTTTCTAATTTAATTCTAATTAAATTTAATACATAACTCATTATATACATAATTATGATTTATGGCTCACATTATCAGTATCTACGATGACTTCTAAAAACGAGTTAATTCTGCACTAAATACTTAATGTAACCTTTAAGTTCCGCGGGGTTAAATTAATCACGTTTTATGAATCAAGTATAACAGGCCAAATATTTTTTTCCATTTTAACCCCCGCTTTGCATTTTAAACTTTTAATTCAAACCAGAACTTATTTTCTCAGATAAAGCATTTAGACTTGAAGGTAATATTTTATATAACGCGAAAGTGAATAAAACGCCAACCGTTTACCTACAGCACTTAATTTAAATGGTATTTTATTATAACAGTGTCATTTAGTCTAGGTAATCTTACAGTAATTTTAATTAATCAAAAATTCAATTTATAGTATTTAGAATTCATATCTTTACTACTATTTTACGACTTATTAGTATATCTTTTTAACCGACTTCATTTGTAAAATTATGCTATTTATATCCAACTAGTTATAATAGAGTTATTAAAATATAATTTATATGAATCTACGTAAATAAATCTATATTTATAACAGTATTTTATCTCATTTAATAAACTTCTAATGTTAAATTGACTATCGATATCTATGTTTATTATTTGAATATTTAATGAGGTGGTTTATAAGCTGAACGTCTTAATTTCTTTCTCTTGAACTTATGTGAATTCTCATTTTCTGTATCGAATATCTCGTCTAGGAAAAGCGTCGATGTTTGGTTGCATTGCATCTATAAAAAATAATGGTTTATGTCGTTTGAAGAGTAGACATAACCTATTATCGACAACAACGTGCAGCGCGTGTAGGCGTGTGGTGCAAAAACATTACCCCCTTCGGCAGTCGGTTAGAAAACAAAATTAAAACTATCTAGTGTCTACCTACATCAACTTTACGACCAACTTTTATAATCCGTCCATAGACGCGGTAGAATGTCGCTGATAAATCCACTATGGCAACTCATTTGAAACAGGTTTTAAAGCTTTTTTATACGAGTAAGTATTGCA
Organism: Acronicta leporina; assembly: GCA_947256265.1. Taxonomy (NCBI): domain Eukaryota; kingdom Metazoa; phylum Arthropoda; class Insecta; order Lepidoptera; family Noctuidae; genus Acronicta; species Acronicta leporina. Next base: position 13,958,618 of record OX366526.1, on the reverse strand, counting down.
AGTAACTAAGTTGTGCTAATAATGGTATTTACTTAAAAATGGTATACCGAAAATATGTTGTAACTTCGTGAAATAAAAATGGTAATCATGAAAGGTGAAGAGCAAAAATGGGTTTTCGGCTAACATTTTTGTAAAAAGCGCATACTTTCTAACAGTGATAACAAAATTAAATTCTATTCAGTAGTTTTTGCTCCAACCCGTAACAAACAGACAAACAGACAAGAATTTTAAAAATCACATTTTCGGATTCTGAGACGTTATATACCATAACCCACGTGTTTTTTTTAAATATCTTCAATGTACAGACACAGCTTTTTTACAATTTTATAATAGTAGAGATTCTTTCACTGTTTGATGTTACGTGTCTACATTCTTTCACTGTTTTATGTTACGTTGGATTTAAAACTTTTTAACCTAGCAAAGTCAGCACAGATCCTGCGCATACATGAGTTTCCTGTGAGTAGCCTCTAAAATCTTAACGGAATCATCCTCCTCGCGGGTCCTCGCCTTTCTCAACTATGCTGGCGTCGGCTTCCAGTCTAACCAGATGCTGAATATCAGTATTTTACACGAAGCGACTGCCATCAGACCTCCGCAACACAATTTCCGGGCAATACTGATATTCGAAGGATAGACTAGATGTCAGACATTTTTGAGTATCTGACTACCACTAACAATTTTTCCTTCACTAGAGTAACTTTAAAATCTTAGCATGAAATATGCAAAAAAGATAACCACTAACAATTATCATAGATGTTCGTATGACAACTGGGACCGACGGCTTTACGTGCTCTGCGAGGCACGGAGGCATCTTGATGTGTTAAGAATAGTCACCCATCCCACCCACACATAAGGTTGCCAACCCTACTATATCAGAGGCCCGACTACTATTTTTCTGAAAAAAATATATAGTAGGCGAAACTACTATATTTTAAAGGCATCAAACTCAAAACAATAATATCAATTCAAAATGTGTGAGCGTTTTTTTTTCATATTTTATTTATCTACTACATTTTTATGGGTAATAATTTTAGAACTACTATTTTTGACCGACAAAAAGTTGGCAACCCTACCCACACACCACACACTGACCGCAGCGAGCGCAGTTTAACCTTGCAGATGTTCACATCTTAACGGAATGTGAAACAAATTTTAACTAAATTAACCGACGGGTGATCACAAATAGGTATAATTCTATTGATTAACTTTGTTGGTTTTGTTTTACAACCATGTAACAGAGGAATAAACAAGTAACTGTTAAAATTGATTAACTTAACGACTATTTTTAAACCTCGTTAAATAATAAGAGGAAGCTATAATTTGGGTACCATCGTTACGGGCTAGCTAACTTTAATTTCAGTTATTGGTGAGATTGATGACGTTGCGTCGCTCACGAGAGAACCGTTGGGCAAAAGTATGGAGGTCACACATTGCCATCGGTATGTGTTGAGCTACATTCCTGACAGGTAAAGTGACGTCCAAATATCCGAAAGTATCATTAGGTACTTATGGCTGCCACAGAAATCCGTCAAAAGACGTCGTGATAGGCACAGAATACAAAATTCATGCAGAATGCGCTCACCCGGAAAGAATGGAAACTAAATTGTGGGAAAAAAATGAAAATAAAAGTAGATATAATAAAAAAATACCTAACCACGACGACACGTTTGGCGTAACGACTGAGCGATCGTTGTGGGTTCCATCCCCACACCGAGCAAATATTTGTATGATCTAAAGGTAGTTGTTCCGGGTCTGTTTGTGTATGTGAGAATTTATGTATGTAAACGCACCCACGATACAAATAGAAAATTTTAGTGTGGAGCAATGATTTTTCTTAAAAAACAAAAAATAATGGTGTCAACACTAACAGTCGGGGTTTTAAAACCTAGATTTGCATTGATAACACTCAACATGAAAGACAGCACGTAAAATCTTTTCCCCTAAAACATTTGAGATGTGGACAACATTGAATAAAAAAAAGCTGATTAGCTATCATCCATTTAACTACCGTAGGGGAATATCGCTATACTTAGCTGCTATTAACATACATAGGTAACATAATGAACCCATTATAATTTCCCACAGCTGGGCATGGGTTTCCTCTCAGGGTGAGAGGGTGAGAGATTAGGCTATAGTCCACCACGCTAGGCTAATCCGCTAATGCCGTTTGGCAGACTTCACAGGTCGTCGAGAAAATTTCTGCATGCAGCTTTCCTCATAATGATTTCCTTCACCGTTTAAGCGCGTGATAATTATTAATACGCATATAACTTCGAAAAGTCAGGTCTTCGTGCCTTGGATTTGAACTCGAGGCCTTTTACTTGACAGTCCAATGGTCATATAACTAGGCTATCACTGCTTGTGTTGCTGCTATATTACCTACATCGTTATTGATTGTCGTTTAAAGTTTAGCGGCGGTAGCCTAATGGCTAGGGCGTCGGACTTGCGATCATGTGGTTGCCGGTTCGAACCCCACCCATTACACTACCGACGTGAACCCACTCGTAACACAAGCATTTAGCTTAGCACGAGGGGTTAACAAGAATACTAGTAATGTGTGACCCACATTGCTAGTAAGCTTTTTTTTTTTTAAAAAAAGTAAGTAATTCATTTGAAGCATACTTCTGCTCTAAGAGCGAAGCAACCACTTATATGTTAGGCAGCAAAACTTCCGTAAGTAGGGTTGCCAAGCGTCTGGTTAAAGCCGGACATAGGTAGGCTTGCGTGTCCGGCCAAAATAAACGGTGTCGGGATTGTCCGGCTTTTGTTAGGCTTTTTATATTTCGCAGACGAGCGTGGCCGAGCGCAGGCGGTCGCTCCCAAAGGCCGCCTACCGCGCCGTCCGCCCCCTCATGCTGACACAATCATAAAATCCTCAATAATGTAGGGTGTCCGGCGTCCGGCCTTTTTACCCAAATGTCCGGCCAAACTAGCTGGTCTGTCCGGCTATTTGGTTTGGCGGCCTGTCAACCCTATCCGTAAGTGATAGCCAAATTATCAAATTCTTCAAGTATTTATAGCTGATAGGTACGTTATTCATAATAGCTTATTTATGACTTGTTTACGCTTCCGTTATCAAACGATTTGTTGGAGGAAGCCATGGTTTACGAGCATTTATATACGTAAGCAAGTAGCTATCGGATTGTTGGACAAAGATTAATAACTTTCTTGAGTTATTAGATTATTTATTTAAGTAGATTTGTTTATGTGAAGTCAATGAAACTTTTTTAGTCGTCTGATTACATTATAAACCTCTAAAGCAAAAGCAAAAGCTTCCTAGAAAAAATATTAAGCTAGAAAAGCCGCACCGAGCAATTTTTCTGCTCAAAAATAAATATATTTAGAATCCACAGAACACCCCCAACAATTTTCTGGCGTGCATCATTTTATGATTCATCAAACTGTCCTGTTTAGCCTCTGCATTATATAATTATGTAAAAATTTAAAACCAGCTCGACATAGTTACACGTAACTTTACAAACAGGGACACCCTAAAATTTAAGACATTCGCACTTTTTGTGAAGTCACTTATTTAACACAGACAGTGTCACTTACAGGGCGTTTTGCCGCGAAAAAAAGGCCAAGCGAAAACGGCCATTTTGTTAGTGATGCGATGCCCGAGGCAATGGCGATGCGGAGTAATGCCAATATGGTTCCCGTACGTGATAAAAATAATATATGATAGAGATGTTGACATCGTCGTGTGCTGTGGACATGTGATATTTCTATATGATTTATCGCAGAGAACGAGCCAATAATTTGTTATATGGAAAATTCATACAGGATACTGTAGCTAACTAAGTACATAGTTTATCTAGAGGCGTCATGTCTATTAAGATCTTTGACTATCTATCTATAAGGACCCGCCTCTCATGATCATTCCCCTCTGTCAAGGTAGTGGATTAAAAAATCTAACGCGTTTATCAAAACTGTTTCCGAAATCGATTTTTCATTAACAGAATCGTTTCCGCTCAGTAAGGTCATCATAAATGCTCCGTGTAAATACCGATATACGTGCAGTAATGTATGCAAAAAAATATCGAATATCTTATTTAGATAAAGATGGAGTTATTTTCCGTATGTAAGTATTAAAGTTCATTTATTTCTATTTAAATCACATAATACAATTTATTAATAAAGATCGAGGACGTTACCGATTCAATAATCGAGTATAAAATAATCGTTTAGTTCAAGCATGCACTCCCCACGAGACTACCCGCACTCCCCACGAGACTATCCGCACTCCCCACGAGACTAGCAAATTTTTTTTACTAACAATATCAGCCTTCTGCTAATACACGTAAGATTTAAATTTGAAATATCCATCCAAATGTCATTTTTTGATTTCAATTATATATCATCCAATAGGATGTCACCATTTCTGATTTCCAATTATAGGTCTTAATGCAGAATTACCGTTTTTTGGCAATTATAGGCCTTATATATATTATGACATAATGCTTAAAACTCGAATTTTAAAAAGTGTAGCGAGACTATGTCCCTCTTTTGTTTTGTCATTTTAATTAATGATGTGATAGTGTTTGTTTACGATTTCGAATCGATATCGATATTATTTTCGTGTTCAATGTAATACCAAATTATAATAATTGCTAAAGATCACTAAAGATGAATATCATGAATTTATGATATCACTATATTTTAATAAAATAACATTTTTGGAAATGACGTAACTAAGATTATTGATTATTTTTGATATCCAGTATTAGATATTTTATTTGTTACATTTTCAGATCTACAAAGGACCTTCATTTAAAATGATATAGGTGTGATTGATAAATAATAGCTTAAGCCGTTGCGGATAAATTTGTTGACAAAAGAATTTATAAATTAACATATTTAAATCGTATTTCAAAAATCATTGAAAATGATTTCTAAGATACGGTATGGTTAGAAGGTCTGGGGTTTCTTTTACCGCTTAGGTGGAAAACCAGCACATGTCCCGCCTGATGGTAAGTGTATATATAGTGTTAATGTACCCTATTATATGAACGCTTGCAACACCTGGGGTATCACTCGCCCGTTGCCGAACCTGTAAAAATCTTTTCACACCCGGTAGACAACCCACAACACCGGTACCCCCACTGCCAACATAACGCTTCCTCGCGGAGCTCTGGCGATCTTGCTCACCGTTAGGAACACAACATAGTACAGTCACAGATAATATAATACTAGTAGTACAGTGCTATGTTATTTGGCTACTATTTTCTGCAAAGTGTAGGTGTTTCCCCAGTTGGGCAGCTCCAATTGTAAGTGAGTTATTCAATTCCACTATGCCCTGCCTCTCGGGGTGTTTCTTCAAACACATTATTTTCTTTTTTCGATATCCGGCTCAAAGAAATAACGAGAGTACGGAATACGACATACCATCACGTCTTTATTCCCCGAAGGGTTAGACAGATGCGTAATTAGGGGGCGAGCCTATTGACATTAATCGGGCATCAACCCTTAATTTTATAGAAAAACTCCAATAACGTTTTGCTCGACCGGGGAATCGAACCCAGGACCTCTAGCGTAGCGCTTCTGTTCATATTAACGCGCGACATAATGAACAAAATCGTATTTACTCCTACATATATCTCGTGGGAAACAAAATGCTCTGTCTAGTGTTATTCCTAATATATCAGCCTGGCAAAGAAAAGAAAAAAGAAAAATGAAAGAATCAAACTAATTGGTATCAAAGTATTTGTAACATAACTACCCCAATATCCGCTCTATCTATACTAATATTATAAAGAGGAAAGATTTGTATGTATCAATGTATGTAACAAATAAACTCAAAAACTACTAGGCCGATTTCGAAAATTCTTTCACCATTTGAATGCTACATTATTCAAGATTAACATAGGATATAGAATATGTATTTAGAAAAGTTTGCGATTTCTCTCACCCGTGCGTTTATTTTCCAATTACATAGTATGTTACACCTATTTATCTATACCTAAACAGTTCCTTTGTTTTGTATTTCATTAGCATGCAATGAGAGCATTGCATTGAAAATAATTATGACGCAAGATATTAAAAAGGTGTGTATGGATGATTTTAATTTTGCAAATAAATAATTACATATAAAAATAATTTGTAATATTGTTACGTTTTTCTCTATTCTTCCTAAAATAATCTATCGATATAAAATATCGACATAGTAGCTTCCTAATTATTTTTATTGTATTATACGTTCGTATTGTCGTCAATTCTTGTATGTTGACGTATTTGTCCTCTATGTGTGCGTAAATTGTGTTAGTGGTGAAGAATTTAATATGTGTGAGTTCATGGCGATACAAAATGATTTTGAGTATGTGTGCAGCAATGTCTATGTAGTGTTTCCTCCCCCCGCACCAAAAGTGACAGACTTTTTTGTTCATAGAACTAAGCGCGTCACTTGTCCAGGGATAGATAGTCAAAGATTAAGATAGACGCACTCCAGCAAACTAGTTCTTTGTGGGCATCGATTCCTCAGACAGATTTACTTCAAACGTATCTTAAATACATTTACAATGTACTATAATAATTGTGTTACTGAATAAATACCCGAGGTACGCGAGAGAAGTCTTATTTATATTATTTTAATAAATAAGACTTCTCTCGCGTACCTCATAAAATAATTGCTGGCGGCGATTGGCTTTACCTGCAAACAAAAGCAGCTTATGAATTTTGACAGTAAATAATTTGACACGTAGGTAGTAACCTCCGAAGTGTGCCTATTTCACTCAACCAAATGGAGCGTCTTGCACACCTTTAGTGATATACGACCTCGGCAGCTGGAGCAACAGTACCTACCTATAAATCCAAAGTCAGACATCGACTATTTATCGACATTTTCACATCACCAGCTAGAGTTGTATCGCTGGTAAGACGCCTCGGGCCGGGAATCGTTTGCGTAACAATCGTCCCTTGTCTGGACATTCCACCGCACACGACTCCCAACCACGCTGTCGTGTCCATTCGAAGTTGTACACCACGTTCCGAGAGAATTGCCTCGAGAAAATTGCGATGGATAACGAGCGTTGCTCTGAAGAGGAAAGAGTATACTTTTGCTTGTGCTATCTTCATTATTCTTGCAGTCGCAGTCGAAGTTGGAAACCGGTACGATCGTAAGAATAGACGGAATTGCGAAAACAAACTACATTAACTGAAATGCAAGTCTTAAAAAGGCTCAAGGTAAGGAAATAACCTCGGAATAATACCTTGAAATGTACAAAACGAGCTACGCCTTTAAGGTTTGTGTCCCAGTTAATGAAAATGTTGAAGGATAAGAAATATATCAATTTACTAGCTTCTGTCCGCGGCTTCGCTCACGTGAAGCTATATCAGGAGTAAAAATGGAAAACCAACATTGATGACCTCTTTTTTGTATGGGCCTTTATACATCAGGGAGATCAAGCTGTATCTCAAGATTCATTTAATTAATTGAGTTGAGTTGAGAAGTTCACCAGTTTTTAAGTTGGAGCATAATTATACTTTCTAACAGTGATTATAAAATTAAAATCTATTTAGTAGTTTTTGCTCCAACCCGTAACAAACAGACAAACAAGAATTTAAAAAATCACATTTTCGGATTCGGAGACCTTTATATACCATAACCCACGTGTTTTTTTTTAAATATCTTCAATGTACAGACACAGCTCTTTTACAATTTTATAATAGTAGAGAAGATATAATAGTAGAGATAATTAAGGCGGCGGTAGCCTAATGGCTAGGGGGTCGGACTTGCGATCATGTGGTTGCCGGTTCGAAACCATTGTACTACCGACGTGAACCCACTCGTAACACAAGCATTTAGCTTAGCACGAGGGGGGAAGAATACTAGTAATGTGCGTCCAACCTTTGAACCCGACCTTGAACTATTGTTATTACGTGAGTACGTATTCGAGTACTTTCTTTCGAATATTCTACATGCTTCTACGATTTATCTAGAACCTTCGTGACCCATCTACGTCATTCTAATAGCTTCTCGGCGTAACACTAATGAGCAAAAAAAAATGATTTTCCCACTGCAAGGCAAAGCGTCCCATTCTTCCGTTCATTTTTTCCTGTTCAGACCTAACTGATCTTACTTTATTCTTTATTTTAATAATACTTACGTAGCACTACATGAAATAACATGTAGGTAAATCTGGTTTGAATTTAACTTGTAAAGTTTGAATGTAATTCTAAGCGTTTATGGTTACGGGTGTTTACTTTCTTTAGTTGTTCATCTGAGCGTTTATCCAATGTACAGGGTTCAAAACGATATCGTTTTTTTTTTGCAGAAGCTATAGCAGCAGCAGAAGCAGAAGAAATAACCGCAAACTTCCGACCAGACTCTCGATCGGAATCGAGAGTCTGGTCGGAAGTTTGCGGTATCATTACCATTGATATTTTAATTTTAAATTGCCTGAAATAAAACACTCCTCTAAATTCATTGCCAGCTCTTGAGCTATGTAAGTTTTATTATTTCATTGCAAATGTGTTTGTATTATGATTGTCGCCACTCGCCGTCTTATAACGGAGTATGATGAGTTCGCGCATCACCAGCACGTCGTGATTTCCTGGTTATTACGATACATACAAATGAATACATACCTACATACGAATGAATTACAGGGGAAAACAGCGCAGCGGCTCCGCGATCGGCTTCTGCGCTACGTATTGTGGCTTTGATTCCCACACGGAGCAAAATATTTGTATGACCTATAGGTAGTTGTTCCGGGTCTGGGTGTTTGTGTATGTGATAATTTGTGTTTGTAAACGCACCCAAGATACTGGAGAAAATCCATGTACGGGGCAACGTTTTATTTAAAAAAAAACGTTTTTACGCCGCCTAGGCTACTATTAGAGACAATGGAATTTTGTAGTTAGTATAGAAAGTTATCTATTTCTAGTTGACATTGATAATTATGTAGTTTTCTAGAGCTCAGTAGGTACTACAGTACTAAAGTTCAGTATTTTAATAACTCCTCCCACTCTCCTCCACCCTTCTTCATTTAAAAGCCGAGGTACGCAATTTGGATAACCTATTATTACCTGTGACGCGGTAATTCATCTCTCACAAGTCGCTCAGTTTAATATAATTACTAATCAATATGGCTGCATTGACATTTTTATAACCACGCACGGGAGTTTTAATTAACAGCAAGGAGGAACATGTCGGTCTTAGCTAAGGATCATAAAAAAGGTAAGGACAGCATGGAGTATGGTTGATACTCTTATTCACTCATTAAGGGGACCTATTCATCGAGATTTTCTTTGCCATTTAAGTAGACCAGGAAACGTGTAGAAGAATTTTAACCTTATTAATAACTACGTAACGTGAAGGTAGTCGCATTGATGAGTACATCGACATATTATGATTATTTTTCTTTAATAGGTACTTATTATATACCTAGATACATTATTGAAATCCTCGGAAGAAGTACCTAAGAAAGTGCTGGGTCTTATGATGTTATTTAATAACTTAGTATTACTTAGCATTATGCAGGATGATAATAAAGTTTTCACTCCATAGGTAACTACTCAAGAATTACAATAACCCTTTTAAAAATCAAACCTCGACATAATGAGAGATCGCTTTCTAAAAATAATGGCTCATAAACAAAGCTTTTAATCCAAAAAAATATTGTAATAACAGTAACGCTATTTTTCCCATAATTTCAAAACATTTTCAGCTTTTAAATATGTAAAAAGTTACAAGGCAAATAAATAAATTTCAATAATCTTATAGAGTTCTTTTATATATTCTAAGAAAAATTATAGCGTCTTATCAAGAAGTCTTGTCGTTACATCGACAACATTTGCAGAACTTAGGGTCCGGGGATGTTTCGTTGTCCTTCATCTCCGGACATAATGTAAGTAATTATATGAATTAAACAAGTTGGCTTGACAATCAATTAGTAATTTATTTAAACATTAGTACAATGCTTTTCCATGGCCGTTTGTTCGTTGTCCGAATCCGCGGGAAAAGGAATTGTCACTTGACAGTTGGGAACTGTCACATACACATAGACAAGACCCTTAAACAGGGGAGGACCTCAAAAAACCTGACAGCGACCGGTCCGGACAGTCGATGAAATGCGCGGGACGGGATAAAGCCACTTCACTGCATTCACTGACAGACTGTCCGAGACTAGATGGGAACGTCAGAACGTATCTGTTACACTATCGATATCGATACTGAACGTATCTGTTACAATTTTAGGTCTTCATTCAAATCCAATATATCCATCAAAAACTGAAATTTTACAAGACACATAGGTAATTAGTCCAGGCGGAATAACTGCGCGTGTCCATGTCCGTGTGTATTCAACTCCAATCTCTACGCATTTAAAAAAGTTTCCAGTTATATTTCTATATTCAATTCATCTAAAAGAGTCATTTATTAGTTCGAAAGCAAAACGCTGGCAGAGCTTAGACCGATTTAGTATCCAATTACGTTTGTCGCAAATCTCATGAATGGATACCATCAGTATTATTAAACTAAGGAGACTTGAATCTTATTTTATAGCATGGATAATTGAACTGCCTCATTAGCCTAGTGGTCCTAATCGCGACTGTTAGAGGTCCTGGGTTCGATTCCCAGGTCGATCAGTGTTATAGGGTTTTTCCTATTTAGTTCCCAGTAGCAGTAGGCTCCCCCCCCCCCTCCCCATTACATGGAACCTAAACATACCTGCGAACTGTGGGAATACATTAGTACGCTTCTGCCTAACCCTCCAGGGAGTACAGGCGCGATGGTATGTTATAATTGAATGGTCGGACGGTTATTTAAAAAGAATTACTTAGAATTTAAGTCTATATAGAATATGAAACTCTTAATAATCTAAAGCCTACTCGTCAGAAGCTTATGAATTATTAATTGTGCAGTTTTTTGTGTAAAAAATATTTTATTGAAGATAAGCGAGTCAGTTATTTATGTAGGTACCTGCGTGTGGTCTCGAAACATTATTACTATGTACCCATAGATAACAATTTTGGGAGTATTTTCACGTATTTATTGAAAATAGTTAATTCCAAATTTTAGTTCCATGAAAACTATTTTCATTTATTTTTTTGTTTGCCTATACCATTTCCTAACACCCCGTAGTGGCTAACTGACTACACCCATGTTTCAGGGATTCCGAACATGATATCACTAAGAAGTACTTACTTACTTACCTGTATTGTTGCAGAATGGTTGTACGGCGCTACAGCGCGCTGCAGCGGACGGTCATGTGGAAGTTGTGCAACTGTTGCTGCAACACGGCGCTGACCCAAACAAGCAGGACAATGTGGTCAGTACATTCTAATATTTTTTGAATATGGCCACTGTGGTACTTTATATAAAGCATGCTTTGGAGCATTCTTTATAAAACATACTATAAACCACATTACATTTTATAAAACAGTATTTAATAACGATTGTCGTAATATTGCCATTTGATGTGATGGATATACCTTATCGCTTTTACTCCCTATAAACATAAAATGGCTTAGTTAAAATTTAACACTAGCATAGAATGAGTTTATTTACCCTAAAGTGTCAATTTAACTAGCTAGTTTTAACTGAAGCCAGTGTAAATAAATAATGTATGTTTCAGCATGGCAACACAGCCGCTCACGAGGCAGCATGGAAGGGCTACTCGCGATGCGTGGCGCTGCTGTCGGCAGCGGGCGCAGAGCTGCGCGCGCGCAACGCGGCGGGCTTCGTGCCGCTGCACCTCGCGTGCCAGAACGGACACAACCAGTCCTGCCGCGAGATACTGCTGGCAGGCGCGCCGCCTGACTTGCAGAATAACGTACGTCTCATTTATTGCCTTTTTCGCAGTTTTATAATCAATTTATTTAAAAAGATAGTATTTAAAAAAAATACTTTAACTTCACCTTAAAAGAATTTGAGGAGGACCCTAGTAATGTTAGTATAATTATTATTTTTTATTTCCAGTATGGCGACACATCACTCCACACGGCAGCTCGATATGGGCATGCTGGTGTCACTCGCATCCTGATCTCCGCTCAGTGCCGGGTCTCGGAACAAAACAAGAATGGAGACACGGCCCTACACATCGCCGCAGCCATGGGCCGAAGAAAACTTACAAGGATACTCCTCGAAGCTGGCTGCGACAAATCCATACGAAACCACCAGGGAGAAACAGCAAGAGACATCGCCACCAGGAAAGGACTCGAAGAAATTATCAATATACTTAAAACCCCAATAGCCAAACAAGCCAAGAAGAAGCATAGAGACAAAAGTAAGGAGAGAACGTTGGACGAACCAGATGCAGGAAAGAAAAAAGAAAAGGAAAAAGGCAAGGATAAACGAAAGAAAAGCGTGCACTTCGAGACAGCTCCTCAAGTCCAATGGTCGCCATACGGCTGTCACTACTACCCTGACCCTAAATTCTTCCCAAAACCAAAACTAAGCTCGCTACCCACCGAACCACTACGTAAAGGCGAGCAGTACTATTTAGATTTGGCAGGGAACATTAAAAAGGGTCCGATTGGTGCAGGATACACGTGTTACTGCGCACCATTCTTCAAACACATGGAAGATAAACTGAATGAAGATAAGAAGGATTTGAAAAAGCATATAGACAAAGCTCACGAGAGGCTAGACCAAAAAGTTACTGATTTGGAAATGAAAACTCAGGGTCAAATATCAGAATTGACGAGATTCGTGGCGGCTGAGAGGGCGATGTGTAAAGAGAGACACAAACACTTAGAACATTGGTTGACGCGAGGAATGATGTTCAGAGCATCTGAAAGAGTGAAGAAATTAGACTACAGTCCTAAAGGTTCCTTAGATATACCACCACTTAAAAGAACTAGAAGCCTCGAGTTACTAGATGCTGATACTGAAGAATGGAACAGAGTGCACAGGATAATAAAAAGCTTCAATAAAAACGCTGAACACTATGAAAGTAATGCCAAAGACCTGAACGACAGCAAAGCGACGTCTAAAAGCACAGAAATCTTGGACAACAGACAATCACCTAGTCCCAGGCGAAGATATCTAATGAAGAATTCTAAGAGCAGCGATCAATTAGATGCTGGACCGAGCAAACTTTCAATACCGCCCTTTTCTAAGTCAAACCAAGATGGCCACTTACAGAATGTTACAGCAGAAATACACGTCAAGGCGAACAAAATGTCTTTATCACAATCACCGATGTCCATGGAAGTGGAATGTTACAATCAACGATATCGCTCCCCTAGTCGGCATTCTGATGCTAAGTCACCAAGCAGTAGTAATAAACAGCCCAGTGATTTAGAAGAAGATGTCAGAAGTCCAAAGGAACAGAATGTGCCTCTATGGAAGAGTCAAGTACTACAAAGAACAGCAGATGACATCAGAAAGAGAGTAGCCTACGAGAAAGAAATGGCCGAGGTTATGGCTAGGACTAACAAGTCTTTAGACATATCCCAAGATGGATACGTTAAATTAAGGAAACAAGGCTATCAAAAAACTAATGAGATAGACAGAGAACCAAGAAAATCTGTGCAAGAATTAGTAGCGCAAGTAGAACAGCAAAAATGCGTGTCCCCAGAACCTACGACCAGAAAAATACAACCCACCGAAAATATAGAAACTGCACCGTCCACAAGCCAACAGAATCCTGGCATCCTGAAAATGCCACAACAACCTCAAAGACCAGCCCCAGTTTTGAAGGAAAAGCCACCGAAGAGCAAACGTTTCAGCTTACATAATCTCATCCCATTTCCAACCCGAAAAGCATTTCAAAACCCACCGAAGGAAAATGGTAATAACTCCGAGAGTAGCGACGAGGAAGACAACCCAATCAGAAGTTCTATGCAACCAGGACCCATGAGGAATACCAACTTACTCCAAACATTACCGATGCCGAATTTCGAGACTGTTTCTAAATCTCCATCACCAGCTCAAATGTCGACACAGAATCCTTACCCTCACGACTTGCGAACCATGATACCGAAAGACGCTTACTTTCACGACATCCCTAATAGACAGATGCCATACATGGACAGCGGTCTACCTGTACCTCAGTTTCCTTGTCCCCAGTACGACTACAATCAGTCTGGGTTACCGAACCAAATACAACCGCGAAACAGGAATCCTCTTTACCACCATCAGACTGGAGTATTCGATGCGATGATGCAAGATCACATAATAAGGGAAATGGAGCGCATCCCACACTGCTACAGCGACCACTTAGATCAGAACACTGAAGTGGAAATCGCGAATCAAAATGACTTTCGGATGTGTTACGACCCGACGTACCCGAATTTTAGGGGGAATCCGCATGGAATGACAAGGATACCGAATTCTGACCACAGTCTGCTTCACAGTAGGCTGCAGTCGTTGGCTATCAACACCCATCTGACGGAAACTCAGAGTCAGACGGATCGGGAATCGCATAATGATTCGGGTTACAGTACAAAGGTGTATGGCAGCTCTCAAGGTCCGTCACCAAGCTTGTCAGGCCATGCGGAGGGCTCAGATAACATGTCTGGGCAAAGAGTTAATGTTGTGCCCAACGGTAAGATTATGGGTGCGCAGATTGGAGCGTCGAGTTTAGTTTGAAAAGGAGATAAATGCCGAGAAAAAATATAGCTTGCTGTAAAAATGCGAATAATTCGTGAAAATTAAAAAAATACCTACCTACCATAATAAAATGGTAAATCTGTAAATTGGTATTACAAAAGATATTTTTAAGAACTTATTGCCGTTTATAAAAAAGGGTGAAGCGATCAATTGTAGGCCGCGAACAACTACATATTTTTAAAATTCAATCGAAAATGTCCCTGGTAGCGTAGGAAATTACAGTTATTTCAATTAAAGGCTAAAACTTGCCTGGTATATCTGCCGTCCACTAACTAAAAGGCAGCTAAGTGCAAAAAGTAGTTTTCGAGAAAACGCAAAAATAAGTGGGAATTAATGTCTCTTGAAAAGTATGCTACCTAGGAACAAGGTTGCAAGTTATATACGTAGGCATAGTCTTTTCGCACAATATGTGATATATTGCATTCATTTATTTTAATCACATTTTATTTAAATTCATTCTCTAACTTGTAGCTAAGCATTTTTTTTCATTTTTACATAATATACTGCACTATAAGGCCGCTAACCATACCTTAACTGCTTTATAGTAAAGCAATTTCTTGTAGCCACCATGTCTTGTACTTATAGTAAAAGTTATCAAAATATACTTAGTTATAAAGCAGTTAAAGGATTTTAACAGACTTATAGCCTAGTAACTAACACTTGGAAGACTAACTTTGCTTACTTAGAAAGCAGTTATGGGATTTTAAACGCTTTTAAGCTCGGTATTGTAAAACATATTTTTATACTGGTTCTCCTATTGCTTATCTAGAAGGCAGTTAAAGACATCTCGCTCGCAATTAACTGCCTTTTAAATAAGCACTTGCGGGTAAAAAGTTGAGAAGTTAAAAACTATTTTATGAAAATCAGAACTTTATTTATTAATAAAAAATAATAGACAATGAGTACGTCTAATTAAATTGTGTAGGAACTTAACAAATAGCTTATTATTAATTAAACAATATAAAATAAAAAAACCAAGTTTAATCAAACTTTTACAAATCTTATTCAGTAATGAGATCACAATTACATCTTTAATAATAATCAGTATTCGCGAAACCATAGGAAAAATTATATTATAATTATTTTATAAAAATACCCAAAACATGTAAGTATCGTTTTTGAAAGCTTTATGGCACATGACACACATTGGTTTCAAATTCTTATGCACTTATGAAATAAAGATATCACAATCAGGAATCAATAATTGCAAAGTTGAAATAATATAATTGTGCGTAACACATAACGTCATAATCAATTAAATATTAGACTTTATATAAAAATATAAATTCGGCCAATTTTTATTCTTAAATACTAATTAAAAACTTTAACAAAATGAGTAAATCAGATTAGGTAAATAAGCAATTAACCTAGTAACACTCGTGTAGTATTATCAAAATTAAGTTATAAAGTGAACAAAAATATTTAATAACATATAAAAACAATATTATTCTAAAGGCACTTTTTCAGTCTTTCTGTTTACTACATATCCTAGTTTATAAAGTTACGTTCCTTTTGTTTTTCTTCTGGTTCAATTCAGATATATTATTTCCTTCAATGATCGGTAAATTTTGCCAAAATAACATCTTATGTTTAGGTATAATTGGCGATAACTTTGTTAAAAGATTAATCTTTCTCTCCTCATGTATTCCTTTCGGTTTCGTACGAAATGTTAAAACAAAATGCGGGTTCTTCAAGTATTTATCGTTTAAACATTTAAGAGACACATATATTCCTCATCAAAAGCTTCCTTATAATGGAGATCAAAACTTCCTCGTTTAAAACACACGAGTCATATTTTTAAGATACGCTCTGGGACTTGAATTATGTATGCGTCGATCTGATAGTTACGTTACCTACGTAGTTTACAAAATGTTGAGGCTGCATGGATTTAGCCTGAACTTTACCTTTATTTGCTGAGGCCACTGCATTTTCAAGTCTGTGAAATCATATAATGGTCTTTTTCCGCTTCATCGATAATTTGACTTGATGGTGAAATTGATCACAACTCATAATTGTGTGACCCGGTTCGAAATAAAATAGAGTGATAGTTTTTGTGGCTATTAAGTCACTATTGATGAGGTCGATTAGCATAGAAAACAATAACCAGTTTTTATTTTGAGATGTACAATTATCAAGCCACAAATTGATTGATTGGATATCTCTAAATTTAAGTAAAAACCTGTAATAAGCACTCATGATATCATCCTGTTTACGGCCTGCTATACCATTATGCCATATGGCGGCTAAAGGTTTAACATCCCTTGTGATTTTTCCTACTGGTGCGAATGTCTGGTTATATACTGTAAGTCTAGGACCAAAAATTACGGATTTAAACGTATCTAGTCGTGGTAACATAATAATTACTTTTTCTAACTCGCTACTAAAATATATCTGTTGAGTATTCTGTTCCAAAGTTTTGTGTAAATAATATAATTCTCTGGCCTTTTTATACTTATCATGGTGTTTTGCCCATGTCGAACAAGCATTACAATCAGGTATAGCTTGCGTGCGAACATTATGGTTTGTATCAAGACTATGGAATCTGTAAGATTCGCATATTTCGCATTCCTCATTTCCTAGTCGAGTGAACGATATGTTTAGACTCTTTAGATGTGATCGGTATAGCTCATAACCCACTTTGTATTCTGGATATTTCGAACAAAAGTCAGAATACATAAACGTAATATTAATTTCACTGGGCAAATATCGACGATGAGGACGTGTTCACGACGATAGTGCGGTGCAGCTGGATTGAATGATTCAATATGTTCCGTAATAATATCTCTATTATGAGCTGGAGTCTTTACTGCACGTAAAGACTCCAGCTCATAATGCCCCGTTTATCAATATCTTGGTCAGGATTAAGAGAATTAAGCAATATTTTACCATTTTTTTTGCAGTAACCTAAAGTAGTCAAGAAAAATACTTTGCATACCTACCTTCATTATAACTCCATCACTCTTTTGTAAAGTAAAAGCTCTTTTTGCATTTCTCTTAGGCTCCTGATCATATTTTCTCTTAGGAACTGCTACCGTATAATTACTTCTTATAAATAATCTTCTTTCAGAATGTGTCATCATCCAATACCTACTTGTTATTAATATCCAAACGTTCCACGGGAGTAAATATTGTTGAACAACATTTTGTACACTTCATATCACAGCCTGTTTTTACATTATACTTGCTTCTACTACTTCTACTTCTTCCTTTTCCTTCTCAACTAATTTATCTTTCAAGCTGGTATCATATTTCTTTCTCTTTGTGGAAGATGGTGGTGCTAAATTTACTAAATCTGTAGAAATAGAGCAATCAAAAATAGATAAAGATGTACTTGTTTGATGTCTTTTCTGTAACCGATGTCCAATAATCTCTTCTGTTCTTGTAAATTCTTGAGTATGTCGTCGCGTTATTAATTTTTTGGAAAACCTTTTAGTTATTGATGTTTTCCTTTTCAATATTGGGTTACGCCACACTTTTGCCATCGCCATTTCGCCATTGGTTACGTCCGCTACGAGCACCCGAAGTGAAAAGGAAGGAATTATAGCCTGAGCTAGTCAAACGCAAAAGCAAATCACGAGCGTTTAACTGCTTTTTAGACTAGTATTGTCGTTTAGCTGCTCTCTAGCGATTGATATTTAGCTAATACTAATTTCAATACACAACATAAAAGCCGCTAATGGCGTATAACTGCTTTCTAGTGTAGTTTTTCTTTATAACTGCTTTATAGTTAAGGCACGATGTTCGAATGGTTATTTGTATGACACAATACATGAAGGTAGTTAAAGACAGTTAGCTGCTTTTTAGTCAAGCATGACTAGTTAACGTACTTTTAGTTAAGTAAATTTAGAAAAAAATGATACATCAATTTGCCATTAAAGTATGTTAACGTCTTTCTAGAGAAGTATTGTGGCTTAGCCGCTTTTTAATTAAGGGAGTAACGAAATTTATGTGGTTTAACTGCTCAGCAATGTTCTGTATCTCTAAAACTATAAATCATAGAAAAATGATTCTTACACCGAAAGATAGAGCATCGAAAGTTGTATAAGACTACATTATAAAGTGAAAAACGACCAACTGTGGCTTAACGGCCTTTTAGTTAGTGGACGGCAGATATAATGTATTGTATTCAATTTTTAATCTATTTCTAAAAATGTTTATCAAAAAATTATCCAATACCTACTTGGTAATAATACATCACGAAGCACGTTTATCTATGTCACAATTTTTACAAACTGACAAAAAATAACAACTATAACATTTTGCAAAAAGTACAAATTTAATTTAGGTTTTAACGATGCCATGTATTGTATCACAATAGTTATAATTTAATATTAAGATACAGGTAGGTTGTGTAAGTCTTGTTGTTTTTGTCTTTTAATTATAATGTGTAAAAATACTCATCATTGTTTTTTTAGTCAGGTCCTGTATTTAAAGTGCCTAGTTTTTGTGTAGTGTTTGTTACTTTTAAAAGGTGGAACTATGGAACCTCATAATTTTAGATCTAGATAGTCTATATATTTGTACCTAATAAGAGTTTGCATCAAGACAAGACAAGTAGCTGCTCATACTGCAACTAAAGTTTAGTAGCACAGTGTATTAATTATTACTATACGCTTCCTAATTATAAAGCTAATACCTACGAGTACATATGTATGCCTGATTGTTCTAATTTTCATTGTTTTCGTGTGATTGATTATAAAAAAATACGTATAGAAAATACCTTAGTACCCGGGAACAGGTGAACAGATCCACAATATAGTAACTATTATTGAGTTTCTTAACAAATTATTGAATTATTCCATGAACTCCATACACTTTCACAGTGTTTATATAAGAAAATACTCAAGCCTGAAAGTTATACGACTCATAATGCATGCCTTTATTATTATATTTTTCATGCTTTATAGACGACAGTACGCGCCCAGAAGCAGCAAACTTCACACCGGATTCATTATTATTTGGCACACATTATTCATACCTGATAACTGTGTGTTCCACCCTACTCGGTGTGCTGAGCTTGAAATATTTAAAATACCTACTTCTATACATGAAAATGCATAATATTAAATTGAGCCTTATTTTTACGTAGTAAAGTCACAAAATTGTGTAGTTCGTGTAATATAAATTTTATTTATTGTTTTGCAATCTGATTGATGATAGATAACTATGTTTTGTACTGATTGATTGAATCTAATAAAATGCACTTTTGAAGTGTCACAAACTAAATTGTGTTACCATTTTATTATTCACGATTTTATGGCATTTTATATTGGAACGCCTTTAATAAATAATGTCGATAAATTGTGAATTTAATGTGTAATTTAGTATACCAACTAGGCGTATGTATCATATTTTTTTATTATAAGACGAAGCCGTCTGGGCCAAATCTAAGATAATATAAATCCAAAAGTGTGTTTGCCGATCTGTTTTATATTTTGTAAAGATTATGGTTATGGAAACTGTAGAGGCACGGAAATTCAAGGCGATTAACGATTGATATCTTTAATACTTATTTACAACATCTCAAACAACAGCACGCCTCGCGCCCCATTGATGTTCTCTGTAAAAATCACACAAACTAGTGTGATACAGTGGCACAGCGTGCAAGGTCGCCGACCTGGCCCCCACAATCCTGACAGCTACATAATCCCCCGGCTTCGCCCCCCTCCTCCCCCCATCCTCCGCCAATATCTCCGCCTGTTCAAACATCACTCTCATATAAAACTCGTTTCTTGCGAGAATGATGCCAGTTTTCTTAGCAGTTCCTTCTACTAGTACGAGGTGAGTGTTGCCAATCTCCGCTTCGTTAAGTATTTGGCATTTTCTTCTGTATACTTCGAGCATTCTGTTATGTCTTTCTTTTTTTACGTGTTCGGGGACGTCGTCTTTGTAGCGTCGGTAGGCTGTTGTTTTCTGAAGAAAATTGCGAAGTTGCTGTACTGCGTTTAGAAGGTTTACTTCATATGACAGATCAAAGGAAGAAAATGATTAAAATTACGCAATGAAGATAGTTTTAGTGTCAGGGTCCGGTTATAATCACTTAATTGAGACTTCCAGATATCGAGCTGAGTCAACTATGGCTCCTGAAGTATGTGTGACGAAAAATGAGATATCTGCAACTATTTAATGAATTTTGGGAATACTTAAGTATTTAATGAATTTTGGGCATCGTGGATACTTTCGTATCCACGATGCATACAACTCATCCTAAACTTTCTCACTCTCACTTCTGAAAAACTTTTTTACAGATTCATCTTTCAGAAATACTAGTGTTGCGAGTCTGAATAAAAACAGAACGGGGAAAATATATTTAATTAACAATTTAAAAAAAACTGGTAATCAATCTTGACAACGGCTGCTTTTTAGAATATCATATCCCAAATACAGGAAAAATATATTCAATTAACAGTAAAAAAATCTGCATTAGTTATTTCTCTTAACTGGTTTCCCAAACTTTTCTAGATTACCTCTCTCATGCTGTATGGGAACAGGAACGCGATGTTGTAGTCGACGATCTCCATCAAAGACAGCGTCTCCTGGAACTCCTCCTCCGTCTCCCCACAGAACCCGCAGATCATGTCTGTCGACAGACCCACTGCAAAAAAAGAAGTATATTTTATATTCCACGATGTTTCAGAGACCTGTCGTGTGACTGCTAATATAATTTGATAGACAATGACATAAGGTTCAAATTGGTTTAGGTTCAGCCTGTAGACAATGAATGTGGTTTTTAATATAATATTTAATTTTTGGGTCTGTCTGATATTCATCGCAAGCAAGTAACGATCGGTGCAATATATGTATGTAAAGTGGATAAACTTAGTAGAAACTACAGAACTCCTAGATCTACTATTAATTACTCCTGGACGTCTCCTGTGCTATGCCTCTGGCAATGTCTAAAATGGCAGAACATGACCAAAGTGAATGTTTCGTCTTTCCATATTGCTGTCTTTTCCAGAGCTATAACACGGACGTAATGAGCACCAAATGTTAGCCAATAACTGCAGTCAGTTCTTTCACAAGCAATAATCTTTCCACTTCGGATGGTTAGATAGACTCACATACACACATAACATCACGCCTGTATGCCCCGAAGGGTTAGGCAGAGGTGTACTAAGGTACACCCACAGTTCGCCGGTATGTTTATGTCCCATGTAATAGGGGGCGAGCCGATTGTCATTAACCGGGCACAATTTCCAAACTCCGAGCTGCTGCTGAGAATTTCATAGAAAAACCCAATAACACTTTGCTCGACCTGGGAATCGAACCCAGGACCTCTAGCGTAGCAGTCGCACTTGGGACCACTAGACTAATGATGCAGTCACATACCACCGGGTATAGTTCTCTTAACATCTTCAACGAGTTGCAAGTAGGCCTCCCGCGAGTAGCCGCGGCGCATGCGCTCCAGCACGGCCGTGGAACCCGACTGCGCCGGCAGGTGAAGCAGCTTGCAGATGTTGGGCCGCTCTGAGATCATTTGTAGCACCTGCATACGTCACACCACGAGTGAACATTGATGAAACAAGGAGACTATACAAGAAACAAGTGCCCTAACAGTCTAGCTTTGAGGAAAAATAGTATGAAACAGTAGAAAGGTCACTCCAACACCAAGCTTACCTCCTCAGGGAAGTCTTTTGGATGGGCGGCAGTGAACCTGATCCTCATCTCAGGGTCGACAGCCGATACTTTGTCCAAGAGATCCGCAAACCTCAACCCGCCTTTCTTAGTCTTGTATACGGTTTTGAAACCTGTGGTGTTGAAGGTTTTAATGATGTAAGGTATTTTCCATTTTTAATGATAGATATTCAAAATTGCATATAGGCGGACACGTGGCAACTAAAATCTATTGCCTTCCCATGGGACTGATAAACAATGTTTGTGAATATTAGTGATCCAGCAATCCTTCAAAACCTTATTTACACTGTAGAACCAATTGCCTACCTTTCGCCATATGAGTATCAAACTTCTCTGTGGCTTGTGAGATGTCTCGGTAGCTGTTGACATTCTGTCCCAGCAGTGTGACCTCCTTGACGCCCTGGTCGGCGAGCTGGCGCACCTCGTCCACGATGGAAGCGACCGGCCGCGAGCGCTCCCGTCCACGAGTGAACGGCACGATGCAATAAGAGCACATGTTGTCGCACCCGCGCATTATGGAACTGTCAAGTTTATATGGGATGCAGAAACTTTTTTTTAATATTAGATATCTTATTTATTTGGATGGGATTGGTGGAGAGGTAGCTTAGAACCAGGAAACGGACATAGGATACTTTTTATCCCGTTCCCGATACTTTTTATTCCACGGGGGCGAAGCCGCGGGCAGAAGCTAGTAAAAGATAAATTGAAATCAAACTTCTTTTTACAAATTTTATTGTGTTATTCCAATAGTATTCCTAACATTCCGGATTCTGTATGGGAACTATGGTCATGGGTACACTGGGGTGTTAAATCATTTTTGTTAATTATTAATAAAAAAAACTCATACATAGATTAAAGCCATAAGTTTCAGTTGGTAGCAAGCCCAAGTCATTAATACACGACCTTTCCAAGGTTAAGAAAGAGGTCACAGACATTATATAGCCTTAAAAGAGGCAGCTATGGATAAGGTTTAGTGCCATGTGGCCATGTGAGATAGAAAATAAGATAGTAATGAATAGGTACACATTAAGCAAAAATTAAAAGCAGTAACTGCATTTCACTCTCAGAACGCTTGTTTCTACATGATTACTTAATTCATTTGCCATTAATAAAATTAATAAAAATGTACGTACATGAAAGCGGACACACTGTCCTCATTCAGCCGGACGGGCACCACATCAGCATATGTCTCATCTAGGGAAAGTAGTACATTGACAGCGGTCTGGCCATTTTCGGTGAGTGCTAGCAGACGTGGCAAGTCTCTGTAACTGTCTGGCCCTGCCACTGGGAATAAATGAATAAATGCATAAATAAACAAAATATTATATATGTATAAATATTTTTGTAGAACGGATAGTTCCTCCTGTATCTGCAGAGGCATCTGCAGTTGTAAATATGATTGATTGATAGTATCTTGCAATAGTCAAATTTGAAAGATAAACCTAGTGCAAAAAGGTAGTGAATGATTCACATTTTGTGATACTCTTTCACGCCAGAACGGCTGAATGGATCTGGATAAAATTTGGCACAGAGATAGATTATAGTCTGGAATAACACATGGGCTACTTTTTATCTGAAGTCCACACAGACGAAGTCGCGGGCAGAAGCTAGTAGTTTTTATAAGTCAGAAATCATTTCACAGGCACAGTTATATTGACAGTATTCTAGTTGAGTGTGACTATGAAATTCACAGAGAAATAAAACATAATTATCACAACACCATACAATATTTATATTATGATTTTTCAGGAACAAATTCACACAATCCTAAGTTACCTACTTACCAACATCAACAGCTTTCTCTTTCTCTATTAGTTTCTCTTTCAATCTCTCTGCCATACAACCAAGGATACCAATTTTAACAGACCTGTTCTTCGCGCGGCTCTTGTATCCCCTGAGGTGGTCTAAACGATGCCAGATTTTTGTTTCAGCACCTTCACGAATGGCACACGTCATCACTAGGAATATATCTGCTTCCTCTTCAACTTTTGTTCTCTCAAAGCCTTCATTTTTCAAGATAGACCACACAATATCTGTATCGTTTAGATTCATTTGGCAACCATACACGTCAAAGAAAACTTTCCGCTTTGTCTTTATTTTAGCATTTTCTAACAAATACGGTATATGAGGGTGATCTGTTAAAACTGGTTCGGAACTTCCACCTATAAATTCCTTCAAACCTGGCCCCTGTTTTATTTTTTCTTTAACTGAAGTTATGCGGGCGGAGTCTGAGTAACATCTGCAGTTATTTGAGGAAAGTTTCGTTATAACGTTTGACAAACACCGTGCGCGTTTCATAAAAATCATTTTTGGGGGTTCTCACTAATTTCATTTAACAAAAATATTATATAAACTGGATAAAACTAATGCAATGAATATTGGGTCAATCAAATCAATGTAACCTAAAACAAATTTCCAGTGCAACAGCTGACTTGACTTTGACAGAGATAATGGATGCAGTGTCAAACAGTAATTGTCAGAAGTGATAACAAAACGTTACATCATCTACATCTCGTATTATTAATTAGTGTAGTGCACTATCAGAGCCACAGAGATTCCACAAATCTATAAAATTCCTAAAGTTTGTAATATATTTCTACGTTTCTGCTTGGTTTGTGTCTGGAAATTATAAATATAACCTCTTTCTTACTATCTAAAAAAGAAGTTTTTCGTAAATGAAATCAATAACAAAACGTTGTAAGTGTTCAATCAATAAAAAAATATAAAAATAAAAATGGCTGACTTTTTGTCGTGGAGATTTACCAAGTGA
Source organism: Acronicta leporina (assembly GCA_947256265.1). NCBI lineage: Eukaryota > Metazoa > Arthropoda > Insecta > Lepidoptera > Noctuidae > Acronicta > Acronicta leporina. Next base: position 13,933,659 of record OX366526.1, on the reverse strand, counting down.
AAAATAATTCATTTTTGTGTACTTCTTCAACGCTATTTAAATGACTAAAGAGTATTAGAACTAAACAACAATGAGCGGACGCTATCGAGATTCTGACAAAGGTATTAGAATAGCTTGCAGTTATTATATATTTCATAAAATCTTACTGACAGCTAATGAACATCACCCCTTGAGCGATACTCTGTTTTAGGATTAGTATACTCAAATATGTATTTTTATTTATCTTTGCCAGTGTTTTCGCATTGGCAGGGTCGTCTCGATCCACGCGCGATGATTCTAGGCCGTACAAGGAGAGGCGCGAGGGCCGGGAGAGGGCTGAGAGGCGACGCTCGAGGTCGCGGTCACCGAGACGGTGGTCACCAGGCCGCCGTAGCAACTACGCACAAGACAGGTCGTCGAAAAGCAGAGAACGAGACAGAAGACAATATGAAGGTAACTAAACCGCCGCCATAAACCTAGTTAGAACAATAGCTTCCGCATTATGAGCTAAATTGCACTGCGTAGTATAACAGAACTACAGTTGTCCTGTTGTTCCTCAATAAAATACGAATACAGCTAATATTTATTATGTTTGTTTTGTTTTAGATATGAGTCACAGGTATGCTCCAGAGTGGGAGGATGTACCAGAAGATGTACGTCCAGAGGATGTACCTGCACCACCACCACCTCCTCGTATCACCAAGATCTCTATTGGGTTCAACAAGCCAAAGGCACCTATCAAAATGAATATTGGTGGTCCTGCCAAGCCAGTTGCCAAGCCTACCATAGCATCAGTATTTAATGCTGATGATGATGACGAGCCAGAAGAGATGCCTGCAGAAGCCCGCATGAGGATGAGGAATATAGGAAGGTGAGCAAAGCATTAAGTAGCAAAGTATTTCCATGTTACTTTCAATTTAAATTAATGTCATTCTCCTTATATCCATATTCTCTAGCACCCATTATCTATCCATATATATAAAAATGAATCCCTATTTCCCTTGGCCATGTCCATCACACATGGACAGCTGGACCAATATTAATATATTTTTTTTGTTGTGTTTGTTATTGTAAGGTGAAGATTGCTATGACAGAAAAAACTAAGACAGTTGCATGCAACATTAGAAAATTCAAGAAAATGTTTTTGATTTCTTCATTCATTATACCAATTATTCAAATTAAATATTTTTAGTTAACCCCTTGTGCTAAGCTAAGATATATATAGGCCTATGGAGTATACCCAAAATAATTTAACCATTTTATGCTGTTTACAGAGAAACACCAACATCAGCTGGACCAAATTCCTTTGGCAAAACGAAGCAAGGCTTCTGTGATGCCAAGAAAGTATTTGAGAAGAATTTAAAAAATGCACTCGAAATGGCTGACAAGCCGAATATATCTAAACTGCCACAAACTATTTACAAGATTAAGGGTCCATGATGTCAAATAATAACAAGGAATTAACTGCAAACAAACCATTGAAGACAGCTTGAAAGGTGATGAGGTCACAATCATTTGGCTTTGCCCATTTGTGACATAATTATGTGTTGCTATAGCTCAAATACAAAGTAATATGTGATTTAAATGTGAGCAATACTTATTACAACTACTTCTTTACAAAATCAGGACTACATACTGAAGTAATAACCAAAGGATAAGTTACTTATATACATTGTAAGCACCAAATTGCAAAAAATCTGTTTTGAGATTGTAACAGTAAATATGTTGTTATGAGCATAGTTAGTTTAGCATACCATGTGTTAGTTTTCCACATCTATTTCAATTCAATATCCTCACTGTAGAATGAATACCTTGTATGTCAAAGAAGCGATATTTTTTTTTGTAAAAATCGAATGATAACCACATATTTTATAATGCGGTGAATACATGAACCCAATACATGACCACTACATGAGACAGAAGCACCACAATATTTTAATCATTAATGAAATGAACCATTTTTCCAACACATTTTTTGTTTCCTGTACAGTTTGGATCTCTGGACAAGGTTATCTTTCTACAGCGACGATATGTAGAAATGTGTATTTTAGCAGTTACTTGATTTGCTCATTGCTCCAGTCTTGTAATCTGATTAATATAACTTTAAATCTGTAGTATAAGGTAAGGCCTGACCATCACAGTCATGACAACCAATTGTGAATTAGGACTTCAATAGCTGGTTTGCAGATATCCTAAAACTAGCATTAAAACAGAAATTGCCTAGTTTATCTCTTAATAAGTAATATAGCTTGGTTTTAAATGGATGGTGATGAATTTGGATTTGTAATATTGGAATTGATTGGAAATGTAATGTTTTATCACATTCAATCTGTGCTGTCATCATACAAACATGACACACATAATATTTATACTTACACTGATCAAATATGTAGATCATACAAATATTTCAGCCACTGAAAGCCTTGTCTTCAATGTTGTAATAATGTTAATTAGAAAACTATGAATGACAAAAATATGCATGTAAATAGTAAGCTATGTAAAGCAGATTACTGATTGCTCCATTTTTGTGCTAGTTTGATGGTTGCTAGTAGATTGGAAAATTTTAAGTATCAAACTTTAATTAGATTGTTCGCAACTACACGACATGGCGCTTATTTTGCGAGCTTGCATCCATTCTACTTATGTAATGAAACTACATCTATACACAATTATGTTTCTGACTTCACATATGTGTTGTGTTTTACAGAATGTATCAAGTTCTTCATTTCATTTTAAACTAAACCTTCTTTATTAAGGTCCACTTGCACCAACTTCTTACAATTTTTCATTGTTATTTTGTGTTTAAATACAATTTAAACTCATTTAAGAAGTTGGTGCAAGTGGGCCTTAGTGTGATAGTAATAATTTAACTGCTCTTCTGAAGTCATATTTTCAGAAGCGCCGCAGGTACAGTCGCACAAAAATGTTTCATTGTCAAAAAATATCAAAGAAATATTTATGGAACTGATTGTATTCTGCACCGAGTGAGACACGTATTACCGAAACGTAAGAGTATGAGAGCGACAGCACGCTACAATAGCTCTCCCCTGAATGTATACACACCTCGTGGTTTATCGGAAAACTTATTAATGTTCACCCACTTGCTAATAACTTGAGGAGGCGCGGTTACATTACCTACACTATACATGCATTATACACACTGAATAATTTGGCGGGTTTGAAGTTTGCTGCAAGTTACTTGCGCGAGGTGTCTTCATTTTATTACTATGATAATTATGTCAATAATAATTATAACGATACATAGTTATTATTACATAGTAACTTTTGTTCAGTAGAATACCTAATCAAGTTTGTGTTTCAACATAAATGTGTTTTTTTGTATTGTCATAAGGATTCAAAGGCATTGGCGATGCTACATTGAATATATTGAATCAGCTTTTAAACCTTGATTGTTATTATACATAGTTTCAGGATCATAATATGTTACATTGAATTTTTCATCAATAATGTTTATGTATACTAGATAAATAAACGAATATACTGTACTAGAGTATATTATTATGTAATTTAAATTAATTGTAGTACAGCTAAAAAAAGAAAGATGTCTGGGTCTAGTTCACCGAGATAGTTCCATTTAACCATTTGATTAAATTGTAAAAAATCAGACCCACAAACTATAATTCTCATTGCAGTTCACTAATACCTAAGAGTCAATATAAATTATATGCAATATAATATACGGAAATAAGAGTAAAATAAAAAACTATTTAATAAATAATACAATATTTATTCCAATATAACAACTTCATAAAATTGATATAATTTAACATACATTCATGATTCTCAACATTTTAAACATACATAACTTATTTCTTTTCATACTTGTAAAAGCCTTCGCCGGCCTTCACGCCAAGCTTTCCCTCAGCTACCAGCTTGTCCAGCAACGGGATGGGCTTAAACAGAGGCTGATCAGGGTACTTCTTGTGCCAACCATCGAGGATAAACTTGTTAGTGTCGAGACCTACGTAGTCAGCCAACTCAAGCGGGCCCATAGGATAGCCGGCGCCAAGTTTCATCGCTGTGTCAATGTCGCGAGCGGATGCGTCACCTGTATAAAACAATTTGTTTATTCACTAGCTAATCACTGTTTCCTCACTCTCATAGTGAAGACAATCTAGATAGGTACTGCATTTCTTGAAGGTCCAATTTATCTCTAAACCAAAATTCATCAAAATTGATCTAGGTAGCTGTTTAGGCTTAGGCATGAAAACGTAACAAACAGAAAGAGTTATGTTCGCTTTTATATTAGTATGGATATGGCTTAGTCTATACTGCTAAATCTGGTTGGATTTGGGTGTGTTTGGTTCCTTCTAGACTATGTTTCTTTCAGAATCTGTGGAGCAGTGATCAATAAGGTTCATATAAGTCATACTCAGAAGTGTTTAAAGCCACAACTTAGTCATCTAGCACTAGTCAATACCCCTGTACCACAACTAAAGGTTTTTTTACCATAAACATAATTTACAACATGTACACTGACCTCTCTCAAACAGCCTAATAGCTTCACAGATGTAGGGCACCAGCAGTCTGTTGACGACGAATCCGGGGGTATCCTTGCATGTGATACAGGTCTTGCCCACAGCCTTGCCCCACTCCATCATGGTCTTGTAGGTTGCATCTGAAGTTTCAGCCCCTCTCACCACTTCCAGGAGACGCATCACAGGAACAGGGTTAAAGAAATGGAGACCGCCGAATCTGAAGGTATTAATTAAAATAGTTTTTAGTTTTTTTTCTCATAACTACCCTCTTTAGGAATTCAATTGCTATCATTATTGATAGGGGAAGTATTTCATTAACATTTGTGTTACAGTCCAGAGAGAGTCCAGTCCAGAACATGTAAAATATAAAAATTATGTCAATAAATTTAAAAAATATAGTTTATATTTAAGTGTTACCTGTCTTTCCTCTTGACTACAGAACAGATATCATTGATGGACAAGGAGGATGTGTTTGAAGCAAAAATCGTGTGATTTGGTGCTACCTGAAACAGACTGATTGGTTACTTTCAGGATGTAAATCACAGTGAAAATGGTATTTGATTCATCTAAATTTTTCAATTAAAAATTTATTTTATGTCTAAAAGAACAGCAAATTATGGTGTATTTGGTACCTAAGCAATGTTTTTTTTTATGGAAAATTTAATTTCTCATCATCCTCAACCTGACCTTGGATATAAAGACATACAACTGTATAGCAATCATAATCCTACCAGATTCATCCAGGTATGTTCCACCTCAAAATTTATGTAAATGATATATAATTTTTTTTATTAAATCTTGCATGTCTAGTGCATTTATCATTTTGTTACTTCACTGGTTCTCTAACACTATGATAATAGAAAACTTACCCCATCAAGTTGTGAAAACAGCTTATGCTTCACACTGATGTTCTCAACAATGGCTTCAACAACAAGGTCTGCAGTCTTGGCAGCTTCGGCAGGATCAGTGCTGGTTTTGATCCTGGCCATAGACTCCGACACAAACTTCACTCCATCCTGAGGCTTATCCTTGTACATCTTCTTGGCTACTCTTCCTAGGTTCGCTACAATGGACTTTTGGGACTTTGCCAAGACGTCTGAGCTGACATCTACTAAGATCACATTTTGACCAGCTTGGGCAGACACCTACAATTTTTTTTATTTTTATTTTAATATCTTAGCCTATACGTATGGTATTTACCTAGCCTAACTTTCAACCTCAAGCTATAAACCTTTTTTGAATTTGAAGTTGTTTTCCTTGAATTGTTAGTAAATAATACAACTACTGTGGTATTATCCAATGTCACTTGATTTTAACACGGATTAAAATGGCAGTTAGACTGACTGATTGATTAGCTTCTAATAAATTTTATTACATGTACTACTAACCCATGCTTGGTAAATAAAGTGAACTGTTATTATAACTGTGACGGCCCGGTTATTAACGACCGGTGTATTTTCGCTGGAATACGGATATGAACCAACCTGTGCGATGCCGGAGCCCATCAACCCACCGCCGATAACGGTAACATTCTTGATTGCACTTTGCATAACAGAAGAACTGGAGAAGTTCCTGGCTATAACGCCAAATTGGGCCAGATTTGTCATCTTTTAAAATAGTCTACTTACAATAATACAAAAATTAAACCTCAGTTTGTTCTACTACAAACTTTATCGAAAGTTATAAAATGTACCTAATTCCAAAGTTCAAGCCTATAAAAAAAAAAATCGTATGTGGAACTACTGGTAACTCACTCACTTGTCAAGACTCGAGGCATAAATTATGATCATAAAAGTATTTCATCTTAATGACGTAAGATGATGCGGACGACAAGATGCCACGTTTGATCACGTATATCTTCAAAAGTTTTTTTTACTATATATTATAGTTATGCTCGAGATTGTTGAAATTTGGCTCAACGTGTGATGAATAAATTTAATATAACGTTAGCGTTTTTACAACCATATAATATTTCTTAGAACATCTGACATAACATTTGTTTTTTCTGTTTCATGACATTACAAAACCGTGAAGGTAGGTATAAACTATACAAACTACTTCAACATCCTCCCTTTTTGTAAAGTCTATGAAAAGGTATACTATGTACAGTGTAAGCCTATCCGGTCCAATATGGATACGATAGACGACCTGCTAAGCGGCTTCGTAAGCAAATCTGCGCTTTGTAGGTTTGCCCCTACATGCTTGACATGTAGTGTTCCATCTGCAACGAGTTCTCTCACATAGAAGTGTCTAACTGCAATGTGTTTCGTTCTTCGATGCAGTTCTGGATTTTGCGCCAATTTAACAGCGGCCTCATTATCTATCTTCAATACCGGTGTTTCTTTTAAGCAGGTAATTTCATTGAACAGCCTTTGCAACCAGACTATCTCGCGAGCTGCTTCGCTGGCTGCTACAATTTCTGCTTCTGTCGACGAGATCGCTACTGATGACTGTTTCCTGCTTGCCCAGGAAATCGCTCCTCCAGCGTATAAACACAGGATGCCACTAGTGGATCGACGATCCTTGACATCTCCTGCGTGATCAGAATCAGAGTAGGCTTCCAGAATTCCTGTCTGACATTTCTTATACGTTATTCTGTAATTTAACGTGCCTTGCAGGTAGCGCATTATACGCTTCACCTTTAGAACATCTTCTTTGGAAGGGTTCTCTAGCGTCCTAGATACTACACCAACGGCGTAGGCGATATCTGGCCGCGTTCCGACCATAAGGTAAGCAAGAGCTCCAACGACTTGTCTATAAGGATAAGACTTCTCGTCAATTTCCTCTTTGTCTGATATGCCTTGCTCGGAGTCCCTGATTATGGGTGTTGTCACTGATTTGCAGTTTCCCATATTGAAACGCGCTAACACCTTCTCTGTGTAGTGTTTTTGGTCTATACTTAAAGAGCCATCACCATTTTTGTGTAGTTGCAACCCTAGATAATAATCTGCAGGCTTTGCGGTAATCTTAAATCTTCTTTTAAGCTCAGTTAGAAACTTATCCGCATCCCTCTGATTAGTTGCAGCTACCAGCCCATCGTCGACGTATAAGGCTAGGATTATCTTGGCCTGTGTACGTTTCCTTATAAATAAGCATGGATCCGTCTGACTCTGTTGAAAACCTATGCTCTTCAAGAAGTCTACGATACACTTGTTCCAGCATCTAGGTGATTGCTTTAACCCATAGAGGCTTCGCTTTAACTTACAGACTCGATTAGTTCCATCATTCATACCATCAGGCTGTTTCATGTAGATCTCTTCCTCAAGAGTGCCATTTAGGAAGGCAGTAGAAACATCGAACTGTGTGAGTGTAAGACTTTCATTTGCCGCGACACTTATGACCGATCTGATAGTCGTCATCTTAGCCACAGGGCTAAATGTATCGTCATAATCCACTCCTGGTTTTTGCGAAAAACCTCGAGCAACAATCCTTGCCTTATATTTGTCAATCGTACCATCAGCGTTGGTCTTTATTCTGAAGATCCATTTGCATGAAATAGCCTTGCGATCCTTGGGTAGATCGACTAGAGTCCAGGTTTTATTCTCTTCTAAAGACTTAATCTCGCTTTTCATTGCTTTGATCCAATGCTCCTTGTCTTGACTCTTTAAAACTTCATTGTAAGTTGTAGGTTCATACACGTCAACTACAGAAGTCATAACGTAGTCACCAAGTTTTGCTGGTGGTCGCAATGTAGATCTGTCTCTCAGAGTCATTCTTCCTTGATCCTCAATTTCATTATCTTGCAATATGTCATCTTCCAACTGCTCTGGTAATGTTTGATCATCAACTTCATCTCGTTCTTGTGTTTCATTAGGTGTATCAGCAAACGATTCAGGAGGTATACACTCTTGAAATGTATCTGTACTTTCATTTCCTTCCTCCCTTACATCATGAATCGGTTGACTATCCTCCTCCCCAGCAACAAGATTTTGTGATCTACGAAGAGTTATTTCTATTTCAGAATTTTTCTCAACGGACTTTGATCTGAGATGTTCCTTAGTATCAGTCCTGGTGATTGATAACTCCTGAAATACGACATCCCTAGAACGTACTAACGAGTGCCTATCATTACTCATGTTTAGAAGACGGTACCCATCATCACCATCATATCCGATTAAAATACATTTTTCAGATTTTTTATCGAGCTTCTTACGCTTCTGCTTGGGTACATGGGCGTAACAAGGACTTCCAATGATTCTCAAATGTTTAATCTTAGGCTTCTTGTTAAACCATACTTCATATGGTGATTTTTCATCTACGGGAGTACGTCCAGTTCTGTTAAGGACGTATGCAGCTGTGTTTATAAGCTCTGCCCAGCAAGCGGTTGGCAGTTCTTCATGCGCATACATCATGGCTCGGGCGGCTTCAACAAGCGTTCGATTTTCTCGTTCACTGCAACCATTTTGTTGTGGCGTGTATGGCATGATCAACCTTTGCTTTATGCCATACTTTTGCAGGACTGCTCGCGTTTTCTCATTATCGAACTCTCCGCCATTGTCGCTTAAAAGTTCTTTTACAACATGACCAGCTACTTTCGTTTCTTCTATCATTAGTTGAAGCTTTGAGTGGACTTCAGACTTTTGTTTCATAAAGTAAACGTAGCGGTATTTACTGAAATCGTCTTTGAATAGAACGAAATAGCGATATCCTTTATAAGAGAATGGAAATGGTCCACAAACATCAGAGTTTATAATTTCTCCGGGTATTTTTGCTCTATCTCTAGTTCTAAAAGGTTGCCTATGCATTTTCCCGAAGCTGCAACCTTCGCAAAAATCTTTTGTTTGATTTTGTACCTTTATTCCAAGTTCCCGTTCTATAACCCTTTTAACATGAAGTTTGCTTTGGTGTGCTAATCTCTCATGATATATTTGTAATGGGTCCTGGCTTGTCAGTGCATTAACTTCAACAGAAATAGGTGGCTTAATATTCTTCACATTCAGTTTGAATAGCCCTCCCCATTTCTTTCGTTCGCCTGTTACTTTGACAATGCCGTTCGATTTTAATCTACAAAATTCAGGTTCAGATTCAAATAAGCTTTGTGGTAATCTGTCTTGTGCAGCTAACAAGGAGAACAGATTTTTCTGTAGTGACGGCACACACCATACATCGCATAGGTTTATCGTCCCTTTGTGATTTCCGACTGTGGCTTCCAGTTTTATGTCACCTTTGCCAGTGGCATTTACTTTCTCACCATTTGCTGTTGTTACAGTATGCTGTGCTTCAAAACTTTCAAATGTATGAAACAGGTCTCTCCTGAATGTGACATGACTTGTCGCTCCACTGTCCAGATACCAGTTATCTTTGTCAGGGTACAGACAATAGTCCTTTTCTGCCATCATTAGGTCTGTGACATTAACATTATTTGTCTTCATGCTCGCACTTGCCTTCGGTGGCCTTCCGTCACTCAACCACTTTGCGCATTTTCTTACTTTGTGTCCTTGTTGACCGCAGTAATTGCACTTTAAGCTTTGGTGGTGAGGCTTCTTCCCTTTCCTAGAACCTATAAGTGTTAGAGCTTGGGTACTCTCACTTGTCGATGTAGAGGGTTGCGACTCAACGTTTCTTTCAAACGCACAGAGTTGTGAAGTTAATCGATCTATAGTCCTTTCCTTTTTAGCCATAAGTAGCCAGCTTGATTTGAAATTAAGATATTCGTCAGGCAATGTGTCTAGGATCTTGCATATTAGAACTATCTCCGGCAATTCTTGGTTTCCTTGCAGCTTTGTTATTTCTTTATTAAGCTTAAACCAAATATTCTTTAGCTTAGAGAGATGAATGGCCATGTTATCCTCTGGTTCCTTCTTGTACTCGAAGAATTTTAAACAATTTTCGTACACCAGATCATCTCCGTCTCCATCGAATAGTCTCCTAAGTTCATCCCATACTTCCTTTGACGTCTCAAACCTCATAATTCTTTGGACTATTTCGTCGCTCATATTACTTGTCAGAATGACAAGAAGCATGCTATCTAGCTCTAGAAATTTCTGTTTAGCTGTCACATTTTCTGCACTTGATGCATCCGCTTTAGGTCCTGGCAATGTGTATGTACCTTCCAATAGGTTTAAGGCTTTTGGGATACCTTTTAGTAACATACTCATCTTATACTTCCATACTGACCAGTTTGTGCCGTCCAGGTTTCCGATGTGGAATTTCGTAATGTCTGGTTTGGCTGCCATAATTACTTCTCACATAAATTACCCGTTTCTAGCATCTATTTATTCATTTACGGAACCATCCGTTAAACAACGCGAAGCCACGTTGAAACCACGCTCTGCTACCATGTTGAAATTTGGCTCAACGTGTGATGAATAAATTTAATATAACGTTAGCGTTTTTACAACCATATAATATTTCTTAGAACATCTGACATAACATTTGTTTTTTCTGTTTCATGACATTACAAAACCGTGAAGGTAGGTATAAACTATACAAACTACTTCAACAGAGATACATCACGAAAGATACAATGATAATAAGGCAAGTGAGATCTAGATGAGAAAATAAATATAGTAGCCCTCGACTGTCAATCGTTTACCGTTTAGAAACTCGTGCTCGGTGAATAAATAAACATGCTTATTGCACAAGTTTTCGAAGCCGTATTTACTGTTGAGTGTTGAGCACTATCAATCTGCATTCACAGATTGCACTGAAAAATAGAAGCATGTAACGAAAAACTTAAAAAGCTTAGCAGCTTCGCTTCCGCAAGTATCATGGTGCTTTTAGACCGGCGGCGAGGCGATGCGAGGATTGGTTTTTTTTTTCCTTTAGGGCAATAGCTGTTGATTCAGGGAATCTTGACAGCGTAACCGGACTTAGTGGCGAGGCACCGAATGGCTCCAGCCAGGAGCAACATATAACTAAGCAACAGCAGCTAAGGGCGTCCCCTAACGGGACACGGGCCTTGGCTTAGGGGGGACAGCTAGGGACGGCTGGATTTAAATTATTTAGGGACGAATTTAAAAAGCTACTGCGTTTTATAAACTGCTTGCTGGGTGAGATTTGATTTTTATATGGCATTTCTCTCGTTTCCTCTCTTTGGTCTAAAGTGCAGATGCGCGAGAAAGTGCAAGGCAGGAATAGAAATATTTATGAATTGGTACAACTGGTACAAGTACCTACAATACATACTGAACTTTAAAGCTGCAATACTACGAATTATTAAATACTAGCTTCTGCCCGCGACTTCGTCCGCGTAGCGTGATGATATATAGCCTATAGCCTTCCTCAATAAATGGGCTATTTAACACTGAAAGAATTTTTCAAATCGGTCCAGTAGTTCCTGAGATTAGCGCGTTCAAGCAAGCAAACAAACAAATTCTTCAGATTTGTATATTAGCATAGAAGTATAGATTGATTACCTTCTTTGATCAACGGATACACAAATCTTGCCCGGTCTCTCCGTCGCACACATCCGTTAGCAGTCACAACGTAAGGTAGCTAGTTGGCGCGAGATATCATCGGTGTAACAGGGTCAGCAAGATTTCAATTCACGCTAATCCCAGCTCATCCTCGCCGGTTTAAATCTACCATAAGCCGTTTAGAAACTCATAATAGTATGAGTATACTGTATACTCATATAGTATTGTTGATCATTGAGCCTATCAAAAATAAACCTAAACGCAACGCGTCGGTTGGCGGCCTCGCGCTTCGCAATGATTTTCTACAATGTTGTGTAAATTATTGTTATTCTGAGATGCGGAGAAAAGCTGATGACGCTGACGTCTTCATAAATTGGTCTAACACGTCATCCGTGGAACGTGATGTCCGGATTTTGTGATTGCAATCATCCTACCTGCAAATTTTACGTTGGGCGTAGCGGCTGAGCGATCGGCTTCTGCGCCACGTGTTGTGGGTTCGATCATATTTGTATGATCTACAGCCCTACAGGTAGTTGTTCCGGGTCTGGTTGTTTGTTATTGTGAGAATTATTTGTGTTTGTAAACGCACCCACGATACAAGAGAAAATCCTAGGGGCAACGATTTGTTTAAATAGAATTAGAAATAGATTTATCCATCAGGTGTACCGTACATTACAAGTCATGAATAGTTGGTGTTCGTCTTGAATTTTATGACAAGTTTAAGTCGACTGATAAGTTCAGACGCGCGATGTTATTTCAGGGGTAGGTACAGGTCCCAGAGTACATTATAATATACTGGTACCTACAAAGTATATGTATGCTTGTAAATAAAATAAATGTAGGTATTTTTTGTTTTAAATAGGTACCTACCTACCTACTACCTACCTTCAACAGGTGAGGGGCTCTTGGCGAGGTACCTAATAACTAAGCTGATCAACGGATTTATAACAACCCATCCTTCCGTGCCTCGGAGAGCGGGTAAAGCCGTCGGTCCCGTTTGTCAGACGGACATCTGTTACCAGCAGCTAGTGAGAAGCCCAAAAAAGCCTGATAACCACTATATCCTCCGGATATCGGTATTGGTACAGAGTGGGTTGCGCAGTCGCTTCGTGTAAAATACTGATATTCAGCCGTATCTGGTTAGACTGGAAGCCGACCTCAACATAGTTGGAAGAAGGCGAGGAGTGCTTATGACCTACAGAAACAAGTATAGTCACCAGAGGTGACAAAGATTACAAAGAAATTAAAATTAGGATTTCAGACTTCACACTGCAATTTTGTAATGTAGGTAATTTTAAATATGATTTCAGAACTTATTTAACGTTGTCATAAGTCAAAGTCAACATGATTTTCGTTTGATTGATCATCGTGCAAAAACTCAGTGATTGATTTTGTTGTTGATTGCGTTTCGTTACACTCAAGTTCAGTTTCATTGTACTGAATATACAATACGTAGAGTCTAGAAGTAGCTGTGTACTGAAATTAGAAAAACACCCCGTTGATTTTACCGAGACGTTTGCCAAATTAAATATTTTATAAGCATTTCTAAATAAAAGGCAACGATTAATTTTATCATCATGTAAATTAAACTAAATATAAAAGACTGGAAGAAGAAGAACAGAGAAACGGAACGAAATACATAAACATTTACAATAGGCATGATGACTGATTTTCAAAAACTGTTCTAAAATATTCTTATGTATATACTATTTCCGAGAAACAAATTATTTCTGCAGTAACAAAAGGTTTTTGATACAAAAATGCGATTTTAATTCAATGTTTTGAAATTAGCGCGAAAACGGTTGCTGTTGTCATGGCGCCTGCTTATGATGTCACTTCTATGTTGTGGCATCGTATACAATAGGAGATTAAACAACTTCTTCGAGGGTTCTTCACTGTTACGATCGATCCACATGAGAAATGCAATGGCATGTTTGCAGCCCCCTTGTGAGGCAACACAGTCATGGAATTCTACCGATATAACTTCTTTCTTTACTTCGTCAACTATTAACGTCACTGCTTATAACTTTGCGTGGACCTTGTGTTCTGGGCAGATTTTTGATTTAACTATACACAGATTTCCATCGCGTTTTAACTGAACGTAGCTAATCGCGTCGTCCCCATAAGATGGCCTGGAGGATAAGAAATCGATAGGTAAGCATATTTTATAAAATAAAAACATTATTAAAACTAAACATACGAAGCTGTGCTTTTTAAGTGATTTTATTTTTTTTAACTATAGTAACGTATAGTTATAGTAATTTTAATGTAGTTTTTAAATAGTAATAAATAATACTTACATTGTAGTTTTAACATTTCTAAATTCTGCTGAACAGAAGTCTTTGTTTGATGAAAGGAACTGCCCCAGCATTAACAAATCAACTCTGGGCAAATTAGAGCTGTTTGCCTTGGTAAACCCTTGTTCCATTACTTAATAAGGTCTTATACAAGTTGTAGAACATAAAACGAAGTAATATACAATTAGGAAATACTTAATAAACAATTTTAAGCGCGGAGATCGTCGAAATTCGTACGAAAATTACGTGACAGTGACAGTTCAACATAGATGTGACGTAATTAATTCTGATTGGTGTTCAACTGAACATGGCGGACTTGTGTATTTTGTAGTTTTATTTTATCAAATAAATTAATAATCCCGTCTTATAAATAAAAATAAATATTTTTTTTTAAACATTTTAATTATATTTCAGTATATGAACATATTATTTTAGTAATTCTTGCTAACCGTCATCATGCCTATTACAATTTACATTTCTCATTTCTGTACCTCTCTGAAATTCGTGATTTTCATTTTCTCGGTATTTGCTGAATATTTCCTCCAATATAAGAAAATGTGTTGTGTTAAAATGTCAAGCAACAAATCCCTTTATGGCAGGTAAGTGCCAACTGCAAGTTAAAAGTTATCCTGTATTATTTGATTTCACCGTTATCATTCTGTTATCAGTAGATTATTTTAAACTTTGTCCTGATGGGGTACGAATGGGTATTTCACTGATAATTCTTATAAAAACCGGTTACACTGCAGAATAAAACTCTTACACGTTTAGAGTAGGTAACCTGTACAGTGTACAGTGTAATTAGTTTCGAGTTGTTTACCTACATTTTTACGTCACTACGCTGCGGGCTTTCGTCCGATTAACACGTACGAAATGAACAAGTTAATTGGTGTAACGAGAAATTTCTCGTCTTCGACATCTCTAAATGCCATCAAAACTGTGACCGTCGTCGGCGGAGGTCTTATGGGCTCTGGAATTGCTCAGGTAAGCTGATTTAATGTACTTTCTACTAAATACTCAAGTAGCTATTATAGGTACTTTCACCTAGAGTTGAGAGCTCTAAAATCTACAAAACTAAAGAAGTAATTAGGACAAGAAACGTAAAGACCCTGGGTTTAGAGCTTAGATCAGAGCCCAGAAAGGGATTTGCGCGGCCGCCCGGCGCCTCGAAACTCTTTAAACCTAGACTACATTCATTTGTAGTTCAGGTTTAAAAGTCTTTCTTAAGGGATGTGTTTGGTTTCATTTTTAGGCCAGACTCTAAAGCAGTTTAGTGGGCTAAACCAGGACTAATCTGGTGAAAATGGTAAACTAATAGGATCCCTACTTTTACCCTGAGTATATAAATTTACTTTCTACTAGAAACTAGTAAGAAGCAGTTAAATACAATGATAGCTAATATAACGATTCAAATATTTACATGATCATGACAGTAAAATTCTGTACCCTGTCCATCCAAAGGTTGTCTGATAAATATTGCTTCCCAATAATTGTTTTGTATGTTATTGTATACTAGCTATTTCCGTGGATTCACTTTTGACCTAACATTATGTTTAACCTGATTAACAATATAGCCATAGTACTCCGGAATAATGTAGCTTTCCTGATGTGAAATAATTAAATACATGGTTGAATAGTTTTTGAGTTTATCCATAACAATCAATAATTTTACAAACTTACAATCAATTTCCAGTTTATAATATTAAATAAATAAATATTCTTCGACATTTTACACAGCACCATCCTAGTCCTAAACTAAGCAGAGCTTGTACTATGGGTACTAGACAATGGATATAATACTTATATACCTACTTTTTTTTTATAAATACATACTTATAATACATAAGAAACACCCAGACGAACACAAATACTTATATTCATCACATAAATATTTGTGTCCTGTGGGAATCGAACCCATGACCTCATGCTCAGCAGTCAGGTACTCAAACCACTAAACCACAGAGGTTGTCAATTAGTGTAGAACATAGAAGTAGGTATACAGAAAGCTACTAAACAGTCATTGCACTGGTTTCTGAGTCACATTTTATAACAAAGGTCATCTTATTTATAATCAAATCTTCATTTTGAATACAATAGTGGAACAAAATAAAAAAAACAATGGTAGTTAGGTATACTTATTTTAATCTATACTTACTAATATATAAAGCTGAAGAGTTTGTTTGTTTGTTTGCTTGAACGCACTAATCTCAGGAACTACTGGTCCGATTTGAAAAATTATTTCAGTGTTAGATAGCCCATTTATTGAGGAAGGCTATAGGCTATATATCATCACGCTACGTGGACGAAGTCGCGGGCAGAAGCTAGTGTGGGAATAAAAGAAAAAGCCTTGACTGGCCTTGCTTTTTGACTCAAGAATATAGATCATTGCATGGTGTCTCTAATTTAAACTTGACAGATTTAACCCATTGACCGCTATGGTCAGGGCCCCACATCAGCAGTGGGGCCCTGATATGTTTCTTGGTTTAGCTATAGTTGAGCCTTTAGGCGGCGCTGTTGTTGATGTACCTTGGGGTGCGAGTAAAACCGGGGCAAATATGTTTTTTTTTTTTATTATGGCGCCACATTTTTTGTGTATTTGCCAGTGTCAAGTATTAGAGTAATCAAATTATATTTCCCACCATGGGATTGCTTGGGATTGTATTATGGCACCACACTTTTTGTGTTCGCCAGTGTCAAGTATACCTAAGTTGTTGAGTTGTCCCAATAAAACGGTAGAAACTTTATTGAGGCTTCGATGGAGTTTAGTAGTGAAGCCAAAAAGTCACGATTTTCAATTTTATATCATTTGCTTACACTCTCACACGTTCACGAACACTTAATGGTTAATTATCCACCATAATTACACATTAAACTTCGGAGAAATTAAAGTTTTGAAAAATAATAATTATAAAATATCACTGTGCCATACTCACAAACTTTCGCATTTATAATATTAGTAGGATAGTAGGATTATGAGTATGGTGACTACAAAATATATGGCTAATCTATATATATAAAAGAAAGTCGTGTTAGTTACTTCATTTATAACTCAAGAACGGCTGAACCGATTTGGCTGAAAATTGGTGGAGAGGTAGCTTAGAACCAGGAAACGGACATAGGATACTTTTTATCCCGTTCCCGTGGGATGTGATTACAGCCCGAATTCACGGGGGCAAAGCCGCGGGCAGAAGCTAGTATAATAAAGATTAAACATTGAACCTGTATACTAGGTTTATGAGGCTACTGATTACGAAAATGCCTCTAATCTCATTTGAGCTTGATACCTGCACGCGTTCATGGGAAAAACAGTCTTGGCAGACGGATGGACAGATTGACTGACAACAAAGTGATCCTTTAAGGGTTCCAGTTTTTTTGAGGTATGGAACCCTAAAAAACATGTCGATGCGAATCTCAAAGTAGGTATCTAAGTATGTATGCAATATAATATTAGGTACTTATATTTTAATAATATGTATGAGTAGGTAGGTATACCTATTGTTTACTTCTATTTGATACTTGACGGTATCTTATTATACTTACAATTTTATGTCAAATCATTCACGGTTATAACTTGTACACGACGTAGTGCCACGCATATTTACTATCGGTATAGGTATTGCATTGCATGACCCTATTGGTCGTCATAGGTATTTATTTAGAGATGATTTAAGAGCCTGTCGCGGGAGGCACGGCAATTGATATAAAAACAAGCGGTCAAAAGGTTACCTAACAGAGTATGTAGGTAGGTAGGTACCTACCGAAATATTTTTTTGTAAACTCATTTTATCTTATTTTTTTAATACAAATTCACCATGAAATAGCATATTTAGAAGATCAAAACAGCTATAAGTAAGTACTTTTATGTCAAGAAAAAACTTGGTAGGTAGTACTTTTATCTTTATTCAAATGTTACAGTAGGTACCTAGATGCCTAATAATGATAGAATGACTTTACACAAAAAGTATTTACGTAAGAACAATTTACGCTGTGTTTTATAATAAGTAAGATAAGTATTTAACCAGGAACAAAACCTTGTGTGAATTCTCATCTTACAACAACAATAGATATAAAAATATAGGTACCTAAGTACCTACCTACTTTATAATACACACCACATTTTTTTTTGTGTGTGAAGGTTGCTAGTATGTAGGTATACACTTGCATAATTATGTCACAGTGTTTTAGGTAATATGTGCGACTTCATGCAGCTTACCAGGAAGTTAGGTACCTATTAGTATTTGTTTACAAGAAAGTCTTTCCTGTTCCAGCGCCCTACGCTTTTACAATCAAATATTATAATAAAAAGCACATAGTTTACGCTTCAGCCCAGAAATAGAGACAACTTGAACGATCCATAAATTATTTTTTGTTTTTACGTGCATTTATAAAAGCGTGTTTTTCTAGTTGAAACATAATCGTGGTCAAAGTTCATTACAAGACTTTTCTAACAAGTCCAAACACGGCTATGATATGATATTCCATCATGGAATGCCAGTGCATATCTTCCGGCTTCATCATCAGACCTTGAAACCTAATCGTGGTCAAAGTTCATTACAAGACCTTTCTAACAAGTCCAAACACAGCTATGATATGATGTTACATCATGAAGTTCCAGTTCATATCTTCCGGCTCCATCATCAGATCAGTTCGACAGTACCATATTATTGTGTTGTCATCAAAACTACATAGAGCTGCCAATTTTCAGGACGCTACGATCTTTGGAAGATGGTTAAATTAGTTACCTTAGATTCCACGTAAATACACGACGCCTAATAAAAGCGTTTTAAAAATGGGGCTGCCACAGCAAGTAAGAGCTGTCCTGGCATAACTTCCCTGGTATGTTACAATCACTGTTTAACAAATAAATAACTTAGGTTGCAGCTCAAGCCGGCCAAAACGTGACCATTGTAGATATCAACGCTGATCTCCTCGAGAAAGCCCAGAAGTCTATCCAGACGAATCTGACTAGAGTTGGCAAGAAATTGTTCAAGGGAGATGCAGCCAAGATTGATAACTTCGTCAAGGAGTCATATGATAGGATCAGAGTGTCCACTAAACTGGAAGATGGAGCTGATGTGGATTTAATAGTTGAAGCTATTGTGGAGAAGCTGGATGCTAAGCAGGAGCTGTTCAATAAGCTTGACCAGGTGAGATGTCTTTTTATTATAAGAAAAAGCAGTATTAACTGTAGTGTGTTTCACGAATGAGATCCCTTCGCCGTTATGTTGGTAGCAGTGAAATTAGCAATAACGTCAACACCAACTCTTTTACCACTTTTTAGTATCCTAGGCATGATTTCAACATTGTATGTTTGAAATTTATAATTCCTGAATCACTGCAATAAGGTCTGTATAAGGTCTTTAATGTCTGAAATTTTTGACAGACAGGACAGCCAACATAACGGCCAAGGTAACTCTTTCGTGGAAAGCACCAATACTTATTTATTTACTGTGTACAATTAGGATAATGTAACTGTGCTCCTCTGTATCGCGCTAGTACAGTCGCAGTAAAAGTGTAAGTTGCATGCAAACTTTTTACGATCCCGACTTACTTTCTTATACACCAGGAAAAAAAAAAAATTTAGACTTCAGTCCCTCGTAATATTAGGTATTCTGAAACGTATCTAAGAGAGTAGGCGTCGAGAGTGGAGGTAGCACACGGCGGTTTCCTTACGGTGCTCCGTCCGTGGCATATTCTTTGCCCACTCTTATATTGACATTTTAAAAAAGTTTTCTCATTTCGAATTTAAAAATAGAATAGATTTTAGCAAAACCAGAGTGCGATTGATGAGACTGTGTTACCTAAATACCAAATGCTGTTATTTCCAGCTGTCTCCTCCACATACGATCTTCGCGACCAACACATCATGTATCTCCGTCAATGACATTGGAGCTAGTATCAAAAGGAAAGACAAGTAAGTTCATTATTATAGAAGAATATCCAAAGCTAGTCTATAAACTACCCTCAAATAAAACTTTTCATGCCAATAACCAAGTTTATAGTGGGAGAGCCATGCTTCGGCAAGAATGGGCCGCCTCGACCGGAGTGATACCACATCCTTACAGAAAACCGGCGTGGACAACACTTACGTTGTGTTTCGCCGAATGAGTGAGGATACCCGAGACCCAAACCCTTTTAAAAGGCGGGCAAAGCACTTGCGACTCCTCTGGTGTAGCGGGTGTCAATGGGCGCCGGTAATCGCTTACCATCAGGTGATCCGTCTGATCGTTTGCCTCCGTATCCCATAAAAAAAACCTACTCATCTTCAGATACGGTGGTCTCCATTTCTTCAACCCGGTACCTGTGATGCGTCTGTTGGAGGTGGTTAAGTGTGAGCAGACCTCCGAGGACACGTACCAGGCCATGATGGAGTGGGGCAAAGCTGTTGGCAAGACCTGCATCACGTGCAAAGATACCCCCGGCTTCGTCGTCAACAGACTGCTGGGACCTTACTCTGCTGAGGCCATCAGGATGTTGGAAAGAGGTTGGTATATGTATCTACAATAATAAATCCTTCTTTTTGTTTTGTTGTTTGGTTATGGTTTGGAACCTTCAGCTTATATAAACATATATAACGGCATTTTTTTAAGGGACTAGCGGTTTCCCGTGGTTTTACTCGCGAACTAAAGTGACGTAATGACATTATGATAAATACCTATTTAATTTAATAATAGCACTCCAATATCCTATCTAAAAAAACTAAAAACTTTAAATACCAATGTGAAACTCCAGAAGCTATTCATAAAAACTTTCATACTCCCCCGCTCCCTTAAAAATACGTCATTATTTATTTTATGATGAGTATTATCGCTATAATACCAATTTTCGGTATCCTACCTTTAAGAAACCCGATGCGCCCTTACAAATATTCATAAGATAAAAAAAAACGCTACCCCACTCTAGGATTTTCTCCTGTATCGTGGGTGCGTTAACAAACACAAATTCTCACTTAGACAAACACCCAGACCCGGAACAACTATTTACCTGTACAAATATTTGCTCCGTGTGGGGATCGAACACATAACACGTGGCGCAGAAGCCGATCTCTCAGCCGCTACGCCACACGTGTCGTCTTTGCAAACCTTAGGTTACATTATTGCAAAATAATATCGCAGATAATGTAGATTTCCATAGGTGAAAGAATTATTAAGTAGTATCAGTTAAGTAGTTTTTGAGTTTATCCATTACAAACAAACATACAAAAATATCTTTTCTCTTCAAATATTAGTTCTACACTACTTACAAGGCCGTAACCAGCAATTTACTAGCTTGCGAACAGAGAAAAGTAACAATTGTACTCAATTGTATAATAAAATAATCACAGATTCGAAAAGTCTAATGGTTGGGTTGGTTAAGGCATCTCCCTGTCTGCATGACCGCCTGTCTGTGACTAGTATAATGATCCAGGGTTTTTTCGTATTGGTGTTTTCTTTTCGGGTGTTTAAAGTGCCGTAAAACACGATGATCAACCAGGCACAGATAGAGATGGGTTTATGTCGGGGTATTGTCTTTTTACCCAAAATACCTCGGCATTAACCCATCTTTAGACACTTTTTATAAGCTATTTATTTCTATCTTTAATTATACTTTCGCTATGGTTTGGATATTAAAAGTATATAATAATGTAAGTATCTTATGTTACTTATTTATTGTATTTTTATTCAAAATTCTATTATCATTCATTATCAATATATTATCTATATGGTGCAGGGACTCTCACTGAGTATATTAAGCTTATTTCATCACAATGCTTATAGCCTTAGTTGTATTTTTTAAGAGTCTGTTGCTTCTTACATATACATACTTACTTACAACCTTATTTTTAATATTCACTGTAAAAAAACATGTTATTTCAGCGTTAACAACGGAAACTGTTCTGTTTAAAAATACAAAGGAAACTCATTCAAATTACTTTGTCACATACCATCACGCCTATATTCCCCGACGGGTTAAGCAGAGGCGTACTAATTTTCACCCACAGTTCGCCGGTATGTTTATGTCACATGTAATAGAGGGCGAGCTTATTGCCATTAACCGGACACAAATTCCAAACTTCGGCTGCTACTATACTATACTTTTTATCAAAAGATAGTATCCATGGCGTGTATTAACATATATTATGATACCGTTTTCACAGCTACCAAAGACACAAAACTGATTACCAATACCATAGAGAAGACTATATTAAAATTATTTTTACCCCAGGCGATGCCACAAAGGAGGATATAGATATAGGAATGAAACTGGGCGCTGGTTTCCCGATGGGCCCGTTCGAGTTAGCCGACTACACCGGCCTGGACACCAACCGGTTCGCCCAACAGGCTCTCTATGACAACACCAAACATCCCGTATTTGAACCCATCGCCCTCGTGGATAAGATGGTCCAAGAGGGAAAACTTGGCATCAAATCTGGCGAAGGATTTTATAAATATAGTAAGAAGTAAGGATATATTTAAGGTAAGATGCCGTCAAAATGACTATAAAATTGTTAAAAATTGAAGGGAGTATTCTTTTGTATCAATAAATATATTTTTATAATTTCTTCTTTTGTTTTTATTATTCCCATTTCTGTTTAAAAATATAAAGGAAACTCATTCAAATTAGTTTGCACATACCATCACGCCTGCATTCCCCGAAGGGTTAGGCAGAGGCGTACTAATGTACACACACAGTTCGCCAATATGTTTAGGTCCCATGTAATAGAGGTCGTACCTATTGCCATTAACCGGGCACAAATTCCAAACTCCGAGCTGCTACTGAGAATTTCATAGAAAACCCCAATAACACTGCTCGACCTGAGAATCAAACCGAAAACCTAGCGTAGCAGGCAATGAGCAGGCTAATTAGTTTATTATTTTAGGAGATGCGAAAAAAGACAAAAAACACACCTCTTTTTCGTCGACTAATTAATGAATTAATTAAATAGTCGTAAGGTTTACTAATTTTGGCATTTTATCAGCCTTGCTAATCGTGATAAACCATGTTATGTTAATTTTATGCAAACTATTATGAAATAAAACTTTTATCAACATCCGAGGCTGGCAATGGATCGCGTCATTAATTATCAAGGATTTGATGCATTAGAGACCATTTTATTTTTTACTAGCTGTGCCCGCGACTTCGTCCGCGTGGAATAGTGTCTTTAGGTAGCATTTTTAATTATTTAGGCTAATTATTTTATTTTACACCCTTGAGGGTAAAAGTTTTAAAAAACTTGAATGTCATAATTATTAATATCGAATCAACAAAGCTTCTAGCTCTAAAAATGATGATACTTCCACACTTTTCATCTCTCTTGTCAACCCCCTTTCCTTTCTCAGGCTCTGGACTATCTGTATGCTAAATTTAATTTAAATCGGTTCAGTAGTTTTGGCGTGAAAGCGCGACTGACACACAGACACAGAGTTACTTTCGCATTTATAATATTAGTAAGGACTGACTTTAGAAATAACTGACATCTCACGGTGGTTATGTGAGACTGCAAGTACCTACAGGTCGCTGCTCCTGTGTCCTTATGGGAAAGAAGGAACTGCGAACCGACCCGACCAATTAAAACTACATTTGTTAAATAATCACATTTATTGGCTACAACCTACTGTGGCGCTGAAAAGGCTCAAAACTCTTAATAAAATAATATATTTGATAAGTCTTATTGTGACAATAATGCTTTGTTAGCCTTGTTGTAAATATAAGATTAGATAACTCAATTCAGAAGGTGCGCCATGGCGTTGTAACAACCATTTACTTACCTCTAATCAATATAAATAAAAAAATAAATTAAACCATTGCAGTAAAATCCGTGAACTTAACTGATAAACGTCATTATCTGGTGATTAGTATCGTCAGATGTTGGGATAGCACTGCCCTACTTGCGTCATTTAAATCATTATGTACAGACAGAAACGTAAATGATTTAATTTTACGAGCATTTCTACAAGAACGCGTTAAATAAATGTTATTATCCTTTTTATAAGAATTCGAACACCATTGAATTAAATAAATGAATGTTCACGTACCTGTCGCGAAGGCCTCATTTTCAATAGTACATATATTGAAAATTAGGCCTTTACTATAAGACTGTGTTTTGCTGACGGTACACGGCCAGTGTTGTCTTTACGTAATATTACTATCGTGTAGTGTTTACAAATAGATATCGATAAAGAAGAAGTGTAAGTAGACTTTTGTGTGTCGAATGTTTTTATACCTACCTACTGGCACTTTACAATAGCTGTACAATTATCCTTTTTTGTCCCAGTCAGTATATCTACAAAATCTACTAAAATACAGTTCTGTTGAAACAACTGTGCCCGCCTTTCCTAACGTCCGCGTATGTAGTCACTTATAAAAGTGATTTAGAGCAAAAATTTATAGATAAAGCGTTACTAATCATTACATAATCACTAATTCGAAAAAGATATCCTGTGACAAAAGACGATAACTAAGACCCAAGCCAGGGAGCCCCAGAACACTGTGGTGGTTACGTCAAACGTAACCACGAGTAGTAGTAGAAATGGTAGAGCACGAACTCCGGGTTCGTGCTCTACCATTTCATCCAAACCACACTGGAAATAAATGTAATCTAATGCAATTCTTGATAACTTTACCAAGTTTGGAACAATTTTCCGCTCGTTTGTTTCCAGTGAAGTATTACGATTTATTTTGGTATTACGTTTATGTGTGTAATTTAAGATTAAATTATTTGCAATTGATATAAAATATCGTTTTTTTTTCAGGTGACGCGTCAGCTGAGGACATCGATATAGCCATGAAACTCGGTGCTGGATATCCGATGGGTCCCTTAGAACTGGCAGATTTAACCGGCCTGGACACGAAGAAGTTCATCCTAGGTATCATGCTGGGCAAGACAGGCAACCCAGTGTTCAAACCCATTCCACTTTTGGACAAGCTGGTCAGTGAAGGGAAGTTGGGCAGGAAAACTAGGGAGGGTTTCTATAAATATGAGAAGTTAAAAATAATATTAAGTTTCTTATGATCCTAATTATAGAATAGTTTTAAAACTTTTGTTTTATTTAATGTTTATTGTAAGTACCTACCCAAAATGACCCTGGAAATAACTATTTCCCATATAATGCAAAATGAGTGCTCATAATCGAGGTCAATGCTGTTGATGATGAGTAAGTATAATTATGATATCACGATCTCATTCCCTTCCATTCCTTGCCATTCCCTTGTCTTGTGTCCCTGTAGTTGTTACGTAGGTAAGCTGATGTTGGGGTACCAATAGCGGAGTTATATCCATCATCTGAAAAAACAGTACCTACAGTTTACTTAGAACTACATAAAAAGGGCCACGGACCAGTTCAAAATATAAAATTTAAAATAACAAAACTAACAAATTTATTTTAAAATAACTTTGTAAAATGAAAATCACAAAGATATAAAACTGACATAATAATTGGCGTTTACAAAATTAACTACACTAGGATTACATATCTACGATATCGTGGTAGCTAATAAAAAATACTTACGTTCAGATCATATCATCTCATTGTACAATCACAAAATTAGAATATTATCTCTTTATTGTGAGGGTAGGTACAATTAATACTTCACTAATGTACCTAGGTACTTACGTAGGTATACTTGTGGTACAAACATCGAATCGGACAAAAATATCAAACCTACCTCCATCATTTCATATTATTATCGCCAAAGTGTAATAGTGTCCATCGATAAACACAAGTCAATCTTGATTTATGCGTTGATTAGATAAATAAAATCCCTGAGTGCTCCAATGTCGCGAATATTTTAGTTGGTTTTAGAAACTGTTTGCTTACACTGTGAATCGGCGATTCCGCCAGAATAGGTATAATTAGTTACTGTTGAAACCATTTGCGGTGGGTATTATTTATAAATAAGTATTGTGTCTCGTCATTTATCAATTCACACCGTTTTCGTTGTCATTTAATTAAAACCATAATTTGGTCAAGTTTTATTCTGTGTTGTGAATCGGTTGTCGTTATTTGTACGATCGATTACGAAGGTGACATTTTTATTAGTACATTTATTATTGCAAGTACAATGCTGGCTCATAATACGTTTTGGAGCGGGTTCTAAAATACCATTGGTGGTGCTATCCTGGTCTGAGTGTTAAAGAGGGAAAAATGCAAGAAATAAGCAGGATAATCTCAAACAAATTATTTTCACTGCAAAAGGAATACCGTAAGTCCGTAACGTGGGGTAGGGAAATGTACGAAATTAACATTCTCAGTACCAGCTCGGAGCTCGCCCCCTATTACCGAACTGTCGGTATTCATTAGTACGCCTCTGCCTATCCCTTCAGGGAATACAGGCGTGATGGTATGTATGCTGATATATTCGATAATATAACTATGTTAATTAGAAACCCGCATATACCTTCTGTGCACCATTTTAAATATAGTTAGTAGTGCTTTAGTATAATTGGTGATGTGGGTACATAATAAATTATGGATATTGCAATTTTTGAGGGGAAATGTTTTACCCTTTTAACGTCTTTATTACTCAAGACGAAACGCAGTCTGTATATGCGTAGGTGTGCGTGAGGTGTTTGTTTGTTTGTGTCCTCAAACGAATGTTACCACTTTTCTTCTTAGCGGTTTGACCAATTGTGATTGAGACGCGGTTTACTGTAAAGGGTTCGTAATTTATCAGCGAGTGTTCGTGAATGGGTACCGTTGACATTTACTTTACTCCCGGTGTAGTACCTACCTAGTGATTGTATTTGCAATGCATAATTGCATATGGGTGTATAGGAAGATAGCAAAAAAAAAATTAAAAATCTTTTTGGAACTATATATTTTTAGTTTATTTACCAAAAAATAACGGTTAAATATTGCTAAGAAGCAATTATATTTCATTCTAATCTAGGTAGGTAATCTACTGGTGGTAATGTTATGTGATGAATAATTCATTTATGAGTTAGGTACTATAAAATTAAATGGTTGGTTGAGCATTCGATGCGATAAGATGAGCGGTGAATAACATTAATGTACCTATACCGACCGCTTTTATTTTTAACCATTAAGGGCCACTTGCACCAATTCTTGAATATGTCTAAATTGTATTTAAACACAACATTTCCATGAAAAATCGTGTTTAAATACAATTTAAATATTATTTTAAAGTTGGTGTAAGTGGCCCTAAGTATTTAGAAGAATTTAGAAAAAAGTTTTCAATAGTACCTAAATTAATAGCAAATCTTCATCGCCAGAGAGCCATGCTTCGGCTCGAATGGGCCGGTTTGACCGGAGTGATACAGCGGCCTCACAGAAAACTGGCGTGAAACAACACTTACGCTGTATTTCGCCGAGGGAGTGAGGATACCGGTGGCCCAAAACCTTTTAAAAGGCGGGCAATG
Organism: Acronicta leporina; assembly: GCA_947256265.1. Lineage (NCBI taxonomy): Eukaryota > Metazoa > Arthropoda > Insecta > Lepidoptera > Noctuidae > Acronicta > Acronicta leporina. The sequence goes on along the minus strand of OX366526.1, from coordinate 13,906,166 downwards.
CACTTGTGACTCCTCTGGTGTTGCCGGTGTCCATGGGCGGCGGTAAACGCTGACCATTAGGAGATACGTCTGCTCGTTTGACCCCCTATACAATAAAAAAAATGAACCTGGCAACGGCATAGAATCATAAACAGTATCGTTTAGGGGATCCGTGATAAAACTAGAACATTTAGGATTATTTTATGTGAGTATGTGAGTCGTACCAGCCAAGACCTTTACTTCCAGGCGCACAGCTAAATGAGCGATGTTTTCGAAAAACCAAAGCGGCGTAGCGTGCGTCGGCAGCGGTCGATCTACCAGGTCCACTACTGCATCAAGAGACAAGACCACGAGATGACGGCGAAGCCCATGCTCCTGCCCACCAGCCCGCTGGAGATCCAGGCCTACGCGCTGCAGGTGGCCGGACACACCAACACTGACGACACCAAGTATTTGGGTGAGTAACCACGGGGATCGCACAGCTTTGAATGAAAATAGATTTATGAATATCTTATGCAGTTTGGTTTCCTTTGAATCGGAGGCGAGCCAATTGTGATTGCTAGTGAAAATTTCGTAAAACCACCCAATAACACTGCTCAACCTGGGAATCGATCGGAACCTCTCGCGCAGCAGTCGTGCTTAGGACCACTGGACTAATAAGGTTGTTTTCTATCTTCTATATTTTATGCACAACACATTTGGAAAAAAAATGGTCTAATGACGCCCCATGTAAATAACCTACTAGGTACATGATACATGACCACAATTTACACAAAGTTATTGACGAAACAGAACAAAACAAACACTTATTATAACATATCTAGCTTTTGCCCGCGGCTTCGCTCACTTGAAGCTAAAAAACCAGCAGTGATGATCTCTTCTTTGTATGGGTCTGTATACATTAGAGAGGTCAAGCTGTATCTCAGGATCCGTTTAATTATTTCAGATAAGAAGTCACCAGTTTTTAAGTTGGAGCACATACTTTCTTACAGTGATAACAAAATTAAAATGGTATACTATGGTGGTATACTTCTTATCTCAAATAATTAAACGGAACCTGAGATACAGCTTGACCTCTCTAATGTATAGAGACCCATACAAAGAAGAGATCATCACTGTTGGTTTTTGAGCTTCACGTGAGCGAAGCCGCGGGCAGAAGCTAGTCTATCAATAAAATAACGCGATAAAATCCGTAAAAAGTAGTTTCATATCAATGTCTAATATTCGCGTAAGTGTCAGAAATCAGTAATTTACCATTATCTACAACTGTTTCTACATTGAAGGGTTACTTCAATGCAACAACGGCACAATTCTGAAGCCGATTATCAAGGAGGCTCAGAAGCGAGAGGTGGAGTTCTACTCCAGGCTGGCGAGCGCGGTCGAGCCCGATCTGCGGGAGCTGCGCGAATCCGTGCCCAAATACTACGGCTGTCGCAAGTACACCTACAACGGCTTCGAGCAGGACTACATCATATTGGAAGACCTCACCGAGAGGATGCTGGAGCCTTGCATCATGGATGTTAAGATTGGTAAGTGCATACAATGGTGTTCACCTCCTCAAACAAACAATAAAACTTGATGATGAATAAAAGATGATTAACCAATCTATAGGATCGATACTTGGATCGATAAAGTCTTTTACGATCTATTGCGATCCATAATATCGATACAAACCACCTGGATGGAACATCCCTAAGTAAGCTACCGAGGCCACTTTTTTATGGGATAGGGGAGCTAACGAGCCTACAGATGATGGTAAGCGATAACCGCCGCCCATGGACACCCACAACACCAGAGGAGTCACAAGTGCGTTGCCCGCCTTTTAAAAGGGTTTGGGCCTCCGGTAACCTCAAGCGTTGTTTCACGCCGGTTTTCTGTGTAGCCGTGGTATCACTCCGGTCGAGCTGGCCCATTCGTGCCGAAGCATGGCTCTCCCACGTAAAGAACTTTGTTGAAAGCTGGTACATGTTATATTCTCTAACCAACATAACGTAATGCTTTACAGGCAAAAGAACGTGGGACCCGCTGGCCACCGAGGAGAAGATCCGCAACGAGCAGAGCAAGTACTCGCTGAGCAAGCAGCAGTACGGGTTCTGCATCCCCGGGTTCCAGGTGTTCCGGCTGGCCAGCGGCAAGCTCAGCAAGTACAACAAGGACTACGGCAAGCGGCTGCACGGGCGCGGCGTCGTCGATGGTGACAAATCATTATTCTTTTTTTTATGAGATAGGGGGCTAATATGAGCAGACGGATCACCTGATGGTAAGCGATAACCGTCGCCCATGGACACCCCAGAGCAGACGCAAGTGCGTTGCCCGCCTTTTAAAATTGAAGGTTTGGCCGGGTATCCTCACTCACTCGGCGAAACACAACGTAAGTGTAGTTTGATATCTATACTAGATTAATATCTATATGTACTTCTATACTAATATATAAAGCTGAATTGTTTGTTTGCTTGAATGCGCTAATCTCAGGAACTACTGATCCGATTTGAAAATTTCTTTCAGTGTTAGATAGCACATTTATTGAGGAAGGCTATAGCACAGATAATAGAATACTAGTAGCTATAGGCTATATTTATAACTAGCTAGCTAACTAACTAGTGATGATATATAGCCTATAGCCTTCCTCAATAAATGGGCTATCTAACACTGAAATAATTTTTCAAATCGGACCAGTAGTTCCTGAGATTAGCGCGTTCAAGCAAATAAACAAACAAACAAACTCTTCAGCTTTATATTTTAGTATAGTATATTAGTATAGACACAGATAACAGAATACTAGTAGTATAGATAACGATAAGACCAAGTAACAATTCCACGCGGACGAAGTCGCGGGCGGAAGCTAGTTTGAAATAAAAACATTTGAACTTTGAAATAGACTCCGACGTAACTCCGACGGTCGTCAGCCGATCAGATCTGATATTTTCTCGCCATTTATGAGATGCCTATCTCAGTGGCAGTCAGGAATAGCATTCTAACCCGTCCCCACACAGGATATTTTAATTAAAAAGTTAAACATATGGAAAATGAAATGTGTTGCTGGGGAGTTTGTTTCGCCGCTTCTTCTTCCCAGCGAAAACACTAGGAGGCGGTGAAGGGCGGGCGTTTTGGGAGCTGTCTATAATGTAAAAATTACATTCAAAAGTACTAGCTAGTAGTCTATATTGAATAAATGATTTTGACTTTGACTATTTCCTTAATCCCAACTCTCAGCTGTTATTTACTTACTAGTTGGGACTTGAACTTGATGTATGCTTGTAGCCATTCGGAACTACCTGAACGGTGTGGGCTCTCACCTGTGCCGCGCGCTGCTGCTGCAGTTGCTGTCGCAGCTGTGGCCGGTACAGAGGTGGGCGCGCGCACAGCGGAGCCTGCGCCTCTACAGCGCCTCGCTGCTGCTCGCCTACGACGCGCAGCGCCTGCGCCACTGCTGCCAGCACAGCGACGACAACCACAACCGCAACGATAACGCGTCAGTATCTGCTTTACATAACTATATTCCTCGAAGAGTTAAACTAACGTACAGTTACATACCATCACGCCTGTATTCCCCGAAGGGTTAGGCAGAGACGTACTTATGTACACACACAGTTCGCCTGTATGTTTAGGAGCGAACCTATTGCCATTAACCGGGCACAAATTCCTAACTCCCGAACTGCTACTGGGAATTTCATAGAAAAACACAATAACACTGCTCGACCTGGGAATCGAACCCGGGACTTCTAGCGTAGCAGTCGCGGCCAGGACCACTAGGCTAATGAGCCAGTTCGTTCAATGTAACGTACAGTTGTCGGAAAATAACTTGAACCAAAATGCCAGGATACGCAGTAGTCGATTTTTAGTACATTTTGCACGCAAATGCACCGCGCAAACTTTCCTCCTCTCCGTTAGTTTTGGGTCAAGTTACGTTGCGCGAACTTTACAGTCACATTTCACCGGTATATTTAGGTCCATGTAATAGGGGGCGAACCTATTGCCATTAGCTGGGCTCAAATACAAACTCCGAAAATTGCTGAGTAAATTCACAGTTCAATAGAAACTTAGTTCTAAATCTACTCAATAGATGGCGTTGTACCGTCATCCTGAATCGCGCTATGGTTTCGTTACACGCCACAGTACAAGTGCCGGCCGCGATGAGGTTAGAGCAAAAAGGGTGTTTGTCGCTTAGATGACACACGCGCTGTAACGGTGCGTGGGGTATGGTTATCAAGACATACCCAACACGTAATTTTTAGATTGGAGAGGCAGTTATTACCTTAACGTACTGGCGCTTCCTCTGCAGAATTCCCTTTACACCACAAGATAATATGACTACCAGACCGAAGCTAGAACATAATTCTCTCTCACACTAAGTTCTGGTGATAATATAATTATTATCCTCATGAGTTCTAGACACCACCGTTATGGTGAAGTTATCCACAGATTTATTTTGGTACATTTCATGTGAATTTAACCTTCTCGAAGGCTGGATTTTTAGTGTCAATCCTCGTGGAACCTCATGGTTGGAGTTGGAGGAATGGAATTGTACCGACAACCATTGAATTCGTGACATTCCCCATGACTTTTATAATATTCTAGCCTTTTTATTTTTGACTTGGACTGCACAGATAGTCAACACTTACCCACCATTTTTTTTTATAAAAACGTTGCCCCACACTAGGATTTTCTCCCGTATCGTGGGTGCGTTTACAAACACAAACACCCAGACCCGGAACAACTACCTGTAGACCATACAAATATTTGCTCCGTGTGGGGATCGAACCCACAACGCGTGTCGCACAAGCCGATCACTCAGCCGCTACGCCAAACGTGTCGTCAAACATAGCGAGTGTGTAAGTACGTAGATTCCTGCCTAATATTATTTCACTGTGTATTTCCAGGAGGAGAGGGAATTGTCGAGCCGGAGCGGTGCCGCGGCGCCGGCACTCGCTGCACAGCGTGTCGGGCGCCGACTTCAGCGGGCAGCTGAGCGCGGCCGGCCCCGTGTACCGCCGGCTGCAGGCCGCGCCCATCAGCCCGCTGTCGCTGTCGCAGGCAAGCTTCGCGCCCGCTCCGCCCATCCAGTCCCCGTGGAGCGACGCGCTTGCTAGCTTCGACCATAACCACTCCTTCGAGCATAACTACGAGAACAAACTGTCCAAAATTAAAATGAACTACAGAGCTATGCTGGATCAGTTGTCTTACGATTCTCCGACACCTAATCCTTGGGGTACGGTGAAAATTATTGACTTTGCTCATGCATTCTTCAACGAAGAGGATGAAATGGAAATTGACGAGAATTTCCGTGAAGGAATTGATAATTTCGTTGAGATATTCGAATGCTTTCTAAGAGAAACTGACGATCAAGTTATTTGATAGTTGAATGTTGTACAAGCCTTTAAATAATATGGCGACAGACATCAAAAATGTGACATTTCGAATATTGCTCAGCTCTCAGAACTCGTAAATTTTGTAAGCATAACCTAAGTGCGCTATACAGTACTTAACATTGATATCTTCCTTTAAGTTATTATATTAAATATAAAAAAATACACAAGAGTTCAGCTTGAAAACTCCGCGGCGTTAATAAAATACGGTATTATAAAAATGTGTCAAAATTAGAATTAAATAGTATTGTAAATTAAATTATTATGTTTTGTGATTATTTATTGTTGTAAAATGAGCTATATCTATATACTAAAGTGACGTAAACTTGTTATTTGAACTAAATATATGTAAAAGTTTTGTATATTTCAGCAGACTAACTCAAACGTAATGCTCAATTTTGTGAACAAATCCATTTGTCAGTGTTTCCTACTCGGGACACGCTAAGTCAAAATATATTAGTACTTAAATAGATTTTATTATTCCAAATAATAGTATTTGTTATATAAGTGTGATAAATGTAAATAAATGGGTTGACGCTTTCGCGTTATAAATATTTATTATCGAAATCAGCCAAAATTATTTCTCCCAAATAAACATTAACTATAAACTTAAATTATACAATCAAATACAAAAAAATTGGCAAACCTAGCCGACAATAATGATTTATAAGTGAACTGATGTGCACCGCGCAGTGCAGTGAGTCAAACTATCACCTGTGTCAGCCAGTACGCGTCGAGATAACTATATCGCACTCTATTGCGCGAATCGCGACACTGGGGTGATATAATTACATGCAACTTTGTATAACAAACCGCTGTCTGCACAACCTCGCAACACCATCCGACAATGAGCCGAGCACATAAAAATATTAATTGTATACTAAATATATGGAAAGAAAATATACCTATAAAGTTCTAAACTACAATAGAACTCGAATATTTACAGTAGGCCATTAAACAATACGCTTGTTTGCCGAAACGCCTTCGTGACGCGCAATCAAAATTTTAATTGTAAAATGTTTAACTTTAAAATTGGTTAGTAACTCCTACAGATACATTAACTTATTAGTTAATTTGGAACAACATTAAAGTAATTTAACGATTGCGGTGATCACAAACTTGTTTCTACAAGCAAGCTATTCTCAGCAAACTGTCCGATAGTGTTGCGTCTTACAACTCTTTAGGCACCAAATATAGTAGTGGCATTACCAGACCAGGCAAGTATGATACTCAATAAAAAATTAATATGTTTTAAGCATTAATTAATCTAGTGTTATACAATGTATTATACAACAACAAATAATGCCGAGCGCTCACCGGACAACACTGTCAACTCCACCACAACGTACTTGTTACCTGTGTATCATTATAACATCGTATTATTTTACAATCGCAGTCTTTTGTTTACAATACAGATACTTTCCTGTACTATGAGTACTAGATAATGAAAGTATTTACAAAAGACACGTAACAAGGGACTCAAAAGAATCCGCATTATAACAACAAGGGAAGGGGTTATCGACAGGTGAACCTTTGTACATCGTGATGGAGTTGCTTATTAATATAAACTTGCTTTTTAACAATTTCTATTTTTATTTGTACTGAATTAACTCGTTTCATATGGAACATGGGGGTTGCGCTACATTTGGGGCTCGTAATCGGTGCTAAGTAATAAAATATAACAATTTGAGTGCCGATTGCGACGCCTCCAATGATGGCGTATAACTGTGACGTCACGCGACGTCACCGGCGAGCGCGCGACCTAGAAACCAGACGAGCACGCGGATCCTAGCACAAAGTAAAGCACCTCGACGTTATCTAGGGGCGACGTTTTAGAGCGAATAAGTATTACATATTTTTTTGTGAATTTTCCACAACGATTTCATTATAAAAGAAAACAAAACACACGTGGCGGAGGATTTTTGAACATTTTTATCTTATCGTAAGGCGCGCGGGAGGTGTGTCGGGGCGGGGCGGGAGGTCGTGGGGCGCTAGATGCGGGGCAGCTTGGGCGCGGGCGCGGGCGGCGCGCCGGGGCCGCCGCCGGGGCCGGGGCCGGGGCGCTAGATGCGGGGCAGCTTGGGCGCGGCGAGGGGCGCGGGCGCGGGCGCGGGCGGCGCGCCGGGGCCGCCGCCGGGGCCGGGGCCGGGGCGCTAGATGCGGGGCAGCTTGGGCGCGGCGAGGGGCGCGGGCGCGGGCGCGGGCGGCGCGCCGGGGCCGCCGCCGGGGCCGGGGCCGGGGCGCTAGATGCGGGGCAGCTTGGGCGCGGCGAGGGGCGCGGGCGCGGGCGCGGGCGGCGCGCCGGGGCCGCCGCCGGGGCCGGGGCCGGGGCGCTAGATGCGGGGCAGCTTGGGCGCGGCGAGGGGCGCGGGCGCGGGCGCGGGCGGCGCGCCGGGGCCGCCGCCGGGGCCGGGGCCGGGGCGCTAGATGCGGGGCAGCTTGGGCGCGGCGAGGGGCGCGGGCGCGGGCGCGGGCGGCGCGCCGGGGCCGCCGCCGGGGCCGGGGCCGGGGCGCTAGATGCGGGGCAGCTTGGGCGCGGCGAGGGGCGCGGGCGCGGGCGCGGGCGGCGCGCCGGGGCCGCCGCCGGGGCCGGGGCCGGGGCGCTAGATGCGGGGCAGCTTGGGCGCGGCGAGGGGCGCGGGCGCGGGCGCGGGCGGCGCGCCGGGGCCGCCGCCGGGGCCGGGGCCGGGGCGCTAGATGCGGGGCAGCTTGGGCGCGGCGAGGGGCGCGGGCGCGGGCGCGGGCGGCGCGCCGGGGCCGCCGCCGGGGCCGGGGCCGGGGCGCTAGATGCGGGGCAGCTTGGGCGCGGCGAGGGGCGCGGGCGCGGGCGCGGGCGGCGCGCCGGGGCCGCCGCCGGGGCCGGGGCCGGGGCGCTAGATGCGGGGCAGCTTGGGCGCGGCGAGGGGCGCGGGCGCGGGCGCGGGCGGCGCGGCGCGGTAGTCGTAGGCGCAGCCGTGCACCTCGGCGTAGCGGTGCGGCGCGCAGTAGCTGCCGCCGCACCGGCAGCGGTGCTGCGTCGCGATGCTCAGCCGCTTGCGGCACAGCGCGCAGCGCGCCCGCCCGCGCGCCGGGGCCGCCGGGGCCGGGGCCGGGGCCTCCGCCGCCGGGGCCGGCGCGGGCGAGCGGCGGCGCGCGCGCGTGTCGAGGCGCTCGTCGCTGAGGTGCAAGTGCTCGCGCGGCCGGTGCCGGGACAGTGCGGGCAGGATGCGACTGTCAACACACGACGCAATCATTAATAGTGTCAATAGGAACCAATTCTTAAATTACTCTTAAATACATTTTCAATAGGTACATATCTTACAATAATTAAAAGAAGCCTTTTATATACTACATATATTATGCCTAAACTAGGTTGAACCTGTGTTTCAAGCTAGGAAGTGCAAGTTACAAATAACAATAAAATAAACGTTTTTTTTTTAAAAAAAGGTAGCATATTTAACATATGGATAATTTGGAACAAAGTATATCACTTATAATTTAGAGTAAAGTAAAGATTTATTTACAAACTATGAGCAAGTCTTACATTAATTACATCTAAATATTGTTTAATTGTGTGGAAATAAAATACATAATTTACTTACAAAAACTTGTGTATGAGATACGTTTGAAATAGATTACAATAGGTACCTGTTTCGTTTGAGTTTCTCGAGGTCTGAGGTGGAGGACGAGAACAGCGCGTCCGACAGCGGCGCGGCGCGGCGCGGCGGCGGCGCGCGCACCTGCAGCGACGACGCCGACTGCGAGTGCGCGCCGCGCCGCCCGCCCCCCACTCCCACTCCCCCCACACCCACACCCGCGCCCCCCACACCGCCCCCGCCCCCGCCCAGCGACACCCAGCCCCGCGCTGACCCACACACCAGAGGACCTACAAAATTGCAAATATCACCAAATTACAAGACAAAAATCCTACATGATAAATGATATCTATTAAGAACACAGCCAATTTTGAAGTACCTATTTCATGATTTGAGGCATTTTCTGTTTGACAACCTTTGAGAAAGAAACATCGATACAAACTCGGAGAATCATGGTCTCTTTTGTCCAGACATAATCCACCAATACTATTTATATGAGTGACACAATTACATCAGCCTTTGTGTAACTCGACCATATTATAGGGGGTTCAAAACCAAATAAAAAAATACAACAAATAAAAATTGCTTAATAAATAAATAATTTATGCATCAATATTAGTTGTTATTACTAAAACAGCTGCATTCGAGGTAGACAGACTATATATACTATATATACTAGACTAGACATTTAAAATCTGTGTGCGCTTGTATACCTAGCCTACATGAATTAAATACACACATTTTCCTTTTTTTATATAATGATAATGTATATTTAGATTGGAAAGCGTACTAACCGTAGTCGGCCTGTATGGGCGCCATGTTGTTGGCGGTGAGCGGCGGCTCGTCCTGCGCGTCGAGGCACTCCTCGAGGATGGCCGCCTCGTCGGGCGCCTCGCGCCGGTGCGCCAGCAGGGCCACGCGCTCCTCGTCCGCCTCGCGCGCCGCGTGCCCCGCGCGCCCCGCGTGCCCCGCGCGCCCCGCCCCCACCGGCGGCAGCAGCGTGTAGCGCGCGGGCACGCCGGCCGTGTCGGGCACGTCGGGCACGCTGGGCACGCGTGCCACGTGGGGCACGCCGCACTCGTACTCGTAGCGCGTGTAGCGGCCGTCGTACAGCGGCGCGAAGTCCTCGTCGGCGTCGCTGAAGGGCGCGTACGAGGCGGCGCGCTGCTTCAGGCCCTCCAAAGAACTCTCGTCTAACAAACTAGGGACGGATAGTGTTTCCTCGCTGCGAGTTTTCTGTATTTCTACTTTATCTGTTGGAAAAAAATATTGTTAGATGCTAAAAAGACCGAAGAAGCAAAAATTATATTACAGACAACCAAGCATTAATATGATAAATTTTAGGTACAATAAATTAGATGGTATTACAATAATTAGATTTTCTCTTCAATTCATTATCATTAATGACTAATATAAATATTATAAACTAGCTTCTGCCCGCGGCTTCGCCCCCGTGGAATTCGGTCTGTCATCACATCCCACGAGAACGGGATAAAAAGTACCCTATGTCCGTTTCCTGGTTCTAAGCTACCTCTCCACCAATTTTCAGCCTAATCGGTTCAGCCGTTCTTGAGTTATAAATGGAGTAACTAACACGACTTTCTTTTATATAATTACTAGCTTCTGCCCGCGGCTTCGCCCCCGTGGAATAAAAAGTATCGGGAACGGGATAAAAAGTATCCTATGTCCGTTTCCTGGTTCTAAGCTACCTCTCCACCAATTTTCAGCCGAATCAGTTCAGCCGTTCTTGAGTTATAAATGGAGTAACTAACACGACTTTTTATATATATATATATAGAAGATGAAAACAACAAATTATAAATCTGTCTATTTGTAACGTATTCACCCCTAAACTGAAGAATATATCAAGTTCAAGTTCAAATGTTTTTATTTCAAATAAGCTTTTACAAGCATTTATGAAACGTAATGATTCTAGTTGCACGGCTCCAAAAGGTTGATTCTATGGAGAAGAATCCGGCAAAAAAACTCCATGGACAATCTTTTATAATAAATAGTTAAATATATGTTCGAAGACTGTATAGTACCGTCTCTGTGGTCGATGCTGGGGCCGGTGCGCTGCACGGAGAGCGACTCCATGCGGCGGCGCAGCTCCAGCATCTTGGCCATGGTCACCGCGTTGTCGTGCAGCGAGCCCGGCCCGCTGGACCCACTGGGCCCGCTGGTCCCGCTGGCCCCGCCCGCCCCGCCGGCCCCGCTCACCCCGCCGGCCCCGCTCGCCCCGCCGCGTTCCGCCAGCTGCGTCAGCGACGACGACGTCGACGCATCTGCATGATAAACACACTGTTATATAAACTGCTAAAAACTTACAAAGAAATCAAGTTATAACAACTCTTCAAGAAAGAAAAGTATCTATGTGGCTATGTATAATATGTGACTGGCACAGAAGAAGTAACAGAAAATCTCTTAAAGTTCCCATCTCACATACATCTTCTGGTGCTATTTTTTATGTCACTTCAATTCATCACTGTTCAAAGTATGGGATTATAAGTATACCGAATTTCTGATTACTACAATATAACCTTTTTGTATAATATCATAATTTTATGAATGTGAGAATGCGTGTACCCTTATCACAAGTTTAATCTTTCCGTGGGTTTGGGTTTCTACGCATCCACACCAAGTAACTATTATGGACACCCGCAACACCAGAGGATCAAGTGCGTTGCCCGCCTCTTTTGTTTCACGCCGGCTTTCTGTGAGGCCGTGGTATCACTCGAGTCGAGCCGGCCCATTCGTGCCAAAGCATGGCTCTCCCACGTAAAAATTGAATATAAAGAGTGTGTTTACATTTGTTGTGTTCGAGCGGCGAGTATGTGCCGTCGTGGTTCTCGCGCACGCGCAGCATGTTGACGCGCTCGCCGTCGCGGAACACCAGCACCGTCACCTTGCAGCCGCTGCCGCCCCATTCCACGTCATCTCTGCAAATAGCATTATGTTATACATTCCACATCAACCTCAAACCACAACCTTGTTGCTTCAAACCTCAACTGCAGACTTTGTAAAGCACAGATAGAGTAATGCCTCTGACATTTACCCAAAAACGGGTTGGCTTACAGATTTGTAATGGGCTTTTGTCCAAAGACAAAAAGAAGTGTATCAAAATTTAAGCAAAATCTATACATACATACAAATAAATAAAATTGGAGTGTCTGTTTGTAATATTAAAATAACCGCTTTTTACTAAGTGCATTTGTATGTTTACATGGTACATATAAACCAAATGTTAATGTAAATGTTATGTGTAGTGACCTGTTAGTGTCAAGCAGCCTCTCGATGTCCCGCCAGGGCTCGGCGCTGGGCGGCGGCGGCAGGCGGCGCGTGGAGATGGGCCCGCCGCGCATGCCCAGCACCAGCCGCAGCCGCGCGCCGTCGCCGATGGCCAGCTCGCGCAGCGACGACGAGTCCTCCAGCTCCTTCAGGTTGTACAGCAAGTGCTGCTGGGACACCGGGATACCTGCAACATTTAACTCACTCTTTAAAACCCTGCCTCACATTCTTACGCATGCATACGGGCTGCCAGATGTCAATGTCAGTCATAACAGGTCCACTCCTGAACAAGGGTTTCTCCCATTGACTACCACAAGGACCGGTTGTATGCTTTCATCCAGCGACTACAAGCAACCTTTACCAGATAGTCCGATACTGCGTTTTCCGATGCCTCAACCAACACTATTGGTAGGTATCACTCGCGTTGTCATTTTGAGACCTTAGTGGTTAAGCTACATTATTCTTCAAATAGGAACACATTAACGTTAACACATTATTGCTTAGCGGCAGAATAAATGAGAATAAATACTGTGGTAGGTAGCGAGAAACTCTCAGTAGCAGAGATGTAACAAATCATAATAGTAGATTATTAGCCAAGGGCTGTAAGGCATAAGGCATCAATCGCCTATAGTTCGAGGGTGCAATTGATGCTTACACCCGAGCTAACTACTCTGCTTTACATCTCGATTGTGAGGTAAGTAAAAAAAACGGCATTACAAGAATAAAACATTTTAAAGTAAAAGTTTTCTATTCCCGCCTATTTTCATCTTTTTTTTTTTCAAGAACAAATTTGAGCTTCGCCACTTCGATATTTACAATTGATGACTATTATACTCATACAAAGACAAGGCTGAATAGCGAAGCGATCTCTTTTGTCATTGGGTTGAATGCATGTTGTCTATTGCCAGTATGATGGTTAGATGTACGCGAACTTTTTGAAAGAGTGGTGTTTTTTTTTAATTACTTACCGCCCTAGGGCTTTTCTAGCTACATTATTACCCTAGAGCGCTAATTGGTCACCTACAAGCCCCATTTTGGGGTAATAAGGACCTACTTACCGAATATGAGAGATGTAAATTAGATTTACAGAATTCTGACTTACGCGAATAATAGAATCAAGTATTTGTCGGTAGAAAAACAGAAATGTAGGGTACATTTTTGTTAATGATTAGCGATATGATTAGAATAGCAGAACGCACGCAGAATAAGCTCACTGTGTCCTTAGGTCTTGCAGTTTTGTGCTTGTTTTTTTAAATTATGTATAGTTATAGAAATGAATAGTGAAAGACCGAAGTAAATTCTGACCGAGATTTGGCATTGTATGCCAGGACAAAGAACAGAACCTACGATGAAAACAGATCTATCGATAATAGCGGAGGGGGGGGGGGGGGTTATTAAGGAAATGGCGGCATAACATCTTTGTCATCGCATACCGTTCCGAGCTAATCTGCCCGAGATATGGAACGATGACTCTATTTTGTGGCGCGCATGTTAGCTGTACTGTAGAGTACAGGTCAATATGTCGAATGATCCATCGAGGTCGCATCGATCTATGTCATAAATGTATGCAATGTATCAATTCGCGATCCACTTAAACGTCTCTCTCGATCAATGCTCCTAGTTAGTATAGATTCCGTCAATCAAAAGGATCTATCAGCTGTCTTTCGAGTTACTTGGTTTAATAAAAATCCGATAAAGCCCGAAAAAACATTTTCACCACAAAATAGGTAATTCACGTAATATTTACAAAAACATACTTATTTTCGATTGCGTCATTTGAAAAATCTACACGTGCCTTGTACATAATAGTGGCTCAACCAATTTGGCAATGAGTTTTATATAAGTATAACATCTGATAAGTGGCATCGGCGCGTGCGACACTGCGACGGCTACGTGAATCATGTGCCTGGAGGACGGCCAAGCAAAAATTGTCCTGTCGCTATAGTGAACTTCATTAGAATACTTTCTTTTTGATAAAATTATGCACACCAGCTGATTCATCGGCCAGATTATTTTGATCGTAAATGTCGAACTTGGCCGCTCAGCATCGTGTTTAGGGGAGACCTTGTCGCATTCGGTGTGACTCAAAGAAGGACAGAACCAATGTTGAAATCATTTGGACCGTCACTGGTCTTAGGAGCTACTAGGAAATTTTGAGGAAACCTGGATCCATATCTATACGGAGACTGGGTTATATCGAAATACTAAACAACACATCTATCAAAAGTGTTTTGACTATTTTTTTGTTATCTAATCACAAGATAGAACTAGATACTTCTATCGATTGAAGAAGGTGTCAATATTTGAAAATTGCAGCAAATAAAGGAAGCCAATCTAAAATTGTTTTGGTTCTAATCATTCACAGCACGATATCCGTGAATGATGAATAACAAATAATAATATAACGTATCACGTAATGAACGACGACATTGCTTGCGTCACTAGTTTGAGACACGTGTGGTTACGTCGCAATAGTTCGTCACGCTGGACGGAAGGAAATAATAAGGTGATACCTAGAAAATGCTGGACATAATTATGTCCATAATAATATTTTTATTTTTATGGGATAGGGGGGCAAACGAGCAAACGGATCACCTGATGGTAAGCGATAACCGCCGCCCATGGACACCCGCAACAACAGAGGAGTCGCAAGTGCGTTGCCCGCCTTTAAAAGTGTTTGGGCCTCCGGTAACCTCAACTCACTCGGCGAATCACAACGCAAGCGTTGTTTCACGCCGGTTTTCTGTGAGGCCGTGGTATCACTCCGGTCTAGCCGGCCCATTCGTGCCGAAATAATACTCTCCCACGTGAAAATGGAACGTAATATGGAAATTGCTTTGTGACTTATGATTTCAAATGAAATTCTTTTTTGATTTTTTTCAAATTTGAGCGATTTAACTTGTATCTAAGTAGGTACCAGTAAGTTATAGAAAACAACTGGTTTGGTTTGGTTTCCTCCAAGGAAAAAAAAACTGGATACAAAATATGGGATATTGAGTCACAGAACAATAATAACTCTTGATCGCCAGCATTGGCACAGCTAGGGATTTTTTTACATATATTTTTCTTTTAAATAAAATCAGCCTCACTATAGGACTTTACCCTGTATCGTGGGTGTTTTACAAAGACAAATTCTCATATGCACATACGCCCAGACCCGGAACAACTACCTGTAGGCTGTAGGTCATGCAAAGATTTGCTTCGTGTGGGGCTCGTATCCACAACACGTAGCGTAGAAGCCGATCACTCAGCCGTTACCCCAAACATATCGTCGATTCTTCCCAGGGGGAGCAACCCTCAAGCTGAAGTACCCAGACAGTTTAATGAGAAATCATTTGTTGAATTGTTAAGAGTGGACAGAGGCATTGAAGCTAGGTCCATAATCACCACAGAATACTGAAGTTCATCGCACTACTGTAGGTACTGTCCCATAGCTGATAATCCCATAAGGACGGTCTTAAGGAAGGCTAGAATACCAGCCAAGCAATATAAGAGTACTTTTCTGTATGTACTCAATGTATTACATATTTTTTTAGGCCTGTATCGCCTACTGTAAGTCCAGCTTTATTCTCAGATCACTGCAAACATCAGCACAGGTGCCTACATAAACAAATATTATTTTCGCATCGGCAGCCATTAAACCGATTCCACACAAATTCCGAATGCGTACAGCAATAAATCAATCGCGATAAAACGATATGAGTGCGGGCCACGCGCATAACATATCTCGGGCCGATCGTTCTGGCACGACATCAAACGTCGTAACATAATGTAAACCTCGTTGACCTGCGCGTAAAAAACTGACAGTGTGACCACACCTTTATACCTCAAAATAAAAACAGCTGTTTAAGTAAACTTGTGAATACTTGTAATTAAACAGTAAAATTCGTCTTTTAGCGGCTTGCGAGGGGCACGAGGCGTCGATCGCCCGGTCATTGGATTGAGGTGGTTAGCATCAAGGACCAATAACAAGGCTAACGGTTTATTCCGCGCAGTCCCGACAGAGGGCCAATGCCCCGAAGCCGACTCCTCGCACCCCTTTACGACCCATATAGTTATAAGTCATGCTCTTTATGAGCTTATGAGTGAGGCTCAGCGGTCAGCTCTATTTATTCACTCCACATCGAGTCAAGCAAGCAATCCCACCATAACCCGTCCAGTAACAAGGTACAATCACAGTGCAGAAGCTCTAATAATTGTTCTTAGTCGTCAGGACCCTTATCCGATTTGCTGAATTAATATGCGACGGGGCGTGTGAAGTAAGACATGGAAATTCCTCGTTATTGCGAAGAGTTGAACCGTATCTGTTATCATAAGGGATGATGGTTAGGTCGACGGCGGACACTGAGTGCTCGTTGGCTTGACACAAAGCGGACAATGGACATAATATCATTTTTTATGGATTAAGTCAGCAAATGAGCTGTCGAAGCACCCGGTGGTAAGTACTGGTCACCTGCAACACCAGAGGAGTTGCTGATGCGTTGGAGCCCCTATGGACTGTAGAGCCGCAGCAACCGAGAGGGAACATTCTCTTACGCGCAAAAGTCGAAACACACACCAAGTTGCTTTACGGCAGACTTCAACGTAAGGGTCGCCAGCCAGAGAGACCCCAAGGCAAGACAGGTATTTTCTCGCCTCTTACGAGATGCTTATCTGAAGACAGAGAGTAACAGTATTCTAGTCCCCACACACGGGGGAAACAAACAATTAAAAACGACAATAAAAGACAATTAGATTATTGTTTACAAAAACCTTGCATCATAACATTGTGGCCAGTGTGTGAATAACACAATTTCGTGTTATGAGAACGATTTAGACCTAGAAAAATTTAGATTTCTGATATATATACTTCTTCGTTTTTAAATTAGTCCATGGCTTTGCCACTGTAGGAGTTCACCTCCTACGTGGTTTGATGTTAATTGAGATAGACGTTTAAGATGTAAATAATGCCCTCTCGCTTATCATATCACAGATCTGAGATAAATTGGTGTCCTTGTCGTCATTAATGGAAGCTAGGTTGTTAATTATTTAGCTAATATAGTCTGGACTTAAATCCTGAAAACGGTGAGGTATTGTATGGCCGTAACACAGGCCATAGGTATCTTTCTTTCGGGGTTGAGCTACTAAAACTAGAAAAAGTAAATGACCTGTCTGAATCATCAATGTAAAATCACTTTCGCTTTTTCTATGACGTAAGCACCCATTCAGACAAAATTAAGGAAAATTCCCACGGTGATAATAAAACAACCGTTTTCAACGTGGCGAGACAGTTAGCAAATATATACATACATACATACAATGACATTATATAGTTAAAAAGAGGTATATATCATTGCATACATACATATTTAAAATACACTCGATTTCAAGATTTGGACATATTTGTGTAATGATGTAAGTGTTGATAATTTTTACAATGAGATAAGTGGATTGTTAAGGTCAGTATACACTATTGTAAAACATCGAGCCGATCAAATGTTGAAACAAAACTATTTTTTACGGATTTTATCGCGTTGTATTAATTTTATTTAATTCCCGACGTTATTTCAATGTCTAATACTGGCGTAAGTGTCAGAAACCAGTACCTACCGATCAAATGTGTCATCCTTTCACGAACGAAACAAACATTGTGCACACGGCATAACAACGTCGTTTTGTTACAACGGGATTTTACAAATGAATATTCGAATTTGTGGAACATTGTATATAACCGCTACGCTAGAAGGTTTCGATTCCCAGGTCGAGGAGTGTTACTTATTGGGTTTTTCTATGAAATTCTCAGTAACAGCTCGGAGTTTTGAATTTGTGGCCGGATAATGGCAATAAGCTTGCCCTCGCTTTACATGGGACCTGAACACACCGTCGAACTGTGGCTGTACCTTAGTACACCTCTTCCTAATTCTTCGGGGAATATAGGCGTTATGTATATTGTTTATAGGCTTCGCATACGAGGACAAGTCAACATAAAGTGGTACTTGATGTGTAGCTATGCGTAATCTTTGATGATGTGCCTTGTGCGTACTCTGCATGTCATGTTACGCCTATGTTATATATACATATGTACGGATGTACCTACAATTTTCAAATAGAGTGAATTGCTTCTATCATATTTTTTATGGGTTAGGGGAGGGGAGGGAACGAGCCCCACCCAATGGTAAGCAATTACCGCGGCTCATGGACACCCGCAACACCAGAGGAGTCTTAAGTGCGTCTCCCGTCTTTTAAAAGGGTTTGGGCCTCTGGTATCCTCACTCGATGAAACACAACGTAAGTGTTGTTTCACGCCGGTTTTCTGTGAGGCCGTGGTATCACACCGGCCGAGCTGGTCCAATCGTGCTGAAGCATGGCTCTCCTGCATTAAAAATGTTGTGAGAATGGACATTACTGGAATATGCTGTAATGTGCACTGAGCTTTTGAGCACACACTTAGCTATTATTGGATACAATCAAGTAGTACATTCCATAGATAATATTACATATTCAATTTACATATTATCCTATACATATAATACGGAAGATTTACATGTTTCACTTCAAGACAATTTTTAACTGTGATGTTTGTTTACATTAAACATTTTTTTTTATTTTGCTTCTATTGTTGTGATGTACTTCTTTGCTGGTTGGTGATGTATTGATAAGAGGAAATTTTTATACAGTAATGATAGAGACAAAATTGAAATTTCATGAGTCAGATATAAACAATATAATAAGAATGTCCTTCATACAAAGGAGGAAGCCACAGATTACAAAGATGTTTCATTAAACTGATAAAACAATTGTGTTTAACTTTTTTCCTCACAAGGTGAAATGAAGTCACTGCCCAGTTCACACAATTGTCCATATTCAACATGTTTATCATTGATAGTTATTTATATAAGTAATATGAAATAAAACTCAGCCATTGATTATATGGAAAATTAAAATAATAAAATGTATAAGTACCAAAAAGATGTTAACTATGAAAGGAAATCATTTTCAAAAAATATTTTTGATTGAGACAAGTGCTGATTTTGCAACTATTCTATGTATTCATAGAATGTCAGCAACAGCAGGAACCTTCCAGAAAGATAAATACCTATTGTGGTTATTTTTATAATAAGTAGTGTTTACTACATATACATGATGATACCAATAAGGCGGGTTCGCAATCTATACATCTGAACAAATAAATAAAATTGGAGTGTCTGTTTGTAATATTAAAATAACCGCTATTTTTTAAGTGCATTTGCATATATACACCACATACCAAAACAACAACTTTTGTCTGCCTGTCTGTTTGTTCCAGCCACAGCTAATCTCTGAAATGGCTGGACCAATTTTGACGGGATTTTCACTGGCAGATAGAACAAATGAATGATTTTACAAATGAAATGAAATGAAATGCTTTTATTTGCACGAAACATGGTAAATAATGTTGGTCGGAAAGTTACAGTCCTGCATGTTCCGCCAGCCATCTGGCATACAAAATTCAATAATACAAGGAGTAACTCGGGCTATTTTTTTTAAATGCCACGCGGACGACGTCGCGGGAAACAGCTAGTATCAAATATGTTGATAGATTTGCTTATTAGAGGTAGGATTTTGACATTACTTGTATACCTTAAGGCAAAATCTTATAATAAACAAATATAATGAAGGATTTGTTATTGGGAATTAGTCTAAGTGCACTCAAACATTGATTATTATCCAGAGCACTAGCGCTCGATAAAGAGTCATTAACCTAGGGAGATCTTCACTAAGTTGTGGGTAGATTTAGGCTGTTTCTTAGATCTACTTAAAATTCTACAATGTTTTTGCTACTTTCAGTAGTTAACAGATTATTTACTCATACACTTGAAATGATTCAGTTGACTCATACACTTGAAATGTAATAAACAGGTAACTTGCCCATGTTTTATTATTTCTGATATGGCATACTTAACTGAGTGAATCACAGAGTACTGCTAGTTTCTTAATATATTTAATGAAAACCTAGGATTGTTTAAAAATACTCAATTGGATCAAATTTAAACAGCTATGTACCCTTTTTCCACATTGTTTTTTATTTATTACTAGCTGACCTGAGAAACGTTGTTCTCTCCAAGTTTCAACTAACTACCTCGAAAAATCTCATAGAAAAAAGGATTTTGGTTTTCCATATTGTTAATAAACTTAGCGCCATTGACTTAATTTACATTACTTATTTTTTTTAAAATGTTCGCAAATATAAACAGACATACCTACAAAAATCTCAAATAACTGTTTCGGCATCAGTAAAGATTAACGCACGTTGCAATTATTATTATTATTAAAAGACCCATTTTTTATTTATTATACATAGGCACATACATGGTATATTATTTTATGATTTGATTAGATGGAAACTCTTTAGAATCTACACTATGGAGGTTTCACGTTATAAAATCAGTTACTTTAAAGCTGGATGCTATAAAGAAGAAAAGAATAATTGTCAAAATTGTCAACTCAAAATGACACTTGTTATGGAATCAAATTTCATTGAGGTAATAACGATTCCGTGTTATTCATCTAGAGAAAGAGTTGTCATTCTTTGTTTACTTCTTTACCCTTCTCAAATATTTAGTTTTTACACCGGCTGGTGCTCGCTGGATAAGTCCTATGTATGTCCCGTGATGCCCTGTAGAAGTAGAGTCAGAATAACTGTACTAATAATCAATTCCCGTTCACAATAATGGTTTCTGATTTCTTTGTTTTATTTTCTTGTTGTATCTTATTTAGTAGCTGTGTGTATTTTTTTAATTTTATTTCTTTATTCTGTTATAATGTTTGACCCGTGCTAGTCTAGTACGGAAATACTTAAAAAGGAATTTGCTTCAATGGTTATTGTTCAAATTCTACATTTTCAATCGTTAAAATGTTAATAACTTTTGATAGGGTGAACCGATTTTAATGAAATATAGCCTAAATGTTAATCCAAGAAAAAGGCTATGAATTCCTGTCCACTTCCTCCAAATCTCTTCAGTAATTTTCATTTGATGCGCGGTCAAACATACAGACAAACCAACAGACAAAAGTTCCAAAAATAATAGAAATGGATTGTGTTACTGATTCTGAGTCCCCCAAATTAGTTTTTTTGTAAATATAAGCAATGTACAGACACGGCTCACTTACATTCTTATTATATGTAAGATTTATTGCCATTATTTTAGTCAATGCTGAAATAACATTTTTTTTATTTTGAATAAAATTGAATATTGGCAATTTTTGGACTTGAAATGAACAAATTCAAGTCATAGTGAATCATTATGAAAAGTGGTTGCTCCAAACAAGAAAGCAGACACAAAATAACAGTACCCAATAAGTTATTTACTTATGTTGTCTATAAATAGTACAGTTAGTACAATAATCCCTAATTACTGTAGATACAAATGATTATAATAATAGAATATCAATGATTACTGAGTAAATATACCAATATACATATGCATTAGTATAATAGGTACTAAAGTGCAATGATATTTATTCAGGCAAAAAAACCAGCTGGAAAAAATATTCACAGCTTTTAATAGTCATATATCAGAAAAGATTCTATATCTTTTGTTATTTAGAAACAATACCTAAGTTAGGCACTTTCTTCTTTATGAAAATGTAAAATGTGTAAGCACAGCTTGATGTACCTTTGTCATAATTGTATAGTCATAGATGCCATAGAATAAAAGTTATGAAGAAGCCATAGTACCTAATCTGTAGGGAAAAATAGCTCAAAGTCACTTTTTTATTATGTGTCCCTAACCTGCCTCAACATATTTTTTTTGTGTGTAATTTTGGTATTCTGCCAGACTGGGTTCTACTAATAATAAAGAAAGACTTTAAAATGTAACAAAAATAGTCTAGAATAGTCTTTTTAACTTAAGTATGCAAGAAAATCTTCAATACAGGTTTGTTTGACATTTGATGGTTAAAATGAATGGCCAACACAGACCCAAAGGTTATTCACATTCTGTATGTTTATACAAGAATTGTGTGGCTGTACACTGGAGTCAACAACATACATATCTACAATATCTACATACACCATTGTTTACACTGACACTGGACTTAGAACTTATACAATACTTTAATTTAATTACTCATAATTTTTTTAACCTTCTCCAATGAGTGATTTGTGTTGACCTCTGGTTTTGCATTACTCAGAATAGGTTATCAGCGAAAGATCGTCATTTGCGACGCACCAACACCACAACATCCTTTGTCGAACGTGCATGACGCACAATCAAGCCTACCCTGTCAAATAACACATAGTTGTGTAATACACAATCAGACACACGACTCACCTTCGACCCTGAATATCTTCGACTTAATGGCAAATATGGTGTCCGTTGGCAGCACGGTCATTTCAAATGCGGTTCCAGTGAGGGTCTCCACAAGAACCTCCATCGTTGGCTGACTGGGTCCATCATCCTGGAAACCTTTCGATCTATTCGACAGTCTTTCTGGGCATCCATGTTGGGACATTTCACACGCGGTACACAACAATTGACTATCTGCACAACATCGCAATTCACAGAAATGTTTTTACAAAAGTTAAAAAGGACACGGAGCACTTGGGACAATCGCACGATGACGGAGTAAAGTTATGATCACTGCTACGGACAGGCATGGAACATGGTTGCAATTATTGTATGAATTACACGAAATAGGAAAACAAAGGAATTTTTTACTAATCTATTATTATTTTGCAACAAAAATAATATTACAGTGAAATAAATTCTTCGTGACAGACGATTATTTTTTTTCTGTTGATTGATGGTGAATGGAATGAATGACTCATTTGCTTATTCGGAACGTGGAACTTTACATTGTCAATGGATTTTTTTAATTTTCTTTTTCTCTGAAAAATGTTACTGATAGCCCTCTGGCCAGTATTTTTTTAGGCGTAATGAAAACTTAAGTTTAAAACGAAGATTACTTTATTTTCCTGGAATTGAAATTAGTAACGAAATTCGGTGACCGGTATTGTTATTTACAAGTTTATATTTCTGGTAACATCATAAATTGAATGATAGGAAATCGTTCAATGTCATCATTGACTCAGTCACTTGTCTATGCTTTCAATTTCTTTTCCATCCTTTTCTGTTCACAGATTCGGAGGTTAGAAACATGGTGCGTAAACTTTTTGAAATAAATATGAACAAAATTGTGTGATCAGCTACTAAACAATTAAAATATTAAGATAAAACGAGTGTTACAATTCAGAAGTATTAAATCAATGTGTTCGAGTTTGGCTTTGTCTGGGAAAGGACGCGTCACGTTTGTCCGGTCGAGCATGTGGCTTCAAGAGCGTACAATTTTTGTTTTCAGACTCGCAAACGCCGTAATGGAGGACGGGCTAAGCACGGCCGTGGCCACGTGAAGGCTGTGAGGTGCACCAACTGCGCACGATGTGTCCCAAAGGACAAGGCTATCAAGAAATTCGTGATTAGGAATATTGTCGAAGCGGCCGCCGTCAGAGACATCAATGAAGCCTCCGTGTATGCATGTAAGAATAATATCTCCAATTAGTATCGTCATCTAAAAAGTATTATGTTCCTCTTTTATTGCCTCAGTGGTAATCAACAAAACAACTGTCATAACCTAAATCTTGGACTCCATGGAGTTTCTTGCTGGATTCTTCTCCATAGGATCAACCTTTGGGAACCGTGCAACTAGAATCACAACGTTTCATAAACGCTTGTAAAAGCTTATTCGAAATAAAAACATTTCAACTATGAACATAATGGACCTGCAATTTCTAAACATGGAATCCATAAATCATCAGTGAGTCCTCCTACCCTTGAATTGACGAAGTATGGGTTGGAGTGTAGCCTTAGGGGCACTATGAAAAAAGGACTTGGAAAAATTTCACGAATTTTCGTTTTGTTTTTTTTTTCAAATGTCCCTTTTTTTTGCACCATGAGGTTAACCTTGACCGTAGAAACCATTTATGTTCAGAGAAATATGGTGCTACGACGAACCGTTTCCGAGTTATGGCACTTTATATTTTTTTTCATATTCATAATATGCTCCATATTTCCAAAATGAAAATGCTGACAGAAATCTTTTCGGGAAAGAAATTGTTGCTTTGGTTGAAACACGTCAGATGGCATCATAGAATCCGTAATTGATTACAAAAAAAAAATTTCGTGAAAAAATTTCTAAGTGTCAGGATCGATCTTCAGCTTGGATATCCTTAGGGGCGCAGGACTTAGAAAATTTTTTGATATTTTTTTTTTATGGAATTGTCTCGTTTTTTTTGCAGTACCGGGTTATCCTTGACCATACAAACCATTTAGGTTCAGGGAACCATGATGCTACGACGCACCGTTTCCGAGTTATGGGACTTAATTTTTTTTTTCATATTCATAATATGCTCTATATTTCCAAAATGAAAATGCTGACAGAAATCTTTTCGGGAAAGAAATTGTTGCTTTGGTTGAAACACGTCAGATGGCATCAAAGAATCCGTAATTGATTACAAAAAAAAAATTCGTGAAAAAATTTCTAAGTGTCAGGATCGATCTTCAGCTTGGATATCCTTAGGGGCGCAGGACTTAGAAAATTTTTTGATTTTTTTTTTATGGAATTGTCTCGTTTTTTTTGCAGTACCGGGTTATCCTTGACCATACAAACCATTTAGGTTCAGGGAACCATGATGCTACGACGCACCGTTTCCGAGTTATGGGACTTAATTTTTTTTTTCATATTCATAAAAAGCTCCATATTTCCAAAATGAAAACGCTGACAATAATCTTTTCTGGAAAAGAATTGTAGCTTTGGTTAAAACACACGAGATGACGCGATGAAACCCGCGATTAATCACAAAAAAAAAATTCGTCTAAATTTTTCTAAGTGTCAGATCGATCTTTAGCTTGTGAATCCTTAGGGGCGCAGGACAGAAAAAAAAATGTTTTTTTTTGTCGAAATGTCCCGTTCTTTTTGCAGCATGGGGTTAGCCTTGACCATAGAAACCATTTATGTTCAGAGAACCATGGTCTTACGGCGCACCGTTTCCGAATTAACGATGCAAGAGCGAGTGAAGCGAGCTCACTTGGGGCACCCCAACTCGGATAGATTAGGTTAGAAGGGGAGGGCGGGGTCTGCAAGACCCCGCCATCCCCTTCGTGGTTATTTTTTTTTAAACCACCCAGAAGTAGGAGCCCCGCGCAGCGGGGCTCCGTCGACTACGCCGTTCAGGGATATGAGGCTTCACCTCGACTTTTTATTATTATTATTTTATGTTGAGAATTGTGCGGCGCTTAAATTGACCTGTTCTGTGTTCAGAATCGCAGATATTGACTTTCGTAAATTTGACCTTGACCTCAACGTAGACCTTCCAAGGTCACTTACATGACCTCAAAGGTCGCTCTGGACGTCCAGGAAAAGTTCCTGGTCTTTCTTAAGTTTGACCTTGACCTCAAGGTCAATGACCCTAGGTCAAGGTCAATGGCCCAAGTGCAAGGTCAATAACCCGAGTCAATTACCAAAGTTCAAGGTCAATGACCCCAAGTTCAAGGTCAATGACCTTTGGGTGTCCCCCCACACGTTCCCCCACCCTATTACTCCCACATCCCACCCGGTCCCTAAGGCTTGATTAGGCGATAGTTTTTGGTGAAATTTTTCTAAGTCTTTTTTTCATAGTGCCCCTAAGGCTACACACTGACCGAAGTATGGACTGATGAGTGAATTCAGTGGTCAGTTTGCACTTATGCAAGTCATGCGTGTTACTCTTTAGCTCCGATAAATTTAATGAAAAAGTGGAGAAAAAGTGATTTTTGCAGTGACTATTATATACCAAAACATTTGCCCGAAAACACTGCACAGAACTGTATAATTATAAGAAGTGATTGACTGTGTAATTAAGTGATAAAACTATAAAAATTGTAAAACAGTTCCGTTTAAATTCCACATTTTAAATTGTGTTGTGCTCGGTAGACAAAGAACTGAACTTTGAACTCATTAGCGTCGAGGAACAGTGCACGCCCCGTAACTACAATACGGTCACTTTTTTAAAATAGTAATTCATAGTAGCCGTAGCTCATAGGTGCCTAACGTGGTTACTGAGATAACGATTTGGTGGACGCACGTTCGAGCCTCAGTTGGTACTTACTGTCTTTTTGTGTTTTTAATTAGACTTTTTTGGTTTTATTAGACTTTTTGTGTTTTTAATAAGACTTTTGTGTTTTTCTTCGCTGTCCTTTTTGGTACAAAATTATTACCATGCCACAAATCGCCCGCACACCTCCGAAGTCAGGAGATTCAGTAAATATTGTACACGTTCAATCTGAACCGGACATCCAAAGAGCTCTTTTGAGTACACCAGAAACTACAAACGTGTGCCTCCGTCAGAAGCGCCCACGGATGAATAGTCCATCGGACTACGCACATAATGTGAACCTTCTCAATGAAGAGCCTTCTTCAGACTCGGACACGTCGTTACTTCTCTCCGAGATACGCTTATTGAGACAACAAGTCAGCGATCTTAAGCAACAAAATACTAATATCGGCTTGAAGTTATCTAATGTTTCCGAGACTTTAAACCACAAGCTCGAAGATTTCAATAGGAAAATTATCGCAAGGGACAGTGAAATCCTTTTGCTTAAAGACTCCATAACTGAACTTCAACATAAGTTAGATATATCCGAACAAGGCAACATGAGATCTGAGATCGAAATAATGGGAGTCCCGGAGGAAAATAATGAAAATCTCTCCCATATAATAATGTTGACCGCGAAAAAAATTGGTGTACAACTATCAGAAGCCGACATTGATGACGTCTTTCGCATTGGCAAACGACGCGCCGACTTACCTGGAAAACCAAGGACCATTGTACTGAGACTCACCCGCCGCGCCACTCGCACTCATATCTTAAAAGCCGCGAAAGAGCGACGACCACTTACATCTGGTGATATAGTCAACGGGACTGCCACAAAAGTTTACATAAATGAACGTTTGACTAACAGCAACAGGGCCTTATTTCGTGAAGCCCGAAAACGTGCTCATACTCATGGATTTCGATACTGCTGGTTACGTAATGGCACAATCTATGTACGGAAAGCGGAAAAGCTACCATGTATTCCCATTTGGTCATCGATGGATCTTGACAAGAAAGTTGGACCCCTGCAACATGTGGAAGCTGCTCTCTCAGATGACAACATTGGGTTTCAGACTACCGATTTGCAAGAAGTGTAAAACGCATATCCTGTGCTTTTTATATAATTTTAGGTTGTTAGATAATGTCTCTAGAATGCGCATGTATGTTTTTTCACTTATTCAGATGTACACGGCTATAGCGATAACAAAACTAAAGGTAATTGTATCTAGACCCCACCTTCCTACAGCGACATTGCGCACACAATATATTATATACACATATCTAAATCATACTCATAATACCGTTATTGCAAACAGATTATTAACCCACATTCAAAGCTTAACTAAATATTTATTATTTTTATTTAACGAACCCCGACCCCCCACTATTACACAAACAATATATACACTTTTTTCAATCCTACTGCAAGGCGTTAATAATACCATTAACTGTATACGGATGATAATTATAGACTCCCGTACCTTAATAAATAAAGTCGTAATAATATTTCTATTTTCGAATAGAACGTTGTTAGCTATCTCAACTCTAATTAAAGTGTGCCTGTCGCCACCTTTTTTAACTGTTTCAGCAAACTATGTCATACTTAATAATAACTTAAAATGGCCAATTTTTTATCCGACGAAATAGATAGCAGTGTGACTTTAGAGTGCCAGGAGCTTGATAGAGTTGAGGACTGTCAGAATTTTTTAACTTCTTATTATAACTTTAAGATATTGACTTTGAATATACGCAGCATACAGCAAAACTTTAACACATTGTGCGTTGCGTTAAAACGTATGAATATCACATATGATGTCATTATTCTCACGGAATGCTGGTTGGCAAGTTGCCCAATAGTGGGACAACTAGACGGCTATACTTCTCACTGTACGGCGAATAATTTGAATCAATCCGGAGGAGTCGTAACATATGTTAGAGATTGCTGGAACGCGACCATCTCGGAGCCTGAAATTCAGGATGCTGAATGTCTCTTAGTGAAACTCTCACATGACATATCAATAATAGCCATATACCGTTCTCCATCATTTAGACAGGTTGACAATTTCATTACTTCTCTTGATAAAATACTCACTTCAATTCGTAAATTTTCAACAGTTATAGTAACAGGTGATATTAATATCAATCTTTTATCTATATCGGACAACATAACGTCGGAATATACTTGCCTTATGGCGGAACACGGACTGCACCAGGTAATTTCCAAGCCAACCAGACTGGATTCGTGTTTAGACCATATCTTTTTGAAATGTCGACATCAAGATGCAATTGGTCTCGTTTGTGATGTCGATATCACCGACCACCACATGATAATGATGGGTTACAATATGAGTGCTCCCCTGGATACAAAATGTCAACAACGCACGGTAAATAAAATAAACTTCGAGGCGTTGATGGAAGAACTCAGAGGTAATAACTGGACTGAGGTGTTGTCTGAATTAGATGTGAACAATGCAACCAATAATTTTCACAGTATCTTGGCAACTGCCTTAAATAATCACACGACAGCAAGGAAAATTAGTCTATCGAAATACATTTGGAAACCCTGGATAACGCCGGGACTCATAAAATGTATGAATCACAGGGATAAACTCCACAAAGAATCAAAAAAACACCCAAATGATAAAACCAAAAAACTAATTTATACTCGGTACAGGAACTTTTTTACCAACATAGTGCATAAGCTAAAGCGTGAACATGATAGTCAAAAACTAGAAGAAAACAAACACAACACTAAAGGCCTTTGGAAAACCGTAAGAAATATAACTGAACAAAACAGTAACAAAAGCTTTGCTAATGAACTACTTAAATCTAAATCTACTGCAAAAGATTCTGTTGACAACTGTAATGAATACTTCTCCTCAGTTGGCATAAATCTGGCAAGTAAAATTCTCAACAATATAAATGAAACGCAGGAATCAATTGTTCTCAAACAAAACTTGGGAGAGCCTTTAGGGAAAACCTTCTTCATGCAACCGACTGATTTTTATGAAATCGATAAAATAATTGTAAATTTAAAAAGCGATAGTGCCGCTGGTTTGGATGGTATTACGCCAAAACTTGTAAAGGAGATTAAAAGTGAAATAATCATCCCACTGACATACATAATCAACCTCAGTCTTAGTTCGGGTGTGTTCCCTGACAAATGGAAAGAAGCCCAAATTACTCCTATACACAAGAATGGATCAAAACAAGACCCGGCGAACTACAGACCAATATCCTTGCTTGGAATATTCTCTAAAATTCTGGAAAAAGTAGTAAACAAACGCCTAATCTCCTACCTAGAAGCAAATAATGTGATAGCTAATAATCAGTTTGGTTTTAGACATGGAAAATCCACAGAAGATGCAGTAAGCCTGCTAACGAAATTAGTTACATCTCATTTAGATAATAATGAAAAATGCTTGGGTGTGTTCCTGGATCTCGCAAAAGCGTTTGACACGGTTGCAATTTCCATACTACTAAAGAAGCTGGAGTTAATCGGTATCAGAGGGTACCTCTTAATTGGTTTGAATCATATTTGAATAATAGACTTCAGTATGTAAAAGTGGGAGATCATATCAGTAGTCAAAAGAATATAATATTTGGAGTTCCTCAAGGAAGCGTTCTCGGCCCAACGTTGTTCACCATCTACATCAATGATATACACCGCACGATTAATTGTAATGCTGACATCATATGCTATGCCGATGACACGGTCGTTATCTTTCACGGCAAATCTTGGGAATCTGTACACGAAGCAGCACAAAACAACATAAACTGTATTAAGAGATGGCTTGACTATAATCTCCTATCACTAAACCCAGGAAAAACCAACTACATATGTTTTTATAAAACCCAGGCATCAGCGCCAAAATCTCCATTTAGCATTAAAATCCACTCTGGAATCTGTAATGGCTGTAATGTAACTCTATGCACGTGCGACAAAATTAAAAGAGTAGAATATATTAAATACCTGGGGATTTTAATTGACCAACGGCTATCCTTTAGACCCCACATTGAGTTGGTCGCTAAGCGTACCAGGAGACTGATTCATATAATGAAACTCCTGCGTAACACAGCCAGCAAAAAAATTCTACATCTCGTTTACATGGCATTATGCGAGTCAGTCTTGTGCTACTGCTTGACAGTCTGGGGAGGAGCTGGCATTACCAATATGATATTGATCGAAAGAGCTCAGCGATCAATTTTAAAGGTCATGTACAGAAAACCATTTAGGTTCCCTACAGATTTATTATACAAAGAAGCTTCTACACTAAGTGTTCGCAAATTATACATTTTCAAAATAGTATTGAAACAACATAAAAAAATAATACAAACACCGGAATACTTTGGGTTTCTGAAACGCCGTGTATTTAAATGTCCGTCTGTCAGAGTCAGAACGACCTTTGCTCAACGTATGCAAGAGTTTATGCTTAGTCATATATATAACAAAGTAACAAAAATATGGGATATAAAGAACTGTACTACAAGCCAAGTTAAAACAATCATGCAGAAAATACTGTTAGCGTTATCCTATTCTGATTCGGAGTCTATAATAAGAGTAATTTCATAACAGAATATACCACACACATTCACACTCATATCCACACACACACACTCCTATCCTTTACTCACTCTCACTCTCATACTACCCAATTATGTTCTATCCTAAATTTAAATTAATTTGTTATGGTTATTGTTGTTGTTGTAGGCGCGTTTAACATAACTGAGTTAAATACACTCTTTTTTTATTTTTCTCTCTTTTTTATATAATTTAGTATTTTGCCTAACAATAAAGTTTAATTGTAGGAAATAATTAGTTAGTATCGCCTCAGAATGCTGTTAATATAATTATGGTAATACCACTACAGGACTCCACGAGACAGGCTTGACCTAGTGTGGAGTTCATAAGTATATTTAAGAAAAATGTAAATCTTTCTTTAGTAAATAAACGATTATATTATATTATAATCATGGGATGTTATTTTTTTTCTAAACCCTGTCATAATCTATAACCAGTACTGCATATGTTCACAGGGCAGGCCTTTGTAGTTTTACTAATAGAAGGAACTGAAATATATAATAAAAACTTCTCTCTTTTTATCCAGCATTCCAGCTCCCCAAGCTGTATGCAAAACTCCACTACTGCGTTTCCTGCGCTATCCACAGCAAAGTTGTGCGCAACAGGTCTAAGAAGGACAGGAGGATCCGTACGCCACCCAAGAGCAACTTCCCCAGGGACATGCAGCGCCCACAGAATGTGCAAAGGAAGTGAAGTGATCATCAATAAAATTTAAGAAAATCCATGAAATATTTTATTTTTATGTTGTACCTACCTAACCTATTTTGATTAAAGTTCAGGCAAAATAACTAGTTAGCGATTCTAAACAGGCATTTGAAAACTTCACATGATTGTTTTAATGTTAAAATTTTGAAATATGTAAGTAACATTAATCATGAAAACTAAATATTTACTACTTGCAACTGTCTTCACAAACCTCATAAAGGTATTTTAAATTATCACTGACTATACATAACATACCATCACGCCTGTATTCGCCGAAGGGTTAGGCAGAGGTGTACTAATGGACACCCACAGTTCGCCGGTATGTTTAGATCCCATGTAATAGGGGGCGAGCCTATTGGCCATTAACCGGGCACAAATTCCAAACTCCGATCTGCTACTGGGAATTTTATAGAAAAACCCAATAACACTGCTCGACCTGGGAATCGAACCCAGGACCTCTAGCGTAGCAGTCGCGCTCGGTACCACTTGGCTAATTGGGCAGTTGACTATACAACCTACAAAAATGTAGGCAAACCAGCAGCCAGGAGGTCGGACGATATAAAAAAGACGGCAGGGCCGACCTGGACTCTGGACGACAATCGCCGCATCTAGATCTCATTGGAGAACCATGCAAGAGGTCTAGCTGTGGACGCGATTATGCTGAAGAAGATACAATTTCACATGGTGAGACTGATTACTGTATGACTTCATCATAGCATGGTCACTGTTCCCCAACCCTTTTATTAGGCGGGCGACGCACTTGCGTCTCCTCTGCTGTTGAGGGTGTTCGTGGGTGGCGGTAACCGCTTACGATCAGGTGATCCGTCGGCTCGTTTGCCCCCCACCCTATCCCATAAAAAAAGTGGCAGTCTACATAGTGAATGGCTATTTCTGTAAATGACTAAAATTACCTACTTATTTTCAGATTCGCTTAAATCTGGGAAATTTACAATACCTACAAGCAATTTTTACTTAGTCAAGTTTAGCGCAAGGATAGATAGGTAGTGCTCGGGTTTCTTTCCGTAATCATGATACCTACTTGTAGGCATATTTCAGTCGTCTTTTTCTCTTAAGCGGAGGGAGAAATTAGAAAACACCGCTTGCTACGATTCTTACATAATCTCTAGCTTCGTCCATCATACACCACCATTGACACCATTAAGATGGAAACTGTTATGGCGAACAATTATTAGTGCTGTGTCGACAGAACACGAATAATTTATTTCTAACCAATGTATGAATATGAAACCTACCTATACGATTCTGCCGCGCCACGCCACGACATAGTAGTGTGGTTCAACCTTTATTCATACAATATGCACATATATTATCCTTTTTCTCCAAAGGGGTAGGCAGAAACTATAGAACGACTGTTCCTTTGCTTTGCCCCCATTCATAAATTCACAACCACCGGTTGCAAAACAACCATTTAAAATAATTACTACCATTGATAAAAATACACAAAAATGAACTTTATTGCTATTACATAATTAATAATAAATATTATAATCTTAAATTACGTCTCGTAGTCATCATCTTCCCGCTTTCGCTTTTGAGCGCCTTGTTCATCCAGCTCCATTTTTACAGACGTGTGAGCTGACGGGCCCGCGGTCACCCTGACAGCGGGCTTGGCTACAACCTGAAAACCAAAGAGCAGTGTATAACAAAAAAAAAGAAAATATATGTACAAAGTATGTCTCATTGGCGTACTTGTCGTGAGCACAGGTGCTGCTAATGCTACGCGTCAGGTCCTGGGTTCATTTCCCAGGTTGTGCAGTGTTGTTGGATTACTTATTTAGAAATTCTTAGCAATTTTCTGTGATGGATAATGCCAAAGTAATGGTAATACACTAGCTAGCCTATTATGGGACCTAAACCATACAGAAAAACTAGGCATCAGTACACTTCAGCCTAGCCCTAAAAATAAAGGTAATACCTATGGGATATTGTGGTAGGTACGTTACACATATCTGAGTGATGTGCGGAGTTTACTTGTGCTGTAGAAATAAATTACTAAGACACAACTCTTTATCTGTTTTCAAAAGTAACTATATAGCATTGAAGTGTGGTCATGAAAATGGTGTTGGAAATGGTGTTTGGCATTTGATGAGCTAAATGGTATTTATTATTATAGATATTTTTTTGGATTTGGACAATATTAATTAAACAGTCAATATTATAACTTACTGTCAGCAGTTGGTAAATGACCAGATCTCTGAAGGAATAGTGAAACAAACTCAGAGAATCAGACCAAATTATGGTCTGAAATGTCTTTAACTATTCTTAGGTCTGTCTTATTTCCTGAATTCAAAGTCAAAGTCAAAGTCAAATGTTTTATTTCAATTAGACCTGTAATACAGGTACTTTTGAAATGTCAAAAACTAGGTGCGCGGTTCCAAATAGTGGGTCTTATGGAGAAGAACCGGCAAGAAACTCCATAGATACTCCTTTCAACAAAGATTATAACATTGATTTATTTTACAATTAAGTTGTTATAATGTGAGAATCATGCAGCTTGATGTGCTGATAACAATTGAATTTAATAAACTACGATCAATTGCCTTCCAAAGAAAAGAAAAGTGATTACCATAGCATGTCAAGAGCCGACCAGTCCCGACAGACGGCGCCCGTTCACGAGCATGACGTGTGTGTCAGCGTCGTCTGACTCAACCATGTTGTAGGGAATAAAACGACCCGACACACAACGCCACCATCAGCAAGACTTCTTAGTGAGCATGACATGCTCTGACTAATATGCAACCAACAGGCTTGATATACGTTTAAACGATAGGTAATAAATAAATGCAACATCATAGCCTACCTGATACTCACATTTTACAGACAATTTATGATCATTTAAATAATAAATAACAATAATTATATTACATGTCATATGATAAAATGTATAAAATTGCAAAGCATGTCAAATTTTTGCATTATAATAACAAATTAGTAACAATGGTCCAAATATAGATAAGTAGGTATAGATAGGAATGTGTAAAAAATTATATCATATCAAGTGACTAATGAACTTGTGGAGCTGGACCAGCAGTTTTCCAGGCATTTTTATCTACAAGATAATCCTCTAATTTGTAATAAGCTTGCCTGCACAAGGTATGCTTTACAAATGTTTTGAATTTATTTTCTGGGAGTTTTAAGATTAACTCTGGGATTTTGTTATAGAAACGGACACTGTACCCCATAAAAGAGCTATGGACTTTAGCGAGACGAAACAGTGGCTGCATTAATTTCTGGTTATCTGGAATATCTGGTTTAATCTCTAATTATATAAAACTAGCTTCTGCCCGCGACTTCGTCCGCGTAGCGTGATGATATATGACGCCTATTGCCTTCCTCAATAAATGGGCTATCTAACACTGAAAGAATTTTTCAAATCGGACCAGTAGTTCCTGAGATTAGCGCGTTCAAGCAAACAAACAAACTCTTCAGCTTTATATATTAAGTATAGATAGATATGTTTACCTTAGTACCAGATGTGAACTTAAGTACTGGTTTAGGAACAACAGTAGGTTTGGCACCCGCCACATTGACTATGGCGCCGGGAGGTCTTTTTACAACCATATTCTGTGTGGGAGGTGGTTTGGGTGTGGTTACAGTCTTGAGAGATGGTACTGCAGAGATTGTGGGCTTGGGTGCTGCTTTCTTGAGGGCTGGCTTCAGACGATAGTTGCAGGCAGATAAGCAATAACTGTAAAACAAATGTCATAAGCAAATCAACAGTGATAAAAAGTATGCAACTTAAAATAAATATAACAATCTCTATTATATTGAAATCTAAAGAAAATGACATTGGCATATATATTATTCACAAAATTAGTGGGATACTCAAAACATTTGTGTTATAAGATGCTAATGAGAGATTAAGCGAGAACTTCCATTCCAAATCAAAGTCATCTATTCAATATACTACTAGGTAGTACTTTTTGAACATCATTTTAACATTATAGATAGCCCCCAAAACGCCCGCCCTTCACCGATTCCTAGTGTTTTCGTTGGGAAGAAGTGGCGCAACAAACTCCCCAGCAAACACATTTCTATCTGTTAAGTTATTAAGGTGTTATACAAAATAGAATTCAATTCATTATTTGGGGTACTTAATAATTTATTCATTGCTACTGTCAGCTGGCGCACATGTTACTATTATTCATTTTCAAGCAGTATTTATAATATTAGCAAGCCTCCTTTCTCGTAGTTTAAATGTCAATTTTAACATTCTGTATCTAACAGATAGCAGAGATACAATATTTAAAATAACACAGAATAACAAATGATTTAATCCACTATGGAGCACAATCCCTGCCGAATAATGTTGTTATGGTGACACAAACATCTTGCATGACATTGACTCTCTTCGAACGGTTTTACACAGCTGGTATTCAATGATGTGTCTGCACATAGCTAGTGGCCCAAAGAATTTTTTCCCTTTAGTAGATCTATCATAAACTGGTGAAGACCATTTGGTTTGGTGGTTATAATACTTGTGTGGGTGATATTATATGATATAAATAAACAGTGTCCAATTTCTTACCGATCTGGCGGCAGCCGAAGACCACAGTGAGGCTTGATCATTGGCAGAGGATTCACATTCTTCACCCGTGAGATTTCCAGCAGCACCTCTCTAGGCGGAGGGCTGGTGAAAGATTTGTCTAGTTGCATCTGAACCGCAAGCCTAACATCATCCAAGTCTATCGTCTTCTTCTTCGCATGGGTCGCAAACACCCGCGCATCGTCCAGAACTGATGTCACGTACCGGTACGTGAACTCTAGAAGCTGGTTCACGACCCGTGGCTCGTAGTCCGTGATACCGACTTCTTTCATGATCGACATGATCACTTGAGCATCTTTAGGAATATGTTTTGCTTGTACATTTACTTTAGACTTGTCTTTCTCCGACATTTTGGCGGTTTAGATTTGAGATACAAGTCAAGTTTACTGAGACCTACAATTAGGGGTCTGGTTTCGCGTGATTAACGAGTCTTAATCTATTTACTTTTCAATTCATTGATCGTGTTTATTTTCACCACTTGTTTTCTTTTCACGACATCACAGACTCTCCTATATTATATTGTAGTCTTTGTCACAGACTACAAAAAAAAAAAATACTCCGTCCCGTCACCGCCAGCAGCGTCCGTCACGAACTCATGACACATTGACACTGTTTTGTCAGTATCACGTCACATAACACCTTTGACTATCTAAAGCATAACACAGATAATAAACAAAGTTGACACCTAATATTTTTTTTTTTTTTTTTTTTTCTGGCTTTGCGATTTTGCATTAGCCAATGACAAAGTTAAGGAAACCAAAGATACAAATATAAAAACTGCGAGAAATTTGGAATGGGAAAAGGATTGGTTTCTACATTAAACTAAAATATAATACATAAATCATACTTGCATATTGAAACCACAATTATAGTTTGATATCATTACTATCAATAAATTTAGCTAATATGTTATATACATCTGCATTGTTATATTGTAGTAAACAGATAATAGAAGTAGGAAATGGAATACGGATCGACAGGAGTTGAGGAATAAAAGCAGACCTATTGTACAATTTACAGGAAAAAAATATATGGTTCAAGTCCCCGTACTCCCCACAAGAGCACATAGGATCAGACACAAGTTTAAATTTATACAAGTGTGCTGGGGTACAAACATGACCCAAACGGAGTCTACATAAAACAGAAGTGATTCTTTTACTATACTGAAAATTGCTAAACCACGGCTTACTTGGAATAGAATCCTGTATTAATCGATAATATTTCCCCGTGTTATCATTACTAACCCAGAGTTCACTCCAAGCATCAAGTAGATTACGTTTAGACAGTGAAACTAAGTCATGACAATAATTACTATATGGACATAGGTCTCCGACATTAATAGCTTCACTAGCTAACCGATCAGCTTTTTCGTTACCAGATATACCCACATGGCTTGGGATCCAAGCCAAAACGATTCTATAACCCCTTAGTGAACATAAATATAAAAGGTTTTTAATGTCAAAGATAATAGGAGACTGTTTATGAAGATTAAAGGGAAATCTTTGTAAAGATTGTAAGGAACTCAGCGAGTCACAAAAAACTATTGTTTTTGATAACTTCATTAAAAGGACATACTCAACAGCTTTAAAAAGACCATAACATTCTCCGGTATATACACTAGATTCAGGAGGTAATTTAATTTTTTGTACTATTTCATATTGTGAATGGTAAACCCCAACGCCAACACAACCATCATTAGAATGTTTGGACGCATCAGTAAAAATTTGATGCCAACCAGTCCAGTCATTGTCAATAATTCGCCTAAATTCGACATCTTGATTGGTATCATTCTTTGATATTCCTATATTTAACTCGATTCTCGGTGGTACAATGAGGGCATTGAAATTGTGACAATATAAGGGTAACTGATTACTTTGATAAGTTGGAGCTTTTAATTTATTATATTTATACAGACTTTTAACAAGACAAGGAGCATCCTTATGTGTCCAATACTTTGATGTTTCTACCTCTTTAGCTAGCTGTTTTAACTTAAAATGTAATGGATGACATTTCAAATGCAAGCTCCGGTAATAGTATCGGTCACATAGGTACTGTCTTCTTAAGGATAAAGGTGGTTCACAGCACTCCACTTGAAGACAATTTATTGGACTAGATTTCATCGCCCCTATAATAATCCTCAAAGCCTTCGATTGAATGCCATCTAGTTTCTTGATGGCCTCCACATTGCCTGGATGTAATAAAAATGTTCCGTAATCCAACACACTTCTTATCAGGGCATTATATAAAAGCCTCATGGTAGAAGGATGTGCTCCCCACCAAACACCAGAAAGACATCGCAAAATGTTTAAGTTACGCTCACACCTTTTCAAAATATATTCGCAATGAGAAACTCCAGTTAATTTTGAATCTAAAATTACTCCCATAAATTTTGCCTGGTCTTTGACCGGTAAAGCCATATCTCCATACACAACATTGACCTCTGGCAATTTTCGTTTTCTAGAAAATAATACTACAGAACTTTTTGTTGGTGATAGATCAAGACCGTTGCAATCTAACCAGACTTTTAACTCAGTCAAAGTCGTAGTTAGGGATTTACAAATAACATCTGTTGTGGGCCCAGAAACATAAAGAAGCAAGTCATCGGCATACTGTAGAACATTTGTGTATCTACTAACAGAGCACTCTAAATCATAAGTGTATATATTATACAGTATAGGACTAAGTACCGAGCCCTGAGGCAATCCCTTCCAGATTGTTCGACTTAAGCTTGTATTGTCATTTAAATCTATTGGATATTTAATGAATCTCTCATATAAAGTATTTACAATAAAGTTAATTAGGAGTATTGGAACATTTAATAACATCAACTTTTGTTGGAGGATTGAAATAATTACATTATCATATGCCGCACTTATATCTAAAAAGGCTGCAACCAAAGAATCGTTTTTGGATAGTGCTAAACGGACATCTGTGGTAAAGATAGCTAAGCTGTCAATAGTGCATTTACCTTTCCTAAAACCAAACTGAGTATTTGTTAATAGGTTATTGTGTTCTACAAACCATTCCAATCTATTTTTAACTAAATGTTCTGCAATTTTAGCTAGTACTGAAGACAAAGCTATTGGTCGGTACGATGACGGGTCTAACCTCGCCTTATTTGGCTTCATTAACAATATCAAAGTTTGTGTTCGCCAAGATTTTGGAATATTACCAGAGAATATAACAGTGTTTATTAGAGAAAGGTAATAATTAAGACCGTTATTGTCTAGCTTAGACAA
This sequence comes from Acronicta leporina, assembly GCA_947256265.1. Lineage (NCBI taxonomy): Eukaryota > Metazoa > Arthropoda > Insecta > Lepidoptera > Noctuidae > Acronicta > Acronicta leporina. The sequence continues at coordinate 13,866,776 of OX366526.1, read as the reverse complement.
AAATGAATACGGTATACCATCGTCGCCCGGCGCAGAGTCTTTAACATACGAAAGAACTCCTTTCAACTCATACATAGTGAAGGGAGAATTAAAGTCTATTTCATTGTTATTTAGATTTGTTACTGGTATTGAAGATGGAATCAATACATAATTTTCTGGTACAGAAGGTGGAGCCAAACGATCCATGATCTGCTCAGCAAGAATGGGAGTAATATTATTTTGTTGTATGTCATAGAAAGCAGACCTATACCTTCTTATATTCTGCCATACGATAGATGGTTTAGCATTAGGGCAAAGTGATGCACAGAAACATTGCCAACCTTCAAACTTTTTCTTTTTAAGTAGTTCCTTAGTATTATTTGCTATTTGAATATAATTAATAAAATTATTGTCAGACATGTGAACACAATATTGTCTTTCTGCCTCTTTCCTTTGTTTAACTGCATTAGTACACTCTTCATCCCACCATGGTGGAGAAGGTATCTTATTAAGCCGACAATTCTTCAAAGGAAAGGTTTCATTAGCTGCCTCAATTAATATTTTAGCTAACATCTCAGAGCATATGGAAGCATTTTCATGAGATACTTGAGGCAATTCTAACACCATCTGCTCAACCCTCCTTCTAAACACATCCCAGTCACCATTATCCAATTTATATTTCAGACGTGGTGTCTTTAACTGCCTTGAAGGCTTCTTAAAAGGAAAAGTGATTAATAGTGGATAATGATCACTACCGCATCTAGATGCTGTAGGGCTCCAAGAAAGGCAGGATGCAAGATTGGGTGTACAAATGGATAAGTCTGGGGCACTGGGATCTTCCTTAGGCCCACCAAGGCGTGTTGGTGAACCAGTATTCAAAATACATAAGTTATGTGAATCAAGAAGATCCAAAAGCTGTTCTCCATAGCAAGAAGAAGAAGAGTAACCCCAACTCTGGTGTCGAGCATTGAAATCTCCCATACATACAAAGGGTTTTGGTAAAAATCTAAATAATTTGTTAATTTCATTAAATATGTCAATACTAGGTCTAGGATAATATACAGACACATAACATATATTATTTACAACAGCAGCAACAATTGACAAATTGTCACTGTGGGCTGGAATGGATAAAGGAGTAAAAGAAAGATGGTTACTGATAAGCATGGCTACTCCACCATACCCATCATGTCTGTCATCCCTGAGACAGGAAAAACCAGTGACTCTAAATACTGAATCAGGTTTCAACCATGTCTCCTGAAGACAAATAACAAATGGATCATATTTGTTAATTAAATAGGTAAGTTCAGTTTTCTTATTGTTTATGCTTTGACAATTCCACTGAATTGCTGTGGCTTTGGCTAGCCCCATTGTGATCATTTGAAATTTGATATAAAGCATCAATAACTGTTGCAACGTTGGACGGTGATATTAGGCTTGACTGTGATAGTAATTGAATTAATACTTTAATAATGTCAGATATTTTCATGTTTTCATTATTATTGTTAACTATTGGTTTTGATTGAGATAATACAGGATCTTTAATTATTTCAGAATGGGCTTCGCGGTCATACCCCTTGGAGAATCTAGGGGGTGATCTAGGCTTCAAGAAAACAGTTTTTTTGTAAGAATGTGATTTAGATTCAGGCATAAGTGATTGATGCTGAGAAGAATTAATATGGTTGGAGGATGAAGATGGAGGTGTAAATAATAGGGCATCAGAATATGACATCTTTGATATTGGTGGATGTAACTTAACAGCTTCCATATATGAGATACAACTCTTGCTCATTGTTTCTTTAATACTTTTTTGTCTATTAAATTCTAAACACTTTCTATTTATTGCTTGATGTCGACCTTTACATAGACAACAAAAATAATCATCTTCTTCAATGTCACAATTATCCCCTGAATGCCCTTGACCACACTTAAAACATCTTGGTGTGGACCTGCATTGATTTTTAACATGTCCAAACCTGCAACAGTTATAACACTGCACAGTTGGATAAATATATAAGTCTACTGGCAAGGCTGTATAACACATGAACACACGCGTTGGGAGAACCTGACCGTCAAATGTTACCACAATGGTACCAGTACTTTCAAATTGTTTATTACCATTGACCACAGTCTTCTTTTTTATTCTTCTCACTTTTAGAATCGACCCACACCCAATTGGTACATTAATATTTTCCATAACATCATCTTCTGACCAATCTGTGGGAACACCCCTTATAACACCCATACGTGTAATATTAAAAGTTGGGATGAATGCTTTATATTTCCCTAATGCAAGGTTTTGATTTGTTAAGAAAATATTTGCATCTTGGAAGTTTGAGAATGCCAAACTTATGCGATTTCGTCCTATTCGTTTGAGACTACCATTCACAATACCCCCAGTTTTATTGTTCTTTAAAAAGCGTCCAAAAGTGACAGGATGTAGGGTTGTAGTATCATTATTAGTGGATATTTCTTTTTGTACATGAATCACATACGGAGCAACATCAGTGGCCTGATAAACGGTGCGACCAACTGATACACGGGTTGACTCGTTGTTAACTTTACTATTACTGTCTTGACTATTGTTATGAATATTTGATACTACTGATTGTGTCTCTAAAAGTCGAGGACTTGAACCAGTCAACTCATTATCAAGCTCTTTTTCTTTTACTGAGCACCTACAGTCAGTCGGCTTTTCCCTTTTGCTTCCATATTTCCTTTTTCTTTTATGGCATGACCCACATAAAAGTATAGCGTTAGCGCTTTTACGCTTTAGTTTATTGGAGTCCGAAACTGAACAATCAGTGTCCATGGAGGACTCAAGCACTCCAATTAACATATCCATAGGTGTTTGTGAAGCAAACGCACCTCCGCCAGGGTCGTCGGGCGGATCGCCCATCTTACTTACAAATAAACTTACTTACCAATATTTACAGCAACTTATACACTAATAAATAAAATATACAATTAAACTAACTAAGAAATATCACTTATATTATAAAACCAATCCTTTAAACAATTATTTAAATTTAAATTTGAAACTCCGAAAGAAAACCGCGTCTTAACTTTTCGAAGTTTCCCGCCCTTTTTCCCACCTAATATTTCGGAGCTTAGGTAGAAGCTATTGTTTTCTTTTCTAATGATTCTGACCCACTAATCTCTAAGATTATGAAAATCAGTGTTCTGCGAGCTAAAAACCCTCAGAACAATTACTATAACAATAACAACCGTAATAACAAGAATCTAACAACAATTATTTCTAAACGGTTAATTCTTATTGTTGCCAGCTTATTATATGATTTACTAAAATAGCAGTTCATAAAAAAGAGTGAGAGCCGGTGTTCCGTGATCCATAAAAAACTCTTTTCAATAACTTTCTTTTTTAAATTCTATAATCAAATTACTAAACGAATTATGTATGTAATTTTTTCAGTGCACTTTTTTTTTTTTTTTTTTTTTTTATTATGGCTTCACACTTTTTGTGTATTTGCCAGTGTCAAGTATTAGAATAATCAAGTATGTAATAATTATTTCCCATCATGGGATTGTATTATGGCACCACACTTTTTGTGTTCGCCAGTGTCAAGTATAATGTTCAGTTGCCCCAATAAAACGGTAGAAACTTTATTGAGGCTTCGATGGAGTTTAGGTGTGAACCCAAAAAGTCACGATTTTCAATTTTATATGATTTGCCTACACTCTCACACGTTCACGAACACTTAATGGTTAATTATCCACCATAATTACACATTAAACTTCGGAGAAATTCAAGTTTTGAAAAATAATATAAAATCGACAATGTGCACTTTTCATTTTCCCGCCTAAACTCCTCAGTGCACTTTTAACAATTTATATGACAAGAATGAAGAATGACGTCAGTAGGAGTTTAGGCGGGAAAATGAAAAGTGCACATTGTCGATTTAATATTATTTTTCAAAACTTGAATTTCTCCCAAGTTTAATGTGTAATTATGGTGGATAATTAACCATTAAGTGTTTGTGAACGTGTGAGAGTGTAAGCAAATGATATAAAATTGAGAATCGTGACTTTTTGGGTTCACTCCTAAACTCCATCGAAGCCTCAATAAAATTTCTACCGTTTTATTGGGGCAACTCACCAACTTATACTTGACACTGGCGAACACAAAAAGTGTGGTGCCATAAATTACAATCCCATAATGGGAAATATTATTTGATTACTTTATTACTTGACACTGGCAAATACACAAAAAGTGTGGCGCCACAATTAAAAAAAAAAAAAAAAGACGTCAGTATGATATCTACTTATTATAAGTATACCTACTAATGACTTAACATGGATTATTACAAAAAAAGAAAATTATATACTAATGACTTCACATGGATTTTTACAAAGAAGAAAACGAATACATAAGACTTACCCTCGAATTTTACAAAATATGGAATTTAATACTAATGACTAGGCAGCATGGTCTCTGACCTTAGCCTGTTCCGTAAGGAACAAAAGTACAAAAAAAAAAAAAAAAAGTTATTTTACTTGTTATTTGTTTATTTTTGTTCTTATTTTACTGCCTAATTTCTTACCTACCTAATATCGCACCAGTCTATAGAGGTTTTGAGAGCTCCAGCCTTCATCATAACGTCCTCGGCATGCGGCATGGGCATTCATTGGCATTTCTAGCTACCTACTTTTGCTCTTGTGGTCACCTTGTATTCGTTACAAGCTAGTTCTGTATAAAAATGCAGGGTATTACAGTACAGCATATTTCTCTGTGCCAATACCAAACCGCGTAAGGGCCCCGGAGCACAAGAACAGAACATAAGAACATTAATGATACATAAAGCGGCGGTAGCCTAATGGCTAGGGCGCAGGACTTGCGATCATGTGGTTGCCGGTTCGAACCCACCCCTTGCACTGCGGACGTGAACTCACTCGTAACACAAGCATTTAGCTTAGCACGAGGGGGGTTAACAAGAATACTAGTAATGTGCGACCCACATTGCGACTAAGCTTTTTTTTTTAAACACAATCTCATTGGCTGTATTTTGCATCGTGTCTTTGTTTTCTTTTTCTACCGAACTTATTCGCGTTATTGTCTTGTTAACTCGCTTCATATTAAACACTAGCTTCTGCCCGCAACTTCGTCTGCGTGGACTTCAGAATTGGGTCCGATCTAGATAAAAAGTTGATTATTCTATCTCTGTGCCAAGTTTTATTCAGATCCGTTCAGGCGTTTTGGCTATCCATCCTCACAAACTTTCGCATTTATAATATACTAGCTTCTGCCCGCGGCTTCGCCCCCGTGGAATAAAAAGTATCGGGAACGGGATAAAAAGTATCCTATGTCCGTTTCCTGGTTCTAAGATACCTCTCCACCAATTTTCAGCCAAATCGGTTCAGCCGTTCTTGAGTTATAAATGGTGTAACTAACACGACTTTCTTTTATATATATAGATAAGATAGATTAGTACCTAGTAAAAAATCAAACACACTGTATATAATAACCATTTCGATTTATTCAGTTAAAATATGAAATAACTTACGTGTACAGTAAAAATAAGTTGTTTTAGATAGTCATTGAAGTGTTAACTCAAGTTTGTATATCGCTAGAAGCCGCGCGGCTTGCGTTCAACATTGCGACTACCATAACACCTTGTTTACCAAGTGTACTAAAATACATTCTAATGATTATATTATTGTAATTTGTATTAGGTTCATTAACATATAAATGGACAATTTGGACGTACAGTTGTGGTTTTTCTTTTATTTACTATAGTGATAAACAGAATGTCCTAAGGTTACACAAATGTTCTCTTCACTTTCGTTCCATAGTGTGAATATTTACAGATATAATACTAGACCTAAAACATTAAATATTATTGTATACTCTCGCCATTTATTGTAATTTTATACTTTCGTTTTTTACAACAGCATCTTGTTCTGCTCTTAGGTGGTGATAATGTATATAAACGACCTTTCAGACATCATATTATTTTGCCATTTCCTAGGAACATAATAAACATATTGTGTAAAAAATATAATGGAATGTCGGTGAACGAAATTGCTAGAAACAAGGAGGAAACCTAAAATTGTAAGGCGAACCTGAGTAAGAGCGATAAACATATTTATTGTATTTTACTCTTAATATTCATGTATAAACCTATAACGATATGGAACAAAAGTAAAGCAACATTTCAAATGTATGAGCGACCAATTCTTCAAAGAAAAGTCTTGTCGAAAATAAAATCTATTGTGTCGTCCGTGATATGTCTAGACCTGAAATAATAAAAAAAAAACAACGTTGATGTCTGATCGCTCACGAAGGCGAATAGAAAATGATGTATTATTGCTTTCGTAATAATATTATCAACGATTATTTATACAAAATGATGCGCGCATCACAATCATGTTGTTGTCCAGCTTATATTTCTATAGCTAATAAATTGTGCTATTTGCTGAAACCATCCGTTACACTATCATCATTCTTTATTATCCTTATTCATAATTATATCACCTAGTGAGGTTTCAAACAATAACCTACGAATCCCTCACACGTTAAGCCTTTGATGAAGAGCTAACCAAAAACTTTTCATGCTGGCGTCTTAAAAATGAAATTTTGTAGGTAGGTACTATTGAAACCCTAAATATAGAAGAGACCAGAACTATTTTACGAGATTATTATTAAATCCTAACGACATTGTTTCTACAAAAGCGAGCCACCCGGCGAGTATAAGTATTCAACATATTTGTTCACTTATATTAACTACTTCCCGCGAATTGGGATTTAACAACCTCAATATAATGCCGGCGTAACCGACTGTGTATTTGTAAATTGTGATCAATAACTATTTCTATGAGAACTCGATGTCTATTACGTATTTCGATTTCAGTTCTCATCAGCAACGTGTGAGGTGACCTAAAAGAGACTAATTAGGTAGAAATGTACTTAATGATCTACGGTCGTACACTCAATACAATATTATCAACAACGTAACTTCTATTTACGAAAAACTATGAACATCACAAAATCCCGAGTAACTATTAAACGCTGTGTATGGCTAAGAAACAAAATATAATACACGTCCACGAATCACTCATTATTTATTTCACGATTGCAAATTCTTACAAAATTCACTAGTACTCGAGTACCTACCTATGGCAAAAGGTTGTGAATGGCACTGTCTGTAGTTATAATTCGTTTAGAAATTCTTTAAGTTATTGGCAATTGGGATATAGAAAGAAATTTGCAATAGTGATCAATTAACTCATAATTAGATATACTTAATTAAAAATCATAATTACACAATAAAATAAACATATTTTACAATAAAACAGTATAAGCTCAACTTTTTATTTTTATTATTAAATTACGAGTAATTCATACAATATTATCAATATAAATTAAAAACAAAAAGTTCATAGTTAAAGTATTGCATCATAAACAGGGAATCACTTAGTCATTTATTCATTATGTATTTTATTACAAAAATATTCAAACATATCAAAGTCAGTCCATACACTGTAAATCACCAACTTTATTTAGTAGCAATTCGCAAAAGGCACTCCTTAATGCAAATTAATTGTCGTATGTCGCGAGACACGGGTGGGGCGTGTAGGATCCGATCATTCAAACTGTTGAGCTTATTTTAAAAGCGTCCCATATTGGTAAATTAAAATTACAGCTTAACCACTATTTTATATCATAAGAAACAGGAAGAAACTACAAATAGACAAGTCATAACGGTATGTAAAATAATACAAACAAACCAGTACATAATGGAGTACAAATTTACTTCAGCTACGCTACGGGTTATTCTCTGTTATGCTGCCTAATTTTATAATCTTAGTGTCTGAAACATTCACTCTCCGTACACAAGAAAATGAACGAGTCAAATTACTTTCTCTATACTTTGCACTTGATTTCATTCCGTCGAGTATTGCACATAACATTTCCACGATAAATATATACATCAGTTAGTTATTGTATGTATAACATGTTATTCGATCACTTGTCGCCTTGATCCCGCCGGGACGGCTACACCGTGAGCAGCCGTCGTATCGTACGCAACACGTGTCGGTATTATGCGTTAAAAATTGTCCTTGCACTGTGTTGGTAGATTAGATATCGGCGGTCAGCTCTGCTGAAACCTGCAACATATGACGGTCTTAGATTTTTTTCAATCTGTTACCTATATTTTGCATTTTGTTATTTAAATAACGTATAGTAGATTTTTTAAATATTAGGCTGGTAATACAAAATAGCAGCGGCAGCGGTGGCCCGGCGTACTGCAGCTGGTGGTGCTGAGTGCAGAGCACGAGTTACCTATGTGGTGAGCACGGGCTGGGCTTGGTCGGGCGGCGGCTGGTGCTGCGGCGGCGCGGCGTGTTGCAGCAGCCGGCGGTGCTGAGTGCAGAGCACGAGTTACCTATGTAGTGAGCGCGGGCTGGGCGTGGTCGGGCGGCGGCTGGTGCTGCGGCGGCGCGGCGTGTTGCAGCAGCCGGCGGTGCTGAGTGCAGAGCACGAGTTACCTATGTAGTGAGCGCGGGCTGGGCGTGGTCGGGCGGCGGCTGGTGCTGCGGCGGCGCGGCGTGCTGCAGCAGCCGGCAGTGCTGAGTACAGAGCACGAGTTACCTATGTGGTGAGCGCGGGCTGGGCGTGGTCGGGCGGCGGCTGGTGGCGGCTGGTGCTGCGGCGGCGCGGCGTGCTGCAGCAGCTGGCGGTGCTGAGTGCAGAGCACGAGTTACCTATGTGGTGAGCGCGGGCTGGGCGTGGTCGGGCGGCGCCTGGTGCTGCGGCGGTGCGGCGTGCTGCAGCAGCCGGTGGTGCTGAGTGCAGAGAACGAGTTACCTATGTAGTAAGCGCGGGCTGGGCGTGGTCGGGCGGCGGCTGGTGCTGCGGCGGCGCGGCGTGCTGCAGCAGCCGGTGGTGCTGAGTGCAGAGCACGAATTACCTATGTGGTGAGCGCGGGCTGGGCGTGGTCGGGCGGCGGCTGGTGCTGCGGCGGCGCGGCGTGCTGCAGCAGCCGGCAGTGCTGAGTACAGAGCACGAGTTACCTATGTGGTGAGCGCGGGCTGGGCGTGGTCGGGCGGCGGCTGGTGCTGCGGCGGCGCGGCGTGCTGCAGCAGCCGGCAGTGCTGAGTACAGAGCACGAGTTACCTATGTGGTGAGCGCGGGCTGGGCGTGATCGGGCGGCGGCTGGTGCTGCGGCGGCGCGGCGTGTTGCAGCAGCCGGCGGTGCTGAGTGCAGAGCACGAGTTACCTATGTAGTGAGCGCGGGCTGGGCGTGGTCGGGCGGCGGCTGGTGCTGCGGCGGCGCGGCGTGTTGCAGCAGCCGGCGGTGCTGAGTGCAGAGCACGAGTTACCTATGTAGTGAGCGCGGGCTGGGCGTGGTCGGGCGGCGGCTGGTGCTGCGGCGGCGCGGCGTGCTGCAGCAGCCGGCAGTGCTGAGTACAGAGCACGAGTTACCTATGTGGTGAGCGCGGGCTGGGCGTGGTCGGGCGGCGGCTGGTGGCGGCTGGTGCTGCGGCGGCGCGGCGTGCTGCAGCAGCTGGCGGTGCTGAGTGCAGAGCACGAGTTACCTATGTGGTGAGCGCGGGCTGGGCGTGGTCGGGCGGCGCCTGGTGCTGCGGCGGTGCGGCGTGCTGCAGCAGCCGGTGGTGCTGAGTGCAGAGAACGAGTTACCTATGTAGTAAGCGCGGGCTGGGCGTGGTCGGGCGGCGGCTGGTGCTGCGGCGGCGCGGCGTGCTGCAGCAGCCGGTGGTGCTGAGTGCAGAGCACGAATTACCTATGTGGTGAGCGCGGGCTGGGCGTGGTCGGGCGGCGGCTGGTGCTGCGGCGGCGCGGCGTGCTGCAGCAGCCGGCAGTGCTGAGTACAGAGCACGAGTTACCTATGTGGTGAGCGCGGGCTGGGCGTGGTCGGGCGGCGGCTGGTGCTGCGGCGGCGCGGCGTGCTGCAGCAGCCGGCAGTGCTGAGTACAGAGCACGAGTTACCTATGTGGTGAGCGCGGGCTGGGCGTGATCGGGCGGCGGCTGGTGATGCGGCGGCGCGGCGTGCTGCAGCAGCCGGCAGTGCTGAGTACAGAGCACGAGTTACCTATGTGGTGAGCGCGGGCTGGGCGTGGTCGGGCGGCGGCGCGGCGTGCTGCAGCAGCCGGCAGTGCTGAGTGCAGAGCACGAGTTACCTATGTGGTGAGCGCGGGCTGGGCGTGGTCGGGCGGCGGCTGGTGCTGCGGCGGCGCGGCGTGCTGCAGCAGCCGGCAGTGCTGAGTACAGAGCACGAGTTACCTATGTGGTGAGCGCGGGCTGGGCGTGGTCGGGCGGCGGCGCGGCGTGCTGCAGCAGCCGGCAGTGCTGAGTGCAGAGCACGAGTTACCTATGTGGTGAGCGCGGGCTGGGCGTGGTCGGGCGGCGGCTGGTGCTGCGGCGGCGGCGGCGGCGCGGCGTACTCGACCACCTCCTGGTAGATGAGCTGCTTCCACTGGTCCACCGTGTGCTCGCGCTCGTCCACCGAGTGGTCGTACGACGCCGGCGCTGGCTGCACACACATACACACGATTACATCTCAGCAGTGGCTTAGTAATAACCGTAATCAATCGTACTACTACGTTTGTCGCAGTCAGTCTGGTGATAATGTAATCATTCGTAATTGTAACACATTGAGATCTCTGCTATCTGATACCTAAACGTAGAAGCGGACTAACGATTGGGCGGAAGAGGTAGTCCGCCCGGGGCTCACAGTCCTGCAGAGCCCCCAAATCCCGAGGAAAAGTCCATTGGGGTCAAATGTCCTGCAGAGCTAAGTTTGGGGAGCATTGTTGACAGCCAGTGTTCTGTTGTCGAGCAATCGAACAATCGAACGCTTGGGAATCGAACAGAACCTATACAAACGCCCAGATCCGGAACAACTATCTGATTCTGTATGCAATACAAATATTTGCTCGGTGTGGGGATCATACCCACAATACATAGCGGAGAAGCCGATTGTTCAGCGGCTACCCCAAACGTGTCTTCAAATATATTTGATTTAATTATATTTAATATATTCATGGAAACGCTATGATGATGTGTTGGGTGTGTACTGACCGCGTTGACCTCGCCCTCGTCGTACCACACGTTGATGTAGGGGTGCAGCAGCGCCTCGTCCACGGACGTGCGGCGCTCGGGGTCGATGACCAGCATGCGCGACAGCAGGTCCCGCGCCTGCGACGCCTGGCGGACAATAACCAACAACCCATGTACCTCAACCAATTATCTTCGATTCTCTCGTAACTTACGGTAAATATTCGAAAAAGGTAAATATAAAATACTTAAATTTAAAAAAAACACGGGCCCGGCACAGGTTGTCCTACCCTTAAACTAAAAAAAAACAGCTGTCAAAGGAGGATAGTGCACACAACGCCATCTACGGGCATTACCAAAACTAGCGATACAACGCCATGTTAATTTTGTTCCGGGTTTTGTATCACAGGTTTTGATTTCACAGATTTCGGTTTCATTTACAATAAATATTATTCATAACAGTAAACATATTATTAACTAGCTTCTGCCCGCGGCTTCGCTCACATGAAGGTATGTATATTTTCAAGTTCAAGTTCAAATGTTTTTATTTCAAATAAGCTTTTACAAGCGTTTATGAAACGTTGTGATTCTAGTTGCACGGTTCCAAAAGGTCGATCCTATGGAGAAGAATCCGGCAAGAAACTCCATGGACACTCTTTTAAAATAAATGAATTACAAACTTCACTGGTACAATATTGCGATAACAAGATGTGAGGACGTTGAAGGATGTCCAAGTTTGACCGAGGTCGACTATATTAAACGAAGATTCACGTTATTTATATCAGGAGTAAAATGGAAAAACCAACATTGATGATATCTTTTTTGTATCCTGTATCTCAGGATTCGTTTAATTAATTAAGATAAAAAGTTCACCAGTTTTAAATTGGAGCATATACTTTCGAACAGTGATAATAAAATTAAAATCTATTCAGTAGTTTTGCTCCAACCCGTAACAAACAGACAGACAGACAAGAATTTTAAAAATCACCTTTTCGGATTCGGTCATCAGTTTTCTTTTTAATATCTTCAATGTACAGACACAGCTTTTATACAATTTTATAATAGTAGAGATGTTCCCAAAAACTAGGGAACCATCTTAGGCCTTAGTATGTTTAGCACCAAGGGACATAGTCCCTGCCACCGTATATGAAGCAAAAGTGGTGTGCCAGTATCGTAGCAAGTGGAAATCTATGGTCAAGTGGTCTCTGCCTACCCCAATGGGAGACAGGTGTGAAAAATATATATGAAATGAATGTATGTATGTACCTTGAGTCTGTTGTGTTCGTTGCTGTCGCTGGGGAACAGTATGTCGGGGAAGAGCCTCTCGAAGCTGTAGCCGGTGTAGCGCGGCCGGTTCTCCACGTAGTTGCGCACGGTGGGCTGCAGCCGCGCCATGAACGCCGCCGACGGCGTGCCCAGTTGCTCTGCACATTACAACCTCATTATTACAAATCTTAACAAGAATTTCCTCAGAGAATGAAAGACGATTAAGGCGGATCGTCCACCTCAGCCCGCCAAATCCAAATTTCAATTGGTTTTTCGCAGTTTGTAGGTCTATAACACATTATAGATTCCTAGCTGTAGTAATTGCGGCATTAGCTATACAATATTCACAACTGAGCATTAAAAACTTTGCCTAATAAACGTTAACGAAGCTAAAATTAGGTACTTACTTACTACCTAAATTTAGCTACAATATCGATTTACGAGCAAATGTTTTAATGCTCAGTTGTGAATATTGTATAGCTAATGCCGCAATTACTACAGCTAGGAATCTAGAATGTGTTATAGACCTATAAATTGCGAAAAACCAATTGAAATTTGAATTTGGCGGGCTCCGGTGAACGATCCGCCTTAACGAAAGGTATTTTTAACGCGGATGTCAGCGGTAGCGTCGGTAGAGGTCGCCCTAGAATTTTGGTGTGTCTATCTAAATAAATAAATTAGAACAAAATAAATAAAATTACAATACTATAAGACTTAGGCCCACTTGCACCAACTTTTTAAATATGTTTAAATTGCATTTAAACACAATTTTTCATAGTAAATTTGTGTTTAACTACAATTTAAATATATTTAGGAAGTTGGTGCAAGTGGCCCTTATAGTACTAACTTAGTTGTATATTGATATACACAACGTTAGTTTTTGTTTACCTTAAAGCCGAAACGCACCTTTAATTTGATTTGAAAGGTAAGAAAAATTACAATATAAAGAAAATGATTAAAACTCACGTGGTGAGGTGAGCACAAGCTCAAAAAGTTAGACCTAATTTACAAAAACGCAAAGCATGCAGCGCGGCTCCCGCGCCTACTCTAGCACTATGGTAGGTATGTATTTGCGTTTGCTGCTCTTGAATTCTCAGGTTTCGGGTCAAAAATATAACATACCATCACGCCTGTATTCCCCGGAGGGTTAGGCAGAGGCGCACTAATGTACACCCACAGTTCGCCGGTATGTTTAGATCCCGTATTAACCGGGCACAAATCCCTGACTCCGAGTTGCTACTGGGAATTTCATAGAAAAACCCAATAACACTTTGCTCGACCTGGGAATCGAACCCAGGACCTCTAGCGTAGCAGTCGCGCTCAGGACCACTTGGCTAATTAGGCAGCAAAAATATAACAGGTTAAAAGCAATTGGAACCGATTCTGTTACTGATTCTGAACAAACTACTTTCGGGTAAACAAAAACTAACGTTGTATAGACATATTGGTGCCAGCAAAGCTTGCTAATCCTTTGAGCTATGTCGACAAATTTAGTTGATAAACGAATTTCTGATATGATCGACTAAAGAAATGATATGCATAGCTCGCTTCATAACTCGCTGAGTGACCTTGAGCTTTCTGATGAGACCTATAGTGAGCGACCACGTCTCTGTGTCATTAGACATCTCTGGTAACACACTGGTTAAAGACTTTTGTTTTATGGAACTGTGGTATTGTTGACGATAAGACGTTGCGAAGTTTCCTGAACGCTGCCCAGCCTAGTCGGATTCGAGTATCAGATAGTACTAAAATTGATGAGTGCATACTGAGTTAAGTAGGGAGGAGAGAGGAGGGGCTCGTGGCTATGCAATAACTGATTAATTGATATGCAAGGTTAAGCTACGCTCTCAGCGGTCAATGTGTGGATGGGTAACCATTCTTAACACACTGAGGCCCGTGCATCGAAGAGCACTTAAAGCCGTCGGTCCCGGCCGTCATACGAACATCTATGATAATTGTTAGTGGTAGTCAGAAGGCCAACATGGCCTCACAACCAGGTTTTCGAATATAGGCGAGGACCATGACGAGAGCATGCTGAGTTACTGACCAATGATCTTGTTCCACTGGTCGATGTGATCGGTGCCGGGGAACAGCACGCCGCCGCGGATCATCTCGCCCATGATGCAGCCCACCGACCAGATGTCCACGTTCTCCGTGTAGCCCATGCCCAGAATCACCTGCGAGAACAGACACGCCATATTATGGTTAGTGTTGTTATGGCTCGGGCTTAAGAAATACGCAAAGAGATTGAGAAAAATACCGGTCGTTACCATCAGGTGATCCATCTGCTCGTTTGCCCCCTATTCCATAATAATATCATGATAAGTGTCGATAATGCTCGGGCTCAAGAAATACGCAAGGAGTAAAGAAATTGTGAAAAATACCGGTGCTTACCATCAGGTGATCCATCAGCTCGTTAAAAAAATGCGTCATGGGGCGGACAATATTTTATATTTGTTTTATTTTATTTCTCTGACTGCGTCAACACTTTTTCTTTCTCAATTTCTTCCTTGCGTATTTCTGAAGCGGCTGGAATTAGGTACTTTACCGTTGCGAGAGTTGCAGTGCTTTTTATTAGTAATGGTAACAATATCACGTAAAAATTGCCATTGGTAGTGTGTGTATGTGTGTGTGTGTGAGAGAGAGAGAGTGAGTGTGTGTGGGTGAATGTGTGTGTGAGTAAGTGTGTATGAGTGAGTGTGTATGTACCTCGGGCGCGCGGTAGTAGCGCGTGACGACATAGGGAGTCATCATGAACGTGGTACCCGCAGTGCGCGCCAGACCGAAGTCCAGGATCTTCAGCGTGCAGTCGCTCTTCACCACTATGTTGGACGGCTTCAAGTCCTGTCGACAACATAAACTTGTATGACCTCCAGGTATGTCAGAAATTGTGTTTGTAAATGCACCTACGATACAAGAGAAAATTCTAGTGTGTGTATTTCGAAAAAGAATGTTAATATTACCCGATGTATAATCCCAGCGAGATGCAAGTGTTTGATGCCACAGAGCATCTGGTAGAGAAGATAGCTCATGCGCTCGTGGTCCAGGTCCATCTGGATAACCTGACACAAGTTGGCGTCCATCAGCTCCATCACCAGGTATACGTCCTGGAACTCCTCGAGGCTCTTCTGTGGCGTGAACGCGTTTAGAAGGCCGATTATCTGCAAGTGATAGTGGAAGAATTTTAATCAGAATTATGTATCAATAACCATCTGAGTGTGGGGCTGACAATCAATTTAAGGTTATAAATTAACCGTCTTACTTCTTAAGACCGTAGAAGAAAAAATCGAAAACAATCAGTATCACCTATGCCTGTGTATTAAAGTATTAAATTATCTATTACAATCGTGGAATAAAATTGGAATCATTTCAATTTACAAAATAAAGAAGAAGGTTTAAAATTAGTTAGGTAGGTAAGTAAGATAAAATGTGTTAAACCTATACATTGTCCCATTTATTTGGCGCCCAACGTGGGGCAAGTATCCGACAGTATTGGAAAGTCAAATAATTTACTGTTGTATAGAAAGGGGCCAGGAGAACAAGAGAGGCAGCAAAGACGTCAAACTCAGTAGAATAGATACAAGAACGTGATAAACTTGCGAAAATTACTCACATTTTTATGGTTGACGAGTTTCATGAGTTTGAACTCGCGGTATGCCCGCTTCGCGTGCGTCACATTCTGAAATGGCCGTGATAGCTTCTTGATGGCGACATTCTGTTGTGTTACCGTATCGTACGCGGCACTGAAACCAAACATGCATACCATTTAATAAGGTAAGCAAGCAATGGATATCGAATCAGCGAAGATAACGCTTATATATATAGAAGTTTCTAGATATTAAAAACCAATCAAAATGTAGGATTCTTGATGCATGAAGCCGTGCAAATAGAAACTTTATTTCACTTATGTTATTTTTTTTAGTTGTTAGCGTAAAAAATAATTTTGTAATTACATACAATGGAGGAAATTTTATATTTGGATAAATATAAAATTGTTAAAATATTAGTATTCACTATGCAGAGTTAATAGGTGTTAGTTTCGTTTATGTTCATGAATGAAATCTATGTTGTGTTTATTTAATTTCTGGCTACAACGAATTTTTGATCCCCATGACATGATATAAAACAACAAATACCCAAAACCACCAGGATAATGATTATAATGAAATGAATACTTCTCTGAAAATTAAAAAAATCTTAAATCATAAATTTATTTCGGTCCGCCGATTGTAAATATCCTAAAACTTGAAATGATTATCAGAAATAATTGGATGTTTCGAGTGCGGTGGGGAATAATCGTACCTACTATTGTTTTTTTTGCTAATATTGTTAGAATGTCAATCTAACTTCCTGGAAACAAAAGTAATTCTAAAATAAAGGAAAATAATTAATCGTTATAAGACTTTTTCCTACAATATACTTATTTCCAATCTTTGCTCTATGAACGACGCAATTTATATTATTTTCTTCTAAACTGTATTCTTCTCAGACGTCGGGCTTTGCCCCCTTGGCGTCTATATAATCCTCGAATGAAAAGCAGATGTAGAGTTGTGGTCGTGTCAATATTAGTATTAATCCTAAAACCAAAGCAGACGATAACATGTAAAGCGGCGGCCATGTTTGCAAGATGGCGCCCGGTCTTACCACACCATCCCTTGGGCGCCCGCGCCGCGGCTCACTAGCTCAGTGTACCGGGTCGGAATCGTGAACACAGTGTCACCGAGTGTGACTGAGTAAAACTGAACCATCTCTAACCGGGTAACGTACACTACTGGATCAGCTATAAAAGAAATAAATTATATTGTGACTGTGGGCGTAGCGAAGGTAGGGCGGAGGATTTTCCAAATTTAGAAAGAATCTATAAAAATATTTAATACAATTATGCCTTTGAAGATCAGGTGAGACGTGGGATGAAGGTCGTATAAAGATATAAGAGAAGCAGGAGTGCGGGATGAAGCGATAGATACAAATAAACAGCCTGACTTTGTGACGTGGACATCAATAGGCATAATGTGTGGTGGACTTTCATTGAGTCTTATTTTATTTAGCTTTTATATCCGTCCCTATACGCTGGCTATACCCACATTGACAAGCCACTACAGTGTGATACAATACATTGGTTGCCGTACAGCTAGTTTGGTGGTGTGCGTAGCATGCGTGTGTGCGTGCGAACATGGATGCAATAGAGTTGCGTGTCGTGTTTTACACATTTTAGTTTACGACAAAGGTCAAAGTAATATTTCACTGGTGTGATAGTCACGAAGTTGCCAAGTAATGTGTATGTAGATAAAAAACTAAATAGTTTAGGCGTGTAGACTCGATATGTTATGTAAAATAGGATAGACTTACATGTGCTTCGTATTAGATCAAATTTACATAATATTATGTACATTAAAAATGAAAATGCATTGAATAATCTGCATGCTTGTTTTGTTGAACAAAGCAAAGGAACTTGTTAGAACCCAGACTTGAGTATAATACACTGACAAGAATGAAAATGATGAATATAATACAAACAAGAGACAATTCTGCGATCATGACCACAAATACATATCACAAAATTGCGAAGGAGGGTAAAATAATGAAATACTTAATTAGCACGCGAATTTCTCAGTTTCAAAGTATGAGAAATGTTTAGTCCTTTAATTACAACTCGGCAGTGTTCGGTGAGGTTTTACCAAAATTTCCCAACTTTTGCTGAACTGTCAATCTTGCCAACTCAAAGATTTTCTTGGGGAATTAACTTGAGATTCAAAGGACACCCGATCTGAGTAATTTAATATAACAAACTAAATCCGCGGCGTTTGGAGTAAGTTAGCAATACTTTCATTAACATAGTAAGAGATGGCAATGTAAACAAGGTAGGTAAACTTAGATTGACATTTATATTTCTAAGAATGGCAAACAATAATAACATTACACACAAAACATTTCTGAAATATAATTTCTCAATTCATTTATGAAGCCAAAAAAACATTGAAAATAAAAAATACATGCTTTCTTCAATATGAACTTCTAATAGTAATACTAGGCTGAAAAGTAAAGGAGATAGATATAAACAAATTATAATAAGTGCGAGAGGGAGAGGTGACTTACCATACTATTCCCTGTGCTCCGGATCCGATGGGTTTCAAGTTCTGGTAGCGCTTGAGTATGGTGAAGCGTGTGTCGCCGACCTCGACGGTGTAGAAGTGTGGGTGGCGCGGCGGGGCCGACATGGCGGAGGCTGGTGGCGCCGCGTGGGGCATGGACCACCCCTACCTGTGGGAGACAACACGTTACTTACAAGGATAATAATATTGGTGTGGAATAAACTATCGAATTCGTATCGTAAAGTAATCGAGCTTTTTTCTCGACTGTCTCCCATTGGGGTAGGCAGAGACTATAGATTTTCCACATGCTACGATTCTGGCTTTTTTTCACCACTTTCGCTTCATCTTCGTTCATTAATCTCTTTCTTTTACAAATTATTCTCGATTTCAATACGAATACGTTTTCGCAAGTCGTTCGTGCGACCTTCCAAGCAAGCGCACTTATCGCAAGCAATAATGACGATACTTTTGGCGAAACGGCTGAGTGATAGGCTTCTGCGCCACGTGTTGTGGATTCGATCCCCACAAGGAGCAAATATTTGTATGATCTACAGGTAGTTGTTCCGGGTCTGGGCGTTTATGTATGAGAGAATTTGTGTTTGTAAAAGTCTTTTTTTATGGGGTAGGGGAGCAAACGAGCAGACGGATCACCTGATGGTATGGTGATAAGCGCCGCCCATGGACACCCGCAACACCAGAGGAGTGTCAAGTGCGTTGCCCGCCTTTTAAAAGGGTTTGGGCCTCCGGTAACCTCATTCACTCGGCGAAACACAACGCAAGCATTGTTTCACGCCGGTTTTCTGTGAGGCCGTGGTATCACTCCGGTCGAAACGGCCTATTCGTGCCGAAGCATAGCTCTCCCACGTTTAAAGATCTTGAAAGATCCTGTCAGGACTCAGTTATTGCTGTCATAAAGAAAAAGGGATATAATCGTATGACTGTTTTAATACATTTGTCAGGGTCTATCCAATACTTATTCAGGAAAATGCTGAAATAAGCAATTCTTTGAATTCTATGGCCGACTAACTTAACCATGTAGTTTTGTAGATGTTTATTTTCCCTAATTAATATAATAAAAAGAAAGTCACGGGACTACAATACATATTTATAATTAGCGTTCCACTCCGGCTTCCTAGATAATCCCTTCTTCTTTTGATGAAAACTATATAAAAATCCGTACAGTAATTTTGAAGTCATCAGCATCAGCTGACGAACAAGCGATGCTGACGATTTATATTATACCCAATCATTAGTAGCATCTAAACATCACGAGAAAGCCGTTAAGTTTCTCTTTCCGATACGCATATAGGGATATTAATATTCAATGTGTGTAGCGAAAGATGTCACAATCTTCTACAAAGAGGGCATCAGGGGATCAATTGCTTATTAAAGTTTTAATACCCTTGGCACATGGTATCGAGTGCTGAATGCTGAAACGAATATACGGCTGGGGTTAACTTACAAAGGTGCTAGGGTAGAGTCGAAGCGATTCGAAGCGTTAAACATATACAATACTAGCTTCTGCACGCGGGTTCGCTCACTTGAAGCTCTTAAACCAACAATGATGATCTCTCCTTTGTATGGGTCTCTATACATTAGAGAGGTCAAGCTGTATCTCAGGTTATGTTTAATTATTTGAGATAAAAAGTATACCAGTTTTTAAGTCGGAGCACATACAGAATCTATTCAGTAGTTTTTGCGCCAACCCGTAACAAACAGACAAACAGAAAAGAATTGTAAAAATCACATTTTTGGGTTTGGAGCCGTTTACATACCCTAGCCTACTTGTTTTTTTTTTAATATCTTCAATGTACAGACACAGCATTTTTTCAATTTTATAATAGTAGAGATTCCAGATTAACATAGGCTACAGAATATTTTGAAAAAAATTACCGATCTCCACCCGTGCGCCGCTAGTTTGAATTAAAAACATTGGAACTTCGAACTATAAGGTCTTTACAGTTTAGTGATGCCGTATATATTCTACAGTAATGGTAAGCAAGTTTTTTAACAGGGGGCTTAGCCATAGGCCCCTGTTAAAAATCTTGCTTACCTCTATATGCTTACCTTTATCTAGTATACCTAATAGTTAAATTAGTTCTAGAATGATAATCCATGTATTTTACTATATACTTATCCCAATTAAAGCAAATTAAATAGTAAAATGAAGGAGAACTACTTACTTTTCGTGAATGTGTGTACAGAGTGCGCGGGCGCAGTCCATATATTGCGCGCACTTATTGTACACAGCGTCGGCGCACACCGCTTCACTCCTCAGTGTCTGTGGCGCGGCGGCTGGACGACGAGACAATTACGTCTGTGGACAAGGAAAATACATGTTAAATTATTGTAAAATGGCGACAATATTTCAACAAGTTATGAACTTGGACAATGGAGTACGAGGCCGGCTTGACATTATAAGACGCAAAAAGATATATGTGTCTATGTTTGTTAACAGCAACACGCAAGGATTTTTTTGAGATAACGTACTATCAAATTACGCCTGTATGCTCCGGAGGGTTTCGCAGAGGTGTACTAATGTACACCCACAGTTTGCTGGCATTTTCAGGTCCCATGTCATAGCGGGCCTATTGCCATTATCCAGGCACAAATTCCAAACTCCGAGCTGCTACTGGGAATTTCATAGAAAAACCCAAAATACTTTGCCCGACCTAGAATCGAACCCAGGACTTCTTTTTTTTTTTTTTATTTGTAGGAAGACTTACAGACAAATAACAAAACAGAATGCTTAAAATAATATAAAAAACAAAATTGCTAATTACAAGTCTCCACTGATAAAAGCTTAGCATTCGCGTTCAGGACCACAAGACGAACAAGGCAGCTTGTAAGGCAGTTTCCTTAAGATATAAGGAATATTACAAATAAAATAAAATGAAAATACTGCAGACATGAATTCTCTGATAACTTTTTTCTTTACCGAACAAAGGATTTTTTGATACTCCCAAATAAAGAGAATGTTGCTACATAAAAAGGAAATTGATAGTGAGAGATAGCTGTTACATGTACACAGACAAAGCGGTGGAGCGTCTGTATCTTGTTAGCCATCAATCTTCATTTATATCCGTCGTCTGCAACTTTAGGGACACCGACACCTTTGAAGCGGCGGTACCCTAATGGCTAGGGCGTCGGACTTGCGATCATGTGGTTGCCGGTTCGAACCCCACACATTGCACTACCGACGTGAACCCACTCGTAACACAAGCATTTAGCTTAGCACGAGGGGTTAACAAGAATACTAGTAATGTGTGACCCACATTGCTAGTAAGCTTTTAAAAAAAAACCTGTATTTTATCCTATTGTACATTAAAAATATGGATACATATTATTTTTTAGAGAACACGTAGCATCATACTGGCAAATAATATCTTAAGTTAGTCTAGTGTTCCCAAGTGCGACTGCTACGCTAGAGGTCCTGGGTTCGATTCCCAGGTCGAGCAAAGTGTTATGAAATTCTCAGTAGCAGATCGGAGTTTGGAATTTGTGCCCGGTTAATGGCAATAGGCTCGCCCCCTATTACATCGGACCTAAACATACCGGCGAACTGTGGGTGTACCTTAGTACACCTCTCCGCCTGTATGATGCCTACTGTATGATGGTATTGCCCGTTGAAATAGCGGACCGTATATAATAATTTTAATTATAAGAATAATTTTAGCGAAGGAGAGCCATGCTTCGGCACGAATGGGCCGGCTCGACCGGAGTGATATCACGGCCTCACAGAAAACTGGAGTGAAACAACGCTTACGTTGTGTTTTGCCGAGTAAGTGAGGGTACTGGGGGCTCAAATCCTTTTAGAAGGCCTCTGGTGTTGCGGGTGTCCATGGGCGAAGGGAATTGCTTTCCATCAGGTGATTAGTCTGCTTATTTGCTCCCCTATCCAATAAAAACAAGATAATAATAAGAATATAAAATTCCTCATAGCACTTGGGAAGAAACGCGTGATGTACACCTATAATAATGTATAATATGTACTAATATATAAAGCTGAAGAGTTTGTTTGTTCGTTTGCTTGCTTGAATGCGAAGATTCCAGAAGAGAGAAGTATGTCCAATTTGAAAAATTCTTTCAGTGTTAGATGGCCCATTTATTGAGGAAGGCTATAGGCTATATATAAGACTAAGTAACTATTCCACGTGGACGAAGTCGCGGGCGGAAGCTATTGATCAATAAAACGAATCATGATGTGTAGAAGGATCTAATGATTTTACTACCTACTAAACAACGGAAGGCGACGGAACTACGACTACAACGCAAGATGTCTCCCGCCGACTCGCTACAATTGACAGCCGTGGAAAGACCGGGCGAGATTTGTGTATTTGTAGTATAAAGTAATATATACTTTATCCTTGAAGCTGTAAAGTTCAATATTTTACTCACAAATATTTCAATTCTCGTCTAGCACATCCTCGCGCATCTACAAAGTTTGAAGATGAGCGTGGCGTGAACAGAAATTTTGTCATGCAAAAATCAGTTCTCGGCCATCGCATCTTCGCCTCGCTATTATAAAAGCACCATAACACAAAATAAACACCAAAAGGCCTCTAAACCGTGCCTTTTTACATAGATTGCGTGCTCAATCTTAAACTTAGTTTCTGCTTTTTAGTCACGCAAGACCAAGGTTTAAAGACCAGGACAACAATGCAAAAAAGAAGTTAATATTCGTTTCTTTGACGTGTTCAAAAATACATAGTTACAGTCCTTTTAACACCCACAAAAATAATCACCTCCAAAGGTGAATTACAGCAATTTTTTACGACTTAGGGGTTGCGAACTTTTTCTAAATGTATTATTAATTGGTTACCTACGTATGTACGTGGGTGTGACTGTAGGTGTGTTAAGGTGAGAGACGGTCATGTCAGCAGTGTTCAGAGGGTGGCCACTGAACTGTGTATTCACACGAATCTCGTGTCTATTTCACAGTACGTACATCGTATGCGATAATGTGTGCAAGGTAAAATCAAAGTCGTTTTCGATACAAGTTTAAAGGTTGATATATTTTTAAAATTAAATATAGCCAGACAAATTGGCAGTTCTGATAAAAAAATTTGTTAAGTGCTTATTCGCCCAGCACAGGGGTCAGCAACCTGCGGCTAGCGAGCCTCATGTGGCTCTTTGGATGTGAAGCTACCGCTAAACTAAAGAGTTTCATGCGCATTGATTATTTATTTTATAAAAAAAAACCTTCTGAATCGATTAACGAGCATTAGACAACATTTCTATCAAAAAACTTTATTTATGCAAATACTATTTATTGTTGGCAAGAAAATTGCGGCTCTTTAAAAACAATTTTGTAAATTGTAATTTTTGACACTTCCGACTCAAAAGGTTGCTGACCCCTGGCCCAGCATTATATTCGTAGATATCGTAAGAAATAATAATCTACACCCCCATATGTGTGTATGTATGGTTCTGTTATTTGTCGTTTTCCAGCAAATTTGGGTTTGACTAAGTGAATACAAATAATATGTTTACACAAAAGTATACCAGTATTTTATTCAAAAATAAATTCTGTATCCGGTATAATTATGTGTAAAGATTTCAAAATTGCTCATGCAAATAATACAGGGTTATGTTGTCCTGGCGCAAGCATTTACAAAATGTGGCGCAGGCTGGTGTCAGACTGAATTTACATTCTGTTTATTAAGATTTGAACAACAATAGACAAGTTTAAATGAGAATTGTTGTCTCGAGTGTTTCGGTGAAGGAGCTCTTATTGGGAGACATTGAACTTGAAGTAACATTTAACATCGGAATTCTAATGACAAATTTAAGTAGAAAGATATTTTTTATTTTATTTAAACATTTTAATGACAAGGATTAATGTAATAAATACCTACGCTGAATTATCAATCAGCAAGGTTCAGTTACGTTTTAAGTGCTTTTTGACTTACTAGTTGATTCTTCAAGGGATCAATATTAAATTAAACACTTTTTAATATAAAGCTAGGGATCAGTATTCAGGTTTAAATAGTGGTTAATTTCAAATGAAACTTCCTGAACTCGCAGTACGTTAGCTTAGAAGCCTGAAACATTTACAAGCGGCGGTGGATTTTAATTCAAAATCTAATTTACACTTGTAGAGGGCGACCCGGGCCACAGATGACGTATAAAATATGTCAAGTGGGAGCCACAACCGAATGGCACGTGTTGCACTTAAATTTTATATTTTGTCGTTACATTCTTTCCTTTTAAGTTCAAGCTGAGGAATTGTTTAATACGCCCACGGCCACATTTTATCACCGCACCACTCGCCATTGGCAGCAAATTTATCCTCATACTTTAGAACCACCATCGTCGCGTACTGTAAGGATCTAGAAGAACCTCATCCCACGTATAATCAGGCTGTAGAATGAGCTACCTGCTGAGGTTATCCCAGATGACTACGGCATGGGGTTCTTCAAAAAAGAAGTGAAAAGGTTTTAAAGGGTCGGGAACGCGCGGGCGACCTGTGTTGTTGCAGACGTCCACAGGCTACGGTAACTGTGGAGTTGGCCTAGTGGTCCTGGGTTTGGTCGGCAGCGCGGCGTCTTGGGATGCAGTGATCGCCTTCTGCGAAACAGTCATCTCGCAGAAGGAAGCTGCGGAACGGGAGAGGGAGTGTGTCAGCACTAACCCGATCCGCAGCCGGCGCGCCGGGCGTCGGAGGAGGGCCGACAATGCCCTCTTCCGGCCTCCATAAATGGGTCCGGGGGTGGCGGACGCGGGGACGTCCGCCACGCCCCCCTTATAGGACCCGAGGCGGTGGCGCGTAGTGTTCCACGCGCGCCCCTCTAAGGCGATGGGGGGGAGTCCAACGCCTCACTCTCCCCCTACACAATCAGACGGGACCCGCTGCGGCGGGCCGGCACCAGTCGGGGGCCGCGGACGAATTCTCTGTTTCCCGTAGCCCCCGACGCAAACGTGCAGGAAGGAACACCGTGTGGTTTTTAGTCGCTAGGTCACCCACTCTGGGTGGAGTCCGACACGCCCCGCCGCCTCCCCGGGCGGCGGAAGTCCATGAGGATTTTCCACACGCACAAAAAAAAAAAAAAAGTGGTCCTGGGTTCGATACCCAGGTCGAACAGTGTTATTGCGTTTTTCTAGGAAATTTCTCAGTAACAGCTCGGAATTGGGGAATTGTGTCCGGTTAATGGCAATAGGCGCGCCCCCAATTACATGAGACCTAAACACACCTGCGAACTGTGGTGTACGTTAGTATGCCTCTGCCCAACCCTTCAGGGAATACAGGCATGATGGTATGTATGTTATTGAAATTTACCACTTGCAAAATATACTTGCGGCACAGTTATTTAGACATTACCTACTTTATTTCTCGAAGCATAACTGTGTTATGAAACATACTGACAGTTTTCTTACCAACTTGAAAATATAAATAGGTACTAAATAATTTTTGCAAAGACGCGACTCTACTTGGGCCGACTTAACTCGCTCCAATTACGCAGCACTCGCCCTGTACTCGCTGCCACTCGACACCGTTGTGGCCACTCCAGCGCGCCAGTTGAGAGGCGAGTAGCTCGCCTTATGGCCTCAAATAGTTACATGTCTAATAAATATTTTATTTTCGGGATTTCAATGGGGTTAATGTGGTCGACGTTATCTACTGAGAAGATTTTATTTTAATACCGTGTATGCCAAATTTTGCCTTTCCCCCACAGGTGTAGGCATAAACTATAGACCGCCACTTGCTACGATTCTTGCATACCTACTTCTTTTGCTTCTGCGACATTCATACATCTTCTCGTACACACGCGCCGATTGCGAGTACAACGCACCTCTTAGAGTAAGAATTGACGCACCTATCCTTTTTAGGACTTCGTCGATAAGATCGGCGCATGTCCTTCCAGGGCGACCTCTTCGGACGCTGCCGCTGACAATCACTTTAAAATTCTATATTTTATAAAATGAATATTGTACTTTTCAAGATCGATTAACTACAGTCAGACGATAGATTACCCAATATCTATCGTCTGACTGTAGTTAATCGATCTTGAAAAGTATAGATATATATATATATATAGTATAGAACATTCGTTTTAGTCAATATAGTATGACATTGTCTTGCATACATTTGCACTGTAAGAAAATACAGAACCACGTGCACGTGATGTCGAAGACAGCTGTCGCGCGTATCAAGCTACGTTTACCAAACTAGAGTCAACTTATATAAACTAGAGTCAACTTATATAAACTTTTAAATGGTATTTTTGACTTGAATATTTGACCGTACTGCTTTTGGCTTTCACAATAGATTTTTGTATTCATTTATGGTCTCAGTAGCCGGAAGAAAATTTTGAAATTAAATGGCACCTGCAACTGGGACCGTGGTCCGAGTTAATTGTGGTTCCAGTCGCCGAAATCCTCGTTAATTTATGTCGAGGATCGTAGTGGGTAATATCGGACAGTCTTAAATCATCGTCGCTCGTTACCCATTGTCGGTGCGATGGTATTCGTAGAGTGCGAGTGATGACCCTTGGGGTGCGAGCTCGACAATATAGTAAACCGCAACATTTTACCTAAAGGCGCAAAAATGTTGAGGAATTCTCTGAATAAATAATTACTTCTCCCGACCGCTCCCGACGGATCGTGGAGCTGAATATAGCTCATTCGTTCGCCGCCATTACAGTGAGCGGAGTGAACGGGCCCTAGGGAGTGAATGAAATCACGCCAGCGGCAGCGATATAACTGTTTAGTGATTGGTAGACTAGTAGCTAAGAACTATTAGTGGCAGAGATCGAAGTGTCTTGTTATTGACGAATGTAAGACTTTCTCGCTTTCTGTTAAGTTGGGGATGTAAATAGCTATTTTGAGTCTATTTTGCACTTGATATCGATAACTGAATTTCAGCATCGTGGGTGCGTTTAAAAACACAAATTCTCATCTAAACAAACGCCCAAATGTGGAACAATTATCTATTTTAAGCTTAAAACTTATTACTGGTAGATTAAGTAAACGGTGAATTCTGAAAACCAATATGGCCTTTTTACCTTCATAACACTTAACAAAATATTGATTTACACAATCAAAGCTAGTATTTAGTCTTGAATTTTCTAAGTTCTGATCGGAAATATTATACAACCAGCTACTGACTTTATTACATAAAATCGATCAATCGGAAAGAAGCACTCGTTATAACAATCGATTTAAATTCGACGAGTGCCGTCTAACACGATTGTTACCAATACTAGGGTTGTCGGAACCAATATTATATGTAAGTCACGGCTCTAAAGAGTTCTTTTAATTTGGCTGTCGCTGAAAACCAGCGTTCTGACTCTGCTCCCCGCACGAGTCATAGCAATAAGCTGAGCGATGGCCGTTTTGCGTGGATTTGACGCATACTTACTTTCGCAAGTTAATTTACTTCTTTGTTTAAATACATAATGGTGTTTGCTGTCTATGTCTATGACTGCTAAATGCATTTTCTTTCTTTCTTTCTAATATTAGCTGCCCGTCCGTGGTTTTACCTGCGTTGCTCAATAAGGATCGTGGCGTGATGTTTAATAGCTTGAAACCTTCTCAGGAATCACTCTGTCTATTTGTGAATACCAAATAAAAATTTGTTCATTAGCACGAGTTTATCGCGAACAGACAGACGCGGCGAGGGACGTTGCTTTATAATATGTAAGGATTATTAAAAGTAGCTGTAAAAAGGCTATATAAGATTTAGGTTTGAAATTTAAGACTATGTTTTTCAAACAACTTTAATTTCATTCTCAGATTAACCACAAAAAATAAACACACAATTGTAGAGCCAAACATATCAGTCTAATGTCTGGCAACCCTAGCAAGCTACCAAAATAAAGGTGCTACCCACGTTGGCAGCTCGCCAAGTGCCAAGCCCGGGCTTTGCTTACACGATAAATGTGTTGTATTTACATTTAAGGGAGGATCGCTCGGCTAAATGTTGTGGTTTTAAGTAAAAGGTGGGCATGAAAGAATAATACAATGTGTAAACTTTATTTAGCACGAGGTAATTGTGTTGCCTATTATCTTAAGATTGTTTGTTGTTCTGGGATCAACGCTCTTGAGCACGTTCCTTTTGGTGTGTATGCTTATTTGCTCAGCTTAGAACCTTATTTATTTTGTTCCCGATTTTGTTTCAAAATTCGTTATAGGTTATCCCTGAGGGATAATATACGCATCGAAGTTATCCGAAGTTCCCGATATAGCTCAAAGGATTAGTAAGCTGAAATAGGAATGAGCAGATTACATCTTCATTTTTTTATGGGATATGAGGGCAAACGACCACACCGTTCGCCCTATGGTAAGAGTTACCACCGCCCATAGACACTCGCAACACCAGAGGAGTCGCAAGTGCGATACCAGCCTTTTAAGAGAGTTGGTGCCTCCGGTTACCTCACTCACTCGACGGAACACAACGTCAGCGTTGTTTCACGCCAGTTTTCTGTGAGGCCGTGATATAACTCCGATCGAGCCGGCCCATTCACATAAAACTGCATAATTCTAAGCAAATCTATTTAACCCTATTTTAATGTTCTAATTGAAATAAAATATTTGCACTTTGACTTTGTCACTCGCTGCAGCTGTAGCGGTGAGATGACGATTTTAACTGCTAAACTAAACTTGTAGTCAACTAGAAATCCACCCCTTATAATGTCCCACTGCTGGGCACGGGTCTCCTCTCATATTGAGAGCGATTAAGATATAGTCCACCACGCTAACCTAATGCGGGTTGGCAGACTTCACACGTCGTCGCGAAAGTCTCTCAGGCGTGCAGGTTTACTCACGATGCTTTCCTTCACTGTTAAATCACGTGATGATTAACTATTAATACGCACATAACTTCGAAAAGTCAGAGGTGCGTGCCTTGGATTTGAACTCGAGACCTTTGACTTGGCAGTCCAATGGTCATATCACTAGGGTATCACTGCTTGGTGATTGATCCACATTAAATCAATTGATATAAGTGGTCTCAAGTTGTCTATGGTCTCAAATGGTCTATATAAACGAAACTTCCTTACCAAATTGCCGTCTAGAGAATATTTTATCATCTATGTACTAGTAACTAGTACACTGTGGCACTAATTCGTAATTTTCTGAGCTGTAAACCACCGTCCCAGTTCCTAACACAGTACGTGTAGGGGACTGTAGTCGGGAGTCTTGAATGAGACGTCTAGACTGGTTCGATTACTTTGAATATATTGTTTAAGCAGAACAAAGATAGGTAATAATAAATTAGGCGGCGCGCGTACAATAATTGCTAAGCGGTCGCGTGAGAGGCTCGCTGGTGTCGTTCCAGCTCTGTCTCGTCGTCGGCCGGCGCTGGCGCCTCCTCCCCCGCGTCCCGCGGTTCCGCCCCCGCCACCGACGTGCGAGAATATTCCGAACAGTACGTGTCCAGGGAAATGAATGCTAAATGCACTGTAAACCAGGACATACAGACCCGTATTGCAGAGGAACTTCGACTTTACAGCGATAGAATTTAAAGTCTAAATTTCAACTGGAATTAGACGGTTAGGTATCAAAGTTGGCCACTATTTTTTAATTTTTTTATTGGACTGTGGGCGCAGTGGGATTATTTTTGTATACTTCATCAGGGCGATGAAAGTATGTATTGGAAAAGTTACACTATGTGATTTTTTTCAAATGTGAAAACGTAAATATTCTTCTTTTCATTTTGTCCTCTTGAGTGCGATTACAAACAGCAGTCGATTGCTACTAATTAAGACGTTAAGTGAGTGTTAAGTAAATAACCTTTAATTTCAGATACTCTTAATATCTTACATTTCAATCATGTACTTATATGACTCTTCGAAATATTTGCCTCAAAACGATATCTATTTATTAAGCTTAAAATGTCCAGTTACTTACAGTAACAAATAGGAGTAGGGTACCCCAGTCCCTTCAATATGTCTTATAGTGCTGTAATATGGACCCGGCCTTCTAAGAAACGCCCAGTCGTTAGTTACAATCAAGCAAGATAACCATCTGACATAACGTTATATTACTAGCGATTCATCAACAACCCTCGTCTCTTCGTAATATATACTATTTAGGGTTTCCTCCTTGAAGTCACGGACTGTTAAAAATACAAAAACATACCTACCAATAAAAAAAGTATCTTATATAAAAAATAAAAAATCGTACTGGGTATCCTATTATAACGTGAACGTTTGTGCGGATGTATGAATGTTTGTTACTCTTTCACGCCAGAACGGCTGAATGGATCTAGATATTTGGCACAGAGATAGAATAAAGTATAGAATAACGCCTTTGCGAACTCAATTCAACGCACAGTCCATGCAGTCAAAGCTGTGGGCAGAAGCTAGTAAAAAAAATACTCCACTCTTTATCGCTCAAAGTATTTATATAGTTTTTAAGATAAAAACCAGATAGTGTCCATATGTCACCGTGTTCTAAGCTGTAGATTACCTACTCTAGTTAATGTGAACGTAGGCGCAGGTGGTGGTCGCAAATCCGCGATAACTAAGGTTAATCCCGCTAATCCAGACGGCTATACACTTCACAGGTTTAAGTGTAGACTGGGAGTTGAGCCAGTAAGTTAAATACTGTTGTAGTTGCCCAAACACTCATTAGAAATGAACAATGGTTCTCAAAATTTGAAAGCTATACCAACATTGCGAGTTAAATTATTTTTTTTTACTTTTCACAGTTTCTCGTATGACGAGAAAGATAAAAATAACATTACATCACCATAAGATTTGCTGGACCTGAGAATCGAACCCAGGACCTCTAGCGCAGCAGTCGCGCTTGGGACCACTAGGCTAATGAGGCAGTTTTTTTTTAAATATCCTGTAAGATACCAGGGAACTATGAACAGCATATCACTTCTTCCTCACTTTTGAAATCCAAAAAATTAAGGTCGATGGTGTTTCATTGCTTATTGGTATTGGTGAACTAGTACTAGCATATAATGTCGGTTTGTCCCTTGGTCTTCCTGATATAAAATCTCCTTGAATTAATTCTTTTCTATTCAAATGTAAACCAGAATCTATGGCGCCAATTCCAAAGACAAATCTCAACAGCAAAATGCGTGTAGAACAGTTCAACTCTGCCTACCTCTATGGGGAATAAAAGCGTTAAAATGAAGCCTCTTTGTGCTTAAATTCGAAGGTATTAAGTTAGATTTTACAGCAGTGGAACATCGCACCCACTGAATGCTAATTTAAAGCTGATATTAACGAGCAGTCGGCTTGATTAACTTAGTATAAAGCTTGTTACATAATAAATACCAAGAGCTGTGAATTAGGCTTTGGGAATTACGACTGTTTTTCAATTACATAAGGTAGGTAATTCTAGGTCTTCATACTGTGTTTTAGCTGTATCTGCCGCAAAACAATGATTTTTATTACATCGTGTCACTCAAACTCTCAAATCGTCCACAAAGGACGGTTAAATACAATTTCAAATGTTTTATTACAATAAAGACCATTATGAGTTTCCAAAACTAGTTGCAAGGTCCTAAATAATAGTTTTTATGGAGAAGTATTAGTAATGAAACTCCATAGATACTACTTAAAATTAAAACAAAGTCCCCGCCGCATCTGTCTGTGCGCGATAAATTAAAAAACTACTGAACGGAATTTCATGAGGTTTTAACAAATGGACGGAGTGATTCATGAGGAAAATTTTAAGGTATGTAACAACGCGATACGACTCTTAGGAACGGGGCAACGCAGGTGAAACCGCGTGCGGGTCGCTAGTATGTAATAAATTATTACCTGCAAATGTTTTTTTTGTATATTATTATTATTACTTTTCACAGGTGTATTTTGTATCCCATGTAGGGTGTCTATTGCTTATATCGAGGCACAAATCCAATCTCAGAGTAGAACATTACTGAGAAGTTTCTAAGAAGACAACTAAATCTCACTTTTCTAGACCTTAGAATCGATATGGGAGCCTTACGCAGATGCTGGGCATGCATGTTTAAAATTGTACTTATATATGTAATACTCATACATAGGCCTTAATACATACATATATAATGACTAGCTTCTGCCCGCGACTTCGTCCGCGTAGCGTGATGATAATTATATAGCCTTCCTCAATAAATGGGCTATCTAACGCTGAAAGAATTTTTCAAATCGGACCAGTAGTTCCTGAGATTAGCGCGTTCAAACAAACAAACAAACAAACTCTTCAGCTTTATATATTAGTAATAGATTCCAAGGGAATATAAGATCACTCTCAATTAATACTATTACTATAAATCACCTTATTACAAAGACAAATTGGCATATACCTCAATGAATTATTGTACTAAAAATATCGCCAGCCGAATTCTAAGCTCAATCGAAACTGAGTGAAAAAATATCGGCCGCCGTATCCCGGCGATACCTCGATTTATCAGAGCTCGCGTCTATAATTTATTTTCCCTTTTCAAGCTTCCATTCAAAATGTAATCTGACTTACTGAGAATTATCGACGATTATAGGAGCCCGCCGGGAGCTTCGAGAGCCGAGTACTTTTGACATATTTTTATTTATGCCTCGATATTCCGGGTGATATAGGACAGGCAGTTTTATATATTTTATCGTATTGAAGATATCGATTATATTATTTCTAATTTTAATATGCAAAACAGTTATAGGTATGTATGTATTACATATTTTGATTTTTTATGTGATTATTGATTTCTTGAGTAATTCATAACTATGTTACTATATTACACTAGCTGATACACAAGTGTCGCCTTTCCTCACTGTCGTCACTGGACACAAGGTAGACTGTACGGTCCAAATTAGTTTTTTTATACCAGCAAATTAAAATTATTGTAAGCAAATTTATACTAATATTATAAAGAGAGCGAGCGGTTTTTTTTATTTTGTTTAAATGTGGAGGGTAATCTCCTAAACCATTGAACCTATTTGAAAAAAAACGTTCAAAATTTAAGATAGATCAGATATCCAGATGGACATTATACATATATACATACACCTTCGGTACGTTCGCTATAAAATAAAGATTTCCACTATTTTTTTTAAATATTTCTTTAGTTTACAACCACATTTAGTAAAACAACGTAGGTATTACGTAGTGAATGTCAACTTACCATAAACTCCGCGCGCTCATGTTGTGTCAAAATGGCGTCGGTTATGATCACACCGCCTGCAACAAACATCGTGAGCATTAGAACAAACTGCTTCACGCAACGCAACTAAATAACATAGCTCATTTCATTTGTACAAATGAAAAGGAGGATTTATTTAATTTCTACTACATGTGTTTGGCACTTCAGTTAAGTAATTAAAGATTCCTAGCGACAAAGACTATATTTTATTTGGTAAGTTATAGAAATAATTGGAAGGACTGTCGAGATGAAGTGATTCATGGTTACCCTATTCACCTACAGGCGACGATTCTAACCATTTATATCATTCGATACATTATTCTTGTATAATTTTATTGTGCCAAATTAATAAAAATGCTGTTACTCCTATAGCGTTATTGATTTCTCACACACAGCTATATAAATTTCCCATCATTCCCGCCTTGCTCCGTTTATTGTCGAAAACACAGTGTAGTTTTTCGAAATTTTAATATCAATGAAGATTACTTCGTTATAAAATCAAATAATTTATTTGCTTATAAATTTAATCCTAATTTATCAAGTGTTCTAAATTAGGTCTTATAACATCAAATAGGTACATAAGTACCATGGCTATGCAAATTAAAAAGTTCCAGTTCCATCACGAAATACCTAAAAACCAATAATATAAAACGTAAATCTTTTTTTTTCCTAAATGCATTGCGATATACCTACCGAAATCAGAAAAATAAAAGTTAAATCTTTTTTTTTTATTTCTACTCCGTGAGGATACGCATCAAGTGTACAATATTTGTACCTATCAATAGTAAATAATTATGACTCCATATATAATACAATATTACCTAATACTATGATTAAATCAAATCTAAACACATATCGCGTGTGTAAGCCGTAAACATCTGGTTCTAACTTTCATAATATTAAGCGGCACAAAAAATAATAAAGCTCCACGCAATATAATGGTAGGCTATATATTATTCATATTACCAAGCTAAAGCTGGTGGGTTACTTTTTCCATTAAATGCCTTTACACCGACGCGTCCGTAACAGTTGAAGATTACATCTAGTACCGCGTAAATAATCGTCAATGGACACGCAAATATATTAAGTAACTAACGATATGGTCGTGTTATTGAGTTTGATTTGTCTACCCTATAAGAGCAGTGCGCTTATAGTTTAATCGTGTTAGCGAGTAAACAAGCATGAAATAATCAAATCAAAGTCATTTTATCCTAGTGCCCAAGGCCTCCAATAGGTTAAAGATGGCCCTGTTTGTCAGTCAGTGTTAGCTGTCATAAGGTTACGAAGTGCTCATCTCTATAGTGCTCTATAGTGCATCTCTATAGTGAAGTGCTCTCCCTCTCAAGATAAGCGCTATAATAAAATAGAACAATTCTGCCACCATAACTTAGTCTCAAGAAAAAGAAATAAGTTTTTAATTTGGCCTCATTTTACGTAATCAATTATTAAAATAAAAACGGTACCTACATAAATTCTCCAAATCTCGCATACAAATAATATTCATTCAGGTCGTCAGGACTGAATTACCTATTCCGAGGTGGAATTGGACCAACAAAAATCGATTCGAGTAATTGAGTCACGATAGAGTCGAGTTCCGCAGATGGTATCAATCACAATAATCTTCGACCAATTAAAATTGAATCAAATTGTTATGGAAAACAAATTAGATTGTTTGGTTATCTGAGAGGATCCTCAGGATATGCTGTATTGCCCAGATATTGGGTGGAGGATTAATAACAGTCGTTCGTGTAATTAAAATAAGTATTCAGTTACATCTGATTAGACTGAAAGTCGAGCCAAAATAGTTGAGGAAAGGCTACGAGAAAGAATTCAACTAATATTAACCGTGGGAGAGCCATGCTTCGACACGAATAGGCCGGCTCGACTGGAGTGATACCACGGTCACCAGAAAACCGATGTGAAACAACGCTTACGTTGTGTTTCGCCGAGT
Source organism: Acronicta leporina (assembly GCA_947256265.1). Classification (NCBI taxonomy): domain Eukaryota; kingdom Metazoa; phylum Arthropoda; class Insecta; order Lepidoptera; family Noctuidae; genus Acronicta; species Acronicta leporina. Next base: position 13,831,377 of record OX366526.1, on the reverse strand, counting down.
GAGTGAGGTTACCGGAGGCCCAAACACATTTTAAAGGCGTTAATAACGTTTATATAAGCTGTCTTTCTATCATATCTGGTCCTCCGAGTCGTAATTTAAATTGTGTATTATTATAAATGTGGATTAACTACAGATTTTCATTATAGTTGTTGGATTGTTGTAGATTTTTAAAAGAGAAACTTTATTATCTTTTTTGCATTTTTCATGCTACGATTATAAAGTTATTTTAGTGAAGGAAAAAATCGACTCGCAGGCAGGATTCGAACCTGCGTCTTCTGGCTAGGTACGCCAGACGCTATGACCTCTAAGCCACCGCGAGTCCCACCTGCCATGTCGAAATTTGCCTTCACATACTGAACTTACGTCTTAAAGGTGACGTCAGTAACATCTATTGAAAGGCAAGTTACTTTTGCCTCTCAATCTCAACCGACATGACTTACCTTACGGTAATGAGAAACTTTATTGCAATACTTTTAAGTTTAAAATGTATTGCATTAAAATTACATCAAAAGAAATACCTATGTTATAACCTGTTGAAGGATAAATCCTCAGAAACATTAGTCAAAAACTATGCTTACAAGACCAACAACTTCTACAGTACGATTTGCGTCAAGTTTCTAAATTAAAGTAATATTTTTATCGTCCAAAATTTTCTTGCGACTTCGAGACCTTAAATTCTGCGTTAATGGCGCCATCTGTCGGTATAATTTATTCGATTGCGTAAGTACACGACAAGGATTGCGCAAAAAAAGGTTTCGATAAATTAAATTCTTCGCCCACTGACAATTTTTTTTAAACATAATGGGTAGCAATCGAAATAGGGTACGGCTGAATCGTACTTTACGGAGTCGGATAACATAATATAAATAAATGTCATACCAGGGCCCCAAGTCTGCTATTTTGTCGTGTCAAAATCGTCACTCAATGGCTTCAGAATTGTTGATTTTTGACAGTTTTGTCTACGAAATCTGTCAGTTCTTATGACATTTAGTGCCATTGAACGACCATTTTGATACAACTGAAATAGCAGACTTGGGCCCCTGCTTATTGTTAATGGCTGAGATATGTGCGATATCATCAGTGGATATTTAAGATCGGCTCTTCACCTAAAAAGTGTGAAATCTGCGGATAGTTGTTTTGTCCATTAGCTTAGTGATCCTTTGCAAGACTGCTACGCTTGAGGTCCTGGATTTGATTCCCAGGTGAAGCAGAGTTATTGGGTTTTTCGATCAAATTCCCAGTAGCAGCTCGTAGTTTGTAATTTGTGCCCTATCAATGGTAATTGACTCTCCCCCTATTACATGGGACTTAAACATACCGGCAAACTGTGGGTGTACGTTAGTACGCCTCTGCTTAATCCTCCGGGGAATACAGGCGTGATGGTATTTATGTTCTGTAGTTGTTTTATTATTGCGTTTATATTTCCGACCCTGATTTGTCATTTAATACAAGTTATTCATTAACTGTCTCATTAGCCTAGTGGTCCTAAGCGCGACTGCTTCGCTAGAGGTCCTGGGTTCGATTCGCAGGTCGAGCAAAGTGTTACTCTGGGTCTGCCTATAAAATTTTCAGTAGCACGGAGTTTGGATTTTTTGCTCTCTATTGTATGGGATCTAAACTACCAGCGAACTTTGGGTGTATATTAATAAACATCTGCCTTACCCTGCGGGGAATACAGGCGTTGTATGATCAAAGAGTTATTCAAAGAGTTTTCAAAAGAAAAAAATCCCGAAACCAACATCTGTTTCCTTTTATAATCGATAGTTTTTCCTGCCTTTTTTCATTTGAAAGCAGCTTAAATGGCACTAGCAAGTTATGCATGTATGGTCCTAATCCGCGTATTGTAAGGAGCGGATCTTATATACCTATGTAAGGCGTTTCTAAGCATCAGTGACCTGAATCTCGAAGCGTGAATGCATTTGAATGCTCGTAGCTCCGTAGCCCCGTAGGCGACCTACGCCGTAGCCGCGTAGCCACGTAGCCTCGGGACGATGGGAAATAGCTCGCGTCATACGATTTCGTTCACTTGAATATAAGATGACAGATTTCGTCTGTATTTAGTTGTTGAAGATTGCAAAGATGTAGAAATGTAAAAATTATTCAATCAACTGGTTACAGACTCTAGAAAATATATTGAAATATTATCTCAAAATGATTAAATCGTGATTTAATAATATTATTAAATTGCCTCTTTAGCCTAGAGGTCTTAAGCGCGACTGCTATGCTACAGATCCTGGGTTCGATTCCCAGGTCGAGCCAAGTGTGATTGGGATTTTCGCAACACCAGAGGAGTATCAAGTGCGTTGCCAGTCTTTTAAAAGGGTTTGGGCCTCCGTTATCCTCACTCATTCGTGGAAACACAACGTAAGCGTTGTTTCACGCCGGTTTTCTGTGAGGCCGTATCACTCCAGCGCAAGTGTCAGAAATCAGTTGAAAATTAATTGTTATGATGCTGAAGGACTTCAAATAAAGTCCAAAGAATACATCTAAGAGACTTCTTATCCTAATTATTTATAAAAATAAATCATTGTTCACTTGTAGTCATGGCCGCGTCTCCTCTGAGCATATTTGCGTTTCTTTCAGGTAGCCACTTGCGGTGTATTCAACGGCTGAATGGCGCAAACATCGCCTTTGCGTGCGACCCCAATGGAAAATAATGTTTGTCTTCAGTTAGGGATGTTACATACTTGTTTTGATATCGATAAATATCTACTGAAAATTTATTCACTGTACTGCAAACCGCCCTATAAGTCTAGTGATTGTAAGTGCGTAAATTCTCAGTAGTAGCTTAGAGTTTGGAGTTGGAATCAGCCCCCTATAACATGGGTTCTAGGCAGAGTAGGGAACTGTTGGTTTACATCTCTGCCAACCCGTCGGGGAATAAAGCCGTGGTGGTATGTTATGTTAATCATTGTATTCGGCATTTTAGAGTTTTAAAGGGATTACATATAGGGATTATTTATGGTTTAAAAAAAATTGAAATATGCTTGACTGCTACGCTAGAGGTCGTAGGTTCGATTTCAAGCGGTGTTGTTGGGTTTTTCTATGAAATTCTAAGTTTTGATTGGTGTTTTAATTGTAATCACCTCCTACCACATGGGACCTGAACATACCGTGAGTACACTTCTGCCTAACCCTTCGGGGAATACAAGCGTGATGTTATTGGTTATTAGTTCCGTTGATAAAAGGTTAGTTTGTTTTTAATTACCGTAAATAATTAGAAATGCATACAACAATAAAATTGATTCTTCTTTTAAAACAGTACATAGCAAAATGCTAAAGTGCAAATACGAGAAGTCATTCCTTACAAAATAAAAAACCTGAAATCGATTAACGGAATACCTCCGAAGAGACACAAAAAGAGATGCGGGTAGAAGGACCGGGAAGGAAGGATTTAAAAATAGAATTATCCCGCCATTGTGGAGTACCCGCCATGATGAAAGTTGTTTTTTTTTTTCTTTCTTTTTAAATACTCGGAAGCGTTCATTACGTACATTCTATTTTTGTTCATCCGATATTTTTCCTCGTATTAGTTTTCTTGATAACAATTCTTGTTTTATTTATTAGTACCAGGATTTCCACAGAGATAAATCATTGTTTGTTTATAAGGAATAATATCCTGTTTCTATTTCTATAATAAGAAAGCCTATTTTATTTTTATTTTTTGTTATGTTGTTGTACAAACATTTTGGGGAATAAGGAAAAGTATTTTATTGTATTTTTAATTAATACGATATTTATTTAAGAAAATATTTTTCAATTAAAGGCCCTAATGAAAATATTTTTCAATTTGGCTCGTCGGCAAACGAGCAGACCTGCGTGATACATACTACCTGCAACACCAGAGGAGTTGCTGATGCGTTGCCGGCCATTGCCATTATCATTGCCGACATTCTTGGAGACACCTGAGGCAGATGGTAAAAAGTGATAAAAAGGTGATACAAATAGTGTTAAAACAAACATAATTTCAATAAAAAACACATGTAGGGAAAGACAAATATCGTGTGTAGGACTCAAATTTGCACGCTCCGATTTAAAGTAGGCTTATTCATCCGTATTTCATTACGCTTCCCCGTGACTATCGTGACATTACGGTGCGGGGATTAAAGCGGGTCCTCAGAGCCGGTGCGGCGGCCTATCCGAGCTCTGTCTGGACTTGATTGCGGCCGTACAAGAATGTATCCAATATTTATATATGTAAAGTTGAATTTTATTGCTTACTTTATGACGCATACAAATTCACATACCGTAAATATTTCATAAATTTTTATTTGCGTTTGTAAAGATTCAGAATATGAATGAATAGAAATGGATGAAAAAGGGCCACAATATCGTTTGTTTTTGTAAAGATAAAAGTGATCGGAGCGTCGTGTGCTATACTGAAAAGCTTAAAATAAGAAGAATATATTTTAAGGAGCTAAGATATGATGGTATAAGTATCTTACATACCACTGTATCACCACTTTTGACAAAAATCAGCATTAATTTGTAAATTCAACTGGACCTAATTTCAAAACAACGAAATTTCTTCTCCGTAAGATTATAAGAATTAACTATCAGATGCAACTGCATGCAGTTTTGACTTAAAAAGTTTTAATTCAAAACACAGTCCCTACGAGACCGACCAAGGTTGCTGAGGCTATTTCCAGAGCATTATCCGGCTCATTTGCGATGCATTCAAAGGCGTCCACTTGGCTGGCTTCACTACACACGCCGTATTTGGTTGGGTTACATCGTCAAAGCGACGCGGTCACCTAAGTGGAACTTTGAAGAGTTCGGTACGAGTCGGCGTTTGTTTTATGAGCTGTGGCTGCAATTGAGCTTTGAACGAACAGTTTTTTGGTTTCCCGAGTGAAATCCGCGCGAGTTTTTAACAACCTTTTTTAGGAATTTAGGGTTACGTATTTAACTTTGTGTTTAGGTATGTTCCACCATTTTTTCATAATTTAATGTCCATAGTGTCAATCGTCCACGATTAGTGTTACATAAACAGCAGATTCAAAATAATAATTTTCTCATCTTTTGCAAACAGTAGCGTAGCGTAGCGTCTGGGTGTGAAAAATTCTTAAATTGAGAGTTCTTTCTTACTTATTGATGGAACGTTTAACATGTGGAAACGTTTCTCATGGGTTCTATTTTCAGGGCCGTTGATTTGAGCAGTGTGGTAGCACCTCAGAGTTTGATTTTGTACCCGGTATAAGGCAATAAGCTACCCTCCAGTACACAGCTAGTATGACATTAAAACTTTTACCTAATATACAACAATAAGGCAAAACACTAAGATTACAAAATGCCCACAAAAGTGAACGCGAATTTATTTCAAGATAGTGTATAAATGTAGATATCGTGTATCGAATAAGATCGAGGGTTGAGCTTTCAATAAAGCGATGTGCATCGGAGCGGAATAAGCTCTGTGAGCGGCCGAGCTCGGACACTGATCAATGTATCCTTAAACTTGGTGTAATATATTGATCTGTTATATGCACATCTATATATTGTGTATCTACTGAATATGATTATTTGGATTTTGCGGGACAGAAAATAACCAGTGATGTTGGATGATTAATAGGAATAATAATAATCGACAACACGTTTGGCGTAGCGGCTGAGCGATCGGCTTCTACGACACGTGTTCGATCCCCATACGGAGCAAATATTTGTATGACCTATAGGTAGTTATTCCGGGTCTGGGCATTTGTGTATGTGACAATTTGTGTTTGTAAACGCACCCACGATAGAGGAGAAAATCCTAGTGGCACAATACATACATACATACATACATATTTTCACGCCTGTCTCCCATTGGGGTAGGCAGAGACTATAGATTTCCACTTGCTACGATCCTGGCATACTACTTTCGCTTCATCTATGTTCAGTGGCACAATGTAAAACCAAAAACAAGAAAGTGAAGCTTGTTATACTGCTAACAGATGGCGCCTCGAATCGCGTAGGCGTTTACTTCTACGAATATATAATACGGAATGTTATATTACTTTTTATTGATTAATTCGATAAACGAGACTTCAGACTAGGGAACCACAGCAGAGGGGACCTGGCTTACACGCACAACAATTGAAACACACACCAAGGTGGTTTATGGTAGACTTTGAGGCAAGGGTGACCGTCAGTCAGTCAGACCCCAGACTTGGGTAAATATTCGAACTTTATTTAACAAATCATTCTTCTCATCTCTCTTAACATTATAACAGTTTCCGATTATTTTTCTTGTCTTATTGCTTGACGGCAGTGTTGTATTTTATATATTCATCATCATAATTGTAGTTTTCTGCAGACTGAAAGAAAGGAAACTGCCTCATTAGCCAAGTGGTCCTTAGCGCGACTGCTACGCTAGAGGTCCTGGGTTCGATTCCCAGGTCGAGCAAAGAGTCATTGTTTTTTTCTATGAAATACCCAGTAGAAGCTCATAGTTTGGAATTTGTGTCGGCTCGCCCCCTATTACATGGGACCTAAACATACCTATATGCATGATGGTATGTAATGTACCTAATTGTAGTTTTAAAACTTCTGCATTCTCAATTTTGGGATGAAGTTAATAACGTTCTAATCTTTTTCAAATATAACCTCCCTACGTCCGAGCAAAACATATTTTATCTCGAAAACAAATCAAACTATACACAAATCACTGCAAACATTACCGTAAATACTTATCAGTCGGATTAAACCAATTGTACGATTCAACTGTTGTCACCCCCGGGGCATTAATTAACCCTCCGCTGCGCCCTATACAATCATCTATATGTAAATTGACAATTAACCACTGCGATGCAGTCACGTCCCGTAGCTGTCAAAAAGAATTAACCCGTCAGAAGTGGAGTGACACAAGCTGACGTTTGTGACGTAATTCAAATGACACACGTGTCACCGGTGTCACGGGATTTTGAACATCAGTGTTGTATATGAGTATTATAAAAGACGTTACTAATAAATCCGTACTAATATTGTAAATGCAAAAGAAACTCGGTAAAATTTGCTCGCCTAAACTGCTCAACCATTTTTTGTGAATTTTAGTAGAGATATAGATTGTATATTGGAGAAGGATATAGTCTAAATTTAGTTTCGAAAAGGGTTTTGAGATGCCAGTATAACAGCGAGTAACATATAGTAAAAATATATAAAAGCACGTAAAAAAAAAACAAATATATACTTAATCGTTCCTATTACTAGTTTTAAGCTCAGCAGTTAGGCTCGAAAATAACAGATTTTTCTAGTGTCTGATAAAATCTTTGACTATGGGTAGATAGTCAAAGGATAAAATGCTTAATAGTTTAAAACGTTAACTCAAAATAAGATTTTATTCAAAATTAAAACGTGCCAACATTTTGCTATAAACAGGATTAGATACTTGACGGTAAACGATTAATTTAAAACTTCTGCAAAGTTGTGTCTTATTTTAAAGTCCCCGAGTGGTTTTCTAGATTATAAGTTTATGGCCATAAGAACTTTACTAGGATTTGCAAATTTATATTTATCTTACGTACGGCAGACGGCTTTAATTATACTGATAATTGACTCGAATACTTTTATTAAATGTCAGCAATAGCGTAGCAAGTCCGATATTATATTATTTATGTAAGATCTCAGTATTAAAATGTAGTCAAAGTCAAAATGTTTTATTTCAATTACCATTAAAAAAGCTACTTTTGTAAATTCAGAACTATGTAGTTGCAAAAAGTCTCATGGAGTGGAGCTATCAAGAAACTCAAAAGATACTCTTTAAAAAAAATCTCGATTACAATAATTAAGCTTTCCAACTTTGTTTTAAATAGTTGCTGAGAAATATGCAGTTTGGTGTGTATGATTTATTCATTACTTATATAAAAAAAGGATTGCCACAACAAGTAATCTAATTGTTTTAGTATTTAGTAATTAAAGGTCATCAATCTAGTTCAGTTGTTTCAAAAAAATACCTCCCCTCAGCAATAATAACGGAAACGGCAGGCAAAGAAAGACATACTCAGATCTTGTGGTGAAGACCTTCAAAAGAGTGAGTAGTACTCTCAACCAGCGATGCAAAACGCAATCTATAACCTTGACAAATTTTATCGAAATTTATTTAGAAAAATAAACATACATACTCGTAGTTTCTTCTACATTCACAATATTAACAGACAACTAAACATACATAGTTTTACTACATTTACAATATGGGTATGTATATTCATTATTAATAACGTAAACATAGGCATTACATAGCATACATTGCGACATTTCCGAAACACTATCTGCGAATGAGGCTGCTAGCTTGCAAACCGCTAATGGTTTCATACCCTGAGAAATCTGACAACGTCGCGTTGCTTGTGTCGCATAGCCGCAGTAGCCCAATTATGCAAGACATCGCAACCCCACCGTGACAACCCTTGTCCCACGAAACAAGCGTATACAGAAGATCCATTAACAACGTGGTAATACGAAAATGGACCGTATTTTTACGAGAAAAAGTTCAGTATCTATTGGTTGCTGATTAGACTGGTGTGTTGGCGTCTGTAATGCAGAATATATGTTAATTTTGTTGAATGGATTCTTTGTGGTTTAAGTGCAAGGATTGATGAGAATCAATTGTTACGCTTTGTGTCCTCAAGGGATGTTTGGGTACAATTCAAACGATTTCAATGCGTTCGATTGATGATGAATTTTGAATACATTTTGCTATTATTTTTTCTAAATATCGGCGTATTTGCAAATGCTAATTTACTGTTGAGTGGAGTTTCATGCAAATAAGTCTTTTTGAGATCATGAACATTATTGCTCTAAGTATTTCTTGTATTACCGTTTAAAATTATAGAGTTTATTATTATTTAATTATTAAAAATAATAATAAGATTTGTTTTAACTGTGTAGCCAACACGACTAGCTAATGTTTTATGCAATACACTGACAGAAAGCTCTTTAAAACATTGATTTGCAAGCTGCTAAAGAAGGTACATTAAATATTAACAGAAGGGGTACATACATTATACTTTTTAAACATTTATAGATAAAACATTGTGTCGACGACAACGTTTCAAAGAAGATTTACATCTAATATATATAAAAACGAATCCCTATTTTTGGTCAGGGGCCGGCATCACGCGTGAACGAATGAACCAATATTGCTAATTCTTTTTTTGTGTTTCTTATTTTAAGGAGAAGGTTCTTATTAAAGAAAAAACTAAGAAAGTTGGGAGGAACATAACTTTTAACATAATTAAGTTTATCGGAACAGCTACTATGATATATTTGTATGTATGTACATGCATACACATTACACAATGGCTTAGGTTCATACATATACTCATCAGTACAGTATTGTATATACTGTAAAGACTTATATACAATTTCAATTCTTAAAACTATGTTTTTATATTATTTCCTAGTAACATATATTAATTTCACTCTCGTATTCAAGTTAATACATTTTTAGTTGAGACCTTATTTCTTAGAAATTCAATCCTATCACTCACTATAAGTTTTAAAGTTTTTTCACTCCAAAGATTTTAAAGATAATATGACATACCATGTATTCCCCGAAAGGGTTAGGCAGAGGCCATTAACCGAGCACAATATCAAAACTCTGAGCTGCCTGGGAATTTCATAGAAACCCAATAACACTGCTCGACCTGGGAATCGAACCCAAGACCTCTGCCGTAGTAGTGCCCTGAGGACCACTAGGCTAATGAAGCAGTTACTCACTTACAGTAAGTTTTTAGAAAAGTTTTTTTATCCTAATGATTGTACCTACCGATAAAAACAATTTACCAGTGAAACGGCCAAAAATGGCGTCTTATCGCGATATAGTTTCTCTCTTTGACGCATTATGCGCAGTCTACGTCAGAGCGGTACCCTTGAAGTAAGTATACAAATGGAGGCCGTCCAATTTGTTCCGAAAACCCGATCTAAATCACAAATGTAATAAATTACTACTTTATTTAACCTTCGGACGCCATTGTGGGTCGTTAGGACCGCGTGCCAATATTCGAATTCTCGTCAACTTTGGTATACGCAACTTGGTAAAATAATGTTATGTTTTATGGAGTTTGGCCGGACGCTATAAAGTACAGCCCAAGGTATGGCCCCGGATCATTGAAGTTCACTCACGTAGATTACGGGACCCCTCGGGCTTGCAAGTAACTGGTTTGAACCGGAAAATTGCAGTTACGCGGATAGGATCGGCGGATAGCGGATAGGTCGCAGTGTTGCTTAATATCAGGCGAAATGGCGATCAAGAAATAAAAAAGGGTATCCGAATTTTCAATAGCTCTTTTGTTTTTGTTTATTATAGGGGTTAGAATTTTAGAAATTGTTGCTTTGAAGAGCAATAATGAGTTTATCACATGAATTTATGTGCATATACATAAATGTATATTTAGTATGGATATGGAAATGGAATATCTACAGAATTGAAATCTCAGCAATGAATAAATGGACTAAAATGTCAAATACTCGCGTCAATAGCTGAAAATTGACGATTGATGTTATCTGAAGGGTAGCGACCCCATTCGTTTGACGCAAAACTAGCCATTCACTGCGGGGATTCGAGTGTGCAGTATACCTGCTTCATTCTCAATACGCATTGGGGTTGACGTACGTGAAAACCTGTGCTAGTGAAAATGTGAAGCGTTTCCCGCTTTTGTGTACGGTATAACACACTTTCAACCAATATGATCTAAACTAATATAAATTCGAAAGTCTGGTTCGTTTGTTTGTCGTATCGTACTATGCCATACTGGATAGAGTTAGGTATAAAGACTATATAAGGTTTTTTCTATTTAAGTATCAAAAAATTCAATCCAAGATCTGATAATAATCATTTTTTTGGCATACCTGGTATTCTGCTATAGCTATTTTCATCAAGATCAAAGATGTAGTCTGAAAGTTAGTAGAAGATTATAATTGAGTTAACAATAGGCTGCACCCGGCATACCGTCCTTCGCTGCCTTCACAATTCCTCTTCCAGATTAGATTGCTTGTAAAAATTAACTAGAATGATGACGCTTTAGTCCAGCGTAGCGAACGAAAATCCCACTAAGAAAAACAGACAATGCTACTTTATAATATTATGGATAACCAACTCATACTTCCATTTGAAATGGTCAAATTCTCATGATGGTCCTCGCCTTTTCCTAACTAGTCGGGGTCGGCTTCCAGTCTAACCAGTTGCGGCTGAATATCAGTATTTTACGCGAAGCGACTGCCATCAGACCTCCGCAACCCAATTCCTGGGCAATTCCTATATTTCGAGAATAGACTTATTGTCATGGATTTTTGGCATTGTGACTATCACTAACAACTGCCATAAATCTTCGTATGACAACTGAGACCGAAGGGCTTTCGTGCTCTCAGAGGCGCGAAGGGGCCTCGATATGTTAAAATTGTACACCAATCCACACACTGACCGTAGCGAGCGCAGCTTAACCTTGCAGGTCAGTAGATCAGCGTAGTTATTCCTTAGCCACGAGCCCCTTTGAAATGGTCCATTTCTACCAACTAAAATATTTCAATACACACAAAACCACTTTCATGCCACATATTTGATGTGAAATGTTGAGCAATTTCATATTTCGTATTCTAGAATTTCTAGTTGCCCAATGCACTGAATGCTTGAACGTAAATGGTATGAGTTTGTGCGCAGTATCATTGAGTTACCTAATGTTGGAAAATAACGACACAGTTATATACAATGTATTTTACCATATTCAGATATGTGGAGTAAATAAACTTTCACATATTGCTGAACTGCCTCATCAGCCTAGTGGTCCTGTGCGCGACTGCTACGCTAGAGGTCCTGGGTTCGATTCCCAGGTAGAGAAAATTGTTATTGGGTGTTTTTATGAATATGTTTTTATGAATTTCCCAATTCCAGTTCGGAGTTTGGAATTTGTGCTCGGTTAATAGCATACATGGGACCATGCAATACATGGGACTTAAACATACCGGCGAACTGTGGGTGAACATTAGTACGCCTCTACCTCACCCTTCAGGGAATACAGGCGTGATGGTATGTTATGTAAACTTGACTATTTTAAATTCATAAAAATAAATTACCTCGGAAGCTTCACTGAAATACATGAAAAGCTTATTATGTTTGGTACAGTTACCGCGAGTGTGGCTCTAACTAAGAATATGCACAAAACATAACCAGAACGAAGCAATTATGCAATGAGTAGCTATTTCTGTATTGTGCAAATTTTACTTAAAATACAGGATTTCTCAATATTTTTTAAACTAATGTCATAGTAACGTAAAATCTGAAGCAACTGTTCTATATAAGTACTGAAAAGTATGGTCAAAGAATTGCATACGTATTATGGGCGGATCTGGGGGTCATGGGGTCATGCCCTCCCCCCCTTTACAGGATTAGTGATACGAGTACCGGACTGCTGACCACGAGGCCGTGGGTTCGATTCCCACAGGACACAAATATTTATGTAATGAATATAAGTGTTTTTGTTCGTCTGGGTGTTTCTTATGTATTTTATGAACTTACTTACAAAAAAAGTATATAAATATTATATCCATTGTCAAGAAATATTCGTGTGATAGACTTGAACCCGACCTATATCGATTTATATATAACTTTCTGCTGGCTAGCTGATCTACCCTTCGAGTCGGGAGGTGGTCACACCTCCCGACTCGAAGGGTAGATCAGCCCTACATCATCAGGTCTGCAGAGGTTGTTGAGACCGAGCCGGGCAATATGAACAGACTGAATGAGTAGCGAGACGGAAATGTACTAACATTTATTGTCATGTATTGTATGTAGGTGCGTATGTTTTTAATTTCTGTTGAAAATTCCTATAAAAATGTCGACGAGCGCCAATCATTCTTAACGAAAAATAATTTTGTAAAATGCCCAAGCAGGCTCGATTATACGAAGCGCGAAAAAGTACTTAAAAATTAAATAGTGCAGCTTAAAATATTTTTTAATTAAAGTTTCTCAATAAAATTTCCCTGAGAGCACTAAAGATATTCAGTAGCAACAATTTTAACAAGACCAAATTAAGTTATCAACATAAAAATATAAACAAAAAATGTAACGAAAAAACTGTGCTTACAAAACAGGGGCTCATAACACTGAGTCTGCGGTAATGGGTCGTTCAGAGCAGCGGCGCGGCGCCGAATGTTCGCCGTTCCTGCAAACTCGCAAGTGCATATTGCGATGTTGTCGCAGCAGGCCAAAATGTTAACAACTAGAGTATTGCCATTTTAGCAAAACAGGTATAAAATAATAAAATAAAAAGTAATAAAATCACTATTTTCGTGAACAAAAATTCCGATAGTGTCTGATAGCAGTAATAACTATGGGAAAAACTACAACTGTGGTTTTAAACCACCGAAAACCTACAAAAATAAAATAAATAAATAATTTAAATATTCTAGGACATTTTTACACAGCACCATCTAGTCCCAAACTAAGCAGAGCTTGTAATATGGGTACTAGATAATGGATATAATACTTATATACTTTTTTTTGTAAATACATACTTATAATACATAAGAAACACCCAGGCGAACACAAACACTTATATTCATCACATAAATTTTTGTGTTCTGTGGGAATTGAACCCACGACCTCATGGTCAGCAGTCCGGTACTCGAACCACTAAACCACAGATGTCGTCTTTATTTATTTTTCCTGTAGGTACTGTATTTTCCCAAATATGAAGTTACTTTGTGTCCGAATTAGGACAGTTAAGTTATAAAGAGACTATTTGTGAGAAAGCTGAAAGAAAATTCAGAAAGCAATTTAAATATATCAGGTATAATAATCACAAGCCTTAATTCATACGCTTGATAGCGATGCAGTTTAAAGGTAAAATCAGTAACAAAGCCTGTTTGACCGACGCAATTCAACTGTAAATGTACGCACCATAACGACGAACAAAAATGAAAAAATAAAAACTGTTCAAACAGAGGCGATACTCGGCCGTAACACTCGGCCTGCGATAATGGGCCATTGAGTCGAGGCTTGTGCTGAACTTCGGCCTCGGCCTCGGGCTTCAGGCACTAGTGCAGTGCCATGTCGAATGCTGTATACATTTTTCAATAGTAAGTGTTGTTTTTAAGGTAGTTCCAAGTTAATGAACAATAAAGTTTTGCACTTTGCTATGAATAATAACTTCTTTTAAAATTGATTTAAAAACAGTGTTTTAGAACATCAAATATGACTTAAGTTACATTCGTTGTAATTGTAACGTTAGTGCAATCATGCATATTATGTTATATGTACAGTTTCACGTTTTGATGAACTTATTACATTAATATTTCCCAAGGCAAAATGAATGGGAACGGCACAAACTTCATAATGTCATAGCACATTACATGAAATCTCTACTATTATAAAATTGTAAAAAAGCTGTGTCTACACATTGAAGATATTAAAAACCAGTGAGTTAAGGTATATAAACGACTCAGAACCCAAAAATGTGTTTTTTAAAATTCTTGTCTGTCTGTTTGTTACGGGTTGGCGCAAAAACTACTAAATCGATTTTAATTTTGTTATCAATGTTAGATAGTATGTGCTCCAAATTAAAAACTGGTATACTTCTTATCTCAAATAATTAAACGGAACTTTAGATACAGCTTGACTACTACACTAAAGGTCTTGAGTTCGATTCTTAGGTCGAGAGGTATTATTAGGTTTTTCTATGATTTGATTGATTAGGTCGAGAGGTATTATTAGGTTTTTCTGTTTGGATTTGAGCCTATATGGATCATTTAGACAAAACAGCAAACTCTGGATGCACATTAGTACACCTCGCGTAATGGTTATTAAGATTTTTCCCGTGTGATATTTTCTACAGTCTATCAAATGACCCGCAAGTCCCAATCGCACTCTTAAGCTTATCACACAAAAACTTGGTCCAAATATCGTGTATATAAACATTATTGTTTCACCCTCAAAGATCAAACTCCAGAATCCCCAATAATTGAATTGCGGTGAGTTATCGAACTCCTACTAATTAAGCTTACTTAATTAATTAACACTTTCATGGAACTTATTTGATCAACTGTGAAAGCTTGACTTAGTGTAACGGTATGAAAGGCATTAGATAATTATAATACCTCAATATGTCCGTTTTTTCGTACTAACAAAACGAAATAACGAAATTCTTTTAAACGTCGAAAATCTATTAAATCTATAAAATCACGTCGCAGTAGGTCGGTCCAAATCATATTTACTAGATAGAATATTGAAAACCTATCGGCACGGGTGGGTTAACTTTATAAGCTTAGCGTTGGGCGCCCTCTAGCGGGTAAATGCGGTGACACCAGTATTACCCGTTATATTCAAATTGATTTTGTTCCATTACAGAATTTTGTTACGTATTTTAGGCATACTAAAAATGAATATTTGTTAATGGTATTGACTTGTGCATTGAATGTAATGGACAAAAAAATTCACGTTTATTTTTATTTATCTGTTTTAACTAAAAGTAAAACATCTTGATAAAATTGGTCGCTTCAAATTTCTTCAATGGATAATAAACTTCATAGTTTGGAGATTAAATTGAAAATCAATTGAAGAAAGACAATTTTGGATACCATGATACTCACTACTATACTTTTATCACTAATCTCTATTTTATTTACTCTATGCTATACTATAGAGAATAGAAAAAAAAACAGGTATGTCGCATGCAAACTTAAACGAGACACCTAGACAGGTATATAATTTTCCCAGCTCGAAAAAAAAATAAGCGTTCGTAATAAAATAATCTAATTTATGCAGCCCAGGTGGGCGACAGGGGCAATCGAGGGTATGGTACTATTGCTAGCGAATCAGCGAAGTTGAGAGAAAAGTTTGAAATAAACCTGTGGCATTTAATCGTAGTCTAAATATCGAAATAGTAGTAAATACCTCATCTATACTAATATTATAAAGAAGAAAGATTTGTATGTATGTAAAGAATGAACTCAAAAATTCCTGGGCCGATTTCATGAATTATTTCACCATTTGAATGCTACTAGATTAACATAGGCTATAGAATATTTTGAAAAAAGTTAGGGATTTCTCCACCCGTGC
This sequence comes from Acronicta leporina, assembly GCA_947256265.1. NCBI lineage: Eukaryota > Metazoa > Arthropoda > Insecta > Lepidoptera > Noctuidae > Acronicta > Acronicta leporina. The sequence goes on along the minus strand of OX366526.1, from coordinate 13,815,353 downwards.
AAAGCCGGGGCGGGCCGCTAGTACATAATACATATAAACATATTGCTGGATAGAAAATGTATCACAGATGATATTATCGTACACCCTAAGCATGCTCTAAGCCTCGCTCGTGGAAAGTGAAAGCGGTAGAAATTAGAAATAGGAATTAATGTCAGTTAAGACCTCGTGATCCCCCTAAGTTTCTTGTGTGTCGTACTGACGTTTAGATTACAAGGAGGTTAGATACAAGCAACTGAAATATTGAAGAGCGTGGAGGCTGATCAAAGGGACAAACAGGATGTTCCAATGTTCCTATAGTAATAAGGTTGTGATCCTAAAATCTCTCACAGTTGCACCCAACCCTCTTCGCTCGCAGGCAATCTCCGCACTTATGGCGTATGATTTGAGCCTCACCCTATCGCCAGAGTAGCCGTGCAGTATATGAAATTAGTTTTTATGACACACGACCGGATTTATACAACTACCCTCCTCGCAGAGCTAGCAATGCTCGGAACGAATTCCAGAATTTATTGGGGTATTTTTAAAACCATTTTAGTGGTACATGCGGTTAATATTGTGGGGATGAAGTTTAGATGTATGGGCATGGTGTGAAGAATTTAAAGTGCCGTTTGTACTTGCCATATGTCATGGAATAGTTTTCTCTGGTTTCCTCTTATGTTGCAGTAATATAGGGTTGAATTTAAGATCAAGCTAATTTATGATGTTTTTTAGGTTGTGGCAACATTGCCAGTATTTAGGTACCTCTAATAAATAAATACTATTTGATCACAGAACTGTTATGAAGCTACTTCGTGATATTTTACAATAGAATATAACAAGAACAAACAGCTTGTTCAGGTTGTGTGAACTCGTAAAATTTCTAAAGCGTGATACTCATTGACCAGTTCGTAATTGAATTTTGCAAAATATAATCATTCTAAGTGGCTATCAGAAAACGATTCAGGGGTAATCAATCCCCTTATCGTTGTAATTTTAAATTGGACATCAATTTCGAAGTCCAATTCACGAAATAAAGTCAACTACATAAAAAAAGTAGATTTTATCGTAAATTCCTTGAGCAGCGGAGCATGAAACTAGTCGTGTATAACGTGAGATAATGCGCGCAGCAACAGTTCAATTAACGCAAGAGACATATGCGGAAAATTGTTCACATTCATGTTAGTGTTGGGGCTGTGTTCTACAATATTACTCGTACAGTAAAAAGTACTATTTGCTGCACATACCTTCAAAAACTTATAAAAATATACTCAATATTTTGAAATAGTTTTTAGTAGTGTGCCAGCAAGCAAACAGCTCGTCTCATGATAAAAAGAAATCACAGTTTCATTTCATTAATCGCGTGATGCTATAGAGCCGTCAATTTTGTTCAAGTATTGTGGAATATTGAATACCTTACGTTTAATAATATTAAAATGACTTTTTGATTCCAATCTGATTTGTAATAAAAATCCAATTACGTGTAATTTATTGGATATCGATATTTTCCAGCGATAACTAATGAGGCAAGATTCCATTTTCTCGGGGATTTTTGGGGATTCTCCATACTTAGAACTGAAACATTTTTTTTTCATCAAACCCAAACCCAAAGCGAAAAAAAAAATTTGGATCCTCAAAAATGATATTGAGGTTTCTAATATTTTTTTTTTCTAAACTGAATAGTTTGCGTGAGAGACACTTTCAAAGTAAGTAAAATGTGTCCCCCTGTAGCTTCTAAAATAAGAGAATGATAAAACTTAAATAAATATAATTATGATGTACATTATTACAATGCAAACTTCCACCGAAAATTGGTTTGAAGGAGATCTAGCAAGTAGTTTTTTTTAATACGTCATAAATCGTAAACCGCAATAGGGTATTTTACACCATGTAAAAATAAATATGAAAATGCATTTTTATGATAGATTTTGAAAAAAGTAAACGAGAAACGTTAGTATTTATTAATAAAAATGCAATGTAAATTTTATAATTCAATTTCAAAAATCGTCTTTTTTAATCTGTTTTAAAACGCCATCCGCCATATTGGTTATCGACGTGACGTCACTCATTCACTCGATGACGACGTTTGTCGTCTCAGAGTAACAATTCAACAATAATTGTTTGTCGTGCTGTGTTAGTTTGATTAAAATCGCATCATGGAAGACGGTTTTGTGAAAGCAGAAAGTACAAATCTACCAATGATCAATACGTTGATGGTGGCAATTTTTTTTGCATCCAATCCCGATTTCTGTTCTGCCGAGTTGAGAAATATTAAAACAGTAATGTAAGTACCTACCTAACTATCGTATCAAGTTTTGTCTAACAATAAGACCCAGTTTCACCAATTTCTATGTAACAAGGCATGAACTAATCAGCATTTAAAATTAACAAAGCTGTTAAGGCTGATCGTTCACCTGAGCCCGCCAAAAATTGCGAAAAACCAATTGAAATTTAATTGGTTTTTCGCAATTTGTAGGTCTATAACACATTCTAGATTCCTAGCTGTAGTAATTGCGGCATTAGCTATACAATATTCACAACTGAGCATTAAAATTTTGCTTAATAAACGTTATAGAAGCTAAAATTAGGAACAATCGTTAATTTTGGCCAAAAATGACGATTGTACCTAATTTTAGCTACAATATCAATTTACAAGCAAAGTTTTTAATGCTCAGTTGTGAATATTGTATAGCTAATGCCGCAATTACTGCAGCTAGGAATCTAGAATGTGTTATAGACCTACAAATTGCGAAAAACCAATTGAAATTTGACTTTGGCGGGCTCAAGTGAACGATCCGCCTAAAAATAGGATATGTCCCATGACGAAAATGTCGAAAATGTGCGTTACTAAATCAAGCATTTATTGAATGATACACAAAGCAATTGAATCCACAATTTTTGTGGCGTTTTTACACTTGTATTATTGCATTCAGGCACAAGACACCAATGATAAACATTATAACTCATTATTTTCACAAATCGTGTTACTTGGTCTTTGGCAGTTGTATTGTCTACTAATGATGTGACGTCACGAGCCGAAGAAGCATGGCGGCTAGCGTTTTCGCGCGTTAATTCAAAATCATAAATTAAAAATCATTTTTTAGGCATTTTTTGGTTGTATAAAATTGAAATAAAAATTCTACTGGTTCATTACGATCTAAGGATTAATTTAAAACAGTTTTCAAAAAAAGGTGTAATACCCTATTTACCTTAAAACATCGATCAAAGTTACAACGAACAACAAGAACTTTTATATTATGTTACTTGCTGCTACGGAACCCGTCATGGGCGAGTCCGACTCGCACTTGGCCGCTTTTTCTTTATACGCTTGCTTCAAAAAAGGTGACTTTGAACTAGAGGCTAATAACACTACATTTTGACATGTTCTACGAAATTATGTACTCAATTATGTATTCTTATAACTCAAATGTTTCTCCTGTATTGTGTATTGATTTGAATTCTAGATTGTTTACTGTGAAAAATAAGCTTGAAGTCGAGGCTAATAATACTACTAATAAATATAGATGGGGTTTTAAATAAATATCGATCCTCCTTCTTCTTGTCGTAACACTAGCAAACGGAAAGGTCTCCTCCTTTTCCGTTTACTGGAAATCGAAAGAAGCATTCAACTAAATTGGCCCAGTAATCTGCTATGCGCATAGCAGTTTATGTAGCAGTCATAGACACCAGCACACATCAAGACCTAATGGTCTTAATGTGTGCTGGTGTCGGGGCGCGCTGGGTATGATAGCCATAACTTCCACATCACCAAACTTACAAAATAAATTAGTGCCACTGAAGAATCAATATAAGGCGATAAAATCCGAAAAAGATAGTTCGCTTTCAGTATCGCTCGTTTCAGTATCGTTTATCCAAAACCAAAGAGATTAAAACCACAAATTGCACATAAATATATCCGCAAATTGTGTGCCAGCCGACACAATTAGCGTATGAACCCAACAGTGCACCATTCACAATGTTATAAATTAGAGACACGACTGTGAAGTAAATATTTGAACTGGACTGAGTTACTTTCCATGTTTAATTTGCGACTTTTTGACGGGTATGCATATTTTAGTCGCAATTCGGAACTGGATGGCCAGTGAAACGTAATGAAAGTCTATTTTAATTATTTTAAATGACATAAAAATCGCATTGTTTCATAAGTTAATTTAGAAGTGTGTTTTGGCGTTATCGTAGACAAGTCTCTACTATTATAAAATCGTAAAGAAGCTGTGTGTACATTAAAGATATTTAAAAAAAAGCAAGTGGATTAGGGTATATAAACGTCTCCGAACCCAAAAAGTGATTTGATTCTTGTCTGTTTGTTACTAATCGTGTCGGGTTGGTGCTAATTTTGTTATCATTGTTAGAAAGTATATACTCCAACTTAAAAACTGGTGAACTTTTTATCTTAATTAATTGAACGGATCCTGAGGTACAGCTTGACCTCTCTGATGTATACAGACCCATATAAAGAAGAGATCACCACTGTTGTTATTTTTGGGATCCATTTCTAATAGCTTCACGTGTATAATAAAGTTGATAACATAGGATTTAGGCTAGTTCAGTTTTCATTTAAAATACATCTGCACAAGACATCAAGCCCTTTGATACGGAAGCATCACGAACATACAATTATTTTTGTTAAACATGTTTAACACAAATTTTTGTTCCTTGTTGGAATCGAACCCACAACTTGTGGTGCAGAAACCAATCCCTCAAACACTACATTAAACGTGTCGGCAAAATTACACAAACTACGCCCAGGCTAGAAACAATTATACATGGATCGCATTGTTTCGGGTGGCATTCGAAGCCGCGACACTCAGGTAGTGGCGAATGGACCACCTTAATCTCTCCTCTTCTTAAGTTATAGATTACAAATAACCCCAATTCACTCGTTACAGATAGAAACATTTTCCCCGATGCCCTCTTTCATAGTAAGAAAAACTTATTTTCCACCATATAGTTATTCATGTTTTTATCTCAACGAAGCTAACGTTCCATACAAACCGTGGAACAGCCGCGGCTTGCGCCCGAATAAGAAAATAAAAGAGGAACGGGAAATAGTAGTAAAAAGTAGAAATAGTCGTAATGGTTTGCGATATTTCTGGGAACAAAGGCTTGTACAAATGTATTGATAACGTATACACATGAGACCAAAGAAAAGCGTGTGCTACGTGCAAAGTGTGTGTGAATATATACAGAAAAGGTCATAGACACAGTATTTATGTATTTTTTGGAGTTTTAGTGGCGCAGTGTTTGGATATCTGTGAAACAGACCAGATGTTCTTTTGATTTTGATTTTACGCATCGATCGCAGTCTGCGCCCTGATTGGCTTTTTTAGAGAACTCATTTCTCGCCATCTCCTACGCCAGCATAACTTGGTCACAATAGGAGAAGGTGGCTTTCCAGGCGCTCTCGCTCCGGACAATGGATAATGCCCAGTTTGGGCAGAGGAACGCTACTGCTCAGCCCAAGCAGCCCAATCAGGCTTATGCAACATTGGTACTTCGGAGACAACCATGTCCTGAGAGTACCTACATCAGCTGAAAGAGTCGTTTAACTTCATCATTATCATCGTCAGCCTATAACACTCTGATGGACGTAGGCCTCCTCCAATATGCGCCACTTTACCCTGTCTTCGGCTTGTCGCATCCAGCTTCCGCCTGCAACCTTTCAGTTTTCAGCCAGGAACCTTTTAGTGCTTCCTGCACTATGTTTGCCGAGTAGCGGCCTCCACTCAAGAACACGTCTACCCCAGCGGCTGTCAGAATTATACTTATTACTTTTTTAATTTACGATATCAATTCACTGGCAAAGAAGAATGGACTGTATATAACCTAAATTATAGGTACATCGCACATTTCAGATTTCAAAATTGAATAACCTATCGACTAGATGTCTCTGCCTGTATCTTTCCCACCTCTGTCAAATTGTGTCTGTACAAAACTAAACTTTGATGTCTTTATCATAAAATGTATTTTAAGATTGTACAACCTCTAAAACTCCGGTCCCTTTCCAACCTTTGTTGATGTATACCTAAACCTAATCATTTTAAAATTAGTCCCTTTGCATCATAGTTATAAGGTTGATAGTTGTAGGGAAATGTCTAAATCCCTTGCGGTTTTAGTATGATTTATCAGTTTTGCATTGACGAGGTAGCAATTCGTTTCAAGGGGAAAATTTATAGGGTTGTTTCATATGCGTTGATTGATTAAATATTTTGCTCTGATATATTGTCGTGAGGCAATTTCGTAAATCTATCGTTTTTTGTATTGACGTAAAGAAAGAACAACTATTTATTTTCGCACAGAAATACGTACGTAAAATACGTATTTGTCAATACATACAGGGTGGCGATTTAATCACCTGAACTGCTTCAACATGGTGTAGTATTGATAACATATTAGACATAATTTATAATTTGTATCTTTAAGCAATCCCGTGTTACAGGACTTGATAATTATTCAAATTTTCATAAAACGATATGCACCCTGCAGTACGCTGACCTTATGCGGACGGCCCGATCAAGAAGTTGCTTAACTCGCTATCTCTAGATGGATACATACCTACAATGAGTTCAACGTCCGCGCTATGTCTTTGACTCTTTGCATACAAAATGATTAAATCGCCATCCCGTATATACAGTCATGCTTTTTTCCAAAAAAGAGATGTCGAAAACTATATAGCTATATATATATATAGTAAGTTTTTTACCCAAACTGTTTTTACCTAGGTCGGGCCTAGAATAGATTCCTAGAATCGAATTGTTCAGAATAAGAACATATTTAAAAAAATATGTACCCATCAACACTTAAGGATATAATTATAGCAATTACCTAAGTTGTTTCTTATTTTATAACCTATGTCGTTATCCTAGATCACATCAAAGGAAATGAATTAAAGTGCGAAGGAAACGAAAACAGTTGCCGTTGTTAAGAGCGAGACAAAAGATGCATGTTTTATTTATAAAGCCGTGATCATAACGGCGGTGACATCAAAGGTGCAAAATAAAAGGAATTATTCATTACACGATAAAGACGGGAGGGGAGAGCGGTTGTCTATGATATACTTTATGAGTGATAACAAATATTATTAAGAAAATTTTAACGTATCTTTGGCATTTAATGGCGGCTCACAAATAGAATGGTAACTAACATTGTGACACGAGAATTTATATATAAGATTATAGGCTATATGTTATTCGGATGAATGAGTTATTTAAATTATTGTAAAGTTTCATTTAAATACATACAATATTTTTTGCTCGAAAGAGTAATAAATCCATATATCCTCACAAATTTTCACATTCATAATATTAGTAGGATATATTTTTTGTAAAAATAATGTAGTATTAGTATTATTACAAGAAAAAATTGTTGGCTGTAAATTGTATAAAGATTCTTCAATAAAATATATTTATATAAGATCTTATATCCTTAATCTTATATACCAGGGGTTCCGTTCATACCCTAGTTAATCGCACCTGATCAACGAAAACCGTCAGGCACGTGTTCCGACAAAGTTAAATTGTTTCGGAAGCGAATCACTTTATTGGAGACAAGATTGTAGAGACGAGAAATTATTCTTTAAAACTACTTTCTATAATTTGTAGGTGAAATAATAAAAGAAATAGGTATTAGAGTTCAAATAAAATTATTATTTTCTTTATAACGTAGAAAAAAATTAAAACCATATAATGTATACTTAGTATAATGTGTATCTTATAGAGATTCTTGATTTAACAAATAAAATGGGGTATTACCCCGAGGGTCTTTTTAAAAAGAAAATTATGTCAAAATACCATTGATATAAGTACACAATAAATAAATACTTACCGATATAATTCCTATTTTAGACCTCGATTATCTGAAACAATAAATAAACAATATAATTTGCAAATATTACTGTATTTTCTGAAACGGACAAAACATTAATAGGAAAAAAAAACAAATCGGAGAAAAACAACACAGTTTTTATATAGAAAACCACCAATCGTATTTCACAAAGTACTTTCTATTCTTCTATTTTTCCTTTGTCGAAACCTTTATATTATTATAGCTAAAATAAAATATACAGCCTCCAAGGATTGCTCGCGGCCCGTACAGTCATAAATCATCGCTACAAATGCGTAGCCGTCGTAGCCCCTACGGCGTAGCAACGTAGCACCGTAGCACGTAGCCACAGAGGTCGTAGTGGCAGCAAATTGGTGTCTATTCGAAAGTCTGGCGCGCGGCTGTGCATTAATTAAGGGATTTCATGTGAGTGTTACGAATGGAAACGTCCATTATAAATAGAAAAAATGTATGTGAAAAATTCATATTCCATTCATTCTGGTTATATGGCCTGTACGTGGATTAATTTTGCTATACATAGATTATGCATAGCATCCCACCTGTAAAAGTGTAAACCCACAGTTCGCCGGTATGTTTAGACCCCATATATAAAAGGAAAAGACTATTGCCATTATCCGGACACAAATCTCAAACTTCGAGCCGCTACTGAGAATTTCATAGAAGAAAATCGCAATAACACTGCTTGATCTGGGAATAAAACCCAGGACTTATAGCGTAGCAGTCACGCAGACCACTAGGCTAATGAGGCAATTGATGTAGGTATATTAACAGAAGTCCACAGTAGTCCATAACTTTTGTAATTGACGCGTAGTATAGTAATAGTGCGTGACGAATCAAATGAGAGATGAGGTCAATCAAGAATGGGATCAATCATTACTTACTATATTGGCTTATTCGTCTCGCCACTACTGTGAGTTCGATTACCATATGAGACAAATATTTGTGTTCAATTTATATACCGCTCCTCAAATTCTAGAGACAGTAGACACCCTATATTATTTTTACTAATTTCCAAAACGTTTGAACCACAACACCATAACTAAGGTTTTATCAGAAGACCAACCCTTCGCATGCGGCTTCCAAAATAGAAATAACTGTTCCCAGGTCAAATTGACCTTTATATAGGCCGATGTAAAAGCGGACTCATAAAATGCAAGGCCTTCCATATGCGTCCGCGGCCAAAGCGACAAATTGGAATTGAAATTAAAAAGCACCCAAATTTTAATAGAGAGGATGGATGGCTTTGGCAACTGCATGGAATTGGAACCCTATTATACTACTGTACTGTATATTCAAAAATTTAAGAAAGTAAGACATTTGGATCTATAAACTTATATTTACACAAAACTTAAAAATCGTAGTAAATAGTCAATCGTAGACCAAATATATTACTATACATTTACAAATATACACATGTATTAGTATACAATTGTAGTCAATATCGGTACGCTTGAAGTATTAAATAAAAATAACCTAACCATTTCAAAATAAATGTAAAAATATATTTAGCTTAGAAGTGTCATCTAGAAAGGTAGATAAACAAAACTGAACTCAATAAAAAAAATCTTACTTAAATCTTTTCGACTTTCAAGAAAATATAAAAGCAAAGAATATTAAAAAATAAAATATTTATACAATACAAATAATACAATGTATTTTTTTACTGACAACTTTGTAGGTATAACTTTGTATTGTATAAATGATATAATTTAGAGACACGTGTATTTTAGGGTTAAAACTTAAAATCGTCAGGTGTGTGCTACGAGTCTACGATCGCTACGCTGCTACGGCGTAGATCAAATGTTACTACGAATTCATAACAGATTATCTAAGATGCATTTAATTACTTTATCCATCCATACTAATATTATAAATGCAAAAGTAACTTTGTACGTCTGTCTGTTACCTTACAATTAATAACTGAACCAATTTAGATTAAATTTGGTATGGAGATATTGTGAGACCATGGGAAGTATATAGGATAGTTTTTGTCTATAAAAGTCCTTGGGGATGCGAGTCCAACCGCAGGCAACAGCTAGTAATTAATATATATGTATAATATTTTCTGTAAGTAGATCTTTAGACGTAGAACTTTCATTATTTTATCAGTCCGACAACTGGTGCAGTTAAAAAAATCAGAAGCAATTTTTTTTTTTCAACTTTTGAGTTCGTCAAGGTTTATTCACATGATAAGTGCATGTGTTCTAAATTGAAACGATCAAAGAAAGCTTTGTCAGCAAACATTCCATGTGAGATCCTTTTAAAAAAATGCGTTGTCATGTCGTTAATGACTCTGTGTTCTTACTAAGTAGATTTTATGAAACCCTTTTTCATTTAAAAAAATGTTTTAAGTACCGGTTTCTTTCTGTGAGGCGGTTTTATTAAAAACAATTAGTCCCAGCCGAAGCTCTAACATACTCGTATTGACTGGCACAACAACTTTGATTTGCATAATTTTTAACCAAAACTAAAACCGTCTTAAAAAATAAAATCTGACGCACCTCGACGACGCTTTCATTTATTCTGTCTGTACGATGTTATTGATTTGATTGATGATCAGATCTTCATCAAATTTGGATCGGACCACATCGGGAGCATATTCATTCGCATATAAAAAGAGTTTTCTAAATCGGTTCATAAAAGGCCGAATAATCGCGTAACAAACAAACAAAAAAATACAGACGAATTGAGAACCTCCTCCTTTTTGAAGTCGTTTAATAAATAACGATATTATTTCTCGAAGCCTTAGGCTAAGATGTACTTATGTATTCCCACAGTTTTCATGTTATAGCGACGATTCTATTGCCATTAACCGATCCCTGCTACTGAGAATTACATAGAAAAAACCAATAACAGATTGCACGAACTGGGAATCGAACTCATGACCTCTAGCATAGGTAGTTTGGGACTGCTAGAACAATAAAGTAAATAATAACACAACAATACAAAGCTTTATAGAAACATTTTTCAGAAAGTCTCGACACCGTGACAAAAGCTAGTTTGAAATCCAAACTGTGACCGCAGGACCAAAGCTAGTCTACTTAGCTATCCGAGGGTTGGGTCTCGGGTACACTGCCACCCTCTAAAATAACAGAGCGTATGCAACGCCGCCTAGGGACGTCGCCGGGGTTTTTATAAAAATAAACTATCAGCATTGTATGTTTTGATTGTGGCTTTAATGTATGCGGGGGAGCGGCTGACGAAACATATTTCATTTATAAATAGGATAAATGTTGGGGAAGTTTTGTAAATATTTCAGAAATATGATACTTGACATCTGTTTGGATAAATAATTGTTACTGTAAGAAAGTTTCATATGTTATTTTAGTTTTTTCACCCAAGCTGATTTTTTTATTGCTCTAAAATGGCAAATAAGTATATAGAGGCTACGTTTACTACTCTACCCAGTCATTTTTGCATGAAACTATTACTAGTTAAAAAAACCTAGGTAGGGCTAGGAAGGAAAATCCTCATGAGTGGTCTGGCAACCTGGGGAACCGGCAAAGTACGAAAATAGTAGAAGTCGGAATCGTCTACCTTATTGTACGGCTATGTGTATTTTAATATCTGCATAGGTATTTTTTAAAAAACATACTATATGTTTTACATTTAATAAATACATTTTATTAGTAATATCGCAATTTATTTGAATAACGAAGTTATTACCCTCTCCTAGATCAATGTTAGCACACACATAATAACACAGTAGCTTTATTTTTTATAGTTTAATTACTTGAACCATACTTTAATTAAATTATTTGAACTTTTTAATCAAATTATGATTCAAATAGCTGTGAGCGGGCTATTGTTATTATGTATTTTCTTTATGGGTTTTTTAACACCTTTGCCTCAAGCTAGGATTACTCCATTATGGGAGCATTTGCAGACTCGAATCTTATTTAATTAAAAAGAATAATAAATATATGTTTACCATCTAAATTTAATTAAATAAAACGTACATACACTCACGCCTTTCTCCCACAGGGGTAGGCAGAAACTATAGACCGCCACTTGCTACGATTCTTGCATACTTCTTTTACTTCTGCGACATTCATACATCTTCTCTAAGATACGCGCCGGTTGAGAGTACTACGCACCTGACCTTTTTAAAGGACTTTGCCAAAAAGATCGGCGTACGTACTTCTAGGACGACCTCTTCTAAAGCTGCCGCTGATATTCGCCTTATAAATTCCTTTCGTTAATCGTCTTTCATTCAGTATCTCAACATGTCCAATTAAAAATACAGTATTATTGTAATGCTGCTGACTAAGCCCATGTACAAAACAGATCCTTCCCTGACACCTGTAATTAGGATCAATTAGAATATAAATACCTTCCTAATTAAATCCAAATAAGGACAGCTTAATGCTATCCCAACTACCCACATATCGTGTATCGTGCGAGGAATCGTCATGGTGGTGACGTCAGATATGACGGAATTTCCTGAAGAATGCCGTCGCTATGCGATCATTATGAGGCCGTAAACTTGGCTGGGATATTTTTATTGGGCGTGTTGCCTAGGGCCTTGTAGCTTGTGTACTTGACATGTGACATTTGTTACTAAACCAAAGTAAGGCTGTAGAGTGAGTTTTTTTTACGTGCGGCATAGTTTTCAATTGGTAAATAGCTTTATTTACTGTATTCAAAGTCAAAGTCAAAATGTTATATTTCAATTAGACCATTAAAAAGGTACTTTTGAAAAGTAAAAAACTAGTTGTACGGTTCCAAAAAATGGGTCTAATGGAGATATTTGACGACCTCTGTGGTTTAGTGGTTCGAGTACCGGACTGCCGACCATGAGGCCGTGGGTTCGATTCCCACAGAACACAAAAAATTATGTGATGAATATAAGTGTTTGTGTTCGGCTGGGTGTTTCTTATGTATTATAAGTATGTATTTACAAAAAAAATGTATGTAAGTATTATATCCATTGTCTAAGTACCCATAGTACAAGCTCTGCTTAGTTTGGGACTAGATGGTGCTGTGTAAAAATGTCCCAGAATATTTATTTATTTATATTTTCGTTTTGATTCTATTCTTGGTCGATGGAAAGTAAAAGATTTGGTTACTGGACTGCTTTTGTAGACTAATGAAAAGGTTAAAACCATAAATAGAACCCAAAAACTAAATTAAAATCGGTTCAGAAATAACTAAGCATTTTAATTTTATTCTAGACAGTGCACGTACTATATGACAACACAACTCTTCTGCTCAAAACTCGAACTTCTGCCTACATCTGTACGTTATAAATCATTAATAATTTAGTATATGAGAAACCGGAGACACGTGTCAAGTATTTTTATGTACAGAATCTATGTACAAAATTTTGAAACTCTATCACTTAAAATCACAAAGTTATAAGTTGTTGTGTTACTTGGTTATCCGTACAAAAACATGCTCACCACTTCTTATAACCCCCGCCCCGCTGTGCGCCCGCGCCTAGTGCCGCTATGACCTGCCGTGACTTGATTTGTGAGCGTAGATTGAGAAAAGATACTGTGTCCTACTAGTAACCTTTTTAAAATAATTTGGGACAAAATATAACATGGTGTGAAAAATTATTGGAATCGATTCCTACTTGCTCTGAACAAACTATATTCAGGTTTGGCATTTACTAAAATAATGTTGTAGGTATAAGTGTGATTGTTAATACACCGGAAGTTATTTACTACAAGCGGTTTCAATTGATTTTTCAGAGGGCGCCGCCATCGATTAGTCTAACACATATATTATTTACAGAACAAACATGCCTCGGCCAGCGCGGGTAAAGGTCATTCACGAACAGGTAAAAACAAATAGTTTGAGTACTTATTATATATTTTGTTTTTATTAATATTTTTAAGGAATACAACGACCACATCCAAATTGCGATCTGGGAGTTTATGGTCAAGGCGACCATAAACTACCTTGAGGAAGATAATTATGAAAGCAAAAATATAAAAATTGCTTAATTCATAGTAGCAGAAGGTGGATTTGTGTGGTGCGTGTTTAATAGCAATAGACCCCTTATTATATGGGACCTAAGCATACTAGCGAACTTTGGATGTAAATTAAGACATGCATCTCTGCCTGTGTATGAAAATGAAAAATCCGCAACGCGCACATGTTCCGTATTTTTTTTTTGTTATAATTATTACTGTAGAACCTGACAATAACATACCATCACGCCTGTATTCCCCGAAGGGTTAGGCAGAGGCGTACTAATGTACACCCACAGTTCGCCGGTATGTTTAGGTCCCATGTAATAGGGGGCGAGCCTATTGCCATTAACCGGGCACAAATTTGTGACTCCGAACTGTTACTGGGAAAGTCATAGAAAAACCCAATAACACTTTGCTCGACCTGGGAATCGAACCCAGGACCTCCAGCGTAGCAGTCGCGCTCAGGACCACTTGGCTAATGAGGCAGTCTCTGCAATACCATATGTTATACATTCCTCATCAACCTTAAAACCACAATCTTGTTGCTTTACCGCCCACGATACAGGCATTGCCTAGTGTGGGGAATGGCAATACACCTAGTAACTTGATACAAATCTATACACAGATAGAGTAAAATATTCAAATTTTAACATTAATTCCAATAACAGCCAGTAAAGTTCACTCAAAGCGTTCGCTTTTAAAAATATTTGAACAATTCAAAGTCCTCGATTGTGGGCCGCCAACATACCAAAACGTATTTAATTTTAATATAGAAAATTAAACATGGGGGGAGCCGTAGACCGCGGAATGAAAAGCCGCAGACGAACGAGGACATAGGTCGAATAGTCGGATATTATTGATAGATACACATTGTCAATTTGTCAGATATTCTGCCGCAAAGCAGCGGTGTGTTAATACTATGGTATTAATTTGTTGATTTTTAATGAGATAGGGGGCAAACTAGCAGACTTATCACCTGATGGTAAGCGATTACAACCGCCTATAGACAATCGCAACACAAAAGGCGTCACAAGTTGCCCGCCTTTTAAAAAGGGTTTGGGCCTCCGGTATCCTCACTCACTCGGCGAAACGCAACGTAAGTGTTGTTTCCCGCCGGTTTTCTGTGAGGCCGTGGTTTCACTCCGGTCAAGCCGGCCCATTCGTGCCGAAGCATGGCTCACTCAAGGTATGGTTTGACTGCCAATAGAAATTTTATTGAGATAATAAGCCTTAACAAGTGACGTCTTAGACTGAAATCTATAGAGATAATTAACTTAATTGTCTCTCATCTAGCGTCTTTGTCAGCATGAGTAGCTACTTTGTCAGCTTAAGCTTTATAAGCTGTCACGTCTACAGATCCAGTAACCGCCATAAACAATCAAATAAATTCATACTAACCTACTTTCTACAGAGTACAACACCATCATTGTTTATAGCTGGCTTGACACTTACGATTATTTGAATCTATATATATAAAAGAAAGTCGTGTTAGTTACACCATTTATAACTCAAGAACGGCTGAACCGATTTGGCTGAAAATTGGTGGAGAGGTAGCTTAGAACCAGGAGACGGACATAGGATATTTTTTTTTATCCCGTTCCCGATACTTTTTATTCCACGGGGGCGAAGCCGCGGGCAGAAGCTAGTATCTTATATATATAAAAGAAAGTCGTGTTAGTTACTCCATTTATAACTCAAGAACGGCTGAACCGATTTGGCAGAAAATTGGTGGAGAGGTAGCTTAGAACCAGGAGACGGACATAGGATATTTTTATCCCGTTCCCATGGGATGTGATGACAGACCGAATTCCACGGGGGCGAAGCCGCGGGCAGAAGCTAGTATTAGATAATTAGCAAAAAATACAGAAAGAGGAATTTAACGGAACATTAGGAGTGACGTCACGACCTGGCTAGCGCGAGAGTTGAATCGCAGTGATAAATAATTCACGGACCGGACTGGACCGAAGTGTCGGCGTCCCAGAGTACCCGCCAGAGTACGCCACAGTATACTTCATGATTGAATTACAGTAGCGAGTGGCGCGAGAGGCGACGGAAGTGTAAGATACGTGAATAGAGTCTCTGTTTTAAATTACTATAAGGCTCACGACCAATATAACCACGCTGTTGATCAATCGTTCTGCAATCGAGCTGAGGTTGTCGCGGTATTCTGCGGCCCAGAGCTCCTTTTACAGAGCAGCTGCCGCCATTTTGATAAAAAAACCTATAACTACCGTATCTATGCTTGCTTTAATTAAATACGTATTAACCTTCAATATTGACAGACACAATTCAAAATCTATTTTTTTTTGCTGAATTAAAATTAAATAGCTAGAAAATAAATCAAAGCTGCTGTCACTTCCTAAATGAATCAAAGTTTTAAAGCTATTAAATCCTCGCATCTAATGCACCAAGTGTCGGGGCGACTAACACGGAGAGTTCAACCGTTCAGTCTCGACCAGTTAGTGTTATTAATATCACACGAGGCGTCTAGACCGGCCAGGCTAGACAGCTACAGGCGCAACCACCTGAAATATATGGCGAACGTGCCCCCGGGGACAAATATACAGATTGCCAGTAATGGGGGATGTTTCCTTATGGCGCGCGCTAACTTTGCGGTACGAAGAAACCTAAATTGTCTAAGTTTTATTTAAATTTCGAAGCATTTGCAAGATGACAGTAAGAAGTTTTAATGTGAGATGGTGACATTTATTTTATACGAAAAAAAAAAGATTTCGAAAAAAGGTAAGGCCCACTTTTCCCATCGACAGCTAAACTTAATTTATTGACATGTCATCAAATGTGAGTGCTTTTTACTGGGCTAAAGGCCAGACCAAGCCAAAGTGTCCTTTGTCGAAGAGCATTTGGCACGGGGATTGGAGTCAAGGTGATCGCTAGGCAAAGTCTAGACCACCGGCGCCTAATAAATCACAAATAGTCTAAGAGACTTGAGACTTAATTTCGGTATTTAAAGTGACAAACAAAAACATTACTATCAGATTGTTTACCTTTTAATTTTCACAACTTGCTGAAATTTTATTTCTACGACATTTAAATATCATATTTATGTTTCATACTAGCCGTTGCTTGCAGTTTCACTCGCGTCTCAAAACTAATATTTCTTTTTACTGTTTATTTCTTTATGACAATGCAGCATATATCCTTCCTCAAGGTGCAATCTACCTATTTACCCTTCCCAAATTTTATCAGAGGTTTGGGCGTGAAAAAGTTACAGACAAATTGATTTGCTTTCACATTTATAATATTACTAGTAGTTCCTGAGATTAGCGCGTTCAAGCAAACAAACAAACAAACAAACAAACTCTTCAGCTTTATATATTAGTATAGATTTTGAACATGAAAATTAATTGGGAAAACATACCAAGTATTTTTCTTTTAAAATAACAAAAGCATCGCATATAACTAATTTTTTATCACACTAAATTAATTACGTTAATTGTTAGTTTCAATTCAAGTAACTTTATTAGAACTTGATACCTATCTAATTTCATTAACACGCATGCTGAGCAACTTGAAGTTATTTCTAACTTTAATTTGAATTCTAAATAAAATTCTTGAATTCTAAGGAAAAATAAAAGACGAAATATATACTTATTCTTTATCCTCACTCATTCGGCGAAACACAACGTAGGTAAGCCGTGTTTCACGCCTGTTTTCCGTGAGGCCGTGGTATCAGTCCGGACGAGCCGGTCCATTCGGGCCGAAGCATGGCTCTCCCACGGTATAAAGCAGTATACACGTATATGCTTGCCTGCTGCTTGCTTGCCGGTTCTTCTCCATAAGACCCACTATTTGGAACCGCGCACCTAGTTTTTGACATTTGAAAAGTACCTGTATTACTGGTCTAATTGAAATAAAACATTTGACTTTGACTTTGACTTATGTATGTATATTTAAATGATTTATTCAGTTTGAATATCATAGTAATGATAACTATGTTATTTTCATAGATAGCGCCAGCTTCACCTTAAAGGCGTGGCAAGTCGAACGAACAACAACAACGCTGTAGCTAATTGGAGGGACGCAGGTCCGCATCCTGCCTGAGATGGATTTTTTCTACCACTAAAATGTATCTTATTATATTCAGTTAAGTTTTATAATTTCAGCGAAGCTACTGGATGAATAAAATATGAATTTCCAGCGACACGGCTTGTCCCAAGTCCTAAGTAAAGGTTAGTTCACACTAGGTAAGTGTTATATGGATTTAGAAGGGTGTATGTCACAATGTACCGCTACAGTCAAGCGTGAATATTTAAAGTGTTGCCAGTAATAACCTCAGCATTTTATCCCTTCTGCGTAACGTTACTTTAAAATAAACAACATATTGCTTAGTAAAAGGCTTCTACGATCCTAATTAAAGTCGTGTAGGCTGCATCGAATAGAGAATATATAAACATTCTTATCTTTTTATAAATATTTATAGGAACAGCCCTGTTTGTACTTGGTATAATATTAGGCTGGACCCGCCTTTTCAGGAAACCAAAAACTTGGAACATTGTCGAACCATTGAAATACAACGATACCTGTAACTTATTTCAGTTAAAAGCTGCAATAAAAATGTAGTCACTTTTATTTGTTGCCCAATTTTTATACCACTAAGGTGGCAAACAAGCATACGCCTGATGGTAAGCGGTAACCTATGCACGTTTGCAACACAAGGGGTATCACTCACGCGTTGCCAACCCTGTAAAAATCCTTTCACATATTTTTTGAAGAACCCCATGCTGAAGTCTTTTGGAAAACCTCGGCGGGGAGCTGATTCCACAACCTGCGTATGCGTGGGAGGAAATTCCTCAATAATAAATAAAGTGACCAATTAATCGAAATCTACATAATAAGTATATCCATTATTTAGATAAAAACGCGTATTTAAAGGATTGAATGAAAATAAATCCGCTTATTTAGCATTTGGCTATCAAAGCCGATAATCTGCGAAACGGCTTACTGTGCCATAAAAATAAAACATTGAAGATTAACTCTATTTTTGTGAAAATAAAATATATTCGAAGTCTTAAAACTTGCGCAGGTCGCGATTAACTTTATTTGATTTTCTAGATAACATCTGTTGAGAGCGTATTCCAAAGAATGTTAATTTTGAATTTATCTTATAATTTCACAAGTGGGTATACCTAGTACACCTCTGCTTAACTGTGTATACAGACGTGATGGTGTTTCTTACGGGATGGCGCTTCGTAAGTATATGCTCCCACTTACTTCTTCACAACTTCTTATCTCAATTCATTAAAGAGATACATCTTGACCTCTCTAATGTATAGAGACCCATACAAAGAAGAGATCATCACTGTTGGTTTTTGATTAATTTATGTTAGGGATCCATTTCTAATCCCAATATCATTCACGTGAGCCAAGCCGCGGGTAAAACCTAGTAACTATATATTTTCGTAACCCGAATAGCAATTCGAAGAATTTATATTGACACATTCCAATTACACCCATTCCAGATAGTGTTATATCTAGTTCGCTTATGTAAAGTTCAGTTTGCGTTTCGTCTTATCACAGGAATTCTATCTAGATTGAGCAAGACATACGAGTAACATTTTGTCAGCACTCAAAAGTTTTATGAACTAAGACATGTGAGATAAGACTGGTATTTGAAAGTATCTTGATATCTTTTCACGACAGTTCGACATTTTATGACATATTCGTTCTATTTTACATCAATAGCGTGACAAAGTTTCACGTAGGTACCTACATACGTATAACATACATATATACATATTTTCACGCCTGTCTATTACGCCATTGGGGTAGGTAGCGACTATAGATTTCCACTTGCTACGATCCTGGCATACTACTTTCGCTTCATCTACGTTCATTAACCTCCTCATGCATGAACGTCGATTTAGGGTACTCTTAACCTGTCCTTTTTTAAGAACGGCCGCAACTCGGTTGTGGTTCATCGAGGTCGGCCCCTTCCAACTCTTCCATCCATACTCATCATGTATACTCGTTTCGTCAATCTCCGTTCATCCATCCTATGTACATGCCCAAACCACCTTAACATACCTTTCTCAATCTTTGTTACCACACCTTCTTTCACACCACACCGCTCCCTTATCACGCTGTTTCTCACTCTATCTTTCAAAGTTACCCCACAGATACTTCTCAACGCTCTCATCTCTACAGCATTTATTCTACTTTCATGTCTCTTCTGCCATACCCAACTTTCACTACCATACATTAGTGTCGGCGCCAACACACCCCCAAATACGTATACGTATAAGGTCGAAAAAAATGGAGATATGAGGGATTGTTCTGCTCATTAAGCTTATAACATCGATGAAACCTCTAAATCATTCTTATGGAGTAATTAAATAGTCATCCGGTTTCGTTTGATAGACGCCTGCCTGACTGATTAACATATTTATCATGCATAACCATAACATACCGTCACGCATGTATTCCCCAAAGGATTAGACAGAGGCGAACCCACAGTTCGAGTTGTTTATATCCCATGTAATAGGGAGCGAGCCTATTGCCATTAACCGGGCACAATTTCCAAATCCCGAGATGCTACTGAGAATATCATAGAAAAACCCAATAACACTGCTCGATCTGGGAATCGAACCCAAGAATTCTAGCGTAGCAGTCGCGCTCAGGACCTAAGCGGAGGTGGACCTCCCCGCAAAGAGGCGCTTGCTAGAGATAGAATTTCGACTTAATATTTGACACAAGTAATCTCAAAATTTTACCTCTAGCAAGCAAATCTATCGACGAATTTGTTAAGGAGACCCGGCCTTAGCGGCGTGGTTTCCAATCCATTGCAATTTATTTTAGTAATTTATCTGTTGATAATTTTATTTAGGTCAAATTATCAGGTGCGTAGTACTCGCAACCGGCGTGTGTTTATAAGATTATGTATGAATGTGACAGAAGCAAACGAAGCATGCAAGAATAGTTGTCGAAGCATGCAAGAATGGTTGTCGAAGCATGCAAGAATGGTTGTCGAAGCATGCAAGAATTTTGTGTTTGTGTATTGTGCGTTTATGGAGATATGCCGCTCATTTTAAAGTTTTGAAGCTGCTATTGGTCAGCAGGATAGAAGAGGACTGGTCAAAACATTGCCTTGTACTCTCGTACATCACTTTTTTGTCTATCCTACCCTAGCTAACAATGTACCCTTTTTTCAGTTTAGGGTAAAGGCCATTGAATTGTTTTCCAAATTCTCACATGACGCAACAAAATCTAAGCAACACATTATCCCTTAGCACCAGGGTCTTTACAATCTGAAGGTTCCTGATTAAGGTCTTGTTGTCACAAAACTGACGTTGCCATAGAGCGCCACGGCTAGGGTTGCCAGTCTTAGAACTTTCATGGATTTATATTAATACTGAAGTGGCGTTGGATTAAAAAAAAGTCCCTGAGTAATAATTGAAATTGGAAAGATCAGAAGCCTCGAAAAAAATACCTACATAATAATCGTTGTGCCAATAATACGCTTACTTAGTGTGAGAACCATGTGTGGAGATCTCTGTGATAAAAGTAGGGTGCTTTAGACCTGTTTGTTCTAGTTAAATGTTTACGCTGGCAACCCTAGCCAAGAGTGACGGCGCCATGTTTTTGTACCCGGCCTGAATACGTAATGGATTGCGCGTTATCTCGCCCGGGGACTATCTGAACAATCTATCATCACAGTGACTATTTATCAATGTTTTGAGTACGTTCAATTTTAATTAATGGATAGCCGTTGATGTTCCTCATTTTTCTAGTTTGTGGCAAAGTAAAAATAAATACCTAGGGCCACTTGCACCAACTTCTTAAATATTTTTAAATTTTATTTAAACACATTTTTTCATAGTAAATTTCTATTTAAATATAATTTAAACATAATAAGTCCCTAGTCTAGTAAATCTTTCTTTCTCAGGGTGAATGAGGATATTCGAAGAGGATGGCGTGGTGCTTGTCAAGAATCCCATGGCGGCGACAACAGGGCAAGAAAAGGCAAGTGCTGTTTCTAGTCGGTACAAGTGCGACATATTCTGCTGTCTCCCCAAGTGGAAGATCATACATTAGTATTAAGCTCACAAAAAAATTGTGAATGTTGATGGAATACGTGACGGAGCGTCTTGACAGCATAAAAATACACAAATATTTACTGAATTTTACGTGAAACGAGCTCGTTATTGGACAAGATTCTGTACTATATATTTTTGCGGACGATTTAGTAAGTAAGTAATAGTAACAGTTTATTTGGAACACAAACATACATTACATTGTCTTAATAGCTAGAACAAGGACAGTTAATTAATTTAACATAAGTGCATAGCCAGCTGTCTCCCAAACTAGGCAAAAGCCTGTATCTTGGGAGGCAGTATATTAAGAAGTAGGTATACGTCCATTGGTGCATAGCCCGTGTAAGACGGCGTGAACTTAAAAGAAATGAGTTAAAAATTTAATAATGAAAAACAAGATAAAACATCCAAGAAGCGGAAAAGGTTAATATCTGACGCATCTGTACGCAGTTTTTTTTTTCTAATACATATTCTAAACGGCCTTTATATGTTTAAATTGCCCGCGGCTGCGCTCAAAAACCATCAGTGATGATCTCTCCTTTGTATGGGTATACATCAGAGAGGTCAAGCTGTATCTCAGGTTCCGTTTAATTATTTAAGATAAGACGTATACCAGTACTTCTTCTACCACTATTTCTTACAGTGATAACAAAATTAAAATGTAGTAGTTTTTGCGCCAACCCGTAACAAACAGACAAGAATTTTAAAAATCACATGTTTGGGTTCGGAGACGTTTATATACCCCACTTGTTTTTTTTTAAATATCATCAATGTACAGACAATTTTATAATAGAGATGATATCATTTTATTGAAATACAATCGTTTTATGATAGTTGAAAATATCACTTATATTTGTAGAAAGCCTTGTTTCCTATCCAGATAGGTACAAAACTGGATCAATAAAGAGGTTTCAAATCAACATAAAAACCAGGCAATATAACTACTGAGTTCCCCAAACCCGGTTTGAAAGAAGTTTCCAGACCAATATGGAGTTTAAACGGAATTTAAAAGGCTCTGTTATACAGATATGCAACAGCATGACACTGTAAGGAATCGATTTGGCATTACGGCGCTCCCGCTGCCTAAGTAGGTAGGGGACGTTGGCCCGGAGCGAAGGAGCTGTGTGCATTGTAATGCGATATGCTTTTGAGGGCAAATGGGTGTGACATTAACTATAGAACTCGTGTACGAGCTAGTTTTCTTCATCCAAAAATACATACATAAACCGTTGTTTACTATACTGTTTACGGCTATCGATTATTTGCATGTAACCGATGCATTAAATTATAAACGATCAAAATCTTATATGTATTTACAGATTTTGATTATAATAAGACTAGCTTTTGCCATCGGCTCCGCTCACGTGAAGCTAGGAGTAAAAATGGAAAAACCAACAGTGATGATCTCTTCTTTGTATGGATCTGTATACATCAGAGAGGTCCAGCTGTATCTCAGTATCCGTAATTAATTGAGATAAGAAATTCACCAGGTTTTTAAGAATTTTTACGTCAACTCGTAACAAATAGACAAGAATTTTAAAAATCACATTTTTGGTTTCGGAGATGTTTATATACCCTAACCCACTTGTTTTTTTTAAATATCTTCAATGTAAACTTCAGAAACAGCTTTTTTACTTTTATAATAGTAGAGATGACACCGTATGCTTGCCATGCCTTATTATTGTCTGATAATAAGCGGTACACCTAGTCTATACTATATATATCTATACTCCTGCAAGACCAGTGGTAACACTAGAGCGTTGTTATTTCAAGACAGTACACAGTTCTGGAGTTTAATTGTCCTGTACCTAATTTTACCCCATCACAGTATATCATTAGATGATTTTTTAATCGCCGATAACTCTTTAGAGAAACAAATATGACTATTAAAATTTAGCAGATACTGTAGGTACTCTGCTTGTAGGGACTAATGAGCGGATGTGTTTTTCTTAATATATGTAATTAAGGAAACCGTGATAGCCTAGTGATATGAGCATTGGACTGCCAAGTCAAAGGTCTCGAGTTCAAATCCAAGGCACTTCTGACTTTTCAAAGTTATGTGCGTATTAATAGTTAATAATCACGCGCTTAAATGGCGAAAGAAAACATTGTGACCCTGCACGTCTGAGAGATTTTATCGACGGCGGCGTATGAAGTCAGCCTACCCGCATTAGGCTAGCGTGTTAGACTATAGCCCAATCCCTCATTGTGAGAGGAGATCCGTGCCCAGCAGTGGGACATATAATGGGTTGATTATGTTATGTAATTAAGAAGGTACGTAAAGAACCGCATTACACGCCATATTTTCGTGTCGTATCGTGAAGGACAATGAGCTCACACTTGCGCGCTGTAAGCCGAGAGCGCCGTCATTAACCGCTGGGAGGGCACGACATAATGGAAACAGACGCAGAAGGTCCAGTCTACGCACGAACGAGACAAAAGCGAAAATAGCGTACAAACTGTTACACTTCGTAGGTAACAGAGAACGAGTCTGCCCGTGACTATGGACGCTGTAAAGGGTCCGAAACGTCAGGATTTAATTTTTACTAATATAAAACGATAAAGTCCGTATGTTTTATTTCATTATGTCTAATATTCGCGTAGGCTTCATATATCAGTAAGAACAAGTTCTACAAATATAGCACCCATTAAAGATACAAACTTGTAAGGTCCGATTTGTCTGTAATATCACCAGCTTCAACGGCCAATAGGACAAGTTTACCGAATCGCTGAACAAATCATAGACCGCTTAAGCCAGGAGTCTTTAAATTATAGCCAATCACAATTGTCGAGATTAGCCTTGAGGTGTAATAAAAGCCTCCACGAGTGACGACGTTTATAGGTCTCGGCTCTCGAAAAATACTGTATGTTGACGTCATAAATGACATCTATCGGTTCGGATGGTTCGCGACGATACGACGCGACGTGGAATGACGGAAGTGCGGCCCTTGCCTTGGGCGTTTCTAGTAGTGTATCGATACTTAAAACCAATCCCGTCGATATGCGTTGGGTGGCCCTAATTTCTCATCACTATCACTTTTTGTACTGATCAAACACGGTAGGAACTATCAGTATGTAACATGGTAAAAGAAGTCCTTATACGTCAGAATTTAATTTTCATACTTGGATTTGGTACTTAGTGTAATGAAATAGCATCAATTTATACGCAACTTTATCGCGCGTTGTTATCGGCTCTTCTGCTCCCTTATTTTGCGCAACCCCAAGAGACTAAGGGGTTGAGGTAGTGGGTGGCCATACATGTGTAATTATTTCGTGAACCGCTGTGCACTCGAGCGGGCCGCACGTTTCCTTCCAACAGATAATTCAGCTGATAGGGTAATGTTTGAAAGAGTTGAGCCGTTGAATAAACTGCGTGTTTGAAGTGATTGGCTTGTGTAGATTGTATTGATTGATATAAAACTCTTTAATCCAATCAAAATTCAGTCATAATAACTGAAAGGTTGCACAGCTTCATACTGGCTTAACATTTACTACTAAAAATGCGTTACCAAGAGGATTTGCAGGTGAGGTACTTATACACACTTATTGGGTTGTTAATAAAGGAAGATGATTATGCCGTTAGTTAACTAAACAATAAACTTTTTGAATAATATAATTGACTTCAAATATTCTGTTGTGTATTTTCTAAACAAATGATCCAACAAAATTCATATGAGATTTTTCTCGAAATTTTACTGTACCATTTATAAATAATAATTGGTCAAAACCAGTTCAGAAATAGCAAAGTATTGCGCGAACATAAAAAAGAAACTTATTTCCTCATCTTTTTAATTCTGTGTAAAAAATCAACCTCAGCGGCAACTTGGAAACCTATAAAGTTTCATCCAAACGCTAACCACGTGACCCTTAATAAAAAAGTAAAAAACAACTATGGTAACCAAACGAAAATTGTTACATTTGATAAGGCTTCCCAATGAAAAGAGGCAAAGGTCACAACTCAATTCAAACGTTCGAGAATTGAAACAAAACCGCGACTGAATCGTAATGAAATAACAAGGATGGAATAACAAGAAACATACTTGTCTATACAAATATATACAAATAAATAAAATTGGAGTGTGTGTGCCGTCCCTTTCTAATTAACCTAGATATTATAAGCACAAACAGGGTCTGGTGGTGGTGTCAGGATGGTGCTCCATCTTAGACCCTGTTCAATTCAAATAAATCCATGTTCATATGCTGGCATGTGAAGGTAGCAAGCAGTCACTTGATTTTTAAGATTTGTTGATTTTTCCAACACAACTGTCAACCCAAAGATCAAAGAGGATGTTTTATATTCTCCACCGGGTAAATTTTCCTCATTCAACAATAAGATAAATAAGAAAATGGAATCATTTAAGACGTTAAAAAAACTAAATTCCTTCTTGAATATGGCCTCTCCTTTCGTCCAGCAGAGTAATAAAAAGGGCTACATTAAAAATAATAGATTACTGACCTGTTTCCTGCTCACACTTTTTTATTTATGAGACCATTCTCAGCTTTTACTTTAATGAAAACTTTCTTCATAAGTTTAAGAGCGTACTGGTGGCATGTTTCCTGAATGGAGCTCTGATATTACTTAAATATAAACTATGGTTACTTGTGACTTGTGTTTCATTTGCAAAATCCAACACTGCATTAGTGTGCAGTTTATACCATATCCAACCCCTTTCATGCTCATACACACATCAAAAAAAGTTTGCGATCACTAGCTTAAGCTGTTAATTTCTTTAAATAAAGAAAACACAAAAGAAATATATTTTCTTGATAAAGTTCAATTTAAAAAAATATATCACCTTAAGCTAGATCGCAAACTTTTTTGATGTGTGTATAAAATCCATGCCCAAGCACTGGGTCAGATATGCCTGATGGGCCGAAATTAATATAAACCTTCAGGCCTACTGTAATTTTTATGAGAACTTTCTTGTCACCGTAACTGTGACTAAGAATAAGCTAAGAATTTCCGATTATGACTCACGATTTCTCTTTTTGCCATAAATATTCCCCCAATTGAAACAGATAATTTACCAAATTCTCCCCCCCCCCCTAAATCTCTAAAACAAGTCTATTCAGGTAGCCTACACATTGCCTAATAACAATATTTTACGTATCAGCAGCGCCCTCCTCCAGAGAGACGCACTAATTTGACGACAACCCTCCTGGAGGGCAGAGGGTGAGGGTAGTCTTACACTTCATTGACTGAGGTGAGCGGATAACAGCTTCGTCGGGAAATTGGGGTTTACTTTTAACTAGCGTGCTTGTGTGTGTTTGTTTTGTTTATCCTTTACGTTAACGCACAGAGGAAGAAATTGAAGGTATAATAACGGTCAAAGAAGGACCTTCCTAAGTAATTTTCAACAGATTTGCTTGTATTCTTATGGCCTATGGGCGTGAACATTATGTCCAATAATAAGTTTTTTGAGGTCGTTGAAATCTGCTCTACCGCTCAGTCCAATATTCTTCCGCTAAGCAATAATGGGCTAAGCCAGGTAGCCAGCGAAGTAACTAAGCATAATATGTATTAAGATGACAGCGCGCGTGTGATGATACCTTTCAGGTACTGGTGAACAAGCAACTATAAGCTGCGATTTTCGCCATTTTCTAACCATCAAGCGGCCCGTCACTACCGGTCGCTCACTATGGGTCTGATAAGAAAGCTCAAGGTCACTCAGCGAGCTATGGAGCGAGCTATGCTCGGCATTTTTTTACGCGATCGAATCAGAAATGAGGAGATCCGTAGAAGAACTAAAGTTGCCGACATAGCTCAAAGGATTAGCAGGATTAAGTGGCAGTGGGCGGGGCACATAGCTCGTAGAACTGACGGCCGCTGGGGCAGAAAGGTTCTCGAGTGGAGACCGCGCACCGGAAAACGCAGTGTGGGACGACCTCCAACGAGATGGACGGACGACCTGGTGAAGGTCGCTGGGAGTCGTTGGATGCAGGCGACATACAACCGGTCCTTGTGGAAGTCTTTAGGGGAGGCCTTTGTTCAGCAGTGGACTTCTTTTGGCTGAGATGATGATGATGATGAAGCGGCCCGTATGATGGTGTATCATTTTAAAACAATAAAAAATACTTTCTTATAACTTTTACAATTATTGTTTGGTCGATAACCAAAGTTTAATATTCATAACAACTATACAATGGCAAGAGTATCTATACGAACAAACTTACAGTGAAGTGCTACGCTACACGATATTTATATTGAGCAGTAGTTTACTCGTAAACTGCAATCGTCAAAGCAATTTCAGTATTCAATGCCACAGTAGTTCAAGAATGTTATATATATCACCAAATATCGATCGATTGTCGATCACAATATAGACCGTCTTTATATTGAAAAATAACCAAATTTGCTTTTAATTATTATTATTTTAATTTAATGTTCCATCGGTCATGAATGTGTACATCTAAACCTGGTTCAACACATTCGGTCCAATAAAGTTAATGTTGGGATGAACAAGAATGTTCTTTCGTTATTTGCCACAAGGAGAGGTTGGAGCCAATATTTGGAGTCTGAGAATGACAGCTTTTGTTTGACTAATATGATAATATTTCACGTGGTATACATGTTTGATATTTACAGAATAAACCTCATGTAGTGTTCAATACACAAGCGTAACAGCTAGGGCGTCGGATTTGCGATCATATGGAAGCCGGTTCGAAACCTACCCATTGCACCACGTGAACCCACTCGTATCACAAGCATTTAGCTTAGCACGAGGGGTTAATTTACAAGAATACTAATAATGTGCGACCCACATTACTAGTAAACTTTCTTAAATACTTCACAACCCAAATTATTATAAAGGTAAACATGGCTTCCTCGCAAGTTGGATACAAATCTATAACATAATTTCCATGCAAGACATCCGTTTCCTTTTTGATTATCTGTTATAGTTTGAAGATTACTTCAACTACTTTTATTATAGACTTTTTTACTTCCAAAACGCTTCCCAACTCAAACAGGATCACAACAAAGTGCTTAAAAGAATCTTTTCCGTCCGTTATTAGGTTTGGCGGGACACGTACCGAGCCAATATTTGGGCTCCTAGCTTCTACGTAATATTCTGTAGAGTGAAGTGCTGACTCTGCGCCGGCCCCATCGATCATAAATTGTAAACTAGGGTTTATTTCGGGAAGGTAGGGTGGTAAAATGCGAACGTGTGTTCTTGGCTTACAATGGATCATAACGTGGGAAGGGATAACTAATTGAATATGTAATGGCATAACATTTTGCACTATATTTGGTTAAGGTTTATAAAAATTCACAAGAATAAGAATACTTAATCACTACATAGTATAAAACAAAGTCGCTTCCGGTTTTCTGTACGTCCCTATGTATGCCTTAGATCTTTAAAACTACTTAACGGATTTTGAAGCGATTTTTTGTAATAGATAGAGTGATTCAAGAGGAAGTTATGGCTATTTAACATATCCCTATGACTCTTAGGAACGGGGCAGAGTGGGTGAAACCGCGGGTCGCTAGTATTATATATTTACCAGTGTATCCGTAATTATAAAATGGTTTTTTATGTTCCTGTACAATTTCCCAAAAAAACCTATCTAATAACCAAAATGACAAGTAAAAAAGTGCGACTCACAAGGGATCGGCTCAAAGCAACGAACTTTTCCCGTGCTGACCGCAACCTCAAAAGTTTGTTACAAATATATTGATATATAGTTCCCGAAAAGTAGGTACACTTTTCGGGAACTATTTCACAAAACTGAATTACTCCACACAACCGTTCGATCAGGGTGATCGCTTTGTATGCTATACTTGGCCGGGATAAGAACATGTATATATGGGAGCTGTGGGAGAAGGCGTGAGTGTATGCATTTCTACCAAATCTGTCTGACTTTCTGGCATACAGCGTCACTGAACGTCCATTCTGTGGACAGTTTGAGTTCCATGATTATAATGTAAAACTTGTCGTGTATTCTAATTGTAATAGTTTCGCATACGGGCCGCACCGGCGAGACAGACGGCCTTGTTACTGTCAGTTACGCACTCAGTAATCGTGTTTACTAATTACATATTTTTATTTAGTGCGTCTGGTCCAGTAAACAATAAATATAAGTAATATTATCGCTTACATTTCACTTCATAGTTATTTTCTACATTATACAACAATTTACTTTTAGGGCGTCTCATAGAAATTACATACCTACATATTTACCCGTCTCTCGCATGAGGGTAGGCAGAGACACTTGCACTTACTACGATTTCGGCAAAACACTTTCGGTTTATCTATGTTTAAACTTATGCATCATGCATGTTCGTAGGTTTAGGATAGCTTATCTCTTCCACGTATCTTCTCATCTGTCTCCATCAAAAACGGGGTGATAAAACCATTGTTTATTGAATGGAATTGAAGGCACATTTGGTATAGTGGCTGACCGATCGGCTTCCATGCTACGTATTGTAGGTTCGATCTCCATACGGAACCAAGATATGTTTGATCTACTGCTAGTTGTTGCATGTCTGGGCGTTGGTGTATGTGATAATTAGATTTGTAAACGCATCCATGCAGGAGAAAATTCTAGTGTGGGGCAACGCTTTTTTTAAAATAAATAAAAGCACTTTAGAAACCCTACAACATAAAAGTTATATCGTCATAATTTCAGATTATGTCTGTAATCTTTTTACCATTGACATATACGAACATAAGTATCATTCATTATGGAGGCATCTTTCCGTCCATTAAGGTGAGTCCTAATGCACTCGCCGTAACCGTAATTATGCATAAAGCGAATAACAAAACCAAGGCTCAGAAGGCTTGCTAAAAGAGAGCTAGAAATAAGGATGGGAAGTAATAAAAAATTTTGTATGTTGAGGTCTATACATACATACATACATACACTCACGCCCTTCTCCCACAGGGGTAGGCAGAAACTATAGACTGCCACTTGCTACGATTCTTGCATGCCTCTTTTGCTTCTGCGACATTCATACATCTTCTCATACATACGCGCCGGTTGCGAGTACTACGCACCTGACCTTTTTGAAGGACTTCGCCAATAAGATCGGTGTAGGTCCTTCTAGGTCTATACAAAAATATATATACACTTTTCTATATCTGCTAGTTCTTGTTAAAAAAATGGCCATGTCTTAATTAATCAAAGTCAGCTCTTACAAATATAAATATATACATAATGATGTATACATTAAGTGGCGAGTTACTACATATATGTTTATGTGTGGAGGACCTAGATCCTTGTTTTTGAGGATGGGCTTTCTGGATCTTTTTTGTGAAGTAGCTCGTAATATTAAACTCGTCACTCGTCCGCGACCATCAACTTAATGTGTTTCAAAGCGATCTGTTAACTGTTACACACGCAGGGCTGCCCGGAATGGCAATTAAAAGATATTGTCAAATAAGGCGGCGAGATGGCGTGATGATTTGCGGAAGGATACACGTAGTAGCTGGATTCGACAAAACGAGGACAGGGTGAAATGGCGCACATTGGGAGAGGCCTACGTCCAGCAACTGATGATGATGATGATGATGTGGAATAAGGTATCAGAAATAAAAAGGTTTTCTCATAAAAATCAAGCACTATCAATTTCAAAATAGATATTGATAACTTTTCTATACCCCAATATAAAAAAGAATTAGAGTGACATTCTCGAAAATATCAAAATATTTCTCAAAGCAGCTAGCTCAGCTATTGTGCTCAATGGATCGAAAAGGGGGCGTCGTCCCCTAACTCCAAAAGTCATTGACCAAATTACTTTGTTTTTGCTTGGATAAAGGGGCTGAACTCATAGCCGGCCACCCAGCTGAGGTCCGACTGAGTAAAAAACATTACAAAACAAAATATAATATACTTATCATTCATCATTGCAATTGGTGTAATTGTTTCAAGTGCAACTGTTAAGCAAGAGATCCTTGATTCGAATCCCGAACAAGAGTGTTATTATTTTCTATTTAGAAACTCTCAATTGACGCAGTCCCTATTATTATTTTGACCGTGGAAGAGCCATCCTTTGGCACGAATAGTCAGGATCTACCGGAGTGATACCACGGCCTCACAGAAAACCGACGTAAAACAACATTTACGTTGTGTTTCGTCGAGTGAGTGAGGCCCAAACCCTTTTAAAAGGCGAGAAAGAATATTATAGGAGGCTTAACTGAAACCAGCAAAACGAAAATGTAAGTTAATTGTTTAACTAGAACTGGAATCAAACTAACTTCAATCATTGAATAATCAAATAAAATAATTGTATCGCCCGAAATTTGGCCGACCCTAACACCCATAGCTTAAGTACAAATGGGAGTTTAATACGTCCGTAAAAAAGCTTTTTTTTGGTCGGAACTTAAAACGGCAATGATGGCCCTTACTGTATAGTAATCGGGATTGGTTCAGCGACCTTATTTACTGATTTCTTATCGTCATTTAAAAAACTTTTTTGTCATCACGTAAGCCACACACATACAAATAAAACATTTATGAGAATGTCATTCAGCTTATGGTCAGGCCAGGCAAGGAAAGATTATATTATTTGTTTTTTCTATAAAATTGTCAATTGCCAGCAGCTCGGAGTATGGATCTATGCCCGTGGCAAAAGGTTCACCGACGAACATCACTACATATTATAAAACAAAGTCGCTTCCCGCTGTCTGTCCCTATGTATGCTTAGATCTTTAAAACTACGCAACGGATTTTGATGCGGTTTTTTTTAATAGATAGATTGATTCAAGAGGAAGGTTTTAAGCTATTTAACACCACGCTACGACTCTTAGGGGCAGCGCGGGTGAAACCGCGGGCGGGTCGCTAGTATTAGTATAGATATCGAAATTACTGCAGAAATGAATATTGTTCTACATATACAACGTACCTATAACAGAATAAGCGCAAGACCTGAAAGTACTTTGTTCAGAATCCACTACAGAATAGATTACAGTGGTTTTTAATATGCGTATTATTTTCCAGAAATGATAATTACAATGACCTTAAATTATGGCCCCCTAATCCATCAGCAAGCTGAAGTGGCCGTGGGTTGGCCATATCTGTAGAAGAACCGACAACCGCTGGGGTAGACGTGTTCTTGAGTGGAGACCACGACTCGGCAAACGTAGCGTAGGACGCCCTGCGGCGAGATGGAGTGATGATTTGCGAAAGGTTGCTGGCGGAAGCTGGATGCGACAAGCCGAAGACAGGGCGAAATGGCGCACATTGGGGGAGGCCTACGTCCAGCAGTGGACTAGTATAGGCTGATGATGATGATGATAATGTTGATGATGAATCCATCAGTGGCTCGAGTTATGGAAAAATGAAACCTATTTGCACAATTTGTTATTATGTGCGTGTGCGTGTGACCTTATCGTAGTCGTTGTGAAGACTGTAGTACGGCCACGAGTTTTGTGTTTAAATGGTATAACTAATTTCTTCTTCTTCTTCTCTTAAAAGTATATGCTTACCTGTCCCAAAGTAAGTTTAGAGTTTCGTTATAATAATTAAGACTCGATATTCTAATTGACGTGCTTGAAGTCATGAGCTTACTATTCAGTTACACGTTGTAGAGAAGAATAGAATAGAATAGAATATTCTTTATTGCACACCAAACATTTATGTAAAGTACAGGAAAGAAGACTGAAATATTAGTGAGCTTTGAGAGCAATTCGTCAGTTTCTCAATTGTATTTTCAGCAATTGTCTATCATCAGCCTTATTTGTCTATTCCCGCATTTCTTATAAGCGCCATAGGGGCCAGTCTTCGGCTTTCATCATCCGTCGTCACTCCACAGTCCACATGTTCCTTCCATGTTTCCTCCTTATTTTCTTCATAATAAGTCTTAAAAAACCTTAAAAAGTATGTGTCAGATATTGAAAATCATTTATGTATATTTTCAGGAAGCAGGTGGTGACGACCACCACTACAATAACTACATACTATAAATTCTTGGAACTCTAAATAAATACGAATCTTCCAATCCTACACTACGTCCTAGCTGCAGTTCTACGAGAAACAAACACCGAAGTTACTACGATAAACAACTACGCCGTAGCAAAGTGCTACGTGTCGCGTAGCGGCCGCTACGAAGTTTGTTATCTTTCTACCGAGTCGCTCGTGCGAGAAATACTCAACTAAGTACAATTTTTACGAGTTTCAAATGGCACAGGAAAGTAAAAATAGAGATATGAGGATTATTTTATAGGCTTACATGCTCAATGATTGTAGTTTTCATGTTGATGCTTACCTGAAAAAGACAAAATGATTTATTATTACACGAAAATGGATAAAATCGCATAAATGATCGTTTGGCAATCGTCAGTTGAGGATTAAATACATAATTTTGATATCAAATCAAAATTAATCCTTATTTGACAGCGATGAGAAAATGAGCTATTTTCGGTTGAATTTTAAAAACAATTAATCTAGTCAAATGCTAGCTCATATTTAGAAGCGATTTTATTTTTCACTAGCTGACCTGACAGACGTTGTCCTGTCCAAGTTTCAACTAACCACCTCGAAAAATTTGGTTTTCCATATTTGTAATACACTTAGCTCCATTGATTTCTGAATACCTTATTTCTGATCTATAAATTATTAATTTCAAATTTCATTACTAAATTGTTCACATTGTATTGAGGTGAAGCATGGAAATATAAATACATAGATTAAAATTTCAAATATCTGTTTCGGCATCAGTAAAGATTAACGCACGTTGCATTTTTTTTATTATTATATTTATTTATGTATTTAATTATTCGATTAGATGGAAACTCTTTAGTTTCTCAAATAAAGTGTGCGTACTGTATCTACACTATGGATGTTTCACATTATAAAATGAGTTACTATATGGCTGGATGCTTTAAAGAAGAAAACAATAATATTGTCAAAATTGTCACCTCAAAATGACATCTGTTATCGAATCAAATTTCATTGAGGTAATAACGATGTCGTGTTAGTCCGCTAGAAAATAAGTTGTAATTTTTTGTTTACTTCTTTAACCTACTCAAATATTTAGTTTTTACACCGGCTTGTGCTCGCTGGATAAATCCTATGTATGTCCCGTGATTCCCTGTATAAGTAGAGTTAGAATTACTGTACTAATAATCAATTCTTGGTCACAATAATGGTTTCTGATTGATCTGCTTTATTTTCTTGTTTTATGTTATTTAGTCCCTGTAAATGTATTTTATTAATTTTATTACTTGATTCTGTTATAATTTTTGATCCGTGCTAGTCTAGTACAGAAATACTTGAAAAAGAAATTGACTTCAATGGTTATTTTTAAAAGTCAACGTTTTCAATAGTTAAAATGTTAATAACTTTTGATAGAGAGAACCGATTTGAATTTAAAATAGCCTAAATGTTAATCCAAGAAACAGGCTCTGAATTCCTGCCCACTTCCTCCAAATCTCTTCAGTAGTTATCATTTGATGCGCGGTCAAACATACAGACAAACCGACAGACAAACAGACAGACAAAAGTTCCAAAAATAATAGAAATGGATTGTGTTACCGATTCTGAGTCCCCCAAATTAGTTTTTTTGTAAATATAAGCAATGTACAGACACGGCTCACTTACATTCTTATTATATGTAATTATTTTTCATAATAGAATATATATACGAATTTTATATAATTAAGCGCATTTTGTAACATCTACGGCCCGGATATAAGTCAAAAGCTTATTTAGAGAGGTATCTTGTTGTGAACTTAAGTGTCAAATTATAATTAACTACAAAACGTAAGGCTAACGTGTCAACAGGCTGCTCTGACAGCTAATAAGTTTAGCCGCGCCATTCAGGCTACATCAGGAGGTAAACAAAGCCTGTAATGAAGCCAGCGCGTTACCGCCTCGATCATTAGTTGCTAACTATCCTTTCATGAAAATGGTAAATTAAGATACCTGTAAGTATATAAAAGTATTAACATCCTAAATAATCTGAAAGTCCTTATAACGCGACTAAGGTCCTGGGTTCGACTTCTTGGTCGAGCAAAGGGTTTATTGTGTTCTTACATTAGTTTCTCAGTAGCAGACCGGAGTTTGGATTCGCGCTTGACTAATGGCATTAAGCTGCCCCCTCCCCTGTTACATGGGACCGGTACAGATATCAATGAACTGCGGGTGTACATTTGTAAACCTCTACCTAATCCCTCGGGGCATATAGAAAGAAAGAAACATTTATTCAACGATGCCCTCATATTTGCGCCGAAAAGGATCTGGTTCAGCATATGCCAGACAGATTTGCCCGACGCTAGTTTTCAACCAAACCCCTCATACACATTACTATAAAATATACAATACAGCCTGGTAAGTTATTATGTATTAATGTGATTGTTAAGATATTTGTCTGTATAAAATAAGAATGAAAAATAAACTAGTTTACATCTACAATACGATACTCGCAATAGACTATGATTAAATTGAAGAGATTTAAAAAGAATGAACTTTCATTTGACCTGAAAGTGCCTGAAACTATTTAATTGAGTCAGGGAGAGTGCACTCGGGCAGCCGCACTGATTTAATAACGACGCGTCACTGTGCTCGTGCTTGACCCCACACACAAGTAAACACACACATACTCGTAGCTTGAAATTCTGAGCTTTGTTTAACTACAAGTTACGCCTTGCTTCCGACAGTACTAACGTCAACGTGAAAATTAATTTTAACTGTTTATTACCTTACTTAACATGGTTAAGTTTCGTTAGATTTTTTAATTTGATTTTGTGATCGATCATATACATTCTAGACAGCATTAGAATATTTATTGAAATGAAATCATTTGTTTGCAAGTTTGGAGATGACAAAGTTATGGTATTACAATTGAAGCGACCGCGGGCAGATTTCGAACCTACGTCTTCTATGATGACGCAGGTTCAAATACTGCCGCGGTCAAACTTTTCCTTTACTAAAATGATATTTTTTAGCAAACATGTAGTAAATAATATAGAAAATGCAAAAAAAAAAACTAAATTACTTCATTAAAGCAAAATAAGGATTTGTTTAATTATCTAAAAGAATAACATTTTCAATAATGAGACTAAAAGTTTAAAATAAAAAGAGATGCGCGCCCGATCCGTCCACTATGCATATAGTTATTACATGAAGTATTAACACTTCCTTTACGTAGATAGAATCATATATTTGAATTGCTTATCTATTCAATCTGTATAGAATTTCTAGTTTTGTAAGGAGTTGGTTTTCTGTACTTATCGATGTCTCCATACGTATCGTTAGATTTTTATGTTCGTAGCCGTCTACGTCGTAGCACCGTGGCGTCGTAGCGATAAAGTGCTACGAGAAGGCGTCGACCGAGATAACAGGTGGGGCGGTGAGGCGCAAATAGTCAATGAGTGCTTATTACTAGATAATATATTGCATTAACCAGGGTACTCGACTCGATACCATTAAAATAGTAGGAGACATAAAACCATTAAGTTCTGATGGAAGCCCTTGTCCAGCGGTAGAACATTAATTAACATACCATCACGCCTGGATTCCTCGAAGGGTTAGGCAGAGACGTACTAATAAACACCCACGGGGCAAACGAGCAGACGGGTCGCCTGATGGTAAGCAATACCGCCGCCCGTGGACATCCGCAACACCAGAGGAATCGCAAGTGCGTTGCCGGCCTTTTTAAAAGGGTTTGGGCCTCCAATATCCTCACTCACTCGGCGAAACACAACGTAAGCGCTGTTTTACATCGGTTTTCTGCACCCTCGGCCCACCCAGACGCGGCCGACACAGTTTACTATTACGTTAACAAGGCTCGTTAGAGTGGCCGACACTGTACACACCCTCGGACGTGTACTTATCGTATCAGGTAAACATTCTTTACTATCTACGAGTTGCAGATTTATTGGAAACTTTTATAAATAACTAGCGACCCGCCCGCGGTTTCACCCGCGCTGCCCCGTCCCTAAGAGTCGTAGCGTGATGTTAAATAGCTTAAAACCTTCCTCTTGAATCAATCTATCTATTAAAAAAAACCGCATCAAAATCCGTTGCGTAGTTTTAAAGATCTAAGCATACATAGGGACAGACAGCGGGAAGCGACTTTGTTTTATAATATGTAGTGATGATACAGATACGAAGTTTTACTTTACGGGGTCTTGATATCATTTATCACGCCTCTATTCACCAAAGGGTTAAAGGGTTTTTTTTAAATCGATTATGATGATTTTCACGTGGGAGAGCCATGCTTCGGCACGAATGGGCCGGCTCGACCGGAGTGATACCACGGCCTCACAGAAAACCGGCGTGAAACCACACTGGCGTTGTGTTTCGCCGAGTGAGTTGAGGTTACCGGAGGCCCAAACCCTTTTAAAGGCCGGCAGCGCACTTGCGACTCCTCTGGTGTTGCGGGTGTCCATGGGCGGCGGTTATCACTTACCATCAGGTAATCCGTTTGCTCGTTTGCACCTCTATCCCATAAAAAAAAAAATGATGGCAATCGAGTAGACGAGCCAGCTGCAACACCAGAGACTGCAGACTATCAGAGCCGCAGAAACCGAGAGAGGCTATCACGAGCACAAGGTGCTTTACAACAGTCTCCGACGTAAGGATCAAAACAGATATTTTCTCGGCTCCTACGAGATGCCTATCTGAATGGCAATAAGGATTTGTATTCTAATATTTCTAACCTCATTAGCCAAGTGGTCCTGAGCGCGACTGCTACGCTAGAGGCCCTGGGTTCGATTCCCAGGTCAAGCAGTGTTTTTGGGTATTTCTATGAAATTCCCAGTAACAGCTCGGAGTTAGGAATTTGTGCCCGGTTAATAGCAATAGGCTCGCTCCCTATTACATGAGACCTAAACATACCGGCGAACTATGGGTGTACATTAGTACGCCTCTGCCTAACCCTTCGGGGAATACAGGCGTGATGGTATGTTATGTTATGTATTTCTAACCCATCCCACACTGGGACACGAAAACAGTCAAAAGATTTTGCCTAAAAGGGCATAAAATAAAAAAATCCTTTCCAAAATACGATATTTCAAAAGCAGAATGAATAATGACGTGCTCCGCCTCACCCACGTTACTTGATGATATAATACTACATTCTTTTGAAATGCTTCGAATACACCTACGGTATATACCTACGCAATGATCATTAGTCTAGTGCCCCAGAGTCCCGAGCGCGACCGCTACGCTAGAGGTTCTGGATTTCATTCCCATTTCGGGCAATGTTTTCTGAGGTATTCTCGGTAGCAGCTCGGAGACTGAATTTGTGGACTAGTATACCTCTGCCTTATTCTACGTGGAATACAGACGTGATAGTACTTTATATAATGTTCAATGTTCATGTCGCTTCTTCGATCTGTATTTATGTAAGAAGTAATACCTGAATGATCTGTGCAATGTATATATAATATATATATAATCGACCCATTATATGTCCCACTGCTGGGCACGGGTCTCCTCTCACAATTAGAGGGATTAGCCTATAGTCAACCACGCTAGCCTAATGCGGGTTGGCAGACATCACACGCCGTCGAGAAAATCTCGGGCATGCACCTGCACCTTTCCTCACGATGTTTTCCTTCACCGTTTAAGCGCGTGATAATTAACTATTAATACACACATAACTTCGAAAAATCAGAGGTGCGTGCCTTGGATTTGAACTCGAGACCTTTGACTTGGCAGTCCAATGGTCATATCACAAGGCTATCACGGCTTCACAGTGCAATGTATGTGTAAGTTTTAAGTTAGAAATAGATTCTTTTTTTTGTCGGTACCGCTGTCACACCACACGGCTGGCCTTCCACGGTCTACACATATGAGGTCAAAGCTAAACGGGTACACGTCAGTAAACAAGCTGCAACATGAGGTCTAATGTTTGCGCTCCTCGCCTGGCGCCTCGGGGCAGTCGGGGTTGCCAGCGGCTAAATAAAGCTAAACGCGGGACAACATTGACGCTTCGTTAAGTTGAGTATGTTAAAATATATATTTATCTTCTATCTATACTGTATTCTGTAAATGAAATATATTTTCAAAATAACTATCAGGGGTGATTAGTGATCGATACTGATGCCAAAAATGCAATCAGTAACATTTTTGTCTGTCTGTCTGTATGTTCGTTATAGAAACAAAAACTTCTCGACATTTTAAAGAAACTTGGTACAATTCTTAATACTCCTGGGCAGGTTATAGTATACTTTTCATCACGCTACAATCAATAGGAGCAGAGCAGTGAAGGGAAATGTTGGAAAAACGGGAGAAGTTACTCCAATTTTTAAGCTTCCGTCGCGTGTGCAGCCTTAATGGTTAAAGCTACACAGAAATCATGTATGACGGATATGTTCACTTTAAAATTATATAAAAAATATCCCACGACAGCATATGTCTATCTTTTATGATTGACTCCAATAACACATGTAACTCCCGATAGCTTAGCAGTTCGGAGCTTTCTGATTATAAAGCTTTGCGCTGAAGTATTTGCGTTCTATAGGTACTTAAGCCTCATGTGCACGTGATCTAAACAATATTACCAATACATTAACTTAATAACACACAAGGAGCTACAAGCTGACGGAGTCGCGGGCACAGCTGTTGAATGGATTTTAATGGAACTTTACAATAATATAGTTTATACATCAGAATAACACATAAGCTATAATTTATCATTCCACTGCTGAGCACGGGCCCTAGCTTCATACTA
The DNA here is from genome assembly GCA_947256265.1 of Acronicta leporina. NCBI lineage: Eukaryota > Metazoa > Arthropoda > Insecta > Lepidoptera > Noctuidae > Acronicta > Acronicta leporina. The sequence continues at coordinate 13,774,923 of OX366526.1, read as the reverse complement.
ATATATAAAGCTGAAGAGTTTGTTTGTTTGCTTGAACGCGCTAATGTCAGGAACTATTGGTCCGATTTGAAAAATTCTTTGAGTGTTAGATAGCCCATTTATTGAGGAAGGCTATAGGCTATATATTATCACGCTAAGGCCAAGTAACTATTCCACGCGGATGAAGTCGCGGGCAGAAGCTAGTTTTTTAATATAAATATATTTTTTTCAGTATGCAACAAAATGTGTTACGAACAAGTATCGAATTCGTATCGTAAACGGATGAGATTTTTTTCTGCTACAAATCTCATACATACATACATATTTTCACATCTGCCATTGGGGTAGGCAGAGACTACACTTGCTACGATCCTGGCACTCCACTTTTGCTTCATCTACGTTCATTAACCTCCTTGTCATACAAATTATTCTCGATTTCGATACGAATACGTTTTCGAAAGTGTTCGTACTTGGGCTACAGATCTTTAACAACACCTATACAAGATTTTGACAATTAATCTTACTGTAAATATCAACTCTCAAACCTTAGCTGGTGAATTACTGGTATAAATATATCACATCACAAAACACGAATATAAGAACATAACACACAGAATCGAAGCATATATAAGACTAGTGTTCCTTTACTATCCTATATATAAATGGGTCTAAGTATTACTCTTACTGCCTACGTATCCCGGGGGTAAGTCGCTACAGTAGCTAAATATAGCCTCTTACTTAAAACATCGCTTGTCACAACAAAGCGTGTAATGAGATATGCCCAATGCGGTAGACATTACAGTACTATTTTTAGGCTTTTACGTAAGAGGATTTTATCATTATCTATAAAACAAACGAAGATTGACTTATCGTATCTATTGACGTTTGTTTTTGTGTTATTTCAAAGATTATTAGGTAAGAAAAAAGATAGAAATATTTATTCAGCTGTAACAAATAAGACATATACAGATAGTTCAACTCAGTTGTGCGCGCGGCCCTATGTGTGCGTGGGCTTGTAAATATACAACTTTCATTAGTGTGGCAGTGACGCGGCAGTGGACGACGACTGCCGCGCGCAGAACTGAGTTGAACTATCTGTAACTACATGTAAAACAAAAGAAACACAGAGAAATAGTACTGTGCTACTAGGTACTATTCTCCTCCTTTGCACTATAGCTTAACGCTTCTTATTCTGAGAGGAGACCCGCGCCCAACATTAGGAGGGCAGTAAATGGCTTGTTGGTGATGATAACAAAGGGTTGAATATAAATTTGAGTTTTATTAAAAATCAAAATTCAATTATTACTTATTTACCCGACCTATATTGCTAACATTATGAAGGACGATGCAGACATAGAGAGGGAGCGTAGGGCGTTGTCTGTTCGTGCTAATATGATAGCCCGCAGATTTGCTCGTTGTTCGAGGGGCGTCAAAATCACCTTATTCAGGGCATTTTGTACGTCCTTCTACACCAGCAGTTTGTGGGTGAGTTATACGCAAAGACAGTACAGCGCGCTACGTGTCCAATATAACAATGCGTTTAGGATGCTTTTGGGGCTGCCTCGCTTCTGTAGCGCTTCGGGGATGTTCGCGGAGGCTAGAGTGGATTGCTTTAATGCAACCATGCGTAAGCGGTGCACATCCTGGTGCGCAGAGTGCGGGGCAGCCGTAACAGTATTCTGAACGCATTCGCAGAACGGTTCGACTGTCAGTGCTTGAATCATTGTAGTATGGTCCATGTACTTGACTTCTGTCAGAATATTATTTTAGTTCATGGTACTTATAAATTATTAATTTGAAGTTATTTAATTTGTAAATTAATTGAATTCAATTTATAATCTTTAATTTATTAATTTGATGATATTTATTGTGAATTGTTTTTATGTAAATTTAATTTAAATGTATAGTTTATATAACACTATGATTGATTTAATTATGTTAATTTTATTGTGAACTAGCTTCTGCCCGCGGCTTCGCCCTCGTGGAATAAAAAGTATCGGGAACGGGACAAAAAGTATCCTATGTCCGTCTCCTGGTTCTAAGCTACCTCTCCACCAATTTTCAGCCAAATCGGTTCAGCCGTTCTTGAGTTATAAATGAAGTAACTAACACGACTTTCTTTTATATATATAGATATGATCCTTAGTTGGTCGAAATAAATGATAAATAATAATTATTCAGTAGTATACATATCGCAACATATTTGTACAGGACAGCAATTTTCCAAATAAAAGAAGCCTTGCCGAAACAGCTGACATGCCTCCATTAGCCAGCAAGCTTGCGGTACACTGCCGATAGCCTGCCCTTCACAACTGACCTTGGAATATCCGCAACACCGATTAAACGCTACCACAACGTCTCGCTATCAAGAGTGCAAAGTAGAACCATGAGTCTTTTTCAACCATTGTATCTTCACTCGTTTTCCTTGAGTAGTTTTCTACACTGAAGAGGGTTGTGACCTCTATGTTATAGTTTTTAAGGACTTTAAAGTTACTTTAGTGAAGGAAAAAGTCGACTTGCGGTCAGGATCCGAACCTGCGTCTTCTGGTTAGATACACTAGACTCTATGACCACTAAACCACCGAGAGTTCCACCCGCCATATCGAAATATGCCTTCACATTCTGAATGTCAGTGACAACTATTGAAAAGATGGTTTGAATTCTGCCCACAAGCAGTATTTTTTTCTTTCACTAAAATAACATTAAAATCGTAGCATGAAAAATGCAAATAAAAAAATACAAAACGGTATTTTAAGGACTTTGTTTCTGCCACTTTTCTATATATAGCCAGTATCTGGGAGATAGCTTATTTATGATTCGCTTCATCAAGGAGTTCTGTAGAACTTGATTTATCTCATCATCAGCAGAGGTGGACTTTTCGTAAGACCAACTAGTCCCGGGCCTAGGCCGACTGGGTATATAAGTGCATAACATTTTTACGTAAAATAAAATCAACATTAGGAGAAAGTAGTTAGTCCACCTATGATATCTTTAATAGGCCTAGGGCGACTGGGTGACTGAAGTGCTTAACATTTTTACGTAAAATTAAATTAAAATTAGGATAAGTAGTTAGTCCTAACTTGAATAGAACGATAAAGTATCCAAAATGTGACACAGCTCAAAGCGGCTACCTTTAAATTTTCCTGTAATACCGAGTAACGATGCTATCTTAAAATCGGAAGCATAAGTCCAGCTATGCTTCAAAGTAAGAGAGAAAATACACTCTAGGCAGACCTCTTGAACGCTCTCAGGGACTAAAATATCTAACGCGCCGGTAAATTTATGAAGAAAGCTTTCATGAAAATTAAGATGTTTTCACAAAGACGAGGTGACTCATTTAACATGGGAAAATTAAAGAGGGAAAATTCTATGTACCTACTGATATTTTCTTGTATAACATCTGATTTTATGTAAAAAATATTTCGTAGTATCAGCCTATCAATTTGAATATAACATGATTTTTTAGGGAGTGCTTTTATTATTTTTGTGGATGTGTGAAGATGGATCGCCTGATGGTAGGCGATTACCGTCGCCCATGGGCATCCGGAACACCAGAGTAGTCTCAAGTGCGTTGCCCGCCTTTTAAAAAGATTGCGGCCTCCGGTAACCTCACTCACTCAGCGAAACACAAAGTAAGCGTTGTTTCACGCCGGTTTTCTCTGATGCCATAGTATCACTCCGGCCGGCCATTCATACCGAAGCATGGTTTTCCAACGCTAAATTCCGTTCGGTTCGGTTGAATCAGAGATCCTTAACAGAATCTCAGATCCCTTTTCAATTCATAATTCTTCGAAAATGGAAGGGACTGCGTACTACGTAATATCGTATAACTAGGTAATCGATGAAACAGCAGTTCTGATGTCATTATGTTGATTTAACTACGTTACCCAGCGTGGATACCGATAGCCTCCGGGCCATTACAGAGGGCCATTCCCCTAGATGAATAACCGCTTCGCGCCAAGATAACTTACAGACATACTTGGTATTCTGCCAACAATACCATTATTTAACCACTCGATTAAGTAATGAAAAGGTCCTTAATCATACGATTCTCTACTTGAATTCTGTGTTCCATACGAGAGCGAGCAAAATTACAGAAATCTTTAAAATGCAAAAACGCATAGACGACCCACGGTCAAGCTCAATATCACAAAACATGTCTCTAAAACAAAAACCTAGCCAAAAGATTTAAGTAATTAATCATAATGTTGGGACAAGAACGAGCGGTCAGCGCGTCTCAAGCATCTGTTACTAAGACATGAAACACGAAACTTTTCGTCCTCGCGTTTCTAGTTTTTTGCGATGATTTACAGTTAAAAAGAAGTGTTCTGGAGCTAATTAAATGTTGGTTGTAAATATAATTTGTGTTATTAATTAATGAGAAAATTTTAAATAGAGAATATCGAAAATGAACGCTGCTCGTTTGGGAATTCCCATCCAGGGCATAACGCTCAGCAATTTGTGTTCAAAGGGGAAAATGAAATGAATTTCTGTGCTTCCAAGCGAGATGTCTTACAAACCATTAAACAAGTCTCAGTGTATGCTCATATAACTCCATTTGTCGCATAGTACTGAAAGTCCCTAAAGGGAATACATTGGGAATGCAGGGTGACACCTAAACAAGGTTAATGGCACAGAGTTCAGGAGGGGAGGCTTAAAGAGGGACCCTCAGCCCTTTGTTCAGACTGATTGGTCGCGATTTTTAAACACTGCGATACGAGCGGAGAATTTAGGTCAAAATGCGTATACGCTTTTGGTTTGGGTATGTAATAGCCCAGCAAACTGGTGAGTTAAAAATATGCTTACGACATAATATTTACAAGGAATATCTACAATTAAAAACATTTTTTATAGATGATTGTTAAACGAAAACATTCCTATGACATTATATGCCAAATAAATCGAAGTTTATACCGGGCACATTACACACAATCGTGCAGTCTGACTGATACAACCATATGATTGAGGTGTGCCATAAGCAAGGAGAATCTAATGCAATCTTTAGATGGACTGCACCAACGATATTACTTTAAATAGAGCCTTTAGTGAGAGGCCCAGTTCGTACCACCTTAACAATGTCATTAATGTTGTGGTACTGTAATTTTTTTTTTTTATGAGACAGTAACTGCCTCATTAGCCAAGTGGTCCTGAGCGCGACTGCTACGCTAGGTGCTGTGTTCGATTCCCAGGTCGAGCAGTGTTATTGGGTTTTTCTATGAAATTCCCAGTAGCAGCTCGGAGTTAGGAATTTGTGCCCGGTTAATTGCAATAGGCTCGCCCCCTATTACATGGGACCTAAACATACCGTCGAACTGTGGGTGTACATTAGTACGCCTCTACCTAACCCTTCGGGGAATACAGGCGTGATGGTATGTAATGTTTATGTGATAGTGGGCAAACGAGAGGAGTCACAAGTGCGTTGCCGGCCTGTTAAAATGGTTTGGGTCTCCGGTATCCTCACTCATTCGGAACACAACGTAAGCATTGTTTAACGCCGGTTTTCTGTGAGGTCATTCCGGTAGAGCCGGCCCATTCTTAAAGTCTGGATCTGTTACGTAGAACAATCAACTGAAGTTAAACCAAATAAAGTTACTAGTGTAAAATAAAATATTGCAAATAGGCATACTACATTTATAATTAATACTTTATTTATAGTGAAGTGAAAAATTACTAAGTAAGGAGGTTAACTTAGGTGGATTGATATTTCCAGTTGTTTTAGGACGACACGGCACGCTATGCTTACCTAAATACTTTTTAAAGTAGGTACATTTAGAAACTATTTTGATAACATAGTTACTAAACATAAAATATGGCTTATAATACGGAATGCTGATAAATGCTATGTTTATTTTTTAACTAGCTTTTGCCCGCGGCTTCGCTCACCTAAAGCTATAGTAGTGTTATAAATGGATTCCAAAAATAATTTAATAATAACCAATAGTTGTATGGGTTTCTATACATCAGAGAGGTCAAGCTGTATCTCAGGATCCGATTAATTAATTGAGATAAGAAGTTCAAGTTAAAATATAGATACTTTTATATAACAAAAGACTAGAGGTACCTATTTCTTATCTATCTACTTATGTACCTACTCACTATGTGCCTACTACTTAACGCATACATAATTTTATTATACTACGCTTCTAAAGTTATATAATAAACAACTTTTTCTCCACTGAAAAGTTACAAAACCATTCAACTGCAATACGGGCGCAGGACCAGCGCCATCTATCGACCGCCAAACATTCCGTAAACGTTATTTTGTTAAAACTCACCGATAATGTATGAACCGGCGGAATTTTGACACAGCTTCAATTAAAAAAGTTCTTTATCACTCACTGTAATATGTCAGAATGCACACAATTATTCATAAACACAGAATAGATCACTATTTGTGCACGCGAGTGTACTTGTAAGCACTATTTGGTGTTCTGAGTAGTGTTGGAGGGTGCGTTGGTGGCGTGGTGCGGTGCGGGCCAGTGACGCGGGCGGACTGCCGCGGCGCGCCCCGCGCTGCGCCCCCGACATGCGCGCCATAACCTAACCCCGTTCCGAGTTTTCCGAGCCAAAGAATAAATCTCATAGATATGATACTACTTTTTACTTTTATCAATATAGTTCGGTAAGTTATTAAATCAATAAATAAGACAACTCAATTAATCAAACTGTTAAATACCAAAGTTATAAGGCTTAACGCAATAGAAACCGCTAGTCCTATTAATTGATAAACTTTTGACAAGTTCAGAACAAATTATTCCAAGCATTAAGGAAACATTGATACAATATTAAATATCTTGACAAAATTGGAATAAACAGCAATGTATCAGTGAAAATCGATATAAATTCATCATTAATCAAATCAGTTCCATATTTCAGGGTCAAAAGCTAAACAAAGGTAGGTATGCAACTATGCAGGGTTTATACTAAAATTCTTAATATAGGTACTGAGAAGTCCTAACTTTCCTATAAAACCTAACGATGGGAGTTCTACTCTTGAATATCATAAGTACGTAAAACATTTGGATAGCTCAGTCGATATATTCGTTGTGTGGCTTACGGAAGCCCTCATTGACCTAGAAAGTTGTAACTACACACAATATAGAGCAGAGGCTAGATCCTAATGGATTTAGTTACTGAGGGACAAAGACAGGCCTTGTGGATATTAGACTACATGACCGTAAATTTAAGTTGGAAGGCTAATAGTTAGCAGCAAAGGTCATTATAAACATGACAGACGGACAGTTCGTTGATTTTACTCTGATTTTTATAAGTTGGAACAATCTAAACTGCCTCAATAGCCAAGTGGTCCTGACCGCGACTGCTACGCTAGAGGTCCTGGGTTCGATTCCCAGGTCGAGCAGTGTTATTGGGTTTTTCTATGAAATTCCCAGTAGCAGTTCGGAGTTAGGAATTTGTGCCCGGTTAATGGCAATAGGCTCGCCCCCTAATACATGGGACCTAAACATACCGGCGAACTGTGGGTGTACATTAGTACGCCTCTGCCTAACCCTTCGGGGAATACAGGCGTGATGGTATGTTATGTTAAATTGGATATACTTACAGGAGCAATGCAATGGTAGCTTAGTGATAAGTATAAGCTAAGGACTTCCAAATCAATGTCTCGAGTTCGGATTTAAGGCACCTCTGACTTTTCGAACTTTTCGAAGTCATGTGCATTGTGTCTACTGAACAGGACTTGGGTTAATTATAAACCTAAAATAATAACGCTGGATAAGGATGACATCGTAAGGATACATGACAGATTTTCTAGAATATCTATGTCTATATCTAATCTAAAAATCGTTCTAATAAAATCTATCTAATCTAAGCCTAATCCTTCTCATTCTGACAATACCCAGCAGCGGGACTATAAATAATGGGTTGATGATGACGTACAAAGTACAACAGAAGAGAATTAAGAAGAACGTTCCGTAAAATGCTAGAACATAATTACAGTAAAAGGTTTGAAACCGCCATCGCTCATACACGTTATCTTCTAGTCGATACAATAAGAGAAACCTGACAAGTAATTCTATTAATGTCCAGGCAGAGCAACGTAAACATGTGCCATTTATGGTATAATCACGATACGTCGACGATATGTTTGACGTGTCGGCTGAGCGATCGGCTGCTGCGCTACGTATTATGTGTTCGATATTTGTATTACCTACAGATGGTTGCTCCGAATTTTGGCCTTTGAATTGTGAGATTCTGTGAGAATTTCTGGTTGTAAAAGCACCCATGCTACAGGAAAAATCCTAGTGGGGCAACATTTAAAAAATAAAAACTATTTAATACCTGTGGTATTAAATAGTTTTTATTTTTTAAATGTTAGTAAGTAATAGTAATTATCTACCAATAAGACAACACCTGCGTTTTAACACATATTCATGTATGGTTACTCAATATTTGTCAAACACGGATGTCGTTTTCCTAACTCTTTTGTCGACTATCGTGGTCTCTCCTGCGATTATTGAATTCCTTAGGTTTGCGTAGCAACATAATTTGAAGTAGTTAGCGTTAGAAGATCTTGATAATTTGAGGCCTAGGACCTATGCTCAAAATACGATTTAAGGAAAGGGAACCTTGTACCTAAATCTATACTAATACTAATATAGGTATAAAGCTGAAGAGTTAGTTTGTTTGTTTGCTTGAACGCGCTAATCTCTGGAACTATTGGTCCGATTTGAAAAATTATTTCAGTGTTTTAGATAGCCTTTTTATTGAGGAAGGCTATAGGCTGTATATCATCACGCTAAGACTAAGTAACTATTCCACGCGAGACTACAGGGGCGGTAGTATTTTTTTTTCGTGTCTCAGAGGTTCACGCTCGTGTATGTAAGATTTTCAATAGAAAAAAATTACTATCACTTTTCTCACGTGGGAGAGCCATGTCCGGCACGAATCGGCCGGCTCGACCGGAGTGATACCAAGGCCTCACAGAAAACCGGCGTGAAACAACGCTTGCGTTGTGTTTCGCCGAGTGAGTGAGGTAACCGGAGAGGCTCAAACCCTTTTAAAAGGCGGGCTACGCACTTGTGACTCATCTAGTGTTGCGGATCAGGTGATCCGTCTAATCGTTTGCCCCTTACCCATAAAGAAAAACGAAACTTGCTAGCAATCATAGGGCAGAGAGCACTACGTACAGCTAAGAAAATATATACTGTATACAATAGCAATCCTTCTTTACAATAATAACGCCTTACATTCTCAGTATAAATGGCGGCGAGGCCCCATGTCGGCGCGTTATTTATGGACCAATGGACACTTATCCCTTCCTAAGCGAGGTTATCAGGAGACATTATCCCTCCTACGTAACGATACGTATAACTAGGTGATATTTATCTCGAATTTTGACAAGATTTATACTTTGACAATGCTCCTTGTATACTTTCAGGATCGTGTACGGGAATGCGAAAAAAATTCAACAGATTTCCAGAAGAGAAAGTTCTCGCAAGATACCTTACTATAAATGAGTAAAATCGACTCCCATATTGGAAGGAAACATACCAAAGGAACCATTAAAGACTGGATTAGTATTAAATGTAACAATTGGTATGAGGAGCTGATAGCCCAGTTTTCTGAAATATCCCCCTAGCACTTGCTAAGTATAATAATGGTAAGTATAGTGTTTGAGCTCGAAAGAAATTTAGGCAAAACGAAGAAACGTTTTCCTAAAACATCACAATAAAAAATCCATTCTATTATTTTTTTCCCTTGATGGATAAATTGAATTAGCATACTAATTCCGGGATTAAAGATAAACAGTGTTGAGACTCATTGTTTGCGTTAATTTTAGGAGACACGAAAAATTGGGCAGCTCCTCTCTTGGTTATTCGTAATTACCTCTTAAATATAATGAGGACCCATTTCAACGGGGCCTAATTAAGAGTACTAAACGTGTTAATGATAAAATTACAATCAGACACATTTCGTGTCCGCTATAGAAAAAAATGTGTTCAAAAAGATTATTGAAAAAGATTTGAAAGAATTTTCTGACGCGATAAGTTACTACTTCTTCACAGTCACTTCGAGCGATGTGGAACAGTGGCTTATAGCTTACAGGGCATCAATATCATGAGAACGCCTCCAGCTTCGTAAGCTTTAGGCTGTCGTTGCATCACCAATGGTATCACTAGTACATTGTCATCTAGAGACCTCAGTCTCGTTTGCTCTGCAATTTCTCTTTTTACAAACCGTAAACAATTTGACAATGCGGTGATATCAACCCAAACGGTCATACATCATTCTACCAACTCAAAATTATAGTTAAATTACATTTAAAAATAAAATTAATGAATTTTAATCATTTAAATGTTTAAATTGTAACATGTGATGCAATTTGACCATTTAAATGATTTTGCAGTTTAGCAATACTTTTCATCCGTGATAGCAATCTTATAATATTTTTCAATGTAATCATATCGGCATAAATCATGTTACTATTAAATGTGTTTTTATAGTCCAAACTGGCTCACAGCCAGATATTTCCAGTTATAACAAATATTTTCCCGGTGTACACGTTGTTATAACCAGTTATCGTTTTTTCATTGTGTATTTACCATGCCCTACCCTATTGGACAATAACCACGGCTAAGAGTTGGACTTTGTATTCCGAAATAATTATTCGTTAGTGCTGAACCAAGTTAATTACAATAAAATTAAACCCACCACGCAGTTCAGTAACTATCTTTCAGATACTAACTACAAAGGAAACAAAGCTTCGGGACATTATCTTTAATTAAAACACTCTTTTGTGAGGGATGTTTTCAGAAATGGGCCAGGTATTGTATTGAATCTGCAATGAGAAGAAACTTATATTAGGTACTTAAGCAAATTACAGCGCAAGCAATCTTTAAATGACAAATGATATTTATTTCTGTAAATAGATCTTAAAATTTGGAAACTCGCATAAAATTTTATTCCTTCCCGTAAAACGAAATCTCAGATATTTGACCCACTAATTCCAATAGTTAAAGCAACACTTTTTGTAAGAAAATATTATGATAAGCAGAGAATATATTTTTCTTACAGAATTCTCGTAAATAATGGAACAAGGAAATATTTGAGTCATAAAAAGAAATCAATGTTATCAAAGAAAGGACTATTGTCGTAAAACTGAACGAAAAATATTGATCACCAACATATTAGGGCCTTCAGCGTCATCGCTTTGATGCTGGCCAGTTTGTGAATAGGCCCCTCGAGAAATTGGATTTTCAGCGTCTTCCTGCGATAAAACATCGCGTCCCTCGATGGGGCGGGGAAAAAGCACGAAAAAACCGCTAGAGATTATTTTATTATCGCAGTATTCGTACCCTCTGTAAGGGACATTCAAATAGCGACGTTCGGTTGACTCAGTCGAATGTGCTCCGAGATTTTACAAACCTATACATAGCTACTACCTAAGGAGCAGATAGAACTTAGGTGCCACGTGTCTTTGACAATTTTCTTTTCGTCCAAGTTTCGTAATAAATGCCTTTAGCAGCAAATGTTGCAGACGTTTGTGATTAATGAAATTAAAGAGTATAAATATAGACGAGATAATATAAGCACTCGAAACAAATGCGCTTTAACGGAGGCGGAATGAAATCTCGTCCGTAAAAAATGTTTTATACCCGAGATATGCTGGTCATACAAAATGCTTCAATTAATAGATCTCGGAAGCCAATTCTGCTGTCACAGTCCTAATCGACCAGTGAATTCTGAACGTCTTTAACAACGGCTTACTCCATTTTCCGTTTCATGAAACGTTTCTGAGCGTATTACTATAATCTCTACAGCTACTGAGTCCATTGAAGACGAGATTGTTATTAGACCACAGGTGGACGTTCATCCCCATCCTCCTAACGTAATCCTCTACTGGGATCGTATTATGAATAACTAGAGCTTACGTTATTCCGTTGTTAGAACATGTATGAAGTTTTTCTTATAAACTTTCTAAATTTAATGGCATGTGAAGAAGCAAAGTATGCAGTCTTTTCTTTACTCTTATCATTACTATTTTCTCTTAAGAGTGAACAGAGGCCGTACTATGACTTGTTGATGCCGACTATTTAATGTGAAAATAGTGTCATCCCTTTCTTATAGCCGATAAATTATCACAAAGTAAAGTCAAAGTACTGGTACGGTCCCAATCCAGACATATTTAAAAAAATACTCGATTTAATCCGTACGCAATGGTACAATCATAAATTCGTAAGATTTCACATCCGTACAATCAAATTCGAACGATTTCACATTCGTACAATCACAAATTCGTACGACTTCACATTAGTATAATCACAAATTCGTACAATTTAACAGTACAATCACAAATTCGTACGATTTCACATTCAACCAATCACAAATTCATACATTTTCACATTCGTACGATTTCACATTCAACCAATCACAAATTCATACATTTTCATATTCGTACGATTTCACATTCGTACAATGTCATATTCGTACAATCACAAACTGGTACGGTTTCTCGTTTTCATTTATATACAAATTCCTACAATTTCATATTCCTACTTTCTAGGCTTGGTATAAGTAATAAGTATAGAAATTTTAAATGATGCCTACGATTTTTTTTAAACGATATAGTGCCACATTGTTTTCTGCATTGTTGGTAGGATTAAGTTACGGTTATTCATGAATTTAAACGACAATCAGTGCCCAGTAAAAATTAGGCGGCATTTTTATACAGTAAAAGAAAAAATATTTTAACGTTATAATTACACTACAATACATTGAGTAAAGTTACAGAAAGTTAGTTCATTAGTAACTACGTCGCAAGTATTCGTTCGGCTCATCTAATGGAAGAACTTCAACTATTTGTGGGCGAAGCATTAGTGGCTTGAACTTTCAGGATCATGACAGTTTTTGAGTTCTTTGCGAAAGCTGCCTAATTGACCGTCTTTGATATGGTCTGCGAGAAAATAATATTTAATGTGCTAATTATCGTAGAAAATACACTTAAGTCGCCTCTGCGTTCTGCGTAAGTCGCGTTAAGAGTGCTTAATTCAAATTCAAATGTTTTTATTTCAAACTAGCTTCTGCCCGCGGCTTCGCTCACTTGAAGCTCATGAACCAACAATGATGATCTCTTCTTTGTATGGGTCTCTATACATTAGAGAGGTCAAGATAAGCTTTTACAAGCGTTTATGAAATGTTATGATTCTAGTTGCACGGTTCCAAAAGGTTGATCCTATGGAGAAGAATCCGGCAAGAAACTCCATGGACACTCTTTTAAAATAAATTATGTTACAATCTTCACTAATACAACATTGCGTTAACAAGATGTGTGGACGTTGGAGGATGTCCAAGTAATGCAATTGAAGTGGGATTGACTTTGAGGAAGAGAGAAAGAAGGAGAGATGGTTTTCTTCTATCATGTTATAATGAGCTTGATAAATAGTCCGGTGAAATTAATCTAGTTAACAAAGTGACGCGCGGTTGACTGCCCATGGGGTGCTGAACTGTAATTTTTATATCGCTACTCTTGGGGGCTCTTTCAATGCTTCCCGAATGAACAGTACTATACAAATTAATACAAAAATAGTCTAGCTATCTATCAAAAACTATTCTTAATAAGCAATAGATAACTATTCCCAGTCATTCATATTTTTTTCCCTTCACAGTTCCTGTCCTATCTCAATATTTAAGTAATATTAAATCGAATCGAATCTTGAAAACAAAGATTATATTGTTACTAAGATGTTTTTGAATTTCACAAGTGTCTTCTAATATAATGAACAACATTTCTAATTTTGTATTCCATTTGCATTTCAGCCTCAATAAATAAATATTTGGTTCATTTGCTTACAGGTAGATTCAATTAGACCCGACTCAGTCAAGTTCTTTGAAAACTTTTTATCTGAAAGATTTAAGGACGCAAAATCGTGTCTTTTGGTCTTTAGAATAAGTGTTATATTCGAGTGACTGTAATTTTCAGTGGACCGGCCGTAAACGCTTGAATGTAACCTCTAGGCTTTGAAGTTGACTCGGCAGTAGAAAATTAAACTATTTTTGAGTTGCCGGAAGATTGCTTTACTTAAACGGAAGTTGCTATTGATCCTCTAAGATATTATATTGCAATTGCTTGTATTTACGTAACTAACTAACTTCGATTGTTATTGTTTCAATATATTTGGCAATAACGCATGCTGCATCACAGGCTGGTCTTGGCAGCTTAGTGGCTATAACCTGCGATGTACTTTAACAGAATGACAAAGGTTCGAATCCTGATCCAATTGAGATCCAATTTTTCTTACATAATTTTCTGTATATTTCGTTTCGATTCGTTGACTGCAACTTATCTTCAGCTCCTAAAATCTATGAAATATTTTCCTTACAAAGTGACAAGACGCAATCTATCCTGATATATAATGTAGTCGGTTTAAAAGTGGTCGTTGTTCTAAGTAAAATACTACCAAAACACTTGTTCAATAAAACGTCTTGACAGATGTAGTTATGACCTGTCCTGCTGAGCTGAGAACAATGCGTGAATTTACAACGCTTTGTCGACTCTTTATTGAGATTAACATCTGTTTGTCTGCCTGCTCTTTCTGACAATATCTGACGTCAACGAGGGCCTTCAAGACTTTACGCCTCCTTATTTTCTAAGCAATCTAAAAAATGAAAACGTTTTAGTAAAACTCAATTATTAAATTTAGTATTATTAATTTTTTTCAAATATACGTTAAATATAAGAGCAATATACAATGAAATTTAATATCTTTAACGTTTTTTTAAAGTTATGAACGAAAAAGTAATTATGCCAGTGTCTAACTTCAACATTTGTATTACGATATTATGCCCAATTAGTTTTAATTTAAAGTAAAACCTCAAGGAAACACGTCAAAAAGATATTTATTTATATTCAGTATAAAAGTGGGTATTTGGAGACAGGTGCTTGAAGCACTTCGAACAAAATCGCTAATGGCCGCTGTTACCTCTATATTTATTGGATTTCCGTCGTCGAGAGCAAATATTGAACGGTTAAGGGTTGCATCCTACCAAAGATTGTTGCTCTAACTTTATTTACGACGTAACAAAATTGAGTATAGTTCCTTTCGTCTTGCGTAATGCGGATTTTATGGCACAAGTGATCATCTTGCGTGGAAGCTGGTTGTAAATATGTGTCAGGACATTATACTGTGTTCTGTACTTTACATATTTCCTGTTTATGTGAGTGAGGAGACTGGTAAAGTTGGTGATATGTATTGATTGATGTGGCAAACTTGCGGACGTGTGCTCTTAAGGGCACCAGCCGTGACGTAATTAATGGAAAGTATTGGTTCTGAATTATTAGATATATGATTTTACATTAATTACTCTATTATAATGACTATTGTTTTACTTAGGCGATTTGATTGAAAACTTTTATATCCTCAAACTCAAAATAGGTTTTACCACTAATATTTTTTTCGCGTCAAACATAAGCAGATTTTCATAAATTACTTCTATAATGTTAGAATCTTTATTCAAGTCTTCAGCACACTGACAGTTCAGTTGATGCGCTCGCTCCTGGCGTGTTTACGTGAAATCATTTATCTTGCGAGCTGCCCGATGCAACTGCAATGTTTCAGCCGTCTCACCGACAACTTCATCGCTTCAAACGAATCGTCCATCACCGTCCAACTATGATTCCGAATAATTGGAGAACTGAAATGCATGCACTTATTCTTTTATTTGATAAAGTAAGCTGTTCAATATATCTGTGAATCGGCAGATTCAACACACCTTCAGGATATCTGAGGTTCTAAAGGCTCGAATAGAAGGGGAAAAATTTACCATATACGTTTTAACGGAACCGTAACTTTCGGAATTTGAAAAGGGATCGTTCCTTAGGACCCTTAACTAGACGCCTTAAAAGTCTGACAATTGAGATTTGCTAGAACTTAACGCGTCTGAATATAATAAGAGAATTTTATTTTATTTCAAAGGATTTGCATCAAGCATCATCTTTCAATATATTGTCTATACCACTAATCATTTTGTTTGGCCGAATTGCAAGACAAGTTTCCGACTTCCCCACAGTATACTCCTTCGTAACAATAATATCTTCACCGAAACGTTGTTTGCCTTCCCAAGTTTGACGTGATTCTTGATGACTCACTCAATTAGGATAATCGGTTCAGTGTAGGAACAGACCATTGCCGACCGCTTGGTCGGCAGAAGGTGGGTAATTCCGGCTAATGTTCTTACAACTTTTCGCCGACGAGACTTGCTCTAAATACTTTTGGGATTAACAAGTAACAACCACCGTCCTATTGGACATGCATTTATATTTTAGTCATTTTTCGAAAACGAAGATCCATCATAGTCATAAGGAAGCGGCGGTAGCCTAATGGCTAGGGCGCCGGACTTGCAATCGTGTGGTTGCCGGTTCGAAACCCACCCATTACACTACCGACGTGAACCCACTCGTAACACAAGCATTTTAGCTTAGCACGAGGGGTTAACAAGAATACTAGTAATGTGCGATCCACATTGCTAGTGAGCTTTTTTAAAAAACATATGGTTATGATTGCCAACATTGACAGAGGTTGAAATTAAATGACACAAATTACATTTGATATGCATCATGACAAGTTCCGAAATCTCATATTCGGATCTATTCCGGACCGAAACGATACGTAACCCAATTCTGTATAACCATTGAGGAGCTTCAATAACCCGTAAAATATTACGGTATTACGGATACTTGGAATTCATTATCGGGTAAAACGGAGTTGAACGAGAAACGTATCTTGTCGATGTTGTTGGATTCTTTATGTGCATAGGATTTTTAGTAAGATTTTGTGGTAGGTTTGTCTAATGTGTTTTTTATGGGATACTGCAAACGAGCGGACGGCTTAATGGGAAACGGTTACCGCTGCCCATTGACACGCGCTCCACCAGAGGAGTCCCAAGAGCGTTGCCAGCATTTTAAATAGTTTAGGCCTCCGGTATCCTCACACAATAATATTCTTAAGTCAAATTAAGTATTTTCCGAACACTTACCGATTTCTCGACCTATATACACAAAGACCTCAATAATTATTTCAAAGAGACCAACAGAATACCGCGACTTCATTGCTAACTAGCTTTGTAGCCAGTCTGTCCATAGCATCAAAGTACGCCACTTCCGTCAAACAGTACATAAAGCATTCCCAAGCAGCACATAACACCACACGAGTTGTTACCTACGTCAGACCTGCCGATTGAAATGGCATTCTTGCATACTCGCAGTAAAGGGACACGCCACATAGATTCACGCCACTCAGGCTACCGACCCATAGACGACATTATATTGACGCAAATATAATGTGTTCGTGCTAGTTTCATAAGAAAATCAACTGAAATCATATCTAAAACGCCATGCACAGGGGCTGCGTTTGACGCTTTTACACACAACACAACGACTGATGCATGCGTGCCCTTAGTTGAAAATAGTGTATTGAAAGCAGCTAAAGATGTTTCGTCATGCAGTACTATGTATTTCGTCAGTTACACTCACGCCTTTATCCCACATGGGTAGGCAGAAACTACAGACCACGCTTGCTACGATTCTTGCATACTTCTTTTGCAAGCAAATAATATAAATTAATACACAAAAATAATACATTCTCAAATGTTTGATTTGTGAAATATATAATGCACGAGAAACGTAGTAAATTTTACAATTTAATAAATAATGTACCAAAATGGTTAATAATGTACAAAGTTAATTAGATTAAATAGTTTTAAACTGTTGAACACAGTTTGCCGTCAAAAGCTTGATTGATTGTGGTTAACTTAGTAACCGCAATGATCTATTAACGTAATCAAACCGCTTGGTGTCATGTTTATCGTAACCTGACAACTAACAACATTACAGATCAATAGCTTGAAGCGGCGGTAGCCTAATGGCTAGTAGTACGTCGGACTTACGTTCATGTGGTTGCCGGTTCTAAACCCACGCATTGCACTACCGACGCGACGTGAACCAACAGAAGAATATTAACAAAGAATTAATTAACTGTTAACAAGAATATTGGTAAGGTTCGAACAACATTGCTAGTCAGCTTTTTAAATAAAATAAAAATTAGAAATGTTATGTACTCGTCCGTTGGGCCCTTACGAGTACCTATACAATTTACTGATGACTATTATCGAATTAAAAACTCACCTAAACCGCGAAATGTTGCTACTTTACTAACCAAAATAAGGGACTATGTAATATTAGACTGTATTTTAAACGAGTACACCCAAAAACAGCGTAATCGCGCACTCTACACTCTTTGTGATACAGTGAGATATCGGAAATCTATCAACTGACTTAGTAACACTGCTAATAGAATATTAACCGGGCAGCGATAATAGATAAATTATACACAGTAATATTGGGTTAACGAACCGGGAATAATCGAGTTCCATTGTACCAATCAAATCTAAGACCGATATTGGGCTTGATTGGCTCCCGATATAAGACTATGAGTATCCAAATTGCGGTTTCGTCTGAAAAACTGATGAAGTCTTGGTAATTTTTTATTTAAAAAAGTATTGACGTTTATTTCAACAATATAGTTTTCATACACCTATCAGGTTAGCATAATACATCTTCAAACCTTTAGGGCCACTTGCACCAACTTCTTAAATTTGTTTAAATTATATTTAAACACGAAATTTCTATGAAAAATTGTGTTTATATATGACTTAAACACATTTAAGAATTTGGTGCAAGTGGGCTTTAGTTATGGGAAGTAGTTGAATTTTAGAGTATAAAAAAATAACAGCAAAAAAATCTCATCGTTATCTACATTTTAATTCAATCTACACCTCTTTTGCCTTGTCGGTGTATTGTATATTGTATGTATATTGCTGCTGTGAGAATCCGAATCTGTTAACACAATGTTAACAGATTCGGAGTGCAATAAACCAATTGAGTATTGAGACAAAATTCAAACTAAAAATACGAAAAGGGCTCTGACCTGAAACGTCCCTCATGCCCTTTTGGGCGACAAGGTATTGAAGGCATACGAAGAAACCCAAAAAAATCAAAATACCCTTTTCTACAAAACCTGCCAGATTAACCGCGGATAATTTTTCAAAGGGTTCATGTCATTGACCCAGTAAGGTGACAACGCCAACCTTCGTCCACGCTAAGAAAAGTAACTGAGTTACAAGGGTGGCATATTTATTTACGATCAACTTCATATTACTACGCTAATTAATTTTGGGGTCGCCACCTTTCCGTTCCATGCAAAACTTGATACCGTGAATATTGTTAAAGGATTATGGATGTTTTGGGCCTGTAAAGTTGTGTAAAATTATGCTTTTATAATTTGAACGTTAAAAAGGTTGGTTGGCTTGGGTTTGTTTTTGATAAGCATAACAAATAGTGTTGACATCGATATTATATCGTAGCTTTTAATTAGCTTGCGATGTTGTTTGGATCAAATCTTGCAAGCTGAAGGGGAACCACTTCCTCCTGTCTTACTCCTTCTTGCTGAAGAAGATCAAATTCTATACAGACACATATTTTGATTCTTTGGGCATCCTAAAGTTTATATTTTATTTTACAAGGATTTGGTTTATTTCTTCTTTTTAGGACATTTAAATAAAAGCTTTCATAAAAAATGTTTTTTACTTATAATTTACTAATCAATTAATATTGCGACATTTGACAGCTTTTTTAGACTCGACGATTTTTTTAGAAAATCGTCGAGTTTTTTTATCATTGCTAAGCAAACTAAATATTTTAACGGGCCGACAAAATAATAATTATTAATTTTTAGTTTAGTTTAATATTAAACAAAAAATTTTGGTAGCTCGACGCTTAGTTATATAATTCGTTACCGAAACCTCCGCATATAATGCTAAAACATCTTCTTTGGCATGTGGGCGGAGAACCAACATAAACTCCGTGGGCGGTGCACAAAGTTACCCGCTTGTTATGTAATTCTATGATACAATTTACCCATCCATGTTATTTTGTACTTAACTGTCACAACCACAGATACGGAAGGGTTAGACATGAATCCGTTATCCACCCACAGTACAGCTTGTCTGGAAAGCAAAATCACTCATAGATTTTGTAACCCCAAACCGCGGTTTCCGGGGGCTCGCTGGTTCTGCGTTCAATTAACAGTCTTTTTTAGTTTATCCATGTGAAAATATGTAATAGAGAAAAGACGGTTTAGAGACGTACCGTATTTGCTCACGCTCCTCGCCAATGAGGGAAAGACGAAGAAAGAAAACGAAAAATTACTTTGTTACAAATTGTCATCGTGGCTCTAAAGGTATTAATAAAATTAGGCATTAAAGAATCTATGTAGGTATAATTCTATGTGTAAAAAGAGTTTGGCAACGTCTCTTCTCTTCTCTTCACGTGAACGGAAAATAAAGCGTTGCCATACTTCACTGTCATACTTCAGTAATTATCTGCGTAATGGATTGATCGGGCTAAGATAACAGCTTGGTTTGCACCATATTTTTTTGTACAATAAATAACGTTTACTGAACCTCCCATTTCGATTTGTCGCATGTTTTCAAAGTCACCCTGTAAAGGCGTAAGAAAAAAAAAATTTTCTTATGTTAAAAAAAATAATTTCTTCAGGCTGTTCACGGAATACTTTGAAATATTGACAAGATTGCAATCGAATACGCGCGGTTTTAAACCTAGTATCTGCATTCGAATACGTGCCTGTTAAAATTCTCTTTTCCTGACTAGTAAATAAATAAACAGTAAAATGTGGGAGGACAATATATGCAGCATCATTATGTTATAAAATTTTCGTAAGAGGGTTAGGCCCGAGGCGATAATAACATTAAATGCATCGGTCACCGACCCCGCGTAACGAATTCAAACAGGTAGCGGGTGCCGGCGGGTGTTTCAGCAAATTATTATCTGCTTACGCCTTAACCAGCGGTGCTCAACATTGCTGACACGCAAACATTTTCACAGAAACAAGATGACTTTGTTTTTCCTTTACCTTTTCAACCGCTGTACAGACGTCGACAAAATTTGACAAGGAGATGGATTGCGTCCTAAGGAAGGATACCTTTGTCTAGAATAAGTGTGTAACCGGGGGCTACAGCTAGTGGAAGGTATGGGTGTAGCAGGACTTAACAGAATACTTGCGCAAGTTTGACATGTACAGTCGCCAGCACATCAACTTTCCACAAACTGTTTAATCTGAAGTCTGCCAACTCGCAGCAGAATCGCGAGGTGGACTATAGCTTAACACCTTTTACTCTGTGAGAGACCTGTGCCCACCAGTTGCAGTGGGACAATAGATGATTAGCAGGTAACACTTGATTACAAATTAATGTCTTAGGGTTGTTAAGCCGAAATGTTTCTTGACACTTTCACGCAGTAGCAGCCCTGACTTAGGAATTGTGTCCCATTGATGGTAATCTCACACTCTATTCCACATAACCTAAACATAAATCCACCACTGCCAAACGATGAGTGTATAACAGAGCATCCCTGCCTATGCCTTACGCGGGGAGTATAGGCGTAATAGCATGTAATTTCAATAACGAAATCGGAACACGGCTGACACAATTCTTGTTGTTAACGTTTCGCAGCCGTCTATATAATGGTTTTCCGATTGAAACGGTGGCAACATAGGGTTGAAGATAGAAACCAATCGCGGTAAAAGGTCTTGATTTGGCTACTCATCGTCTTCAAACAACATTGTCGTTTTTGTAGACTACCTACCTATTTTTAATTTATTATACACAAACTTGACAACTTAAAAAATATATATTTTACATGGGCTCTAAATCTTTGTTAGAGGCATCTAACAAAGATTTAGAGCCCATGATAATGGAAAATAACAATACTTTTTTCGAATTTTGACAATAGTTTGGCAACGGCATGTGCGCTACTGGTTCTTTTCTCATGAATGAAAAAAAACATAAATGATCATAAGTGCCATACTTCACATAGTATCTGGACTGATCGAGCGGGCCGTGCAAATATTTTGATACTTGTTTGAAATAATTCGTATATTTTTTTTATTAAAAATTTGGTTTGTTTTCACCATCGAACATAACAAATAAGATTATTTCTTGTACCATTCAGATTATGAAATGACTTTGAACCGCCTTGTCGCAATTGTATTGTAAAACAGGGTAAACAGACAGACTCAGAAAGTATGTAATAGGCCAAACCAATTTAAGCGCATTTCGAACCGGCCGCCTCTAATAGCGCATAAGTTCAGAGTTGTTTAATACGAGAGCCGATAAATAAACCAAAAAGGCTCCGTAAAACGATCAAAATGTTTGACAGCCAGAGCCTTAATCAGTAATCAACTTTGGCCCTTTTTCCCCGGCCCAATTAAGGGAGGTTGGGGTAAATCTGACACTGTTACCATGAAAATTTCAAGCCAAACTCGTTTTTTAGCTAAACGCTTTGGACTTGGCAGGCAGTATTTAGGTAATTTATAAAACGTCGTTCTGCAATATTTTTTTGCAGTAACAATTCAATATTATATTTAAGGGGATATCTTTTCCCGCGCTTTGTTAGAAGTGGTGATGATGTTTATCCTGACCGTTTTCGAAATATTGAACGCAGACCTCATTAAGTTTTC
Source organism: Acronicta leporina (assembly GCA_947256265.1). Classification (NCBI taxonomy): domain Eukaryota; kingdom Metazoa; phylum Arthropoda; class Insecta; order Lepidoptera; family Noctuidae; genus Acronicta; species Acronicta leporina. The sequence goes on along the minus strand of OX366526.1, from coordinate 13,752,394 downwards.
AGACTCAGATGAAACCTTAATGAAGCTTCTTAATTCTTTTACTGGCACTGGCAATTCTTCTTAGTGATGTTTTACTGGCAACACCTTGTCATGTAAACATAGTTTATTAGATCAACACTATGGTTACATGACAAGGTGTTGCCAATATTAATTGTAAGTTGTCAATATTAATTATCTCTATCAATATTATTAATTAAGGTGGTTTGGGCATGTACAGAGGATGGATGAACGGAGATTGACGAAACGAGTATACATGATGAGTATGGATGGAAGAGTTGGAAGGGGCCGACCTCGACGAACGTACGACAACCAAGTTGCGGCCGTTCTTAAAAAAGGACAGGTTAAGAGCACCCTAAACCGACGTTCATGCATGAGGAGGTTAATGAACATAGATGAAGCGAAAGTAGTATGCCAGGATCGTAGCAAGTGGAAATCTATAGTCTCTGCCTACCCCAATGGGAGACAGGCGTGAAAATATGTATGTATGTATGTATGTCTCACGATAATAAAGGAAACAAATTCACGATATTTCTTTGTGAATTTTAATGGTATATTAATAATTTATAAACTTAAAGTACTAATCCTCTAAAGGATCTCATGGCGATTAAAGGCATCAACATGAAATTTGAATATTGCGTTAGCCTGTATTTTTTAAACATTAATTTCCGGTGAATGTCCGTGATTAATTAAAAGTTTAAAACGATAATATATTTTAGTTCGGTAATAAAATGGCTATGTTTTAAAGGTCGAAAGTGAAAACTTTATAACCGTAACGTTTTAGAGTGCTTAAATACTCGATTAAGACTAGATTTCTTATCCTCATTTAAGCTAATTGCTCTATGCTCATTGGCTGTTTACTAATCTATAATCTCTATGGATTTCACCGTCAATCTGTCAATCTCAATTCAGTATGATTTATATTTTAAATAAGGAATTATTTCCGCGCGCTTTTAAACTGACGGTGAATGCTTGGCGAGTGTGGCGCGCAAAACTTTGCAACTCAAATACTAAACAAGTTTTGCGGGAGCACTCGCGTACCGGGGAGCTAGTTCAGTTAATTGAACGTACCATGTATATTGCTAACCATACTTCCTGGTATAAGGTATCTAACTTCTTTATAAAAACAATATTACGATCAGCAAATCTGAGTGCCAAAAGATATAAGGATTATGGTAATAACCCTTGATCTGCTGTCGTAACAGTCAGTGGAGGATAAAGCAAAATGTTTTAAGTTTTTAATAAAACATCCATTTGGACCTCAAATCAGAAGACTGCGTGGCGATTTCTCACTCTTTTATCCCTATTTACATTATTATCAATTTCTCAATCTCAACTGCTTGACTCAAAATGAAATCCTTTCAAAGTAACTCCAGTAGGTACTTTCAATACTATCTGCACATTTGCATAAAACCATCGACAAATAACTTTTTACATGCCACAGCGAGGCAAGGGCAGAAAACCAAAGTGCCTCATTTACAATGAAGCTATCCGAACGCGCCCCGGGCGAAGGCGCGAGCGTCGGGCGTCAGGCCACGCGACCGCTGCAGTAGCGGCGGCAGCGGCGTGACGTCACACGCGATCAATGGAACTGACGTCGAAGCTGCTAGCCCTCCCCCCGTGCCCCGCCAGCCCGGGCGCACCCCTCCACTATGCCGGCAGCCCGGCTCGGATGGGACACGACAGGAATTTATTGTACTGTTAATTAAGTTTATTGATAGAGCATTTCAAAACTTCGCATTCGACGAGTAATTAATATAAAAGTTGTTTTATATTATTTTCAGTTCGCATAGTTACGTAATGAACGGGAGCAACGAGGTTGTTGGTATTTTAAGCCGGCAGCTAGTAAGGTTAATCCGGGTACGACACTACTCGTAACTACTTAATTGGCGGGGTAGTTGTAGATTATGTGGACCTGCTTCGCATAAATATTTCATGCGATTTACGAGACTCTCGAGAATTCTATTGTAATTGCCTACGAATTTTCCGTCGAAATCTTACCATTTTATGTAAGATTTTTATTTCTGCGTTTCAATATGCAGGATACGGTAGTAAACGCCAATATAATACTTTTTCAAAGCGCCTAACCGACTCACCCCTCACATTTAACTTGATTACAATAACATTAGCTTTTATGTACATAATATTATTTCCCTTACAACAAATAACACAATCGTATAGCATGTAATCCGACCAAACAAAAGTTAATGATTGGGATCAATATATGAGCCATCAGCTTTTAAAAATGGGCATTAAGTCTCCCAAGCCCAATTGATGCGGACACGACAATTATGAAAAATAATCCTACCATGTTTGTATTGAAAACAATGAATTGACGTGTAAAGCAGTCGGCAGAAGTGGGAGAGTTTTACATTATTACAGTATTGGAAAATATACAGAAAAAGTTAAACATCCATGCGATAAAAACATACTACATTTTAGCAAAATTTTCCAAAAATAAAACTACAAATACCGTTTGTAAAAGGGACACACTCAAAGCAAGTAGGCGACAACTATATTGGTCCCGAAAAAGGTCGAATTTAGTCGATCCTTATCAGACAAAACCCAAAGCATTTGTTGTGACAGAACTCCAAATATTTGATACGACTGCTTTAAACGAAATACTTTTTGGAGCTGGTGCTGAAACCTAGTGTCGAGGTGTCTCGTTGCTTAAATTGCTTCACATAATTTGCGTTTCTATAATGAGAGCTTCCCTTTGCCACCCCTATCTCCCCTCGTGGGAGGTTTCACGTGGCCCTGGCAGGCGTTTTGTGCGTCTCACTTGAGGCACTGCTCAATCCAGTCTTGTAAGCATTTATTCGCGGCAACACTTGTGTGTTTGGGGTTAAATTTTATTCACATTTATCTCCTGTGAATTCAAATACCTGTATTTTGGCAAAGATTTTAATATAATGTGAAATTTATTTTAATATAATGTAGTACAGAAATGCGCAATCATAAATCGTTGGATAATTTCATATCCATATCACCCTCCTAGCCTAGCCAATTTTATCAAGTTTCCAAGAAAAAGGGAACTCACGGATTTTTGTTCTGCAAAAATGACCAATCATCATCACTACATATTATAAAACAAAGTCGCTTCCCGCTGTCTGTCCCTATGTATGCTTAGACCTTTAAAACTACGCAACGGATTTTGATGCGGTTTTTTTAATAGATAGATTGATTCAAGAGGAAGGTTTTAAGCTATTTAACATCACGCTACGACTCTTAGGGACGGGGCAGCGCGGGTGAAACCGCGGGCGGGTCGCTAGTTTACTATAGAAATGCTATACACGATACCTTTCATTACAGCTCCTCACTTATCACATACATTTGATTAAGAAAAGATGATTATGACAATGCATTTACGACACAACAATAATGACAGGAAATGACATACAAAAACAAGCAAATATTACAGAACCGTTACTAATTAAATAAATAGTTGCAGTGAATGAGGTAGCGACTGTTATTTTCACCGCTGACGAACATGTAACGGTACTATTGCACAAGCCTGATGAGCCTTATGTTGTGATTCAGTGCGAAAATATGCGTATGCCATTTCCGGACGTTATCTGCGTTGATGCTGCCAGATTACGAAACTGGGCCAGGCTATTATCGCGATCATAGATTTATATTAAAAGAACCTTGACTATCTGCAAGGATAACAAGTAAGGCTGAGCATACTGTTAGTGATTGCATTGTAGATAATTAGTTAAATAGGTTCAGATAATATAAACCAGTAGTAAATTAACGTTCACTTCTTAATTACTGTGGATGTTAAAATTATAATGTAAATTGTAGCGTAAAACAGATCTAATTTACAGTTAGAATATGTCATAATCCCGTTAATATATTTTATTAGGAATTCCAACGATCGTCACGGCTGAGATATACTAAAACCCAGTTCAAAATAAAATGTACGCCTAGAAATTCTTTGAAGCTGACATGTAAACTGCATTAGCTTTTGTCTACTTTGTTATAAACTGAAAACAGGGTTCATTGCCCAACGGTGAAAAGATTGCAACAAGAAGAAGAGATATATAAAATGCTGTTGATGTTTTAGATCGATCCATGTTCGTCATATTCGTGTTTTGTTATGAAAATCTATAGGGAAGGCCTTGTTCAGAAGTGGACCTTCTTTGGTTGGTGATAATGAAGATATTCCTCAAAAGTGGCACCTGATTAAAATTGTTTAGTAACACGTAGGGAAGGAAATAAGTGAGATGACGCCTGATAGAGGCAATGAAGTCAAAGCCCATGTTGAAGTCAAAGCGGCGGTAGCCTAATGGCTAGGGCGTCGGACTTGCGATCATGTGGTTCCCGGTTCGAAACTCACCCATTGCATTACCGACGTGAACCCATTCGTAATACAAGCATTTAGCTTAGCACAAGGGGTTAATCTTTTTAAAAAGTCAAAAGATTTATTACATGAAAAAAAAAGGTTCGTTGTTTGGTCTATGTATTAGGGTAGTTGGGCCAAGCGTATTTCTATTGACACTACCTTAATGGCAAGGAGCATAAACCTCAATGTGAGGCTGTAGTGATTTTTTCAATAGAGTAAGCTTGACTTTCAAGAAATGGTTATTACTAAACTAAAATCATCACTACTCACATAAGTTTCATAGCGTAGTTCGCATTTTGCACGTCTCAAATGTACGCAAGTCATTCGTATGGACGACTTTCGACAGAATCCGCGAAACGGATGCAACAGTATATCATATATCATTTTTTGTTTGTATGTCTCTCGTTATACTGGTTGCATTCCCACTTTCTCCGTAAACTTTTCAAAAACGTGTCTCTAGCTACGGTTTTCAGTAAACGAATAGAATGAATCTGGCACCAAACTTCTGGGAGCTTAGGCGACAAGGAACCCCACTGGAACGAGGGTGTACATAGACATATATAAAATGAGGTATATCCTCAACATGACGTTACAATAGAATTCGACTGAATTCGGAATTCAGTCCTCATAATTTATCCTATTTCTACAGTAAAATTGCAGAAAAACTGAATTATACTTTTATTGAATAGCATACAAATTAAATACTGTCAAATAAAAATAATTCACATTCTGCTTAAAACATAAGCCTTTAGGCATGACCGAAATAACTTAAACTAGTACAATATGTAACGATAATTCAGAACGCTCCGTACATTCAATCCCTACCTCATTAACTTTACATGCCGTGATATTCAACCTCTAATTCCACAAAATACACCTCCATTTAGGATCTTCGCAGGCTCATTTCGCGTTATTGCTCTATAAAAAGATTATCTACGGAGGCACGCGGCTCCACAACAATTACCTAACTTACGCCGAGCCCCAAGAACATTAACACAAATCTAGTAGACTCTCACAAAAATGAATCATGCTAGATTCCGCATCGATTTTTTGCTTAGACACACAAAAGAAATAATTTTGTCAACCGTGATTCATACAAGTTTTTGTGTCTTTTACATAACACCCGAAATGGAGAATGTTTCTGATGCAGGAGACTGTTTCTACAACCACAACTCGAGACCTTGCTCCAATAAAAATTAAAATATAAAAATTGCTCAACTAACTTTTTACACAGCCTGTATTCCTGTCGCGAATAAAGTAGGTAGGTATAAGGATATTGAGCAAGACAAGGCAAAATGCTCGTCATGAATAGTCAGGGAGCCAAACTAGTTTTAATTCTATACGTCTGAATAAAGTTAAGATGAAGCATAAATATGTCATTAGGCGACACAAACTCTTAACATTAAATAAATTCGGTTCATTTTCGTAGATAGCCGAATTATGTAAAATGTTAAAGCTAAGACCAGAAACTATTTACGATGTCAGCCTATCCCCAGGTGATATAAAATAGTGGGTTAGACAATGTAATGACGGTTATCCTCTTTTCAGTACATTACGTGAAACAATACGGCATATTGTGTCTCAAATTGCGAATATCACGAGCCAATTACTATAGTAGCGGGGATACATTCCTACCATTTCCCATAGAGGTAAAAGCAAGGCATTAAAACGAGCGAGAATACACTCAAATCACAGATTTTGAAAATATTCAAATACAAATGAATCATCCACTTACGATAAAGAATCTAAGATTAGGTATTTCTTTACTGAAATCGAGATTGCAACTGATAAATATGTAGTAAGTATCATATTGTAATCACTCATAAATTAGAACTAATCTTAATATTATTAATACTTGTCTGAATAATTCCATAGTTAGTCATTAAGTTTATTGTCATAATAATTGATTACAAAATACTCCCGATAACATAATATGACTAGTAGCTATTACCTTTTAAAAATGAATCTATAATTAAGTTCGAAACAGTCTTATGAGATTTTTTTCTGGCAACCACGTCACATTGTTCATGATCCTCGAAAACGCTGACTTTGAGGCCTCGCCTAAATTACATAACCCTCTTGAACGCGGCGCGGGGCGAGGGGCGCCCCAACAATACGAGCGGTATCGAGCGACGTCCGTCCTGCTCGCACGGGGCCCTCTCCCTCACACCCGCCCACCAAAGCACCGGACATGACAGCTCGGATCCTTTCCATGGATACCATTCATTGCACCTACAGAACGCGTACATTGTAAAGCTATGTGGGTGAACCACCGCTGTAATATAAACGCTTGGGGAGTTTCATGAAAAGGCATTGATTACAGTGCCATGTGCTACGAACGTCATTGCAAAGAAAAGTACATATTTTTTTTATGTATTGTGTGTAATGTTAATAATGAAGCTGTTTTTGATTTCAAATTTTCAAATGTTCTAATAGTATCCTTATTTCATAAGACCTAAATACAAGGAATGTAACACACCATAATATAAACTAACCCCCTTATTCATAATAATATAACATTGGTATGTGATTGGCGTGATGGTTCAAGCCTTTACTCCCCGAAGGGTTAGGCAGAGGCGTACTAATGTACACTCACAGTTCGCCGGTATGTTTAGGTTCCATTTAATAGGGGGCGAGCCTATTGCCATTAACCGGGCACCAATTCCTAACTCCGAGCTGCTCCGAGCTGGAATTTCATAGAAAAACCCAATAACACTTTGCTCGACCTGAAAATCGAACCCAGGACCTCTAGCATAGCAGTCGCGCACGGGACCACGAGGCTAATGAGGCATTCTTTTTTAAGATGTTTTATATTATTCATAATAATATGAAACATATTAAAAACCTCTTACAGGTTTAATATTAGGTTTTCTCCCTCACAAAATTACATTTGTGTCAAAACAAGACAACATATTTAGCTATAAGAAGTTTATAAGATGTTTTACTGCCTCATTAGTGTAGTGGTTCCAAGCGCGAATGCTACCCTAGAACTCCCGGGTTCGATTCCCAGAAGCAAAGTTGTTATTGGGTTTTCTATGAATTTCTCAGTAGCAGCTTGAAGTTTGAGATTTGTGCCCGCCCCCTATTACATGGGAAATAAACATAATGTCGAACTGTGGGTGTACATAAGTCGTACACCCACAGTTCTCTCTGCCTAACCCTTCAGGGAATACAGGTGTGATGGTTTTATATATTTTTCAAAATGAGGGATATATATTTGTATATGCAAATTACTTGATAGATCATCAACAAAATCAAGTTGTAATGGAAATACAACCTTGAATTTTAAAATGTAATAATTTCCTTTTTCATAATACAAGCTGATCTTATCATTAAAGCTAGTTCAGCTTAGTTCAGCCTCAGGAATGTTAAGAAAATACTTAATAAAATTTCTTGACTAGGTAGGACCTCCTGGGATTGACTGGCTGGCCACTTGCCTGACTGCCTGGCTTGACAACCACTCCTATGTCAGAGTCTGTCGTAAAGCACCTTGTTGAATGTTTCGACTTTTGTGCGTAATATTCAATCTTCACGTGGGAGAGCCATGCTCGGCACGAATGGGCCGGCTCGACCGGAGTGATGCCACGGCCTCACAGAAAACCGTCGTGAAACTATGCTTGCGTTGTGTTTTGCCGAGTGAATGAGGTTACCAGAGGCCGAAACCCTTTTAAAAGGCGTGCAACGCACATGTGACTCCTCTGGTGTTGCGGGTGTCTATGGGCGGCGGTTATCGCTTACCATCAGGTGATCCATCTGCTCGTTTGCTCCCCTATCCCATAAAAATAAAAAAAAAGCAATTTCCTCCTAGGTAGCTGCAGCTCTAGGTGTTAAATGAGTATTTTCTGTTATCGAGTGTATAAATAACTTGTGATCTAAAGATGCAATTAGATGTTGTGATCGTAAAGACATCAATCTATTGATAAAGTAGTAATTTAATCACAGACACATTCTTTAAAATTGATGACATCACTTGCCACCTGCGGTCAGACAGTCACCTTACGAGCAGAGCTTTCTTAAAATAATCTGCAGAATTAACTAATTCAGAGGTAATTTAATAGGAGCCATTAAATTTTATTAATAGTCTAATGAATATTCAATCACAAAGTAGGATTTTGATCCTAAAATATACAAATTTTATTGAAGTGCTCAAAACATTCATAGAATACAAGATATAAGCATAATCTAAACTAATATATTAAGCTGAAGAGTTTGTTTGTTTGTTTGCTTGAACACTCTAATCTCAGGAACTACTGGTCCGATTTGAAAAAATCTTTCAGTGTTAGATAGCCCATTTATTGAGGAAGGCTATAGGCTATATATCATAACGCTATGCGGACGAAGTCGCGGGCAGAAGCTAGTACAAGATAAAAGAGAATAAAATTGGTAATGTGTATTTTAATTTCTGTAAATGCATGTGTTTGTTCACTCTGGTGTTAGAAACACAAAGATTTCTTAGCTCAACTGCACCTTAGAGCCCAAAAACACTAATGCAATGGGTAATGTAATGGGTAGGTATATCCACAGACCCACTTCTAAGAGCGGTATAACCTGGGATTCTAAAATATACTGAGCAGTAGTGACTAGAAGCCGTACAATTACCGGTAGTTATCTGTATCAATTGACTTTTGTATCATAACACCGACGACCGTATCGCTATCAATAGATCTCGAAATACATATACTTAGCGTAACCGATATAAATTCCTATTACTCTTTTTTTGACATAAAACTTACGTCGGCGACGGCTAGACTCAAATACCGCCGCCACATTCCACAACACACAACTATCGCCGACAACACAATTAGCAATAGCGACAATAATTTAATAATTCAAAATGCCATTTGATCTATTTTCGCATCTCACGTTAATTGAAATTAAATTATAAATTTTAACTCACCCACACCAAACAGCAACGCACCACTGCCCGAAAACTACCAATATGCCACAATCACACTGTTTTCACTGTAATAAATAGATTTTTGCCTGAAGTGAAATATTCAGTATTTTCGTGATAGACGTCGACAGGACAGACAGAATGACGGAATTTGACAATTACGCAGTAGGTTGCCAGCTGTCAGCCTGCCTGCCACATTTAATTGTATTGCCATTATTTTTTTCGAGCTTGCTTTGCTTCTGAAGGTTTAATATTCTGGGTTCGAATCAATGCCGATGAATTAATCATAGATGTATCAATGTACCTTTCTAATACTTCCACAAGTTCCATTTTATTTTTTTATACTTACGTACTATTCCTCTTATTTTAGGGCTTAGTTTTAGAGTAACTAAGATAATTCGCAGGGTAACTACAGTACTCCCCAATCTTTTTGGCCGGGCTGATGTTGTTGCACCCTTTGAGTTGCACCCCCTTCTTGCGCATGGTACAGTCGAGTGGAACATTACTAATGCAAATATCCTATTTAGTATTAGATCAATATGTAGATAGATTTTTATTTTATACATATGCATAACATAATACTTAAAAGGGGTATATAGGTTCAAAACCCGCTAAGTCCAGAGACGTTCAAAATCCAGGAATAGAAAATTTTTGATTAATTCAAAGCATTATTTAATTAATCATGTTTCTGTGCCTTTTGAAAAACTGGTCGCTTCACCTACGTTTTGTTACTTATTCATTAAAGTAACATGTTTTACAAACGTATAAAAAGCAAAACAGTAATGGACATAGCTGAATTTGAAACTGAAGGTCGGAATCGTCGCTGTCAATGAAATCTTCATACAAACTAGCGCCATTAACAATCGACGGCAGGAACCAACCAAGTTTCCAATATTCAGCTAAAGGTACGCAAAAAGTTTCGATACCTCAGGACAAAGAGTATAATAAGTCTTTACCTATGAAATTGCCGTTCTGCAGTACTGGCCATTTCAAATCAAAATAATTTTTGTTTGGCTAAGAATTCTAATTTCAAATTAATTTTATTTTAAAAACATGGAATTCTTTTTCCAAAAGTAGTCATTTGTTTATTGATTAGTGTTACATTTTCATCGCATTTCAATATTTTTCGTCATCATGGATACGTTAAAATTTCGAGTAATTATGGAATATGAGTACCGTCGTGGCAGCAACGCGGCACAAGCGGTACGCAACATCAACGACGTTTACGGAGCTAACACTACAAACCAACGCACCACCTGTTATTGGTTTGCTCGCTTCCGTTCTGGGAATTTCGACCTGAAAAATGAACCTCGCGGTCGTCCGAAGACTTTGGTCAACAATGACGAATTAAAGGCGATTGTGGAAGCTACGAAGTACACAATCGACGGCTGAATTAGCAGCAGCTTTCGACGTTACCGTCAAAACAATATTGGTCCATTTGCATCAAATTGGCAAGGTAAAAAAGCTTGACAAATGGGTGCCCCACGAACTCAATGATCGCCAGCGCGAAGTACGCGTCGAAACGTGCCTTGCACTGCTCAACAGACACACAAATGAAGGAATTTTGAACCGCATTGTTACCTGCGATGAAAAATGGATTCTGTTTGATAACCGCAAGCGCTCAGCAAGTTGGTTGGATCCTGGTTCAGCACCTAAACAATGCCCTAAACGAAAACTTACCCCTAGAAAAGTAATGGTCACTGTTTGGTGGTCTAGCGCCGGTGTGATTCATCACAGCTTCTTACCAAACGGGGTGAGCATTACTGCAGATGTGTACTGTGAAGAACTGAACACGATGATGGAGAAGCTGGCACATCTCCAACCAGCATTGGTCAATCGCTCGTCTCCGCTGCTCCTGCACGATAACGCGCGACCTCATACTGCACAGCAGACGGTCTCCAAGTTGCAAGAACTGGGGTTGGAAGATTTCCGTCATCCGCCCTACTCACCAGACCTTGCGCCTAAAGACTACTACTTTTTCCAGAATTTGGATAACTTCTTGGCGGGAAAAAAATTCAATACCCGAGAGGCAGTACAAAATGCCTTTGAAGAATTTGTTGCCTCCCGTCCAGCTGATTTCTTTAAGAAGGGCATCAATAAACTGCCACTGCGTTGGCAAAGATGCATTGATTGCATGGGTGATTACTTCGATTAATACAAATAAAAAATACATGAAAAAAATTCGTTTAATTTTTTTCATACAAAACGGCAATTTCATTTAAAATTTTTCTCTACTTAAGAACCATCTGTACTTCAAGGAATATAATAAAAAAAGAATTAGCGAAAGCGCAAATCTCTAGAGCAGCTGTGCTCTGGAGATTTACGATTTGCATTTGCAACACATTTGGCGATTCATTTTTATATTATAGATTGTTTGAATTACGTTTTTGTGGGCAATTGAAGCTGCGCCGGACCCTTAATCCTTCTCATTTTCCCTCTTACAGGAGGCTTGCATTATCAAATAACATATGTTTCAAATTTCAGCTTTCTACACTTAGTAGATTTGGCGTAGTGTTGATAGATCTGTCAGTCGATGATTAATAATGAACCATCTATTTAGGTGGACCTGCCCAAATTCACGGAATCGATCCCTCTTCTACCTACGGACGACGATGCTCCGCCAGAAAAGGATAGAGGGGACAACGCGTCTATACATAGGAACATGATCAAGCGGTTCAACCAACACTTTACTATGGTATGTTTCTCTATATTCTGTATTCCCTAAAGGATAAGCAAAGATATTTTTAGGTCCTATGTTATAGGGAGTGAGCGTATTTCCTTGGAGTTGGTATTTATTATATATTATATTATATATTAACAGATATTATTCTAAAATTACTATATAAAAATGTAGTGCTCTAAGAAATAATGTAGATTTGGTGATATTTTTTTGAAAACGTTTAGTTAAGACATTAATCTGTATAGAAACTAGAGCCGGTGGTAATCGACGGTACTAGCAGATCTAAGATTATGGATGCTATAAAAAGTTCCGATTTCCTGAGGGTTCAACTAGGTACAACTATATTATTACGAATTTTGGACCTTTTGTAGGTACCGAGATCCAGTTTCTGGGTTGCGTCTTTAGTGCCTCAGTTACTCACTTGGGGGAGCACAGTTGGTGTGGTACAAATTTGAGTATGACAGAGACAATTTCGTAATTTTAACCGGTCGCCATCTTAGCTAGTAAGCTAGTATAGTAACCCTGCGGTACGTCGTATGCAGGCAAGGTAATAATTTTAAGGCACATTAAAATAAAAAAAATAAACATTGTTTCGTAGGTCTCCATCTTTCTTAACTTTCTCTTTTTGTTGTCTATGTTTTACCGGAAACGAACGAGACTGGTAACAACCAAAAAACAACGCGTCGTCCGTCCGTCACTCGAATCTCGGTCTTTCAATTTAGCTCTTGTCGCCATTTTGTGGTTAAGTTCATTTTCCGTGGCGTAGAAAACACCAAGGAAAAGTATAACCGTGTGTTATTTCTTGTAATTGTGCTTAAATCCACGCGTAGTTAATATTGTGTAAGGTAAGTATCTCTTAAAGTTTGTCCTCACCGTTAAATAAGTACTTTTATCGGTTTGCGAACTTCCATTATCCATTGTCATGAACGCTGCTGACTCATTTCGTCAAATTATGTATGCGTTTCAGAACCTAAAATGCCGGGCGCCGGTACTTTCAAAATCTTCGTCGGGAATCTTTCCGATAAAACCACGGACGCCGATCTTAGACCGCTATTCGAAAAGTACGGTACGGTCGTAGAATGCGATATCGTCAGAAATTACGGGTTCGTGCACATGGAAAACGAGCAAGTCGGACGCGAAGCCATTCAGAATTTAAACGGAGAGATAGTTCATGGCCAGGCGATCAAAATAGAAGCCGCCAAGAGCCGAAAGGCGCCGTCGACGCCGACAACCAAAATATTCGTCGGTAACCTTACGGACAAGACGCGCGCGCCCGAAGTCCGCGAGCTGTTTCAGAAGTTCGGCACGGTCGTGGAGTGCGATATCGTTCGTAACTATGGCTTCGTGCACTTGGACGCGACGGGCGACGTGAACGAGGCTATTAAAGAGCTGAACGGTATGATGGTGGACGGACAGCCCATGAAGGTGCAGATATCGACGAGCCGCGTCCGCCAGCGGCCGGGCATGGGCGACCCCGAGCAGTGCTACCGCTGCGGTCGGGGTGGCCACTGGTCCAAGGAGTGCCCAAAGGCTATGGGCCCCGACCGTAACGGTTTCCGCGATCGAGCTTTCGGCCGCGACCCCTACCCCCCGCCGCCGCCGCCGCCGTTCCTTCGCGATCGCATGATGGGAGGATTTGGGGTAACGCGCTATCACTTACTATCCGAACCGCCGGTTTCCATCTGATCGCTTTCGATGCATCACGTAGGCCGAGCGCGTGGAGTCTGTCTTCGCACGCGGTACCTATCTCGGGCCGAATTAACATTATCGGGCTCAGTGATGCTATAGTCGCTGCTATCCAACAAAACAAACTTTAAACTTTTTCTAGCTAATATCATTTGTAATGGGGTTTGAATTTATATTTGTATAAGTACCAATAGACTTTCACTAATGCTCTTTTTTATAATGACAGGATCCCTATGATGGATACTACGATCGTGCGAGGTTTGAGTCACCCCGCGACCTGTTCGAGCGTCGCTACCCTGTGGGAGCTTCGCGCGGGCTAGAGATGGGAGCGTCCCGCGGCGGGCGCGGAGACTTCGTGTCGCCGCCGCTGCGTCGCGAGCCGATGCCGCCCATGCCGAGCCTGCCGCCGATGCGCAGCGGGATGGGATCTATGAGGTCGTCGTATGATGCTATGTACAGCAGGCGAAGTCCCCCTCAAGGACCACAAATGTCCCGGGGGTGAGAACTGACTTGTGTCAAATTGTTGTCTGCAAATCTGATCTCACTTTTGCTTTGTACAAATTGGGTGGTAGTTACAATTTGTTGTTGTAAAGTATCCCTCTTACTCATCAATTGCAATAAGCAGTATCTCATTAACACAACTGACACTCATTTTAGTACAGCAATAAACAGTGGCTCTACACAATTCTTAACTAATCTTTAGTTCATTGCCTGTGCAAATAGTGACATAATTTCAATGTTCCCCACATTCCTTTGAAAACACTGAAAATTTAGGTTAAATTAGTCTAGTTAATTTTAAATAATATAATTCTTTTCATTACAGAATGTATGAAGACTTCAGCCGAGACACATTTGATGATAGAAGGTATGAAAAACGCCTAACTTATTTTAAAATTCTCAGTTAAGAGGTCACATAATATTGTACTAATGTAGTTCTTCTTTGTATTCCAGGCCGGGAATGCGAGGACCGTCTCCCTCCAGAAGATACGCGCCTTACTAGGTTATTTAGATTAGATTTAGTTGTCCAACGCTCAGTTGCAATTGTAATTTGTACTACTTGACTGGCTGACCGATAGTTAGTACTGTTTTATAGAGAATAAATATAATTTGAATAAGTTAAGGTGGGAGTGACTGATCTGCGATTTCCACAAGTGTGATTGGCATGGATGCTTATTGAATGTATTTTGTGACTGAATGTAAATAAGTGAAATAAAATATCATTGTAAGTACAAAAACCCAATTTTATTTAGAATCAAATCCAACAGTAATTAGAATGTCAAAATTAAATGATAAGAATTAACATTTTACCAATATTTGCTCAAGGCCTAGCAGGTTATCCGACAGGGCTGGATTTTTCAATTGTGAGATAGGTATCCTCTGTGGAATATTGGAGTGTAATTTTTGACGCTCGACAGATTTTGTACCTACAAGAAAATGACAAAAATTAATTCGTCCAATAAATTAAAATATCTGGTGACGGAAAAATTGGCCTTTATTACATGTGTGTGTGGTGCGAGGGCCCACTTCTTAAAACTTTTTGAAAATGTGCTTAGGATTTAGTGAACATTCCCAAACAATTGTGAAAGTAAGAATCAGAGTTTGTGAAAGTCAAATAAACGAGCTATGGTCAGTATAGTTGGGCCCTCAGTTCACACAGGATTGAGGGCCCACCTGTACCGGATAAACTATGGACACTAAAGAAAAGTCTTTATACCAAAATCTAATCTAAAGCAAAACAAAATTTGTGAAAACCAGATATTATCGCAAAACACTGTCTTACTTTGTATATCTTCGTTCAAAATGGGCCCTAAATTGTCAAACACGTAAAATTTTGTTACTCAAATAAAATGAAACCATTAACTTAAAAACTAATTTGGGGGACTCAGGATCAGTAACACAATCCATTTCTATTATTTTTGGAACTTTTGTCTGTCTGTTTGTGTGTTTAGGAGTGAACCCAAAAAGTCGCGATTTTCAATTTTATATCATTTGCCTACACTCACGTTCATGAACACTTAATGGTTAATTATCCACCATAATTACACATCAGACCTCGGAGAAATTCAAGTTTTGAAAAATAATATAAAAATCGATATCGTGCACTTTACATTTTCCCGCATAAACCCCACGTCAACTTTTTTTTTTTATTATGGCGTCACATTTTTTTTTTATTTATTTATTTTACGGCCCTGGATACATGTCCTTAAAGCCTAACTTATTATAACTATGTTAAGTTTACTGAGTATATTTACAATTTCCCTACCGTATTATTAATAAATTTATATATAGATTTAAAAAAAGCTGGTATAGATAAAATATTTCTTAGATTAGTCGGTATAGGTATGTTATCATGAAAATTCTGCAAGTCTGTCACTAACACCAAACGCTCAAAGTTAAACTTTTGACAGTTCATAAAAATATGTTCGAGGTCAGCGACCTCGTTACAACGGTCACATTTTGATTCTTGTACAATTTTGAGTCTTGCAAGATGAGCTGGAGTTTTACAGTGTCCAAATCTTAATCTATTTATAGTAGTTATGAAGTTTCTGCTGTCAGCATTTTTGCTTTTATGATACCAAGGTTTCAGCGGCGGGGCATTCTGAATTTCTGTGTACCACTTGCCTTTTTCTAAACTAATGATCTTCCAGTAATCATGCCAAAGTTTGATTAGATCAGCAGATAATAACTCGTGAAAATCTGTGAATGGAACTTTTAACATATTATAGTGATCTTCATCACAAACTTCTCTGGTTGCTCTATCTACAACTTCATTTCCGAGGATACCGCAATGAGACGGTACCCATTTAAATTTTATACATTTGCCTCTTTGACTGAGATCAAATAAAATCTGTCTTATATTGAATAAAATAAAATTTAAATTATATCTAAAGGAGTCATTTTTTAAAGCTATCAAAACACTTTTGCTGTCACAAACAATTAAAATATTTGAAGTATTTACAGTATCTATATAAATGAGTGCATAACATTCAGCTGTGAAGATGCTACATTGGGAATTCAGTTTAAAACATTTTGATTGTTTAACTTGTGGATCATAATAGGCTGAAGTTACTTTATTTGAGGTTTTTGATCCATCTGTATACAGTTTATAAATGTTTGGTGTATTGTGTACATACTCTAAAAATTCAGACTGATTATTAACCTTATCCAAGTCAGTAATAATGAAATCGTTCTTTATACAGTTATAATCAATTGTATATAATGGTAAAGAATTATAAAAGTGTATGTTATTGCATACATTTTTGATATACAATGTTATAGTTAATATTTCTGGTAAATGTTCAGATACAAGTGATTGAGCAGTTATAGCTATATTATTTGTAAGACTCTGTGGGAGATCTTGATTTGGTAAGATCCTGTGCAATATAAATGTATTGTTAGTAGCCAATAATTTCAGACAAAAAAAATCTGCAATCTGTAACCGTCTTAACTTGAGGGGCATTATACCTGATTCAGATTCCATTGCATTTATTGGTGTTGAGCACATGGCACCAGTAATTATTCTAAGTGCTTTATTTTGTATTAAATCTAGTTTTCTGAGATAACTAATATTTGCATTCATGTAAGCTAAAGAACTATAGTCAAAGTGACTTCTTACAATACTTTTATACAACATAGACAAGATTTTTGGATCTGAACCCCAATGAACACCAGCTAGAGTACGTAATATATTCAAACCTTTACTAGCATTCTTTATAATGTAGTTTATATGGGCTTCAAAAGTCAATTTTGTATCCAAATATACACCAAGGAATTTCTTTTCATGGAACCAATTCAAAGAATTATTATTAAAAGAAACTGAAGGAATTTCAGCAAAATCCAAAGCTTTTTTACAAAATATCATGGCACCACTTTTACTAATATTAATATCTAATTTTAAGCTATCATAAAACCTATGAACTTGACTCAAACCTTTGTTCAAGTTACCAATGGCCATATTTACATCATTATTTACACTATACACAACAATATCATCAGCAAACAATAAACACTTAACAGAGGACTCTGTTAAATATTTATTAATTTGTGAAGTATATATACTATATAACAATGGTGAAATAGTAGAACCTTGCATTGTCCCTCTATAAACATGTCTAGGTCCATGTAAAATATTATTATATTTAACATACATTACCCTGTCAAATAAAAAGTTAAATATCCATTTACAGACTTTGCCTGGCACACCAACATCACTTAGTATTTGTATAAGAATAGAAGGGTTAACATTATCAAATGCACCACTAACATCAAGAAAAGAACAAGCTGTATAAGAGTGACTGTGGAAAGAGTTTTTTATGTCTGTTATAAGAGCAATAAAATTTTGTGCTGCATTTTTACCTTTACGGAAACCAAACTGTTGTTCAGGTAAGACATTATGTTTTTCACTGTAATAATCTAATCTAGATTTTAACATACATTCAAAAAGTTTACCTAAACAGGATGATAGAGATATTGGCCTGTATGAATTACAATCATTCTCAGGCTTTTCAGGCTTTAAGATTGGAATTACACACTGTTCTTTCCAAGAATCTGGGATAGTTTCAGAGATCCATAACAAATTATAAATTTCTAGTAATATTTGTTTTGCTTTAATGTTAAGGTTCTGGATTAATTTATATGTAATGCCGTCAAGACCAGGTGTAGTGTCTTTCCTAGATTTAATAGCTATTTCAAATTCTTTAAAAGTAAATGGTTCAGATAGGAAGTGGCTTTCAATGTTCCCTGCTAATTCAAAGATATTATTTAACCTTGATGTGTCTATTTCTTTTTCAGGTGGAGAAATTGGAGCATATTTGTCCAAGAAAGAAGGGATCCATTCATCATTTTTTGGGGGCTTTTTATGTGTCACACGTTTAAATCGACGGATGTAGTTCCAAATCATGCTTACAGGTGTGTATCTATTGAATGCTTCACATAACAATCTCCATCCAAGCTTCTTTTTCTCACACAGTATTTTTTTTTTGTTAGCATCAACCTTTTTGTATTGCATATAATTATTTATTGTGGGATTAATTTTATAACTTTTCCATGCTATTTTACTATTATGGACTGCTGTTGCACATTCACTGTCCCACCAAGGAACTGGTTTTTTTAATTTATATTGTTGTTTATGTACTATTTTGGGAATACATTTCTGTTTAATATTATATAAAATATCACAAAAACTGTTATATATCTGAAGTGCATTACTAGATTTTAAATTTAAATTAATAAAGGCTTTTTCACTTTCAGAGTGAAACTTGGACCAGTCTGCTTGATTATATATGAAGCGTTCACATGGATAACCTATCTCATATTTTTCTACAGATGTCTGAATGTTTACAATTGTTGGAAAATGATAACTTCCCATTGGATCATCATATACTTTCCAATCACATAATGGAGCTACAGTGGGACTAATGCATGATATGTCTATAGCAGATTGATTATGGTGTATAGATCCGACAGTGGTTGGTTCACCTGTGTTTAAAATGCAAAGATCACATTGATCTAACAAATTAAACACATCATTACCTCTAGAGTTTGATGATAAGCAACCAAAGGCGATATGATGTGCATTCATATCACCTGAAAACATGACAGGCTTAGGCAAATTATCAATTATTTGTTTTAATTTATTACATTTGAATCGACCACCTCTTGGAGGACTATATGCAGAAAGTAGAGACAAGTCACCTATGTTTGTTTTAATAATAATAGCAACAGATTGAAGATAATTATAGTAAGGAGTATGGACTGTTTTGTATTTAAAAGTATCTTTAATTAAAATAGCGACACCACCATGACCACTTGGTCCATTTTGTTTAATGATCTCATAGCCTGAAATACTGAAATTTATTTTCTCTTTTAGCCAGGTTTCATTCAACATGCAAATATCTATATCATTATCAAAAAGAAACTTAATTAACAATGGTTTTTTATTATTAACACTCTGGATATTAAAATGAGCTATTGTGATATATGTCTTCATGTTAGTATTCTTGTGAAACTTACTATTATCCATAGTTATATTAAGTTAGATAAGAAAACATCTTTTATTTTGTTTAAGGTTATTGCATCTGTTCCAGATGAATTTGCTAATGTTACTAAAGACTTAACTATGGCATTTAATATAATTTCATTATTGGCAATCTGTTGGATTTCTGTTTTTTTATCTATTACATTTATATTTACAGAAGTATTTTTATTTACAGGAGTATTTACAGATTTATTTACAATATAATTGGCAGATTTATCTACCGTTTTTGGTTTTAATGCTGGGAAATTATTATTATCTTTAAGTAATGAGGCAAATGTACGGTTTTGATTTATAATTAAATTACGTTTTTCTTCAATTTTCTTCTTTTTAATGGGACAATCCCGAGATATAGCGAGATGAGCCCCGCCGCAATTTATACATTGTAAGGTATCAACAATACATTCTTTGTAAAAATGGTTTCCTGAACAAGAGGAACACATCTGTTCACCTCTACAAACTTTTGCAGAGTGGTTAAATTTAAAGCATTTGTAGCATTGGATAAGGGGTGGAATATAATCATTGACTTGGTATCGGAATAAATTTAAAAACACGTATTTCGGTAATGTTGTTGACGAAAATGTAATGGCTACTGTAGTCAAAGGTATCAATTTTTTGTCTGTGTCTCTCTTCATGAATCTTTTTATGGAAATGACATCTGCGTCGCATGTGATATTTTTGTATATGTCTTCATTGGATATATCTGTGGGGACAAACTTGATGATGCCCACTTTCTCAACTAAATGAGCGGGAATAAAGGCCCTTAAATTATATTTCCGTAAAAAGTTTTCAAGCTTCAAAAAACTATTGGCTGCAGCTGCTTTTTTAAATGTTATGCCTATTTTGTAGGCATTTATGCGATAAACACTTACAATTCCTTTGACGTCGTTCGTAAATAACTTTGTTAGCTTAATGGGATTTCTATTACCAATTTTTTCTTTTTCTTTGGATTCCACATAAACTGTGTAGTCCAGATTTGATTCATTTTCCAAGAATAGCCTAGTATAATTGGTTTTAAAGTACATTTTATACTTATCCTCTTCTGTAACACCCGAAATCTTCGATACCTTCCGCTTTCGGTCCGAAGACTCCTCCCCATCACTGTCTTGCCCCATTTTGGGCACTAACCAAATAGACAACTATATCCTAATTAATAGTACTGTTTTACGTTTATAAAAACCAAAATAAAATTAAAATTATTTGTGCAAGTTTTTAAAACGCGCGCTTCGTTCGACTTCCCGCCAAAAAGTCTATGGCGTCACACTTTTTGTGTATTTGCCAGTGTCAAGTATTAGAATAATCAAGTAGGTAATAATTATTTCCCATCATGGGATTGTATTATGGCACCACCTACACTTTTTGTGTTCGCCAGTGTCAAGTATAATGTTCAGTTGCCCCAATAAAACGGTAGAAACTTTATTGAGGCTTCGATGGAGTTTAGGTGTGAACCCAAAACGTCACGATTTTCAATTTTATATCATTTGCCTACACTCACACGCTCACGAACACTTAATGGTTAATTATCCACCATAATTACACATTAAACTTCAGAGAAATTAAAGTTTTGAAAAATAATATAAAATCAACAATGTGCACTTTTCAATTTCCCGCCTAAACTCCACTTCCAACTTTTATTTGTATTCCTATCCTATTCAGTAACTTGACAGTTGTAAGAGAAATAATGATACCACACTACAACTTATAGTGTTGAGGTAGTGAATGATTTTGATTGATAAAAATGGTAAAACTAAAAAATCGTAAATAAGATGTAAAATATAAGAATAAAACAAGTTAATAAAAAAAATTTAACAATTAAAAGTAATTAATTTACTTTTATATTTTTGTTGTCTTCGAAGTATTAACTTGTTTTATGTTTTTTGATAAGAGATGTCGCTGTGCCGTGACGTCATATTTGTAGATCGCGGTGTTAAGTTTCTCCGCGATTTAATGACCTCTCCCGGTACAGATTATTAATTAATAAATTAGTCTTGCTCTGAACAAGTGTTGTTATTTATATCAAGCTATCAGTTTTGTGACGTGTACATATTATGGTCCTTCGAGCCGGATAAAGGACTGGATGTGCGCTGTCTACCGGAAGAATCAAGCTGTACTCTGATGTGAGTGTAGCCAGCCACGTCACCTTACAAGTATTGTGGCCCAGGCGGTGGACAGTGCAGGGATTCCGAGAGGCAAAGCGCAATGTTGCTGTTTCGTCCCTCCCTGTTTTGAGAGCTGTATTATAAAGGAGTGACTGAGTGATCGTTATATCTACGAAGATTATTATCAAGAGGATAAGATGGAATTGTTCAACAAAATTCAATTGGACACACTGGCGTCAATAACACGAGCACACGAAGTAATTTCAAAAAGTCACCAAGTGATAGAATTTCGAAAGCTTATGTCGAAGTAAGAATGGAGAGCTTAGAGAAGCTTTGGACATCATTCATTGAAACACTTATTAAGATTATAAGAGAAGTTACAGAAACAGATTATGTGACGTCTCAATATTATACGTCACAGTTATACCAAAATGCAGATGAGCTATACACTGATTACAAAACAGAATTATGAGAAATATTAACAAAATTTAGTTCACAATAGATGTCGCAGAGTACTTCTAAGGAAAATTCGGAGGAATCATGCAAGGTGAAATTACCGAAAATCTCTTTGCCGAATTTTTCAGGAAACTACTCGGAATGGATAAGTTTTCGCGATTTATTTACCTCATTAATTCATAACAATAATCAGTTAGATAACGTACAAAAATTGCATTACCTAAAATCTCATTTATCAGGGGAAGCTGAAGGCCTTTTGAGACATATCCCTATAACTAGTTCAAATTACTTAATTTGTTGGTCACAATTAGAAAGTCGATATACTAATAAAAATTACTTGTCCAACTGTATTTTGAAACGGTTTATGAGTCAAAAGAATATTGTTACTGAATCTTCTAGTACTTTAAAAGAACTTTTGGATACTTCAAATGAATGTTTACATGCCTTACGTAATTTAGAAATTCAGGTTGATGACAATAGGTACTAACAATAACACAAGACAATACAATACTACAATCTAATCACTAAAACAAATATCAACACTATAAAATTCATGGTTTCGACACAAATTTAAGGAAAACATAATCCTTACAACCTAACCTGGCCTTAACATTTCTATAACTACATAGTTGCGGGTAATATTACTAGCTTAGACACAGATCATTTAATTTAATTAGTTTTACACCTGGTTGCACCTAAGTACACGAGTAAGGTTGTCCATCCCTTGATGTCCAAACATAATTCCCATGTCGATAAGGGATAAATATTCATTTAATACAAATGAGTACTTACCTATTGCTTTTAATTTGGGATCTGTCAAAAAACGTTTTTCTAAAATCAAAAATCGATTCAAAGGTTTCTTTGAATCGCCATAATTACAATTCAAGTCTAATGATTTAATTGGCAACACTATTGAAGACCGTTCAGACTCGTCTCTGTAACTTGAAGTTGGAAATAAACTCAAATAAACTGTTATATTTAACCTTCTTTGGGTTCAAAACATGTTTATTATCACAGCTATGTTTAGTTTTAACATTCAAAAACCCTTTCAGAGGTTTGACTTCATCTGGAAGTACAGAATGCTTGCTCACGATGCCATTGTGACTTGTATCGCCATGGTGAACGTCTGCGTTTATATGATCAGATAGGATCCAACCAAGTTTGGTGTTCTGTGCCATAGGATAACCTGGTGGACCCTTGATTAATCCTTCTAACAATGTTTGGCCATATACTTCTGCGCCTAAAAGCAAATCTATTTTATTTGGGTTACCAAATAATCTGCTAATTCCGAAGACGAGATTGTGGTTAATTGAGCCATAATCTTTATCTTTGGTAGAACTGTGGTTATGTTCTTCAAAACATAAGCTTTGACGGTCACGACAAAGTTAGGGTCTAGACGTGATTGAACTTTTATGACTACCATTGAATTGGAAGTCATAATTGAACTTTGATCACCGCCAATACTTGAAATTATGTCTTTATTAGGTATGCTTTGAAGACCTAATAGCTTGACTGCAGACTCTGTCACAAACGAAGCCATCTCAGGCTTCGTTTGTGACAGAGTCTGCAGTCCCTGATCTAGTAAGGATCTCAGATTAAATGAAGTCTCTCGACTTGGCTTTGATTAAAGCCGTAGCCAACAATACTTGGCTGGGGTTACTTGAGAAACAACTTACTATATTGGTGGACTTGCTCTGCTGGGATGATGTAGTTGTTGCGGCTGTAATGCCATTGTCAACAACTGCATCATCTGTACTCTCAAAACTCTCGATGTAATCTGGTTTCGAGTTATTGTTGACGTGAAGAAGTGTATGATGCTTTCTCATACGTACCCAAATGACATCTAATGGACTGGCGACATGAGTATACTGAGTGATTGCCTCCTAAACAATTATAACACAAACAAGTTGTTTGGACAAACTTACGTCGTGTATCCATATCAAGTTGCGAAAACTTTTTACAATTAGCGATCCCGTGGTCACCCTGACAAAAAGAACAAGAAATGTTTAATACATGCTGTGCAGACGTATTTTCGCTACGTTCACCTTTATTATCTAAAAACTCTAAAGCTCTAAACCTCTGTTCTAGAAAACTTTGAAATTGTGAAAATGTTGGCAACTGGTTAGAGACCTCACTGGTCTTGGCCTCCCATTGTTTACGTGACTCATTATCTAACTTTAATTTGTACAAATGATTAAAGTTGTCTTGCTCTGAAGAACTGTTGTTATTTATATCAAGCTATCAGTTTTTGTGACGTGTACAATTCTTCTAATAAAAACCAACCAAATGTAAAAAAAAAACATAATTTAACTTTTTTTTACTTTTGTAATTTTTGACATTTTATAGATTAACTTACTACTGAGAAACAAACTTACTATTTTTAATAGTTTATATTGTGTTTTGAAGACTATTCAATATACATAAAAAGTTTGTTCATGTAAGTACATTATTGAAGTTCATTCAATTTCGTTCATTCTTTGACTGGTAACCCTTCAACTATCAAGTTACTGTTGTTACTCTGAGAGTTACTGAATACATCAATACAAGTCGATTATAGACTGTCATGCTCTCAGTCATGCTGTTGGGCGCCATTTATAATGTACTAAAGGTCATTCACACGAAAGATCCTCTTTATTTCATCACAGTAATCCTAACCTAGCATAGGAGGATTATTATGGGGCCCATTAAAATAGATTATTATTATAGGCCTTTCTGTAATTAGGTTGTAGAAGTAAGTAAATAAGTAAACCATAGTCTTTGTCCATTAATGTTTTATTTGTAACTTAACATGTATTAGAGACCTATGCAATGTCGGCTACCTGCTATATTTACAAAACACTGTACAGGGTGCGATGCGCACTAGTAAATGCTAGGCGGACACTCTTGGTCTATAGTCTACACATTCAAACACATTACACGACGACACCGTCTCAATTTACACAGACGAAAATTCGTTGTAATATTTATAATATTACAATTTCTTGAGGCTAAATATTTTATGAGCAATTTCAATGTACTGAAGAGATTGTTTTGACCATCTGATTTTCTTCAGATTCTCTTTTAATTTGTATGTCACAAGGCACAAACTCGTAAAGGCACGTCAGACCAAGTGCGTCGCTATACAAACAAACGGTTAATACTAATCGTTGCAAGGCATCTCCATAAGACACAGCGCCATTACGTCCCATATATATCTTTAATACTCGCTCACTACTATTAGTCTTTTTATCATCGTTTAAGTACAATCCACATTGGCTACCAGTACTGACAAACATGTGAATATAAAAATGCAGTTTACACGGCTACGTTGATAATTTTGAAATCAACCCTTTTGTACGATTATAAAGGCGTCTTATTGTCAGAATATCACAATACATGTCGCTCGGCTACGCCGCGGCAGTCGCTGTACTTCACAATAGTGAGTATTATTCAAATCTACACTCCCACATAGCTGCCTCAACGCGAACACATCGATTGCTTATACGAACGGAAGACAACAAATTTTTCATTATAAAACACTTCATCATTACATCTAAGTAACAGTAATAAAATAAAACATTACTTTTAGAACAAAACTAAAACCAAAATCATACAGTTGCGGAGAGATTCCATCGGGAACATTCATAAGTTAGTCATAATAATAATTACAGTATAATTTCACTGGTCACGTGAACTGCTATCCGAATAAACTTAACAATACTGAGATTTAAACAAAAACGGTGGTCAAACTGAATTTCACATCGATGGGGCTTTACAGCTATTGATTTTCACATGAATCGTAAAATAAATAGAATATTTTATCGAGGAACTTAACTTGGAACCTAAACTAGGTACACAGTACAGTACGAGAGTCACAGTATGTATGTATTTACAAGTGGTCACAGTACACAGTACACAGCACAGAGTCACACGAGCTTGACGGCGGCGGCGGAGTCGGTGTTGTACTTGTACTTGGCGAGCGTCTTCTTGACGCGCAGCGCCGTGAGCCGCACGGGCGGGTTGGCGTGCCAGCACTCCGCCATGAGCGCGGCCAGCGCGGCCAGCGGCCCCGAGCGCCAGCGGGCCGGCACGCGCGGCCGGCGCGCCTGCGCCACCACGGCCGCGTGCATGTGCTCGAACGTGGGGTCGGGCGGCACGCACTCGTGGTACGGCAGCGCGTACGCCTCCACCTCCTGCGCCTTGTCGCCCGTGGCGCAGCGCCGGCACATCTCCCACAGCACCAGCCCCAGCGAGTACATGTCGGCCATCTTGAACGCCTCGAAGTTGGTCACGTCGAGCTTCTCGTCGAGCACCTCGGGCGCCATGTACCGGCGCGTGCCCACGCGCGTGTTGGGCGCGATGTCCACCTCGTTCCGCTCGGCCACGTACCGCACGGCGAGCCCGAAGTCCGCGATGGCGCACTGCCCGTTCCGTTTTACTAGAATGTTCTTGCTTTTGATGTCTCTGTGTGCGATCGCCGGCTTGCCTTTAGTGCCGAATATGTCCATGTGTAAGTGTGCCAGGCCGCTCACTATGGAATATGCCATCGTCATGAGACTGTGCGTGTCGAGCACCACAGTTTGCAGGTAGTCGTGAAGGGAGCCGTTCTCGTGATAGTCTGTGATGAGAAGCATCTGCGTCCAGGAACCGGTACCCTTGATGTCGGCAGCGATGAATCCAAGTATGTTCTCGTGTCGCATAAGTACTGTTTGATAGATCTCCGTTTCGCGGAACCAGGAAGCTTCTTCAGTGGTGAAGAACACTTTGACGGCGACTCGTTCTCCGCGCCAGCGCGCGAGCCACACTTCCCCGTAGCGTCCCTTGCCGATGGACTCGACCATCTGTATCTGCTTGGCGACGGTGCGCTGCACGAGCAGCGGCAGGCCGGAGCCGGAGCCGGAGGAGACGTCGGCGGGGTGGTGCGCGGGCGGGGAGGGCGGGCGCTTGCCGGCGCGGCGGCGGCGCAGCAGCAGCAGGCTGGCGGCCAGCGCGGCCAGCAGCGCCACGCACAGCGCGCCCGCCACCACCAGCGTGGCCGAGCCGCCGCCGCCGCCCAGCGCGGGCATCTCCGTCACCTCGGGCGGCGGCTCCGGCAGCTGTGGCTGCAGCCGCCGATTGCACAGGTCGCTCTCGTAGCAACACGCTATCACCTTGGGGTGTTGATGTGGCACTTGCGAACTTTTACACTGAAAACCGACAAGATACAAATTAAAATTTGTATTTCGCGATGTGAGCAAGCAAACAACTTACTTATTTATCAAGTGTAAGACTTAATAACCTTTACAATGTCGTAGAAGCCGGGATACTTATATAGGTTTAGGGGTTAAATACTCACTTGCATGAAACCCGACTCATCTGGCGGCAGACAGCCGGCGGTTCTGTCGAGCACGACGAGCCCGTTGTCGTCCAGCACCTCCTCGACGGCCACGAAGCAGTAGCCGCCGGGCTGCGTGACGCACGTGCCATTGGCGGCACCATCAGGACACGTGGCTGCACCGAGGCACTCGCACACTAGGCCCCGACCTGCAACTGCAACAACCACATCCTTGCTTTATTTGAACGGAAAACATCAATAATAGGAGATTGCGACTCGAAGGACCAAAAAGATGAACTTTCTTGGATTGGTTGCAAGAAAGTTCATCATTGTGGTCCTTCGAGTCGCAATCTCCTGAATAAGTTTAATTATCCAATTAATATCATAAATCTATTATCAAATTTTATCAAAATGTTGTCACATTGTTTATTTATTATCAAATTTTATCAAAATGTTGTCACAATAATACCATTTCAGATTTTACATATTACCTAAATATTATTAAATATAGGAATAACTGCCCGTAAAAAAATATGAGCAATGCGTCCAACATATCAACAAATTATTTAATTTACCTAATTACGATTATGAAATACACTAATTTACCAAAACCTATAATGATATGCAAAGTTATTAATATTATCAATAATATCACGCCATGTCCAGTGGCGTAAATCTTAACAGATAACACTTTATTGCAGGATCTTAGATATCACGTAAATCAAGGTTGTTGTGTGTCAATCAATGTTTCATATTAACAGGTGAGAAAAAAACTGGATATATACATATAATAACTGGAACACTTTATAATGATAGCGGCGGTAGCCTAATGGCTAGGGCGTCGGACTTGCGATCATGTGGTTGCCGGTTCGAACCCCACCCATTGCACTACCGACGTGAACCCACTCGTAACACAAGCAATCTAGCTTAGCACGAGGGGTTAACAAGAATACTAGTAATGTGCGACCCGCATTGCTAGTAAGCTTTTAAACAAAAAAAAAATGATAACTGGTTCAATATTATTTAGATATTTATAAATATCTAAATAATATTATAAATATCTAAATAATATTGAACCAGTTAGAAGCCAAGGCCTTAGGGAGTGCCACCAGTGGAAACGAAGGAACTCTCAAGTATAAAACTGACAAGACAGATACGGTCTAGCACCAAGGATTCTATTGGAAACAGGGAAACCCAAAAACGGATTTTTTATCAACGTAACAATGGAACCACCAAATTCTATGAAAACAAAAGTTTGAAGCTTAACTAATTACAAGACTTGAAAAGTATACAGGAGCTGTATTACGACGATCGCCATCATATTTTGGTTGTGAGAATAGGATAGCGCTATTTAATCTGTAGAGCGGCATCCCTCTCTTTCAATTGGCAAATGATGGCAATAACACGTCATAATACGGCTGCAGGTGCCTACATACAAGGACGTTTTGATATGAGTATAAAAATGTTTATACAGTCCATACATAGATCATGATAGTTATAAGCGAATAATGAGCCTGCTTTTGCAGGCTCATTTTTCGCTTAATACATCTGAGCACTTTATTACCTGCAAAAAAGATAGATATTACAAACGTAATATAAAAATAAATCGTAATTCAAAATTTTTTTTTTGTTTTTTATATCCGGATTCGGATACCATTAATCTAGGTCCCTATTCAACCATTTCTTCCAAAATACTACACGAGAAATAATTGTAGGTAAGTGAATGTAATTTTTTGATATCTTTACAAAGTATCGACCGATTTTCCGGTCGTTTGTTTCCAGTGAAGTAGTAGTAGAGAAAATGGTTGGGTAGGAACCCAGATTAACGGTATCCGAATCGGAATAGCAAAATTTGATTATATTCTATTTGATGGCGGTTTATTCTGGTACATATAACGTTTTTATGGGCAATTCAGCAGTCGGACCCTTACATCACGTAAATATGAAGCTTTTACAAAATTACATGATTTACGGAAAAAAAATCGTGTTTTTTTTATAGGTACTAAGGTTTGAATACCAACTCAAATGAATACATTTTAAATACCTAGTACTGTTATGTACATTTATGGTGTTCCATATAATATAGTTCACACCTACCGTTTCCTATACACTTTGCAAATAGCACGAGTCGAGAGAGAAAGAGAGAGAGAAGGAAAACTAACAGGTTGGTATAAATCAAGGTGAAAATTCATGATAATAATTATTAAAGTCAATCATCGAACAACTTAATGATTCAAAGAATCAAAATACTGGGTGCGCCTTGATAACTTCTTGTTTCATTAAAATATCATTTAATATTTAAAGTGTAATGGCGATCTGGCTGCAGGTGTTTAATGTATTTGTCATATATACATTCAATAATACTAGTATCTAGATGGACTTCGATTGGTTTACTCCCAAAATAAGTAATATACGATTCAATTGCCATGTACAAAAATTATATATACTCTGCATTTAAGAGAACTTTCGTCAAAGCTATATCTATAGAATTAATTGGAAAAAGTCTTTAGGTCATGGATCTTTTAAGCATATACCCAGCACATACATACATAAGTGCAAACTAAGTAGATACCCCAATTTTGAGGAACATACCAGTTAGTCCTTTTTACTATAATCTGAAGATGAGAACATGATAGCGCACGTCTGAATATGAATACAAAAGAATTATACAGAAGAATATACTATAAATATTAATAGCATTAAACATTCACCCAGCATCGGAGCATATATTTTTTGCAAGCAGCGAGCAACAGGTAACCTCCTAGTCGACACCCGACGCGCTCCGAAGGATAAGGAACGTCGACACAACAGAGCCAGGTAATAGTTGAATATTACAGCTTTGCTTAGTCTATTGACTACAAATACTATTAATAAGGCAAATAGACAAATTAATTTGATGTAGGTATAGAGTGGAGGCAATGTTCAAGGAATCATAAAATTTCAATTCATGTCGCCACTAAAAAGTATCCAGACGCTATTATAGACGTTATTATTACACTATCAAGTTTAATTAATTCCGCTTGTCAAGATTGAACATAAAACTAAGTTCTATTAACAGCAACTCACAACAGTATCATTTTATAGGTAAATAATTATAAATGGTATGAAGGTAATAAAGCTGTGGTCAGTAAATACTGATAGGTAGCTAAGAAATATGAGACCTGAGCACATACAATTACACAAACTAGAGGTAACAACAAACTATGAATCAATATGTATTTGAATGACTTACACAAACATGAGCTACCACATTTTGCTAACAACAACATTTGAATTTAACAGTGATCCCAAATAAACATCTAAATATACGTTGATGATCACATCAACATAAGTTTACTTACGAGGAGAGTAACTTTGACGAAGAAAATTTAAATACAATAACGATAGGAAATTATGAATGATTCAACATCCACATAGACTCGCAAATCCGTCCAGAAAGAGGAAACTGACACCCATCGAGATCACAACTCTAGGTCCCCACATGCAAACACTTCAAAACAAATAGAAACACAGCGGAGTAGTCTTCGGGCGCAAGTGGGTGCAACCTTGAAGTCCTTGGACGACGAGCAGAGAAAACACAATTCTCAGGCGCTCAGGCGACAACTTATGCTAAGATTTACGATCTGGTTTAGGTGTCGTACTAAGGTGTAACACGTACTTCGTCTCATGCTGTCGGAGAGCGTTCGAGGCGAGCCCGGCCCCGCGTCCGTGCTATCATTTAAATATAACTTGGGACGCCGCCGTCTGTCGCCGGCTTTATTTTTACACCACCGATTATATGTGGACAGTCACAACGCACGATGTCTCACGGGAGACGTTATGGTTCGCGCGCGACACTGAGCCTGCAGCGGATAACACTAAAAGATACGTGAAGGCGAAGCGACGCCCACAGCGCGAATGCCGCCGGGCGGAGTGCGAGCGGCGTCCCCCTGGGACTGCGCCCCGCGCCCGCGGCCGCCCCCGTGCAGTATGCACCGCTGCACAGCCTCCACATGGCTCCGCAAGATAACGCGAGCACCGAGCCGCGATCGCACAACACTCATCAGATGCACAAATGCGCGCACGTTGCAATTAATTGACGCCAAATCACTGCGTGACCTTTATAATGGTCCCAGAAATAAAGTTAAAAGTGCGTAAGATTGAAAGTTATTAGCATCCACTACTACCGTGGAACGTCATCAAGACCACAAATTATGATAAAAACATCAAGCCTTCATAAGAAAGCATTGAATATCTATGAACAACTATGGTCTTAAGAAGGAAAGTTTAAACAGTATTGTGATAACATATTTCAAGAATAACGAAGCCTTTCATGAAGTCACAACCGTCTCAGATAAAAATAACGCGAGCAGATATCGTAAATACGCGCACAATCATTTTAGCGCAAGGCGTTTTGGTAACACTTCTGGAAATCCAACATCTGTCGGAAGCTGATGCTTTTTATAGTTTACGAGGAGCAGTAATACTCCTTCTTCCACATGTTATTACAGAAACGCTAGCAATAAAACCTTACGGAGATAACTAATCGGAACGTCATTAATCTAAAGCTTTTATGAGCAACACGTCTTCTATTTTATTTTTTCTCTAATTTCCGTAACTTCTGAACTGAAGCGATTGCTTCAATGACTATGTGATCGCATCGTCGCTTAGATATCATGATGTAATTTTGTGCCTAGTTGTACATATATACTGGGTAGTTTCCCCACCATGTAGTTTAAATGGTTACTGCACAGTAGTAATCAATAACCGCTGTACAAGATTGCCCAATAATGCATCTCAAGGATTGTGGCAACAGTTACACATGTGTGTAACTCAGGGGCACGTGTCGATTGCCAAAACGTATTCAAATTGTGGCAACAGTTACACATGTGTGTAACTCAGGGGCACGTGTCGATTGCCAAAACGTATTCAAATTGTGGCAACAGTTACACATGTGTGTAACTCAGGGGCACGTGTCGATTGCCAAAACGTATTCAAATTACTGTTATGAATTCAAATTACATACCTACTCATAGAAACAACACTATTGTTCTTCTGTCCCGTCTGTGACATAAATTTGCAAATAATGATAGTTATTAGTCTAATGTGAAGTGCGATTGGGGTTCTGCATTTCTGATGACATGGACTTATAATAGCATTTGGAGATTATTTATCCAGTACAGGATTTAACAGCGACAGATTTACGCTGGTGTTTCTCGTGGGAAATCTCCAGACGATGCTTAAACACGCCATCAGAACCTCATCAACAGCTTCAACGTTAAATCAATCATGTTGCAGTCTACGAACTACTTTCAGGTTATTACTTACATACAACACTGATTGTTAATATTATGGGAATAGGTCGCAGGGGCCGTGCACCGCACGTGCAAAACTAGTTCCTTAGATTCGGCAAACGGCGCAGATGTTTCTGGTATCGGTTAATGTGTACGAAAACAGATTGACGCTGCGAGTGCTGCAATTGCATGCGATCGTATAAATCGATTGAAGATACGGGTAAAAGGGCAATCGATCAAAACGAATTTATGTGGGACGCCGGATCGCACTCGATCTTGTTTCAAATATGAAATAATTCCATGGCTATTCATAAATTCCAATTAAAGTATATGTATATATAATTGTAAATTAAAGTGCAATATAAGTGAGTACTTATCCCTACACATGGCAAATACCGATGATGAAAATAATTAAAACAAACAGGCACACAGCACGCGAGCAACGTCTCTCAGATATCGGGAAAACAATTCTATCGTGACTATTGCAAATGGCATTCGGTTCCGATCATGCTGCCGGGGCGAAAGGTCATCATCGCACAGCGCGCAGGCGCCGGTGATCTAGCGACCTCTAGGATTATCCAACTCGATCGATAAGGTCCCGAGGGGAAAGCGCGGGACGCAGGGCGCGTGATACGGGCCAAAGAACATAATTTATTCGGCGGCAGAGTGGCGCGCCTCGGAGGTGCCGCGCCCGCTCCCTGCGCCCGCACATCTCCTAGCTCCTTTCCAAACAGGATCCCGTCACTATTTTTTGTGACTCGAGGATTAAGGAGTATCGTATTTAAACGTAGGTTACGTAATAGTTTTTACACACCCTCAATCTTTTGGGGCTTTAAGACCGAGTCTTACTTTACTTATTTCAGTTTCATGGAAATTTTGGTATTTATCATATATTTGACTTAACTTGAACATCACCTGTTAACGACCCACTTGCACGATAAGAGCGCGTTACCGTAAATATTTGCGCATGCGCATGCCACTTGGTCTTGAGCAGTTACTTGATGGAATTGACAATATCGTTACATGAAAAGAAATATTTAAGCTGCAAATTGTAATTGATCATTAACACGTCCAGTTTTTAATTGCTTAGTTCATCACGTTTTGTGGTTTAGAGAACTGTATAATATGCCAAGAGTTGCCCACGCAAGAATGTTAAATATGCATATTTTCTCCGTATTTCTGTGTTTGTGTTTTTGTCATCATTAACATATTCGTGATCATTGATACTGGCTGTGAAACCATTTCTAAATTGTTTGGGACATAGCAACGAACAGCACTCTCATAGTCCCAATTCATTGGATTCATGATAAAGTTGACAACAAATCAATATTTACAAAAATCCAAGCGAGTGTGAAGTGTTATCTAGTTACCTGACATGAGAATTACTGTGTATATACTTTTTATCTCCGTTGACAACTACCTCAAGTTTATTAACCTGTTGTACTCTACGATAAGATGCGAAATTAACATCAAAATACCTGCTTATAAAATGAGAATTTTATTTTGTAAGATCTCTTTGATTTTCTCTTTAAGCTTTAAGACGTTTAGCTCCTTAGCAAATTTACGTTGAAACGATAATGATTTATGTGCTAGGATCATTATCATAATATATTTATCTGTTAATTAGAAACATATTCCAAGTCTTAATAATTTTCTTTCTCAAATGCTCAAAGGACCATAAAATTGTATGGTCCTTTGAAACAGACTTGAAATGTCTAGTGGATCAACGTTTATTACACAATTACACATACTTATATTATAAACGCGAAAGTAACACAGTCTATTTGTTTGTTACACGCCTAAACTGCTGAACCAGTTTTTAATTATTTTAGAATAGACATTGATTGTACCTAGAAGAAAGGCTGTCCTCGTGCTTATATTTCAGTCATTCACTAACCGTTTCTCTAAACTTTTGAAAAACCCAAGTACATTTTTTGTAAATTGTTACCAAACAAAATCATAATAATTCCTATACTTATTTAAAAACCTAATCAATATTATCAGAGTCGAATAAAGATAAGGGTCGATACAGAAATAGTACCAAGAATTAAGAAACTAGGGCAATACGTGACAAAGCCCACGCTCACCGGTCTATGAGCTTTGATTACATACATTTATGTTGATTGTATATTAGTTTGTTAACGAGATGTAACTAACTGACTTCATTCTTGGTTTATACTTAAAAATAACGTAGAGGCGTACTAAAGTACACTTACAGTTCACCGCAACGCAACGTTTAGGTCCCATATAAAGTGGGTAAAACAATAAAACTGCTTTTCTCTGATTTAACAGACATCGCTTCAAAGCTTAATTTAAACTAAACACATGAGGACGTTTTCTCTAAAAAAACAAATTCTGATTTGTTATTAGTATTTCCTACGAAATCATTTTTCACCAAATAAAATATAGAATGTAGTTTTGA
This sequence comes from Acronicta leporina, assembly GCA_947256265.1. Lineage (NCBI taxonomy): Eukaryota > Metazoa > Arthropoda > Insecta > Lepidoptera > Noctuidae > Acronicta > Acronicta leporina. The sequence goes on along the minus strand of OX366526.1, from coordinate 13,717,215 downwards.
CTTAAAATAAATTAATATTATGTCATACTAGAACGCTTAAATAAGTGGAATGCTGCAAATAAAACCTGAACTTTAAATACGAATATATAAATCCATCACATGCAAATGGTGGCTGGATTTATGTGCACAATTATCGCAAAATTAGCGTCTACGCATAGGTAGAATAAAGTCACTATGTAGTGGAAAATTTGCACTTGACAAGATGGTAAAAACACCATTAAGTTGCGTTAGTGATGAAACACTAATAGAATTGTTCCCTTCCGTTTAATGTATTTAAAAAGGAAATATGAGCACATGTATGTCATTGAACGAGGTGTATGGAAACGAGTCGAAAGCAATTTCGTGCATCAAATTGTGCGTTCAAAACTGTGTTTATAATTTAGTACCCCAAAAACAGTTGGTATAACGTAAATTTGTTAAATAGACAAATTTTCTAGACTTTTTAAATAACTACCTACTTTAATTACTGTTAACTGAGTTATCTTAATCCTTATTTATTCCTCAGCGGTTGGAAATAGTGTTATACTCCGTTGTCTGCGTAAATACGTCGTGTACGTAATTGACGCCACGAGGAGGCGGTCAGGTGACTGTATTAACATGCTGATGGATCTGCACTGCATATTCATGTGCACACGCAGATTGCAAGTAATGTTGTTTTCTATGCGCGACCCACTCGATTGATCGACGACCGTTACCCTGAGGAAGCCGGTCACTGCTGTATATAATCTACCTGGATTTATACGTTTTATTACTATATATTCATCGAGTACATTTGATTATTTGTTTACATATATAAAATATAGTATATGATGTAAAACTACGGGATTAAGTCTCGCACCTTGTTTCAGTATGTAGATGTTTCAAAATAGATTCGTGAATAACCGTGTTTTTATGACAATTGTGCAACAGAGGCCAGAGGTCTAACGCGTTAGTGTACACCGCACGATACCACGACTCGCTCCATTTGTAAGGGAGATCTATCAAAACAACAACACATATTGGTACGGCACTATCAGTAGTGAATGGACATCGTTTGTTCGCAATAGATTACGCGTTTAATTGTCAACACACTTGCATATAATTTGATAAAGACTATTGATAGAACGAGGCACAGACGTCATTGAGTAAACTTTTCACATTTCCCATTAACGCAGTCCTAGGAGATAGCAGTTCCAAACCTAAATAATCATCAGGCCACTTAATAAATTCGGTAGCCTAAATGTTCCGCGATAGGTTGTTAACTTTTATGAAAGCCAAACACTGCGCAATTTGAGGTCGAACGTAATCTGTTAATCACGACGTGATAATCTTAATTGTAGGGGCGCGTTCGTTATCAACGAGGAGAGAACTACACTATCGCGTCTGCCTATCTTGAGGTGATAAACAATTTATTTTGGTCGAGTGTATCATGCGGCGTGGCGATGGACGGCGTTGTGCAACCGCCCCGTCGAGACACGCGGCGCATGACAAATTGACACGTTAGAAAAATGCTGATAAATGTGCAGCAAGGAGAATACGACAGCTCAGCATACACTGGTACACGTATACTACGCAGTTGAATTTCGGACACGATATCATATCAACAGATACAGAGTACAAAAGATACGTAATGTGCTTAGATACAAAGAACCTTATCGAAGAGATTACTGTAGTGGATTACGTAGTCGACACCGCCGCTCGAATAGACTTATACAAACAAACGAAAACAAATCGTTTTGACAGTAACAGATGTAATTAATGATCTGTCTATGAACGTTCAGATGGATAAAAAGATAACGATTGAAAGATACCTACAAATCCGACAGTGGGCGATAGTTGGACAAATACACATAAATTGAACGTCACTCAAACAGGAATCAATGCCGCAATTGTATGTTTTGTATGGTACTGATAACGGACAATCGTGTTTAATGGTAAGACAAAAACTACGTAATTATGTAGCCAAACAAGTAACTCTAAATAAGTATGCACACTAACCAAATAAATGATGCATTAGATGAGAAAAAATATGAAACAAAGTTTTAAAAGCTAAATTGTTAAGCATAGAAAAATATCTATTACAACGTGATATAGAAATAATTGGGCTACATTTTTGTGAGTAAACACGATACTATCAACAATGAAGCATAGAAGTTAAATTTAGAAAGTGTTGTTATGAAACAATTTTTAATGAAACTCTTCATAATGAATTCAGAATCTCTATAAAAGCTAGATCTGAATCCAATGAGCGCTAGTGGGCGAGACCTGGCAAGATTGCATTTGCTAGATATGTGTTTAATATGATCTTTATATGTTGACGTATAAGATATATTTTAGTGTTAGATAGTAGATGCGTGTGTGCCAGATGGACACGGTAAGGCACGACAGGTGACGCCCACAGCGAGAAAGTCGTGTCTGGTCCGCGATTCATGGCCTCAGGGGTAGCTGAGTTATTGGACTATCGTTCGACGAGTGCCGAGCCGACCGCAAGCTAATCCACTGAACAATTTTATTACTAATATGCTTAGACTTTAAAATAATCACTCAAATTTTAAACTTCAACAAATACAGGTTTAGCTAAAAGAGTATACATATCGAATGAATTTTTTGAAGTAATTACTTTTATACATACTAAATATGGTAATACTAAAAACTAAAAATACTAATTCCGAACTCGCAGGCTCGATACCTTCAAGTTAACCTCATCAAATAAATAAAGTAATCAAAAGCTTAAAATTTCTCTCAGCCTGCGAGCAAAGGTTCGTAACAGTACATAATAATTCAACTTATAGCCATAGAAGTCAAAACTGTAGTGAGCTAGCAATTCTGGACTTTATTCCATTCGATTTAAAGTTTTTGTACACGAGGGGATCATTAATAATGAGTAACGATAAGTTGTCGCAACGGTGGCGATCCGAAACCACAGTTTAAATATGTAATCCACAAAACGGATAAGAACACAGAAGCTCTGCTCTATAAAATACAAGTACGTGATAGCAAGCTAAGTTCCTCAATTATCGGGATGCTAAACTGATAATAAATTACATGTTACATGTTTGAAATAAGTACGTAAGTAAATAAATAAAGATTTATTTTTATTATACCGCTAACTTCAAGCACAACACAAACCCCGGTAAATTAAACTAAATATAGCGTTGTTTATGCAATCTTTAAGGGGCTGAGTTGACTCGACGGAATGAATGGGCCTTCTGTCCTATCGGCTCCCTTCCTCACATCGGCTCCAGAATTCGCGTAGGCGTGCGCAGGCGAACTTTTGACCGCAGGCGCACTGTGTGGCCGTGTTACGTAACTGTAAAGCTTTCCTCGAAATATTTTTTCTTTCTTTTATGTATCTCACATATACATTTCACATTTTTCGTTTGACTAACTGTAGCGTCGTTTACGGAGTTATCAAATCTCAGGTTACATTACGACTGTAGAGATAATAAAAAAATAAGCGGAGGCCTAGATCCGGATCCGAGGACCAAAAAAACTGTTTGATCAGTCTATAAAATTTAGTCTGAATTGTGTCAATAAGTAATGCTTTAAGTCGTTTATTCTATATTTTTCTGCCCGAGGTCGATTTTTCTGCAGACTACGGTATGTTTGAGGACTCATGTAATAGAAGGTGAAACAGTTGCTATAAAAAAATACTGCTACCGAGCTGCTACTGATAATTTTATTGTACTTTACTCGACCCGGTAATCTAACCCGAAACCTCCCGCACAACATTCAGGCTTACGATGGCTAGACCAATACCAATGAGGCAGACGTTTTTATCTACTTAGAGCTTTAGTCTTTAAGATGCTAAGTTGCCTACTATAACTGGTAGTAATGACTATTATCTTAAACCAATCTAAGCGGCCAATAAAGTAAAGCGCGATCTCGTCGCTTTGGTCGTGAGCGTTTTTAATCGCGGCGCGTAGGCGACTTCCGCGACATTAACGTCGAGCCCACAGCTGACACACGACACCCATTACCATTATAATTTTACATAATCGCTTGTGCCATATGCCATATAAATTCAGGATTTTATTTGGAGTTTATAAACTTGATCTGGCGTTTTATAATAAAATATAACTGATCAAGAGTCAAAAGGTTATTATTTAAAACTATTTAACATCAATCTATTTAACCCACTCCTAGGCACGGCTACGAGAAATGTCTTAGGCGTCCCGGTTTCCTCATACTTATATATTTTTTATTTATTCAGCCGTAGTTGTCCCACTGCAAGCCAAAGGCCTCTATACCCCATTTCCACTGTTGGTTTAGAGCTTTCTGCTCGCGCCATCTATTCCCACATAGCTTACTAAATTTTAATTATGACAATCCCTTCATCAGAGGCTTACTAAATTAAATAAACCATTATAATGCTCATGATCACGAGAGATGCTGAACTAAAGAGGAATAATGGTCACTATGGTTGAACCAAAATTAAGTTTTAAAATATTCATTTAATCCTACATGTAAAATAATATAACGCTTTAAAACACTTCGTTTGCTTCGACGGCCGGTCAAATGTGTAATACGATACTTTATCACCAGAAAGGAGCGTTCTATCGCGATTGAAGGACAAAAACAACTTCAGCCATATTTAAGTGTTCCGTACATCAGCAAATTCCATTTAAAAACAACGCGTTACAAACCACTAAATTATAAAATAGTTCTGAGTAAAAATAGAAAATATTTAATTAGCATAGTTCAATACTAATTTAGCTCAGTAAAGAGGAGGGAATCATTAAACACTGTGCAAATAGACTGATTTGACTGATTAATAACTACATCATAACTCAAATTTCACATCAAAACAGACCAAGAGTATTTCCAAATTCAAATTAAATACGGATCACCGAATTACCATCAACTAATACACTGTTTTTTTTTCATGTGAAACTTAATACTGCCTATTGACAGCTGCGGTGTAATCAAACTCGCTTGTTCCAGCCCGCGTAACCGACACTAATGACTATAAAAACGAAAACCTGTGTAAAATAAACAATGCATTACATGGTCGGAACAAAACTATGTAGTTTTTATTCTTTAGGTACAGAAAACAACGCAGTTAAGACGCAGTGGGTTGTTCATGACTAGGCTTCTAGGATATATACTGTTGAATAATTCAGTATTGTGATCTTTGCAGCTTGCCACAACAAACAGAAACTCACTTTAGACAACACAGGAAAGACTTGAAACGTAAAAATAGTTTAATTACATTGCTCACAGATGCTAAAGTGTCATAAAACTTACATTCACATATTGATACGTGGTCGTATAGCTATTAGATAAGCGTGGCGCATCGGATCGGCGTAGAAAGCTCACCCACGCGTGCCGAGAGGTCACCACCGCCCACACTACCCCTCGATTACTGTTGAGAAATAAGAGAACAAGCCTACGAAGGTGTTCGTCGACCAATTACCGTAAATTGATGATTATTGCGAAACAGCGCGGTGGGCGCGCGCCATTAGCGATGCGATCGAGGGCGGATTGAAGACATGACTGATTGCACCAATAAAACGCTAACAATATGATCCACAACGGAACAAAAAAGTGGGTAGTACATCAAACTTAATGGATGTGACAAGCTTTTTCTTAAGTTAATACCGTACGAGAAACTGATAATGCATCAATGTCAAATAAAAGTACAGTTCAGTAAAATTATCTGCTAAAATGATTTGCTTGTGAAAAGTAAAGCCATTATAATTTTAACTTAGCAAAAATTTTTACTTACTTATCTAGCAAAGAAAAGAACCACGTTACACAATTTAAATGTCACTAAAACGATCAAGTAAAATTAGCTTAAAAGCGAGTCGTGACTGTCGATCACGATTAGTGGACGGCACTCAAATAGAAAAAGCAGCAATTTCATGTTTAGTTTTCTAAAAATAATACCTATTTATTGCACTGGAAGGTGTACGTAATTTTGCGAGCGTGTCTGTTGAAGCCACTGTAACAACACGAATTACGATCGACAAATTGTTGCCTATCGCCGTGCAAAGAAATAATTAGTGTTATTCAGGGGGTAGTTTACAATGCGATGAAAGGTCTCAATAACTACGTTTTGTTTCGTTAATACGCGTATGTTATAATTACGGATGTGAGTATCATCACAAGTGCAAATCGGATGCGCTTTCGATCGACGTCAGAATATATAATTAGCTTTTGTTCTTATTTAAATTATCTGAGCGTAACCATATTAGTATTCTCACATCGTCTATTGATGCCTAGATCGTTATCTGCCATCGGGAAAGTAGATTTCAGATAAACTACAAAGAGAAAATTAGACTAACGGTATAGTTAAAAGTACGATATATTTTAATTGCGCTAGATTTCACAAAGATGGATCCTGCTTGGAATTTAAAGGAAATAATGAAACGGATCTTGTTGTTGGCAAATATTGTAAGTATTCCGCCCTCCTAGTTACAGATATTTCTGGATTTGCCGGTGTCTCTGGCCATCGCAGACTAGTTAAACTAGAATAGGCAACTAATGGACGTTGCTGTTCATCTTCCGATAAAAATCACCACTTAACACCCACTGGTAAAGATACGATTGCGTCTCCCAGCTAAGACAACTGATAACCAATATAATTTAATAATGGCACAGCATTTATAATTAGCACACTATTTAAAAAGAAAAGAGAAATATAGCCCATACATCATACAAAGGACAAACTCACGATTATAAAAATAAACAAAGTCATTGAGTAGCAAATATCTGGTGATGCTTTATTAGCGTCGATAAGGTGAGGTTAAGCGTACCATTAACCCTCCTACAACGATCCATAACTCAGGAACAATTAGACGACTGTCGCATTTTTTATGAGTCAAAGTCCAATAAAAGAAACTAGTAAGTACAGTTTTTTATCAGTTCTATTAGTATTCCTATACATATTTGTATCGTATGATGTCAATGTTTAGGGATCGCTTCCGTTTACACGCGAAAATGAGCTTTTAAAAACATAATAATAAAGACAAGACATTATATATTTTACATTTCATGATATGTTTATGTTCCAAAAAATATTAGAAGCATTTTAAAATCTTATCGAATTGGAAGCCACACTAATCCTAATTAGGATAGTCTACGTATTCGGTTATAAATAAATGATATCACAATATAATAATAGCATTTATCAGATTAGTAAATATTTTTCCAATAACGTGCTAGTTCATTATAATAATTGGTTGTCAATGATAATATTTAATAAATAGCAGCCAGCCACTTGACTAATTAAATTAGTAACCTTCACGAAACAGCAATGTTACAACCGGTTCAAAGGTAATTCGATATTGATCTACGTACCCGTTCACATTTTTCTAGAATAGTACGACAAAACTTCCATATGCTTCTGAAGCAGTTTTAATAAATATAAAAAATTACACATTATTGTATCATATTTTGTTCTCTAACAATAAGTAGAGGAGTATTCTGCTCGACTCAATTATACATTTTGATACAAATAATAACTCGATCGACCAATCTGAACAGTTAAAAGAGTCTTTGCGTATGTATCTGGAAGTTGTCCAAATATCGAACTCAACATAGATAACAAACCAAACACGGCTAATACAAATAAAAACATGCCAGCTAATCAAAGTACAGCTATAACGAACTTTCGTGAAGATGAATGGAGCGGTGACCAAGATGTTACTATAGATGTTTATGCAAATAGCCGTGGTCCATTGATGGGGCCCATTGAGAGAGTAACGGGCCCAGACTGGTCTGCAACAGTGCCACCGGTGTGCCGGTTATTAACACACGAACGTACGCATATGCATACTGATTAACAAATTCAGATTGTACAACTTCTCTCCGTGGGCCGAGATAGCCTAGTAATGTAACCAATAAACTGCCAAATCAAAGGTTTTCCAAAATGAATAAGGGATAAATATAATTCCTAAAATTGTTCTTATTCAATAAAATCAAATAGTAAATAATTTAGAAGGGGAGTCGAAAATTGAAAATAAATTACTTATCATTTTCAACTGAACAAACCAAATCCAAGGCACCTCTAACTTTTGGTAGTCATGTGCATATTAATACTTCAGTATAACTTCTCTCGTTGTGTCCCTAAAGAGAAATTTAAAAGAATACAAGAACATGTAGGTGTTGTTAAGAACTTCAGAAGTATTTGGACTAAAAGTCTTTTCAAATAAGTAGTAGTTTCATCTTTAAGTATGAAATATAGGCGTTTCTTCATGGTTGCTTCCAAATACGCTTTATTGTGTTTGTCTTGATAATCGAAAACGTCAGGAGTTGACACAGTTCTGTTATACGAATCGCGATTGCATTTTTACCCACCTTTAAATTAGGTCATCAGTGTCTGTTGTACGTTGGTATTAATCACCGAGACTGTCTCACTAAATATTAATTCTTAGAATTTTAGAATAGTCAGTTCTCCCTCCAAAGCTAGATATTGTTATTAAACACAGGTGTTCGCCTGTGTCAACTGCTTCCAAAAGCAATAAATATCTCGCAAAAACAGCAAAATATATTAACTTTAAAATACATATTAGTTTTATTAGATTCATTTTAGTCATTGAACAAAACGAGTTATAACTCTATGAGGAGAATACTAGCTTAGAATTTGCCACTTTGGATTCAATACAAAAGTTTTACAAAGTATGCTGGTTAACTGCTCGTTTACTATGAGAAATATTCTTGCAACCATATAAATTTTCAACATGCCAGTGAAGTATTTAGCAGAACTATTAATAGGAGTTAAATTGGAGACTTGAAGACCAATAAATCACTATCACAATAATACTCCGCTCAATTACGACTCCAAAGACCATTTCAGACGAGTCTCGGACCATGTAAGGCAGAACTTTAATTTGTCCAATGTTCGGTGTGTGTTGATTTTAAATAGTTGCTATATACGAAACTAGTTTCGTCAGACGCGAGTCGTGACCTCTTACTTATTCGTCGTAGACGAGTCGCAACTAGTCGGGATCTGATGGAACTTTCTTTTTGATTAAACATAGCTTCATTATGACATTGGCATTAATGCAAATCACTTGTATGTTAGTAATGAAGGGAATCTGTTCTCTTCTGATATAGACAATAGTCTGACTATAGTTCAGAAGAGCAGTTTCCCTTGTGTGACTGTGGGCCAGATGGTTTAATTTGATTTCCACATGAAATAATCAATAGAAATACTGCCATTTTTACACAGGTTGCTGGATAGATTTCTGAGGCCAAAATTACCTTAGCTAAATTCCAAACTCACCTTGCGATAATTTATGTGGATATATCAACCTGTCACACATAAATTATCAAACTGTGAATGAGAATTCAATATTCTGATAAATCCACAGGAACCATAACCCGATAGACACATGTAGTAATAAATTATTTGATGTAGACAATAAATATTACAGCTATAAATTGTGGTATTATTTTTGACTGTTTTAGATACTTATTTCACATTATTTCTAAAAGTCATACATATTAATATCATAAGCTTAGCAGTATAACAAATTTGGACTAAATAGCAATAATTTGTAAATTATTGTATAAACATGCAAGATTGCTAAATAGCACAGACAGCCAGTATTATAGTTCGATGACATACATCGGACGCAGATAATATGCACACCCGAGAACAATCGGATGATATGAATATCATTGCAGTTATTACGCAAGGAGCACCTACAAATGTTACATTACTTACGAGTGTAATAGACTACACATGCTTCAAAAAGGCGATACGTGATGCAACTATCCTAAAACAATATATAGGAATCGAGCGTATTCAGTATAGAAATGACTTCATAATTTCACTGGGCACACGCACGAACCCATTCGCGGGAGTGTGTGACGTTTGAGGCAACTCACACAGACACAATATCCGGCCGCGTCTGTGAATGACGCTTACGCATGTTTACTACCGCTCTGTGGCCGGCTGTCGATCATTTCGGTATGGTATTACGTCATCATTCACTACAGTACCAATTTCCACGTCTGTAGATTGCGAGCCAATGCTATTGGCGTTGACCTTTTTGTACTGCTTACTTGGATTCTTTTCAAATGCTGTCGTATCACTTGCGTACTTTGCGATGACGAAGACGTTTTTATTGAACGACCCGGTAGCATCGCTGATTTAAATATTTATGATTTTTGCGACTGTTCACTGTTGTCCTCACTATTTATTTAGATGAGTAGATTGCTACCGACTTACGAGGATTCTTCATGAGAAATAAAATTAATGCAAACGCGGCAATTCAACACTTCAATTCATTGATGACAATGTTGGACTTATAAAATGTGAATTAAATTAGCATAAGTATTTATGGCCCAATACGCTCGCCCGATCGTTTAAAAGAACTGAATTTAAATGCAAATTGCCTTCCATTACGAACATCGAGAGTTCGTGTCTACGAGACCCTTAAACTAACGTTACTAGAATATAAATAAGGCCTCCTTCCTGCGGTCAGCGCAGAGCTTAGCTGAGATTCTCTACGACCATCAAGCAACCGTTCAGTAGATAGATTAAATAGGCACTGATTTAGGTAATCGTTTATAGAATTATTGTTTTACAATTATAAAACGCCACATTTATGAACAACATTGTTGCATCCTGACATAAACGACTAACATTATCGTCTTTATATCGAGAGTAATTTATTTATAGATAATTTTAATAGCTTCCGAGATAAATAATTTTAGACACCATAACTTTTATTGAGTTTCCTTTACGAGTAAATAATAAAACAACATTATGATCGCATATGTTCTCTAAATTCGGAAGAGCTTTTATAGCTGTTCTTTATTGTAGTATTTCTATTGTTAGTATTTATTCTCATTGACACCGAAGATCCTTCAGATAATACCTTCTTAAAAATATAAATTGGAACAGGATTTAGATATTTATGATGAGTATAATTAGATTAACCAATTTCGCAACACGTTAATTAGTTGCGTTCATTAACTCTTCAAAACATCTTGATTGATATAACAAGTATTGCAAATGCTTATTACAGAAACATTTACTTTCTGAACCGTTAATTATCTCAAGCTGATATCCGGTGATTCAGGACGATTAATTGGCGAATGGAAAACGTCTGACGTCATTTGCCTCAGACAGTGCAGACACAGCTTCCGACTGTTCGTGTCCACCCGCTTTAATTTCCTGAAGACCCAAATCTTGGCGTGTGATCGAGGCGGCATTAAGATATTAATCGCCAACTGGTTCCGCAGAGTGCAAAATTACCGGACTTGTTCTCACCTAGATATTAGTTAATCAAGAAAGTGTTCATTAGGTTCCATAACTGTATACCTCAGGAAATGGGCGGACTTCCTTGCTGGTTATAGAAAACTAGACATGGTATTATGTTTGGCGATGAGGTAGGTAATTAATTGTTAGATGATTGAGGACGGTAATATTGAAAAACGGCACGGCGATTGAAAATCATTGAAATCTTCCAAAGAATCGAAGTAAGACTACAAACGCGGGATTTAAAAGGCAAGGGTTACACAGGTCAGAAAACTTATGATGACTACCATTTGCAAGGAATTTTGCACAATCCTTTCCTTAATATCAGTTAGATTTACCTCTCGGTCAGAATAGCGGTAAACCTCACAGACGAACAGTAACCGCACATTATGTCGCACTAAAGTCACAACGACCGGCTATCACGTTTCAGCGTCTTTCAATTTACCTTGCCTCAATATTGACCCCTGTTGACCACTCACAAGACATTTTGTCCAGTGAAATGTATAGGAACCATTGAGTACTAAACTACGTACGTGGAAATATTCTAACTTGCGCAGACACTTGTGCCCGATTCCTCAAACTGACTGAACGTTATTTACAGTTTAAATAACGTTCAGTCAACTTTACTTTAAATGCTATAAGGATATCAGTTCATAGCTTGGCATTTGTATAAAGTACACTCTCATTCTTAGAATGATTTTCAGGCGCCCTGTTATTTAAATGTTATCAGAATTGTCGTTCAATACCACAAGGACTAAGCGATTTAGTAGGCAAAACCGTTAAAATTCAACAATTACGAAGTAATTGTCCGAAGATTTTGACATAATAAAATGGAAAACTTAAGCCTGTTCGGCTGAAGTTTATAGTGTACCAAAGGACCAGTGGGCCTTCACCGAATATTTCGATTGGTAATTGGTACTAACCGTCTGAGGGCTGAACGAGTTTAGTCTGTGTCAGATAGTTCATAAAGTTCAGACAATTAGGTTCTTGACTGGTAATTGATTAATTAAAAATAATAGGTTTAATGAAAAATTTAATATAATACAATTCCTATTCTGAAAAAATAATTCACTTAAATCGGCTAATAAAGTTCAGATATAATAAGCATTTAAAGGTGGTGATTGTGCATTGAAAGGAGGTGGGGATGCTTTGTCCCTTTCGCGTAAAATGAGAATTAGTATAGGATTTGTATGGCTTAGTGAGTTGTCACGTCAGTATTCTCTATAGTTCGATCTCCGTCTAGCGTAAAAAACCGATTTTAATTTTGTTTTCGTTGATGGGCTTCATGTAAGGCAAACATTTCATAAGGCCATAAAAACGAGTAGCCAATTATATACCCACTCAACATTATGTGGGAGGAGAAGCGGAACTTGGTTTGATGCAATAAAAACCAGAAACTCGTGAAATGGTACAAATACAAATTATGTTCATTGCTAAATGTAAACCAAAGGTGAACCAAAAGTCGTGCACACTAAAGGGAGTAGAGACCTGAGTGCCTGACAGTAACGGATTCCTAATCATGACTGCTTTGAAGTTTAACTTAACAAAATGGCAGAAACAAAGAATACGAAGAGATGGAAAACTTATGGTCTTTTCTTTTGGATATTGGTCCTTTTGAAGCTTATTTTCCTTTGTAGTGATATACACCTTTAGAAGTTGTTGCTAACGCCTTTAGAAGTTGTTTATTTATTACTTTATTAAATTAAATCTAAATTAACTAATTGCCAGCGTCTGTCAACCGTGCGATCATAGTTTGTTTTGGCAAGCACATATGGCTATGCAATTAGATAACTATAATCATTATAATGGAACGTAACCATTATTTATTATAAGTACTGTAAATTATGAAAGACTGTAAAATTGCAGGTGTACTGTGCTAGACATAACAGCCGGCGACATCCGTGGTGCGGTGCCAACACCAAGTGTATTTGCGCGCCGGGCCGTCTCGAGCGCAACTATGCGCCCGATATAGGCATTATCTCGACATCAGGTGGGCTAGACTGAAATATTGAATGTCTTCGCGTGGTTATAAATGAAACACTATATTTAAGATGGAACGGATAGCATTGTTTGATCTATTGTGCTTGTTTGTTAGGAAAAGATAGAACGAAAGAAATGGAACAAATGAATTGGGATTGAAAAGAATAAATTCATGTTAATGTTCTGATTCTTCACGGATATTGAATTTGCTTTTGCTTTGTCAGTAAGCTGTCTGGATTTCAATTCAGTAAGATCTGTCGTTATGAAGCTTCGTTCAGCAATGCATAATTAATTTTCTAATGATGAATTTTAATGAAAGGACAGGATATAGATATCCGCGGTAGATATAATTTCGAAGAATCACTCGTAACTAAATATACAATGCTCTGTATAGGTGCATTTGCTATGTTGAAAAAAGAAATTCTATTTTATGAGCGAATAGTATATTCAATCGAACAAAGGCAAGCTAATGATTACAAGTCGTAAAACCTTACGATGCTAACGCAACCGGCCGAATGCTGAGCATAAAGCCCTTTACAATATTTCACAAAAGGTACCATTTTATGAGCCGTGGGTGCAGGTACATGATCAGTGACCAAAGCACATGTGCAACCAAGCTGGAGATTTCTAAGAAAATCTACTTTTTCTCATGGTTTTGACAATAGCGCCTCGCATCTGGCAGACACGGTGTCGTCTGGCTTAACAACTGACAATGGTCGACACCGTCCGTTTTGAGAAAACGTTCGTTTGACACAAAGAACTACCTGCGATATACCTGCGACGCTATTGTGTAGCTCGGTCTGGTGCGAATCGTAAATAAAAGGTACCTTTTAATGAGGAACACAAAACGAAATAAAATAAATATAAAATTTTATAATAGCTACGTCTATAATAGTAATAAAGGAAGACATTTATTACTAAGGCACATTAATATTTGAAATTTAAATAAATATAACATACATACCATCACGCCTGTATTCCCCGAAGGGTTAGGCAGAGGTGTACTAAATGTGCTTTCACAGTTCGCCGGTATGTTGAGGTCCCATGTATGTAATAGGCGAGCCTATTGCCAACTAACCGGGCTTACTTTCCCGAGCTGCTACTGAGAATTTCATTGAAACAGCAACACTGCTCGACCTGGGAATCGAACCCAAAACCTCTAAAGTAGCAGACGCGCTTGTGACCCCTAGACTAATAAGGAAATCAACTAACCTTACGAAATTTAAAAATACCGCTAACAAGTAGGTATAAGATAAACATAATGATCTTACTCAACACGAGACCACGTATATCCGTAAGGAACATAAAATGTAACGGACACGCAGACATCAGGTTAAGTCGGCCATAACAACACCATTTCCTAAATCATAACGATCGCGGTAATTAGAGCTGCGCGCGCGCAGAGCCATTGACCCGACGACGATGGTTCCAGGTACTCGGCGTACTGACACCGGGAAGACAATGCCTCATTTTATTGTCATAGGAGGCGCAATCACCAACGTTAACGGATACGCTGGAACTCATTCCGCAGAGCCAGTCTTGCCGACGCGGACTGCGTGTGGCAACGTCAACATTCCTATGCATAAATGCACTCGCCCAGATAAACCTAGGATCCGCATCCGACTGCCTTTAGAATAATCCGACGGTATGACATCCTCGTAGACTGGCTGTGGCGCAGATAAGCAAGGGGTTTAGTATTACAATTCATGCTGTCGCATATTTTAGACATCTTAACGATCACGTGACGTGTAACTAAACCTAAGCCCCATTACATGAGCAGTTAGATAAAGCAGACGCTTTAAGCACATACAAATAGCCGGTTTTATCTCAAGAAATATGATGATAACCGGGACAAGTATGACAGTTGGGAAATTATGCAGCCAAGGTGTCGACTAATGACGTTATTAAAGCTCACAGATGGCCGATGTGCAGCGATGAAATCATACTCTTTCATATCCAAGATTTATAGGCAGTCCAATTAAATTTCGAGACGGTACCATATCTTGATTGATGTAGGAGAAAATCATATTCGAAACGACTAATGACGTTATTTTTCGTCTGGTGCAGTAAAAAATTGAGGAATCAAAATTCGGGAGTGGTCTTAAATGAGCTCATGTCCAAATCAGTTGCAACGAGCAGATCTTTAGTAGATGGGCGGATCCTTTGATAAACCATTAATTATATTCACACCTTTGTCGACCGCGACTGAGGTTGAGGTTTTTTTCTATAAGCGACAATTCTTGGAAAGATGGCGGCGCGACGGTGTGGCAAACAAAAAGTGGAAGCGCGAGCACGAGCGACTCTGATCTCAACGAACGTTTTAGAGGTCGTGACAAATACAGAAACATAATAAAACAAACGATATATGTTAACGAACTGATTCTTATAATAATAGCTATGTGGGCCAAAACAATTCTGGCTAATCAGAAATAAATAGTTTAATTAATTTGAAAGGTTATTACACCAATAAAGTTGATTAAGCTCCATAGAAGCAAATTAAATCTGTACCAGTCAAGTTTTTCAGTCGAAATCTTTATATTATTAAAAGAAATATGCATAAGCACACGACATAATTTCCCAACCAGATAAAGCAGAATATGCAAAAGCACACGTAGTAAGACAAAAAACACGAGGTAGTAATTCGGCTCTTAAGATGTGACCAAGTGATGACCCTGAAGATCTCACCTCGATAGAACTTTTAAGAATTCCGTGGCTCGTTTTGTAGAATGACAACAAAGACTGAATTCTTTGAACACGTACCACGAAGGAGCGGTTAATTCTTACCCTGTCAACTTACTTTTTGCATCCACGATGTTTTCTGTATAAACGAGGCAATTTATTTTATTTCTCACTAATTTAACAGTCATTTTACATCTAGAGACGTTTTAGAAATGTTGCGGTTGTAATTGTTTGTTCCAGCGAAAATCTAGACTGGTAACATGGCTCCAAAAAATAACAACAATATCGGAGAAGTCAATTTATTTTAATAAAAGATCACGAAGCGAAGGTGGAGCATAAAATTGTGAAAGGATGTCAGATCGATTCTAATTGTTATGAATAATAGAGCATTTTATTCAAGATATAAATTGAAAGGTGCAGTTTCGGAAAGATTAGACGAAAACAAACAAATAGTCATAATAATATACAATTGTAAATGACTATTTGTTTGTTTAATCATTGCTTTCATTCCATTATTTTGATTCTCAATCTTCCTTACTCAGATTAGCTGCGTTTAATGTTCTAGATTTTACTTTATTCTGTACGTTCGATATAACTCATAAATCAGCATTAACTATGAGTAGAACGCACATTAGAAAACCAGTTAATTATGCAGTAACATGAATCAATAAATTAATAGTCTTTGGTATTTCTATGAATGTTCAAAGTGAACTGCGTTTGTAATCCCTAGAAATACAATAATAAGTTGTCACAAATAGTTTCGAAAATAAAATACCGTCGTTGTCATGATACCAAAATGATGATCGTTAAAGCAATTAGGGTAAACGGAGCAAAACTATAATTGACAGTGTCATTTATTGATAATCATAAATGGTGTTGGCATTTATAAATACCACATAATTATAAATAAAATACGTACAGGTACAGGATCTCTTATATACAACGTGTAACGGAATAAGCTCAAGACATCAAGATCGTCAATTAGAATACCACCATTTCAATGCTACACTATTCCAGATTAACATAGGCTATTGAAATATTTTGAAGAAAGTTTATAAGTGTATTTCTCCATCCGTGAGAATCCGGGGCGAGCCGCTAGTCACATATAAAAATTAACACATTAAAAACCACTGTAATCGATACCGTAGTCCTGAACAAACTACTTTCAAGTTTTTCGCTTATTCTGTCACAGGTTGTATATTATGTACTTTACAAAACAATGACACTCCAGAGGTTCAACATTATTTGCTTGTGATTGTAAGTGACAGTCTTATTGAAACGCTTCGAAGCTTACAAAACTGTTCACACCACCGACAGTTTCGTCGTCTTGTATCAAATGGCTGTCAACTGAAGCGGATCAGGTTCAACGCTCGATGTGGGCAGGCGAGACCACGCTCGACTAGAGCATGTTAGACTATACCACGGTAGGTGCTGTGGTCTAGATCGCCGCGGCGGATCATGACACGCTCTGTCGCCCGCCTCTGAGCTTGCTGACCGCGCCTTTGTTGAGGTTCGATCACTGTGCATAATCGAAGCGGAATGTGAGCGAAAAATTTAAGATTAAGATAACTACGTATTTAATTACACTTAAGTACCTAAATACATACGCCTTTTTCTCAGTAGTAGGCAGTAACTATAGACCACCACGTGCTACGTTTCTTTTACATTTCTTGAGCTTCTTCCACATTCATACATTTTGTTATACACAAGAACCTGTAACCAGTACCGCAAATCCTGATCTTTTTGAAGGACCTCACCATTAAGATCGACGTATGTGTATCGATAGGTGTTGTTAACATTAAAGCATATCAATATTAAAATTCGTCGCAAACAACTTGATGAGAATGTGCACTAGACAAGCTAACTACCATGAGATCGTAAATAAGCACAGCAACATTTATGCGGGTAACGTAGCTGAACTAACAATTTTATTTGTTAACAAACACTATAGGTCAAGCGACACAAATCATAGCGCATTTGTAACGCCGAAACTGTGAGAACTGCCGAGTGTCGGAAATGCAGTCGCATGCGCAGATTTTTGTACCGTATGCGGTCCATGTAAGAAACAAATAAAATAGTCTTTACTATGAGTAAATGGTACAAGCTGAACGTCTACTGTAGCCAACCCTGTGTGAGAACCAGCTGGATGATGAAGATGTATTCATAAATAATTTGTAACTTATGGAGTTCTTGTCACTAGAAAAACGCTTTCGCAAGCAATTTGTCGTCAGCTTTAAACCGGTACTGAAATATTGCAGTAGGTACGTCTATTAAATCTTTACCAGTCCAATGAGTGGTGGTTTAATACTGATTTCAATTTAGGTTCACTGCATAATGACGCCTGCGCAACGATTGTGCTCGCTTCACCTTATGGTACAGCTTCATGCAACAGTGGATTGAACTGCTCTCTTATCTTCCTGGATTCTATAGTTTTTAGTGTTTAGGATAATTAAAAGGTAAATTATATCATGGTAATGGTTAGTCGATACGATCAAAAAGAAAAGTAGGAATTTGTGGATATTAGATGTTTAGAATTTATCGAAGAAAACTGGATGTGTAGAAGATCATGTACACATTGATCGCGACAAAGCACCATTAACAAATCTAAATATATTATCTTTTGGGAATAATAACTTTAAATAACTCAGAGGTATCTTGATAAAAACTGGAATCAAGTACTTCATCCTTATAAAAAAAATATATAATTGACAGTCATGATCTATTTAACTAGATAATTTTCGACATAGTTAATACAAATATCAATTCATCTGAATAAATCCCACATTACCTAATGACCGTCACAGAACCAGTCGCACCAACTGGTGTTCTAATCGTGTTTCAATCAGCTTATCTATTCAAATCTCCGTGTCAAAGAACAATACTTGTGGTATTAGCATGAATGGCTCGGATGCCTGAAATACTTGCGAGTGGGCTGCACGACTCAGCTGGCATGCTGCCTTTCTAACGGCCAGAATGGCGAAAATATTCGTAATACCTTAATATTATACAAAATTCAAATTATAATGTGACGTAATTTAAGCTTTTAAATTAGTACTAATAACGTTATGACTGTAATCTCTATTTTGGATGAGGTTTGGTCTTATTTTGAACTGAGGTCAAGCCAAAGGTGACAGTCAGTCGAGAATATTAGTTAAGTCGCCATAGAACATTTTAAGTAACAAATAAAATTGTAGATCACACTAAAAAATGATGCGTCGTCCTAAGAAAAATTGCAACGATCAGAAATGCCTTGCCCTGTCCCACAGAATAAAAAGTTTTGTAAAAGCTGCAATTCGAGAAATTGTTTAAACGCTAAAAAGTTATTGTGGAATATCATTTGCAATGCGGGTCTAAAGAAAATTATTAAGTCATGTTGTCAGAGTTATATCATGTTTCGATATCCAAAAGGACTCCTACAAGACCATGTCAGCCTGAAGTTGCCTCTTGCCGCTTATCCAATAAAGCAACCAAGACGAATTTAACACAGCGTAGTTTATGCTAAATACCTGTCCAGATCAAAAAGTTTCCATGCTGCCCATCTCAAAGCAAAAGGAGTACTCAATGCTTATCCCGGGCGTGTCTCAAGTGAAATGAAGAACGAGTTATTTAATAACGTTTGTAGACGAGTTGAAAACTCGGCATTATTTATTATGGTATAGTAATCTGTTAATTGTACAGCTTATAACTTAACATCAATTAAGATGAGAACCTTGTTTTGAAATCAGACGCATACTTCTATGTAACAGTTTTTGGCACTAATCATTACAATAATTATAAATTTATTTCTATCTATGACTCTAAATTAATTGATGTGGCAACTCTATTCTCTCTTATCTCATATTAAAACTTTTTTTTTACATTGACCTCGTCAGCGTATTTCTACACCCGTTAGCTAGTCTGCTGGGGACCCACTGAATTTACATACTATGCACTTGGTCTTGCAAATAATGGACACATTACCAATTTCACTGTGCAATTTCGAAATACGTACGAACTCAGAAGCGATATAAATCAAAATATAAGCAAGGGACGCTATAGTCCTCATAGTCAAATGGCGTCAGATTTTCCCAGCCCGGAAGTAAAGTTTTACAACGCAGTATATTAATTTATCTTATCGCGTTAAACGTGGATGTGTTTAATCTGTATTGGGATTAAGATACAGATTACAAGTAACGTAATCACTTTACAAAACAAGACGTGTTTACAATTCTCAGCAAACGTTAGAACAGCACTCCAGTGTTGCTACATAAAACAAGGCTAATCACGGGAATCTATTACCAGAACCCTAACCATTTAAAAATCAAATTAAATCGTATCCATCTTGCGGCAACAATCGATTACCACCACAGAAGAAAGCGTGCAACTTTTTATTCGATTCAATACATCGAGTAGGTACCGATGCTTCCAGAGAATCGAGTAATGAAAAAAACTTGGGAGCCCATTCGAGCGAGAGTACCGAACAATGTTATTTACGTTTACAACGGTACCGTTGAACCGGACACAATTACTTATGTGACTGGATCTCTAATGAGATGGTTAAAAAATGCGCGCTTATTTGCATGGTTTAAAGTTGAATTTAAGGAAACCGTATTGAAGACGATTTGAGAATTAGATTTTTCGTCGGACATAGTTTCCAGCATGGACATAATTTTTGCATGTGTCATATTATTTCATGATTCTTTGAATATAACATAGATATGTGCATGTTTTTTATGCAAAGAAGAAAATCCATGATATTTTTTTTTCTTTAGCTACCACGGGCAAATATATATATTACTAGTTCTGCCCGCGGCTTCGCTCACGTGAAGCTATATCAGGAGTAAAAATGGAAAACCAACAGTGATAATAAAATTTAAATCTATTCAGTAGTTTTTGCTCCAGCCCGTAACAAACAGACAAACAGACAAGAATTTTAAAAATCACATTTTCGGATTCGGAGAAGTTTATATACCATTATCCACGTGTTTTTTTTTTATATCTTCAATGTACAGACACAGCTTTTTTACAATTTTATAATAGTAGAGATATTGTATCCTAGGACCATGTTACATTTATTAAATTGTCGTGTCCTTTTTACTCAGTGGCGTCGAATCAGCGGTCGAGTAACATTTGTGCAGTGATCTATTCAGATTAGCGTCCGACCACAACGTACAACAATGACATTTGACCCTGCCCACAATGCGGGCACCTTTCTAATCAATGTTGGTTAAGGGACGTCGCACACAATACATTCTATTCGATATAAGGTATTTCAAATCGAACAATTATTTGTTTCGTAAGTAAAATTGTTTTAATAACTTCGAGGTTTGGTAGAATTTTATATAGGGTAAGGGTACCTACAACTCGATCACGAGAAATACGAAAAAGAAACGTAATGCCAATGGCGTATTTCTGCCATTGGCATTACGTTAGTTATGCAATTCGCTAACGATACTCTGCTATTTACCGTTAACTCGTTATTTTTATTTATGGTAACTCCGTATAAGATATTAAAAGGCGTCCGCGTGAGGTGAGGCCTAAGCGGTGCTGATTAAGGAACCTAGTGCAAATGAACGACATCCCTAACTTGGCAATGCCTCGCCTCCTAGCTTCGTTCACTTGCCAATTAACGTATATTAGCACATGCACCGGTTAAACATTCCATTGAGGTAAAAAGTGAGCAGGCCTACAAGGAATGTTTATTTTTCCTTTAATCAGGCAAACAGGGATCGTAAGTAGTCTCAAAAATGTTTACAGGGGAAAAAATATTATATCAACCATGATTATCATTAAGCACGCCACAGCACAATGCAACTTGCTAAGATACGACGGAATTGTGAAATAAAACCTATTAGGTAAAGCCCGTTGATAAGTCGTCGGACTCGATATGGTTATTTATTTGAATAATAGCGTGGCGTGTATTCAGAGAATTACGTTAATAGCGCAATTGGTGTATTAGGAACAAATTTATGAGTTAATCGGGCGTAATTGAATAAATTAATAGGTCCGGAACTGCGCGCTGGCAACTGGTGTGGGTACGGCATCAGAATTTACTTCAAACGGTCGCCATTAACATTGAATGTCAAAATTAATTTCGGTTCATTTGACATTAAATGTCCACCTACCTTTGCTGAAATTAGTATGTATACGATAGTGCGGCGGTACATACCTGAAACAATAAAAATAACATTATTACGTATTGATCTTAATTTTGATCACCACAACAACATGGCATGATTTGCAAAAAAAATAAATATAAGAAAAAAAACCCATAAAAAGCTGCTCATTGCACCAATCTCAAATAACATTGCTGAAGTGCATAAGATATGAAAGCAAAGCACCGAACGAAAAGATAATTCGGATTGAAGGACCAATTAACTGAATAGTTGAAAATATAATATACATTACATCGATATTACCTAGGTCACGTTCATTCCGACATTTCCCTAACAGGAAGTATAAGATTATGAACATAAAAGGTTCTCACGTTCTTCCCATTACTTGTGTCGTGAGACCGCATATCATAATTCTAGAAAAACGGAGAGTACCCCTCCTTAGTGTAGCACGGAAAATCCTTATGTGTCGTCTGACACTTACGGTATGTCATACTCTTACCGACTAAAACTGTGCATTCGTGACATTTGCCAACACCATGACAGGCTGTGGTCCTGCGTTTGCTGGAATACTTCAAAGGGAATGGGAAATATATACCCTATAGGTAATGATTTAGTTGAGTGTCAAAATATTTTAATTCTTTAGCAAACTGCAGCTCAGTTTAGAACCATGATGTTTCCTTGAAGATTTGTTATTAATTGAAATTTTTAACCACACGCATTCCTGAGAAAAAGGGACTCCACAGACTGAAGGGAAAGTAATCCGTTAAGGGTTCCTTTTATCCTTTTGTGTTACGGACCCCTAAAAATGTGTTCTTAAAGACTATTAGATACATTGATATCGACATCTCGGTAATGGCAGCTACGTGTCAACGAGCAACCAGGCCGATCTCACGTTCAGATTGCACACCTTTTATGGAAGACAAAGAAAATCCACGGGATAAAGTAGACCCGTCCGTCTCGAGATCACGCACGGCACAGATAACCAGGGCAAACAGCAGAACAGGCGGGGCTCATTGGACTCGACAAACAAACGGACGGACCGACGTGTTTACTGTGCGCTTTACGCGTCCACACGGCAAATATTTGATCACAATTTGAAGGCACAACGCTCTCCGTGTGTCAATTAGCCAGTGAGTAGAGACAGGCCTAATCCCGCTTAGTTTTAAGTTACACAGATTTGTGTGAGAATAAACAACGAACACATAATATGAATTACAAAAGAGCAGCACATAACACAATACATTCGTGGTTTTATAAAAACAGGCATCGTGGTACTATGTTAATGCGACCAATCGGGCGCATCTGCACGGGAGCGGCGCGCGCGCACCGAGCTTGAATCTAGATACGCGAACCGCACACCAAGACGCATTTGCTATTCAGCCGCCGCCACAGCCGCACGCCCTGGCGCCGACGCCCTTGTTAATCCGCTGTCCATCGCACAATGCCCGCGACAAAAACAAAACAAACGCACCACCGACCACATAAAATAAGAAATGCAAAGACATATTTTTATAAACCAGATTCAATACAATGGTTGGCTCATGAATATTTTTAGAGGACAGGTGTATTATTTTAAATTTTGAAACAAGATTTCAAATTGGTTTTTTTGGGTCTTATTAAAGTGCAATACTTACTTGTATACAACAATATAATTATGTGGATGATAGATCAAACAAATTCAAAGGCTTTAAAAACCAATACATTTCCGTCGCATGAATGTCCAAGAATACCACAAAATAGGTACATATAGGGCGATGCAATGGTAATAAAAATAAACAAGACGAATGGCGGCGCACTTTTTGAACTGTCAGGGTGGAAGTCTTATAATTTTTCTCGCACGGGCGTACCTACAAATAAAACGCGTCCGAATGGTGCGCGATTGAAATCGGTGCGCTCGTTTAAATTCCCGACGACAAACCGAGGTGGGAAATGTTCGACGAGAAAAACGAACATCGAACACACAAAAATGTAGAGAGCAAACCCTTGTAGGAATGTTAGTGACCACACGGATGAGAATTAAGGGGACACGTCCTTATTAAGAGCTCGCTTTGAACCGCTGCCGACCGCGTGCCGGATTACCATATAAAATTAATTAAACGTAGTTTTACTTTATTCGGCTGATCGCAGCGGTTATCTAGCGAACTCGGCAAAGCACTACAAAATATGTCATAGAGCAAGACCAAAATGGACAGTGATACGAAATTCATCGTTCAGCTATCCACCCACCGATGGTAAGGAGATACCATTTCATTGTGTACCAGAAATAGCAGTTACAAAATCCCTTGTTATCCGTAGTCGGTACATAGAGCGCAATAAACAAGAGACTTAAAAGGCGTTGTCCGAATACGAAAACGGAAAGTAAACAGGACATTTCCGCACACATGTTGGTCGCGGCTGCATTCCCAGAAAGGATAAATCTCGCTCTTTTAAGATACCCAACACGCTTAGAGCTTTCTCGGTCGCTGTAGTTTTATTAAGTAATAAATTCAATTTAAATATAAACGTTAGATTTTCTTCATGTGTTATGATCAGTGCGTGAGAGGGTCTGATGCATCGAAGCGGGGGAGTTTTAATAAGCGTCCACCTCGCTGTGATTTATCGATTTAAGAATCTTGGGTGTGATACATTGCACCTTGTAAGTATAGTCTGAACGTTTATAGTTCATGATTTATAGACTATAGTCGATAAAAATATTGTGAAACATGTAATAAAACGTACCTCCTGGTGCCCGATACCAATGTCTGCCTTACTTTAATGATTGAGAAATTATTTAAAGTGGATTATGGAGCCTTTAACCATTAATGGCTAGGAATTATTGATGCGAGACCTTTCGATAGCTTTATTGATTCGACGAGAGTTTCGTTTCATGTGAACAACTGATACTACGCCAGTTCCTATTTTTATTGTGTTCAGAATGGCGCGAATTTCGCACTTCACGCAGCGAAGCGAATAAAAAATCTGCCGTTGGAGGTATTGTAAGACATTCAGCTTTAAGTCGATGTCGACAGACGAAGGAACACAAACCCATGGAGCCTAAAACAAGTAAATGACATAATGTGTCAATTACATGTGAATTTTCTGCACCTGATTATACTAAGTTACTAATAACTGTTATGATGGAAAACTTCTACAGAAACTATAACACTAAGCGAACTAATCCAATTTAATACGCTGCGTTGCATCTATCATATTTCATTGCATAGTTTAATGTAAAAGTAATAAAACTCCCTGATCTATGTCACATTCTTGACTTTAATCGGATTTACTGAATAGCCTCTGACTATTTTTTCTGATAATAATCAATTCCATCCATGTTTCTCAGACCACCATATACGTAGTAGAATTTATTTATACAGTCGCATAAGTGACTAGTTGCCATAATAGAAAATCTTCTAGAGTTAAATACACGTAGTCGTCTCTATGGGAGTTTGCTCTGGATCGGGTTAAAACAAAAGTGCACTTTTGTGAACGCACGACAGGACAATGGGTATATTGGATTTATACACGTCCCGCAGCGCTGCTACTCTTGTCCACTTTATATATTTTCACCTGTATACATAATGCCCTTAAGTGTATGTCAGACGTTTCCTTTTCGTACCCCTCCAAAAACCAAATGGAATTTATTAGCACTTGTCGATCGTTAAAGCAACACAAAGATTTTAGGTTTTCACATTTTCACAATTCACATACCTACTGTTTGCGCAAATATTAGCATTAGCAATTTACGTGATCACAATACACCTAATTCATATAAATTCTGCAATGTGGAATGAAAAATATCCAGCTGCCACATAAATGATTGCAACACCTAATAAAGTCTTTAATAAATATGTAAACAAGTCGATAGCGCTGGCAGCCGTGACGTTGTAATCTTTAGAATTAGTCCACAAATTGTAATGCATCAAGCTCACGAAATCGTCCCACGCAAATCCACACAAATTGCAATAATTTAGAATAGCTTGTCAATACCGAGCGAAATACCACGTTTGGTATCGTTCGAACTGCAGGGCCGGTATGGATATCACGGAGCACTTAATTTCATATTTCATTCATTTAAAATTTCATTCTATAAATATGCTGGGACATGCTGGGACATATTTTACACAGCACCATCTAGTCCCAAACTAAGCAGAGCTTGTACTATGGGTACCAGACAATGGATATAATACTTATATACTTTTTTTGTAAATACATACTTATAATACATAAGAAACACCCAGACGAACACAAACACTTATATTCATCACATAAATTTTTGTGTCCTGTGGGAATCGAACCCACGACCTCATGGTCAGCAGTCCGTTACTCGAACCACTAAACCACAGAGGTCGTCAACTATACTATAGTTATTTTTCAAATAATAAGTGATATTATTCCAATCATAATCAACAAATCAGCTGGGTAATTGTAATTGGTAGATAAGTGTTATCTTGGAGTATTTGTAAGACCAAATTGAGCTAAAAAACTAGTCTTGAGCTAACCAAATTTTCGTATAAGTAGTCCGGAAGAGAATTAATGAACTTAGTCCATCAACCCTAAGTGCGGCCTGAATATTGTTACAAATGGGCCAGTCCATGCGAGCAACGGTCCCAGCGGCCAGCACCACTTCATTACAGGTGAACGTAATGCCACTGCCCGCGGCCTACTCCGCACCTCGGATTTACTCGGGGAAACTGCGACGGAAGCCACGAATTAAACACAACCGTAATTGCGTCGATTTAAACTAATATCCTCAATTTGAACGGTTGTTTTATTCTTTCTCATTGGTAAATAATGACGTTTTAACGATGCACAGGGCAAAATCTTTGTGCGTAAATCGATAGGCTCTGTTGGAAATACGGAACAATCATTTGTAAAAACAAATTATCAGTCAGTTTGATATCAGGCCGTATATTTCCCTGCAGATTTTCTACGTTACGTGGCATTAAAGCTTTTCTCTAACGCATTGAAATGATCTAACGTGGGCACAGAATCGCAACTGTAGCAGGCTAGCGGCAACATAAACCGATCCACAGCGAGTAACTACCACAAGTATCAATTTACAGTAATCTCGGCCCCTAGCGATTTGTATAACACCATTTATCCAACCCAGTCCGCATTTACAATTATATAAACTTATATGTAATTGAATGATCGCAGGAAACTGATCGTCCGCCGTCGGCGTCGGGGTGCCCGCATACATCATCATCATCGGAGACAATCTCAATTGATGGCGGTAAATTGGTTACATTTGCTTTATTTATTGAAGTGATTCAATCTATTGGATTTGATTATTTTGTTCTTTCGATTTCCTTCACTGTCAATGATTCAATCCATTTATTTCAATTCACCAGAACAAACGTCCGCTATCACTTCTAGGGACCAATGAACTGAGAAAAACTGGTCACATGTTCTTTTCAACCTCATCTCAATAGGTAGGAGTTGGGAAAAAAGGTTAAGGAATCATAATCCTCATCAAATGCGACGTAGCATGAATAAATTTAACGAAACCTGTCCCGTACAATAAAGCTGGTGATAAAATTGAAGGGTCATAATCATAAAACTGACTGATCCTAGATATAATAAAAACTGTTTGCAGATAAATCGATTGCTCCTACTCACCGATTGCAATTTAAAGAAATAGTAATATTCTATAGACATGTTCAATTAAGGTAATATTATTTCTTTGATAGACATCGAAGTATTTATAAAATCAAGAGCATTTTAGGAAAATGTTATTTAATGAGAAAGTCTTCCTTTCACTTATAAGTAAATAAGATTTGCGAATATAGGTAGATACTCCAAAATGTTTCTCCAATCATTTGCTTTTATGGTAGCCGTTAATGACCCTGTTTAATGAATCCGCCAGATTTCGCATCAAAACGTCGTCGTAGCCAAACTGGTTTTCTCAAAAATTTGCAATTATTTTTGAGAAAACCAGTTTGGCTAATTACTTTTACTTTCAAATATAGAAAATTATATTTGTGGCATTTGTTTAAACTTGAACCCGGGATTATACGGGATTAAGGCCCACTTGCACCAACTTCTTTCTTTAAACACATTTTTTCATTGTAAATTTGTGATAAATACAATTTAAACACATTTAATAAGTTGGTGCAAATGGCTCTAAGAGTCCAACGAAGCTTGAATCGCCTACAAAAACGTAATACTTACCAAAATAATCCAAACGATATGATACTTTTTCCAATTCATCCAAACGAAATTTTTATCAAATTGTGTATTAGTATTATTCAGATTCAGATACCGTTAATCTAGGTTCCTACTGTACCATTATGTTTATTACTACTTCACTGGAAATAAGCAACAGGAAAATCGTTCCAAACTTAGTAAAGTTATCAAGAAATCCCTTACATTAATGATTAACTATTGGGCGACATATAATAGGATAACCTAAATAAACGCTATCGGAATCTAAATAATAACACACTTCAATTAAATTGTGTTTGAATTACGATTTATTTTGGTATTACCTTTGTATGGGAAATTCGGTCCGCCAAACAATAACTCGGATATTGCCATTGTGATTAAGTTAAGATGCTTCTGATATTCTGCACATTCACGATTATTTACATCCCAAAAATGAACAAAGACTTCCTTAATTAGGAAGTCTTTGTTCATTTCTACTAGTAAATCTCTACTATTATAAAATTGTAAAAAAGCTGTGTCTGTACATTTAATTTATATAAAAAAAGAAGTGGGTATAAGTAAACGTCAGCGAACCCAAAAATGTGTTTTTTTTTTAATTCTTGTCTGTTTGTTACGGGTTGGTGAAAAAGCTACTGAATAGGTTTTAATTTTGTTATCACTGTTAGATAGTATATGCTCAAACTTAAAAACTGGTATACTTCTTATCTCAAATAATCAAACGGATCCCAGGACTCATACAAAGAAGATATCATCACTGTTGGTTTTTGAGCTCCAGGTGAGCGAAGCCGCGGGCAAAAGCTAGTCAACGAATAATTCTGGTGTTACCCATAAACACCTAAATTATACGTTTCGTTAGTCTAGTAGTCAATACGTAACATGTGCAGACGCAACAGATGCATTGGTAGTACAAACGAACACGATTCGACATTTTGACAATCGACACCTCTGACGAAATGATTAATGGATTAAGTTAAACGATCTCGTTGAAATTTGCTCTTTTGTAAACATCAGATTTGTATTGTCAGATGCTTGAAAGACAAGGTACACGTATTGATGAATGATTAACAGAATCAGACGCTTTGTTCAATTCACAATACAATATTAATACCTAACTGACATACCGTTTCTCATTATCATATTGTAAATGAAGTGAATTTGTATGTGGATGGCCCCATACTTATAAATAAATATAATGTGGAGGAATTAAAGAGATAAAAGCAAGCGGTTTCGCCATTTTTGTTGAACTACAACACGTATTTGGCTATCTGAATCTTGATGTTTGAATAGTGAAGTAGCAATGCGAGATCGACCCATTTGGGGGAAGACATTATTCGAAAGCTAGCTGAGCCGGATGGCCTACCACAGTTGAAGTAAAGTGTGATTGATGTATGGCAACTTCCACATTAAACAGATAGCATCTGAAACGAGAACGAATCGCCGGAAACTTATCAATCGAGATAGCGTGAATAAAATGACGTGTAAACCACTATTTCCGGCGGAACGCGTTTTGAAGCTCGTTGCAGGCAGTGTCGATTTCAAAACATGGCATGTCCGAATGGGTCACGATATACAATTACATGATTCGATATGTCATTCAGCCTGTGTATCGATTAAATCTCACGTTGTTTCGATCTAGTTTCCCACGGTGACTCAGTCGTGGTATCTATGCACTATATGGACGATACATGCGGAAAGCTATGAAGAAGGAAGAATGTGGAATTGTACTGGTATTGGAAAAATGAGTATACCTACTAAGTCATTAGTGTATATGTTAAGTACTGCAACGAAGTGCAGCAACTAACATTTTCCGCAAATATAAATTAAGATAGTCGTCATAGGAATCTTATTTATTTTTAGAGGTCTTTAGAAATAATTTTTATATATGACTCTAAGCCATGAGTTGATTATTTACGATATTAAACAACAGTACAAAATAGCTTTTCAGCAAGTCGTCTAACATAAAAAACACCGTGTGATTTTAGCAAACTGATCCATGTTAGATGGAAGTCGTGTCTGGACATCAGATACGCATCAGCCAATTGATTTGAACGCGGTTCAGCATGTTAGGCACACGGAGCATATCACGCGAAGCCATCTAAGTGTGTATGTGGACCGTACTTTACATTGACTTGCTAACTTGTGCACGAATTTG
Organism: Acronicta leporina; assembly: GCA_947256265.1. Lineage (NCBI taxonomy): Eukaryota > Metazoa > Arthropoda > Insecta > Lepidoptera > Noctuidae > Acronicta > Acronicta leporina. The sequence goes on along the minus strand of OX366526.1, from coordinate 13,686,968 downwards.
TTTGTCCGTTATTTCTGCTTATACTATCAGTGTCAAAGGGTCCAAAATCCAGTATGGTAGTAATGGTTCAGTATTTGTAGTTTTTAGTACACATCATGCAAATAAGTCGAGATAATAAGTCGCCTATCTCTCTGCTTCTCATATCTAAATGATTTCTGCTTCTCGCATATTTTTTGTTAGCATTCTATACCTAGAATAGAAGAGTAATTTTTTGTCAACCGTTTAATAATTCTTCTATCGTGCGCATAATTGTGTCGAAATCACAGAAATATTTCACGTGCTAAGGCCTTTATTCTGCGAAATTTAAAAAAGCAATGGATGATTCGCAAGCAGTTGTCTGAATCAAAACTAGCGTCGTACAAGAAGCGTTGACCCGTGAATGTAACTCGAATCAATCTATCAGGCCACTCCTCAAAACGACGCGACGTCTTTCAATAATCTACAGCATACATCTGTTCAATAACATCTTAAACTTGTCTCTTATAAGATGAGATACATCATACATTTTATACACGTATCACTGAGCTGTATTTTTATCGCTTTAGAATAAATTATAAGGCCAGTTCACAATAAACTTATCTGGAAAGCTAAGACGTTAGATTCGTCTGTAAGGTCTTCTTATAAACAATTTCTTGACCTCACGTCTTAGTTCGCTTATGGATGTAAGAACCGGTCGTGACGTGGTCCTTAAAAGTCCATATCAATAAATACGTTCGCGACAATCGGCTAGCCGGTACGATCCTGGGCCTAGCACAAACAAATGTGACCTCACTCGAAGAGACCAAGTTTGCGGTCCCTATCTCTATATAAACTTAATTCGCTCATCCATCATTGTCAGTTTTACACTTTATGTTATAAAAATTCGCAGTTCGTATAACGTGTATATTTTGTTCAGCATATAACTTAGTCTCGTTGCAAAAGAAGTAGAACGGATGTTGTAATCATAGTTATTTTGATGTAAGCTATTAATTATTAATTTTTGTTAGTTACATGTTTGAGCCAACTGGCTAACGAGATTCAAGAAAGCAGTTTCTTTATAAAAATAATGTTTTGTCTGTACGACTCTATTTCAAGCAAAGGACAGCTAAACGTACATGTAACGTACAAACACTCAATGATTCATAATTGCCTATCAGAAAAACGTCATTTAAATCAATACTAATCCAATCTCACGCATGAAAGCCTGAGCCAGAGGTTAAAAACCCAAAAATTCCACGGCTACGGTCCGACGGGAACAACGCGTTACCGTTTCGTCCCGTGACCAATCGCTAATCGGCGTACCGAGGCGTTGGCACGACCATCCATCCCAACTTTAAATCATGTTGTAACACTAATTTGTGCACGTCTGACAGATTAACTACGACACCTGAAATATACGTCGATAACTTTGGCATCGCTTATTTCAATTACGGATTGTACTTTAGGATACCTTAGGAGGTAGTATTTAGTTCGACAAATCAGGTTTTATGTTCATGAGATAAGGACCTAAGAATAACATTGAAATGAATAATGTAACATGATCGCAACATTGCAGTATAAGCTCGAGATTTCATTGCTAGATAAAATAAATCTAGATACTGTATCTTTAACTTTTCAAGATGTCGTGTTAGCGGTTCGAAGAAGCTAATAAATAATATATCTGGGTTGCTGATGTGGAAAAGAACAATTTTAAAAATTTTGCTACAGTTAAGGCAACTTTGGTAGAAGGAATATACAACTTCTCATTTTCTATTAACTACATTTTAGACCAGCCTCATTCAAAAAACTAGCAAGAAATATCTTAATTTCAGGAATCAAACGCCGAGTGAGGAAATGGTATTTCCATATTGTTAGTCACAAAATCGTAACGGGTAATCTCATTTACGGAATGAAATTGATTAGAAAAACAAAAAGAGTCATGCATAAATCACAATACTATTTTCCGACTCGCAGTTTTGAAACGCATATCAACAGTGATTTGCGACGAATAAAATAACTAAACGCATACTAATATTCTGTCTTTGTAACTAAGTTAATAAAACAGACACGAACAAACAACGGATTAATAACGTCAATAAAACTTATAGGCAGCTTCTTAACAAACAATCCAACTTGGTACCAAGAATCATTGTGACGGCATACTGACCAAAACGAAGCCTTCAATAAATCACCAAACAATCGTAACGTGTTCGCTAGTCGCCTTCATATCACGTATTCTGCACGGAGCGTATTGTAGCGGGCCATTCATGAGTCCGCGGTGTACATTACAATTAATTATCAACCAGTGAGCGGCGACGCGTCCTGATTTCCAGTTTAATTGGTCCCGCTGAGACCAGCGCACGACTAATTGTCGACAACGCACTATAGATCGCCACTAATTTACCTCACTACTTATATCATAATTCTAACCACGTTGGCGACGTTTCCTCCTTTGGGAGATTAAGAAGAACATAGATATAATAGTTGTCAATCTCTTCTTGCAGACTTAATAGCCAATTAACCTTAAGTGCAGTCGTAAATGTGCCTACAAGTGACTCCAATACAGTTAACGTAGTCAACGCATAAAACTTTACATACGTTAAGTAGAAAAGCGCAGCGATGCCACTTTTCCCCGTGTTGTTAATCCACTATGCAGTATCTATCTTAATCCAAATTAAGGAAATATATTTGGTTTACACATACGGACAAGAAACCATTCATAGCGTGTCTGAAACGTTTTATGGTAGATCATCAAACGGGTTTTACTAATTGCGCGATAAAACACCTGCAGAAGTTGAGGCCGTAAACAAAATTAATTTGTACTCTAAATAAATGATCATCATTTCACTTATTAAATCAGCCTAGCTAGTTAGAATTGAAACATTTCAAGCATTCAAGTTTTTATTCATATCCCATAACTAGTCTGCCAAAGACGACGGCGAAGTTGAAGATTGAGATCATCTCCTGATATCGCAGACAAGAATGTATATGAAAAATAGGTCATGTCTATTTAAATGCAGCCTACAACTCGGACATAAAAATATATGGATGAAATGAACGTCTTTTAAATATTATTTATCATGTAAACAACGCGCCGTGTTCCCGTAATGCATTACAAACATTTGGTCCGCGATATTTTCTCGCGGAAGAAACTAGGGACGGTTTTATTATTTTATTAAACTGTCCAAAAGGTCGTAAAAGTATTTTTATTGTAGATACAAATTATAAATCTCCCTTTGCATTTGAGCACACGCATCCGGAGAGAAGAAATGATTGGCTTTGTAAAATCAACACAAATATAAATTTATAAATAATTAAGCTCGTTAGCTTTCAAGTTTTTTCGAAATTTACGTACCGATAGGCGAGTTGTAAGTGGTTGGAAGCTGTTATATTAATCAAAGAGGTAATTAATAAATGGCAATAAAAATGTCATAAGATGAAAGTCTCTCGGCCATGAATCAAAGTGTGCAGCTATTACGTCCTGCGGTTGTAGTGGGACCGTCGCGTGCGCACCTCGCATCTGTTATAATTCTAAAGATAAACGAATGCGGTCGGACACCCGGGCCTGTTCGCAATGGGGCCTCACGACAACACCGTAACGTTTCCATCGACGATCGCCGATTCTGAACGTGAAATATGGTATCAAAGCCAACTGCTTAATATGTACATAACTAATAGTTTAGTTTGGTACACATTTAACGCAGTATTCAGACTAAAATGCCAACATATTTGTATATACTTAACAAGCTTTCAAATCTAGATGTTTAGTGACCTGTATCATAACATTGTTAATACATTGCTAAAAGCTATGGAGATTGAACGCATTAACGTAAAGTGGTCCATATGGATGTTGTTAGCTATCTTTTAGCATGTGAAAAGAAATAAACATCGTCGGATTGTTGGCCGCTGGAGTAACTGGTCGCTATAATATGTTTTCTTTGATTGAATTAAACAAACTCATGTCGTGTGGACGAGCAATAAAGTTTTATGCTTCTGCAATGATTATCCCCTCCAGTTTGGACGGCAGGACTTGCTGCCATGTAAGGCAACCTGCCTGCATTACGTTTAGCTGACAATTTGCACGTTCCAATTCGAACAAGGGCACAGATTGCAGCCGAGATGTTATCTATACAAATAAACTGGTCGTTTTCGATTAGGTATTGTTAATTACTTATAATATTCCACAACATAAGGTGTGCCTATTGACGCCTTGTTATCATTGCCAGTAATTTCTGAGGAATTAATTGCAACTCGGTTTTGCAACGAAATGCAGTTATAAAGACATAGATACGACACAATTTTGTTAATCATTAACTCATAATGAATTTCTTTCGATGTTTATACGGATTCAAAAAGAATTAAAACAAAAAGGTTTTATGTGAAAAGATAAAATTGTACTTCAATTGTCACTAAGTTAGTTCTTTGATGTGTTAAGATTCTTTTTCAACGCGCGTCGCAGACATGCTAGGGGCGTGCAGCATGCGTATGTTGCAACAGTTGCAACTTTATGACGGACAAGATTTACACAAAGGAAACATACAGACTCATTCGTTTATTATCTCGACCGATGTTTACTGTTGCGTACTATACTAGCTCGCATGCGCGGGCGCCGCTCAGACGCCCAGACGTTTGGATAATTCATAAGGGCACGAGTTTCCATCGAGAGGTACCTACAGAGGTTCCACTCTTCCGGGTTGCTGTTTACATTTTATTGTTAACCCAAAATGGAAGTTCAATAAGCTTTCTACAGATTTGTTAAATGTCCCAGTTATGGCGTTGTTTTCAGCTGGCTTGTTCTGCGAATTACGCAAACCCTTTTGTTCTATCCGTAACCTATCGTAGTTTCTAGCTTTATTACAAAACGATTGTCTATTTAGAAAACAGTAACTATGAAATGAAACTATGACACTTGGAGTTTACTGGTAACGAGTTAAACAACAAAGGGGATATAAACAGCGAGCCGTCATTTAAGCGCGAAGTTGAAAATCTGCCCACCTTTAATGGTCCATATTGGAATGGAATAAAAACTGGTCGTTTATACATGACGGCGAGAGCAGGACCGCTGGCGCCGGCGCACGATGGTTTTGTTGTTCAACCCGAACAAGTGACGGTCGAAAATTATCATATTTCACTACGGCACTCGCGCCTGACTTTTATGGGATATAAGGCAGGGTCGTACGATCCCAAAGAAGTTTAACTTATTAATAATTATAATTGTAAATGACCTGCAGGCTTTTCTAGTCCAGAAACCGTTGACAGAAGTAAGGATTTTTACGAGTTTCGTGAGTTTACGGCTAGTTGAAAATAAATTTAACTGTAATAAAATTAGGTGCGAAATTTATACTCGTTAGTAAAAGCCAAAAGTTATAATCATTAATACTATGATTAGTATTAACAAGTAGATACTATTAGTTATCAGTTTAAGGTTACTAATAACTCTCTTGGAAGTTGATATTTGCCACTCATTAAGAAGAAGCGCAACATAACTCGATAATCTGTAAATGGTAGGTAGTAGCGCAAGGCAACAAGGTGCAACTGCAGGAATCATGCATGCGCGCTCAATCCCATGCCACGACACGACAGAAAAAATCTCACTTGCCTAATAGGGACCTATACGTGCTTGGACACTACCGTTTGCGATTATCTCACGGTCTGCAGAACGGGGTCATGTGAGAACCAAATTGCTACTTCTGTAGTTAAAGACCACTTTTAAAATAAATAACCCCAACTTGGGAGTCACGGAATCCTTTTGAGTCGTGTACGATGTAAATGATAAGGCTTTTTGCAACGCACCGGAGGGAACAGTGTCTACAACTAGATGATAATATTTATGTGACATGGGAGCTAGGGGAAAACCACTTGTGGTTCTTAATACTTCGTAAGTAGAATGTTTTGAGTCGCTTGGCTCTATAATTACGTTGAGTACAGACAAATTATGTACTTAGTGAGGACAGTAAGCGCTGTAATTTGTGCACAGTATGCGTGGAACAGCTCCAATTATGGCTTTAATTAAAATCGACAACAAAGTGCGTATAAAACGTATATTGGCAATAATTTTGTTTCTGTTGGTGTTACAGGTACGTTTATAGGCGGCATTGATTAAAACAAGCATGAGTAAGCCCTGCTTATATAACCATACGTGGAAATCCCTTGTTGAATCAAAATAATAAATGCTAGAAACTTGACGTGGTCACGGTGAAAATGCTAGCGTCAAGAAATGTGGTAACAAGGTGTGCTAGAAAAACAAACGGCGACATCATATGAAGGAAGTGATTAATTAATTGACTCATTAATAGTTTCGAAGTAACACATATTCCGATAATAGTATTGTATATTATAAACAACATTGCTAATCGCATCAAACGTATAAATGAACAAACGTTTCATCCCAGATTAGGAATTTGGTATGAAGCGGTTCTCGAAGTTGAATATCAAGATGGTCCGACCTATAAACGAAAAACGAACCGGTTAGTGTTATCGATGGCGAGCCACGATAGGGGGCGAGGCGCCTGCCTGACGACCACCGCCGGCAGAATAATTGGGCACCACAGGACTTCACACCATATACAATGAGCACCTCTAACCCGACCAGAACGAGACGGGAAAACTCCGAATAAGAATCGTAATTTCAAAATAAATTGTCCCGAAGCACTCGAGTTTCGGAATGGGAATTCGAATGGACGTAATAAATGGTACAAGAATGGTATTTGGGGACGTGGACGCTTAATCGAAACGTTTTCATCTCCTCATTATTGCGTGTTTTTGTACAGATAAAGAACTCAGAGCTGTGCATGATATTAATGAGCACGAGCAAGATTCGAGACAGCGCGGTAGTAATGTAATGGATTCTGAATTTTAAGCGATAGTGCGTATGATAGATTTTTTTAAAATTTGTTTTGATTAACGATAAACTAATTGATAAACAAGATGTTTTCATGTCATCGGTCTATAACGAATTAGGTTCTTAGGAATATTTTGCCTGCAAATATGAAATGAAATGAGGTAAGTCAGTTAATCTCTCTTGAAAGGAACCTGACCAATGTAATCATGGTCAAATGGATATGATACATATAAAAATCTTGACTCATAGCTTTATAAACAATATGAAAAAAAAAAACATGTCTTTAAACAATGTTTATTTAGGTAATTTTAATCATCCGATCAAGATCAATATGCGTGTCCTCTTGAGATTTGAAAGAAAGAAGTGCAAATTCGGAAACAAGTCTTTCCAAAAACACGTCAATGAAGATGCTTATCTGAACAGGGTCTCACCATAAACTTGGAGGCATCATGCTCCCATGTTATCATTAAAGAGAGAATCTAATTACGGGTTCGTTCACCCACTAGACGTCGCGGAATTTAGCAGGCGACCGAGTATTTTGGTCCGGCGGATGCTAGTAGGCTTCCTCAGCAGTAAATCCACAAATATATAAATAAACGTTTTCATATTGGCCACAGCATAAAGTTTATGCGGACTTTTACGAGGACTGGCGTCGATAAGGATGCCCTTTTAAGTACTACTATTTATGGTCATCAATAACATGGAGAATCAATTTGTGTTCTCGAGATTTGAGAAGCTAAAGTAAATTAGATTCAGTTCTTAACTTCGTTTTTGCAACTTTAACCACGGAGCTAAAGCAAAATCTGTCACTTTTCTTTGTGATTTTCTTTTGCTTTCATTTTGACCCAATACAAGTAATATCATTCGATGCCTATCGTATGTGTAAATTTATTTTTACATGAAAATTTTGCTCACGTAAAGTAATTACAAGGAAAATAAAGAAGGCTACATTCATATACGTATTATAATTCTGAGCTTGAAAAAAACATTACAGTCTACGTGCTTATTAGAAAACAACTGAACCATTAATATCTATTTAATCTAAAACACATAGCAGGGCTGAATTATAAGCTCCTACTTCAGGGCGTTCATGCAGTTACAATGTTGCAGATACCACTTTATCTTGTACTTGGAAGCCAGATAAAGCCTAGAATAATGTTTTGCTTGAAAATTCAGCTTCAAGGGATGCTCAGTGTTCAAACATTCATGGAAACTTTAAAACCTCTTGCAGTGAAACTGTGCAATTCACGTGAAAGCTGTATTGACTCCGAGAAAGTTAACTTGAGCGTATTTATAGAATATAGCGAATGTTTTTAAGGAGATCATGATAATGATAATTTTTCGACGGGTTACGTGATAATCAGCGTAGAGCATATTGTTGATTTTATGATAGAGCTCAATCAGAAAGCTTGCCTTGCCATAACGTTGTGAATTCGTAGACCAATGTGTGGACCACACAAGACTGGGTTTATGATACCGCTAGCAATTCTACTCGCCTTGTAAAGTCAAGAAGCGTGACTCTATACACACTTATCTCAGCAAAGCGTGTTCAAACATAAACCATAACCATCACTGTTATTTAAGTGTGCCTTTGGACGTAACTATACCTGTGACGTTTCGACTCTCCCCAAAACTTGTCAAAGCAAAGGAATGTTAAAAAGCGATGCTCTATAATATCCAATAAAATTTTGGATTAAGATAAAAATTAAGGAATAAAAATCGCTTAAGTCAATAATCGATTTAATTTATCTGGTCTGAAGCAAATATGAGTCAATAAAAACGTTTGTTGCGTGCGATGTTCACGTGGGAGAGGGACAATGCGTAAGGTGCGCGGGCGCAGACACCCGCTAATTAAAAGGATTTTGTTAGCTGTCAACGTGAGATAAAACCCCACTTTGATGTCGCCGCTCCGCCGCACTTTAAACGTTGATCGTGGTTATTAAAACTATTATAGGGAAAAGTTGCTTATTCAGGCTAGAGGGACGTAAATCAACCGGATTTACTGATATGGAAATCGTTTCGTTTAATGTGACAGTTTTGGGTTGCGCCGATTACGTTTATTATTCAGTACAATTTTTTGTTTCAAATAGCCATCATTTAAAATTATTTCATTATAAGGATCTTGTGCAAACCCATGAAAATCAACGGAATCACATCGGCTATAAAATATGAAGATTAAACACAATTAGTGACGAGGCGTTATCTTATCTTTTAATTTAAGGTAACCAATACATATTATTTCGTTAAATTAAGTGTTCAACTTTCGCGCGCTATTAACTTGCGAACAAGGATGAAAAATATGGGGGTTCCTCGTTAGGACCATTAAAATAGTTCATTAGATAATATACACTTGTTTTCCTTAAAAAGTTTTGCATACTTACAGAGTTTGCCGATATGTTTTAGGTTTTATGTAATAGCCTAATGCCACGCATATCAATACGTTTCTTTTTAAAACTAAACATCTGAGAACAATTTACAATCTTACGTCTCCATAACGTAAGTAGAAACAGTAGAATGTACTATGAGATCATCATATCGATATAGCAATAACAATTGTTCACAACATTCGGGCCGGGCCGGGCCTCGCTTCGATTAGACCGGCGTTCGTCTCAATTGATGCCCATTTCCTACTATATGCACAATTTGCAAATGTGCGTCATTCGTGTCACATATCGCATGTATGTTGTCTGGGCACGTGAACTTTTCATTGGGAATAGAATAGAATTGATGGCCATTTCAGCTTTTGCAACGTCATTGTACAACTTCGTCTATAAATATCTTTCAGCTAAACATTAACAAATTACTATTTTTTTTTGTTTTTTAAAAAAGCTTACTAGCAATGTGGGTCGCACATTACTAGTATTCTTGTTAACCCCTCGTGCTAAGCTAAATGCTTGTGTTACGAGTGGGTTCACGTCAGTAGCGCAATGGGTGGGTTTCGAACCGGGAATCACATGATCGCAAGTCCGACGCCCTAGCCATTAGGCTACCGCCGCTTCCATACCGACTGCTATTCTTGATTTTTATTCAAATCATATTTGACACAAACCGCGCCTGCTTTTAGTTGTCATTTTATAGAGTTTGGAAGGCAAGAAAGTTTCTTTTGAGTAAAGCATGATTTTGACATTATTTTCAGTAAGTGTCAAATCTATACCTACCTACATCATAGCTATAACCCCATTTCGACAGCAGTATCTCGTGTGTTAATTGACCCTTCATTGCATTGCATTTGATTATATTCCACTGATAGCTTTAGTTAGGTGCTCTGGACAACATACTTACTGGGTAATTTTAATCTTCCTGATATACAGGTTTAAGAAAATACCCAATTTTATCTGTTATCTGGGTTAGCAAGCATACAAGCTTTAAATTCTTATCGTCTAAAGCAGTTTTACAATTAGTGACAATGGGTTTGTGGGTTACAAGTTGGTAATGAGAAAGTAATTAGTCGTAAGTATTTAACAGTACTAGCTACTAATGTGTTGTCATAATGGGTAAAGTATATGATAATACATGTTATACTAAGTACATAGTACTAAATAAAATCCCAGAAAAGCCTGCAGCTCTGGAAGTGTAAACATGAAAACACACAAGAGACTATAATGAAGTTGTAACACGTTCTGCGTTCATAACGAAAGCAAACACTGCATCGGCTAATGACATATTAACACAACAAATAAGTTTAATGACTTTCCGGACCGAGAACAGGCTGGCATAGAATCTACCACTACAATAAACCTTTAACGAAAGGATTAGGTCCGGTGTCGGGTTTTGTTAATGAGACCCCTTTGTGGCCCTCTCCACAGACCGACGGAAACCATTTATTTAACCGTAACCAATTGACATTTCCATTTTTTTTAATTTATAACGTGCCACGGGTTTATTTTAGAGCCTACACCTACGCTTGAGCTTAAGAAACTGGTCACGAACCATCAAAGTCAGTTCAAACTACCGTACAGTCGTGTAGGATGCCTATTTATGTTCTGAAGTATTTAAAACAAGATGAGTGGCCGTTACGAAGTGATAGATTGCGTATTTCTGGTAGCTAATTTAGGTGTAGTGCTAACAACGAGACGGATATATAGAAATAAGTTTGAGTTAAGAGTGAGGCCTACATTCGAAGCACAAAGTTTGAAGTAAGATGAAACAACAAAGTATTGGTTAGTTCCTATGAAAAGCACTTCCACACCACGCGGCGTGTATCACTATAATCAATAGTAGCAGACCGGGGAACGGCGCCTGCCGTCAATCAAACTGACTGACATCATATCATTCCTGGGTTCCTTAATAAAACATCTGCCGAGTAAACTTCTCGGATTCAAAGCGGATGATAGTGTTAGTACAAGTTTATTTATATTTTGGAAAAACATGACTGTAGAAAATGTACCCTGATTCATTTGACGCCAGATTAATTTAAACGTTGAGATACGAACGTAGTAGAGTAACTGGAATGTAAAAGCTAATATTGTCTGAAGAGTGAAGTAGTGCAGTTGCAGGTGTCAAAATTATATTGAAAGTTACAACTAAAACGCTAATATGGAGAACAATAAAGGTCATTGAAGAACCACAACATATGAAACAGGAAACTGTAATTGGAAGGAATTCCGATTCAAAAGTATGAACCCCAACAACAGGCTATGAATAACAAAAAAAATAAGTAAAAGCAGCTTTCAATACAGGTCAGTTTCCGAACAATGCGAGTGCGCGATCGACCCTGCGCTGTAAAGGTTCAAACAAAATCATTTTAGTGGGATCACAAGAAATATCACACGTTGTAAATGGAGTTGAGACGGTATTATTTACGAGTGGCGTCTTCGGACGGGATTTGGTTGTGTGTATGCCCACAATGCGCTTTTGAAGAGGACTCTAACGAAGTAACCTAGACGTCAATCAACCTGTTGTATCACTGCGGACAAAGCCACTCGAAATGAATGATTTTATTTCATAAGAGATGAGTGCGTTTCTAAACCATGAAGGAAAGCAAATGGAATAAGACACTCGTACATAATTATAGGAAACTGCTTTCAGAACATTTTAAATGTAATTTTTGGCAGGTTTTGCTTTTTAATAAAGATCTAAACTTAAAAACGAGGTTTTTTTTCTTAAATAGCTATTTCGGCTAGTTACAATATTATTTTATAAGTGCTTAAGAAGATTTTCTACCACAATAGAACAAAGAACTAGATATGCAAATAGAAATCACAGATGTGAGCACAAAACAGGGAAATTTCAATATAAAACGTATAAAACTCTAATTCAAAAGAAGTCTTTGAAGAAACGTTCAAAGATAAAGATCATTTAAGCGATCGTTAAATAACTGTTAGACACGTCTAAAATAGAACGAAATACTATTTCCGGTGTTGATAATAGTAAAGCTTGTTTAGCCCACGGAAATTATTGTCTCCAAATATTTTAATTTCCAATGTTATAAGAGGAATGTTAATTAACATAAAGATTTAGTTTTCTGGGATAATTTGCAATTACAATTGTAAAGGTATTTCCGGAGATAGACGAAGCTAATTCCACCATGGCGCCTCTCTAATTACCTAAGCTTTTTTGCATGACGAATTTTGGATTACTATATGAATGGCAAAAACGGCTATAAATTTGATAGAGCCGCCTAGACTAAAAGACATTGGTGTAGATTTGCTAATAATTAAATTAATTAAATATTTTTGTGACGTAAGCAAACAACTGGTGATGTGCTCCTGGAACGTGCTACGGTGCGCGAACGTATCCACAATGTGGAGCAATAGCAGGAGCGCGGAGCTCAAGAGGTTCGTGAACATAGTGGAAACCCGGGTTTGCTCATAACAATTTTAATATGGTATACCAATGAACGATCAACGCTCAACTCGAAATACACGTATAAAAAACAAAAACCCATTTTTTTTATAAGTGGCTTTTAATCAACACATTTTTGTAACCTTAGGAATACCTTCGTCATTTTAATGAAACGCCTAATGGCAATCATAATTAGGATGAGCCTGCCTCAAACGTCAAACATTATTCATTATAAAAAAAAACATATATTTATCCCATTTGTTGCTGTATATTTGTGGAAAAACACGTATTCGTGGGGCACACTGAGGCGAATATGATTTATAAGATGACAAACTTAATTTTGCCAATAAATATATCAAAAATAAACCTTGAGGCTATCGTAATAAGGGAGTCTGTATTAATTTATGGTGTGTATCTGAAGGTCGGCGCAGGCGCCAGGGAGCCGCGTTTTTTCATGTGGAGATTTTATTTTATTATCCAACGTCGGATAGGAATACAGATTGGTTGCTGAATACCACATGTATGGAGCAGACGGAAGGTGATCATATTACTTAATACATCAATAATTGATTTATGCATCAACTCTTGCATAATTAACATTTCAGTCGTTGATTGCATATAGGAACTCAACATTCGACAATACTATTATTACTCGTATTTACAACCTTACACGAGTAATGCAATTAATCCGTATTTTGATAACGTATGTACATAATTTATAAATTGGAGTATTATACATAATAGATAATGCAGGGGTCACGATTAGAAACCAAAAGTCAAAGTGTTAGTTTCAATTAGTGGGTAGTAAGAACGTGTAGGCATTAATTAATCTTGGTTTCTTAGAAGTTTGATAAATGGTCGTTTTTTGTCGGCTCTACGATAAACCTCACGCAACAACGTAAAGAACCAAAAGGCGTCAGGATGGTTATAGTATAGTTTGTTAATAGTTTCGAAACACGCTATGTACCATAAACAATTTTAATTAAAAAAAAATGGTATTGCATTTTTATTTGCAATGCAATTTCATAATTGAATATATCAATTAGAAAACTAAAAAACTCTTTCTATTATATGTAATAAGTAACTAAGGAAGCTACTAAACTTATTATAATTTAAATAAATAAATGAATGAATGCATATCGTGTGGAGCGCTGGGAACTTGGCAGGTATACAGCGTGCATTTAGATAATAACAGGGGTGTGGCGCAGGCGCAGCTCACCGCGCTGCGCTGGCCGCGACCGTCCGCGTGCCGGTAGCAATTAGCGTTTAGACCCATACAATTATTGCTACAAATCGATGTAATTGAACATGGGAACAAAAAATACGAAGACCATTTCTAGCGATAAAACTTGATATTCTGTATTTATGAATGGGTGTCGGTATTATGAATGTGCGTGGTTATATACAGGAGTTACTGCAGCTACTCACTTTTTGCTGAGATTAATATCGACGTAATAACTTCACTTGTGTACATTTTGTGTCGATTTGCAACAGGGTGAGTTGGAGCTGGTTCGAAGCGGTGCCAGAAGAGTGTACCTAGAAGAACCTGGGTCTGGAGGCATTGCACAACAATGGGACAGTGAAGGTTGAAAAAATAGTAAAAATAAAAATTAAACGATGTCACAAAAGAATTTAGTCAAGGGCACACACAATCGATTATGAACAGAGCGACAACGAAATTAAACGACACTTTTTGGTGGACAAAACATTGAACGCTATAAATCGGCGTTCCCCGACACCAAAACACGTCCAAAAAGAGTTAAGCGTTCGGGAGATCGTTGAATACAGATTACCGGGCGCAGGTGTTAAATAAAAATAATAAAATTCGACGCGGCCCATGTTAAAAAGAGGAGTTGGAGCGGCCGCGCGGCGCCGAACGAGGCATAATTTCGTTCGCAACGCCCGGCCCAACAAAAAACGACGTGTACCATCGAGTTAACCACGACCCAGCACAGCGCCAATATTCGCCATTCACAGTCAATCCGCACGCTTCGACGGCGTCTATTTTAATGCCTAAGCGCGGCCGTAACTCCCACGTGCCTCGATGGCAGGAGACCCTTATAAGATCAGATACAATTTAAAAATCGTGTGACAATAAACGCATGGGAATCTTGAGTTCGACTAGGTGTTTATAATCAAGATAAAAAAACAAGCCAAAAGATTCAGTACTTAGGTACCTTGAACTTTTGAATTCGGATATAGATTATAAATGAAAATGGAGGGTAATCAAGGTACATTAAGCATTTACAGGCTCGACTGACAAATTGACCACTTCCGAGAAGTAAATTCGACATGATGGGTAATGCGAAGTAAATAAAATGGCCGACGCGCGCAAACTGCAATTAAGGGAGCAATTCCTCTTCGCACGTACGAACAAATTGCAGGCACCAGGGCTGGCCGGCCGACCGCAAAAACTTCAGATATACAACACGTAGAGAGCAAATCAAGTAAAGTGACGCTTGAGGTACCCCTCCGGCTATATTGCATCACTAATCACACACCGTCCATGTAATACTGCGGGAATATAGAAACGCTATCAACTATGTACTCCATTTTAAACTTGCAAAAGAAATGTAACTACATGCCAACGGTTGAAAGCGTCATTATTAAGAAGGGTTTGATACGATTCGTGCGGCGCCATCCGACAACAAAAACTAAGTACGTACGTAGAGCAATCAACATGACAAAAAATTACAAGCGCACAAATTCTTAGGAAAACATTTAAAAGCCTCGAGCTCGATTTAAAAACGGAAAGAGGTCATTAAGTAGAGCTTAACGTTTCGAAAGGAATCCATGGGGTAGTACCCGAAATAAATACCATCCAATGTGTCAGTATTATTGGACGTTAAGCCCACATTTAATTAAGGGCATGGACAGGATGAATAAATAACAGGATTATCGTACCATCGCACATGTGATCCGAACATCCTTCAACGAGGTAAGATTTACGGTTTGTTTTCAGTTATGTAAGACCATTGTAGACGTTCAGGAGTATCTACGAGTTGAGGACAGCTAGGTAACACAAAGGGTGCTCTGAAAATATACTCACACGAGATCTGCACAGAATCAATGTGTAATGGCATTGTAACAGAAACATTATACACACTAGTGGAAAGATACAAGTCAGACGTAATCCTTAGAAACTAGCGACCCACCCGCGGTTTCACCCACGCTGCCCCGTTCCCAAGAGTCGAAGGGTTATGTTAAATAGCTTAAAACCTTCCTCTTGAATCACTCTATCTATTTAAAAAAACCGCATCAAAATCCGTTGCGTAGTTTCAAAGATAGGGACAGACAGACAGCGGGCAGCGACTTTGTTTTATACTATGTAGTGATGAGAAAGTAACTGTCAGTTTGCTACGTTTTCAGACCTAATCCGCTGAACTAATTTTAGTTGAATTTTGGTATAAAGATTAGACCTTGTAGAAAAACATTGTATCAAGTTAAGTATCATCCTTAAATTACGTCACAAGAATTTCATGATTTTTGAGTCCCCCGTGCCTGTCACACGTCCTCACAATTGTGAGACCTTACCCTAGCATGGCATCAAATATTTTGCTTCGTCCATATAACATCGTCATCATTCATCAGAGAGCTTTTTCGATAGTTTTTTACGTTTAGATACAAATAAATAACATTGTAAAATAACATTCAAATAAATATCTAGTATCTAGTAATACTACCTAGTAGTCTTAGATATTGAATAAACGAGTTTGACTGATATTTTGATTCCATCGCATTTACGATATTTTTTCGTAAAATTACAACAAAACCAATATTCATCTTACATATAATAAGAATGTAAGTGAGCCGTGTCTGTACATTGCTTATATTTACAAAATACTAATTTGGGGGACACAGAATCGGTAACACAATCCATTTCTATTATTTTTGGAACTTTTGTCTGTCTGTTTGTCTGTCGGTTTGTCTGTCTGTTTGTCTGTCTGTTTGTCTGTCGGTTTGTCTGTCGGTTTGTCTGTATGTTTGACCGCGCATCAAATGATAACTACTGAAGAGATTTGGAGGAAGTGGGCAGGAATTCATAGCGTGTTTCTTGGATTAACATTTAGGCTATTTTTAATTCAAATCGGCTCTCTCTATCAAAAGTTATTAACATTTTAACCATTGAAAACGCTGAATTTAAAAAATAACCATTGAAGTCAATTTATTTTTCAAGTAATTCTGTATTAGACTAGCAAGGATCAAACATTATAACAGAATCAAGTAATAAAATTAAAAAAATCACTTAAAGGGACTAAATAGGATAAAACAAGAAAATAAAGCAGATCAATCAGAAACCATTATTGTGACCAGGAATTGATTATTAGTACAGTTATTCTAACTCTACTTACACAGGGAATCAAGGGGCATACATAGGATTTATCCAGAGAGCACAAGCCGGTGTAAAAACTAAATATTTGAGTAGGTTATAGAATTAAACAAAGAATGACAACTTATTTTCTAGCGGACTAACACGACATCGTTATTACCTCAATGAAATTTGATTCGATAACAGGTGTCATTTTGAGTTGACAATTTTGACAATTATTGTTTTCTTCTTTAAAGCATCCAGCCATATAGTAACTTATTTTATAATTTGAAACCTCCATAGTGTAGATACAGTGCGCACACTTTATTTGAGAAAGTAACTAAAGAGTTTCCATTTATTCAAATAATTAAATAATATACTCTAAGAATATACCACATATGTATGTATAATAATAAAAAAAATGCAACGTGCGTTAGTCTTAATTTACTGACGCCGAAACAGTTATTTGAGATTTTTGTCTATGTAGGTATATCTGTTTATATTTCCATGCTTCACGTCAATACCACGTGAGCAATAGGTCAGAAATGCGGTATTCAGAGGTCCATGGCGCTAAGTGTATTACAAATATGGAAAATCAAATTTTTCGAGGTGGTTAGTTGAAACTTGGAGAGGACAACGTCTCTCAGGTCAGCTAGTTATCTAATAAAATTGCATTTTTAATCACTTTGTGACGAGGTTTCGAGTGTAACTTGATAATCATATTAAAACTAGCTATTTATTGGCACAGACGCATAAATTATGATCTGTACTTGATTTACATTCATCTACTACATTGGAAACACGCTACTTCTGTGTGTGCCATGAGAGGTACTCAAATTAACTCAGAACCAAAATCTTTACATAAATGTCACAATCTCAAGTATTCTTATTTTAAGATGCAATTATTTATTGTTATTACTTCACTTTGAGACCTTTTAATTACCAATTTCTTTTTAATTTACAAGTACATAAATTTAAATATCTTGCCCAATACTTCAAAGAACATTCCAGGGCCCGCTGTCAAACAAAGCCTCGAAATAGTTGGAGTAGACTAAACCGTCGAATATGGCGTGCACAATTACCAAGTGTTACCAGTAAGGAAATACATCGGAATGCGATACATTGTTATAATCCAAACAAAGCTTGTTGTTAAACAAATAGCTCATTTTAGAGGGGTAACGCCCTAGATTGTAAACTATGTTGTACTTACAACAATACATTCTTAGTATTTTCCGTTCGGGTCAGCGACTCTTAAACAAACGTACGCGTGGATTTGTACAGAAATAATGTGTATTGTAACAAACTCGTGAGAAATTCGTGACGTGCGATGAGATTAATATGGAAACTTGTGCATTTTTGTCGTCGCAGTACCATATTTCTCGCTTCAATGGCCGAGCAATGACACGGTAAAACGGTCTAACGTCTTCAAGTTTATCTGAAGATCACAACCCGCTCGAAATAGACCATTATGATAAGATTTTTGTAATATTAATACTAAGTAAAAGATGTTACGATAAAGGTTACCTTTTAAAAAGTATAAATAAATTTTACGAATGGGAGATTTGAATTACAAGATAGAATAGAGTCGTAGCTCTGGCTCGTAGCATCAACAATAGCAATGATTTCCTATTGATACACTGATCGAACCATCGGTCTACGCTCTTACATCGAAGCTTAATGTTTTAAAGCCACGAAAAAAGCGGTGACTGAGCAAATACGGCGAAGTTACAAAGAAGCTACACGATAAAGCTATAACTCTAAAGCTAGATAAAATCTGAATACACAGAACTCAATCGATAACGTCTAAATGCAATCCAAATTACATGATTGCTAATGATATTTGATTTATCAACATTTCACTTGATTTGCAATTATAAAGTAATGTAAAACTGATTCTAATTATTATCAGCGATGTCAAACTGCAATTTGTCCCTGATAAAGATCACGCAATCAGTTAGCAAAGGTACTTAGATAAGCCGAAAAATTTAAAGACCGCGACTAGAAATGCAAAAATTATCTGATTCCTGGACTCCTCTAGATTTTTTACAAGTATATTGCAGTGATAGCCTGGTAATAAAACTATAGTAGGATTGCCAAATCAAAGATCCGGAATTCGAATTCAAGGCACCTTTATCGTTTTAAAGTCATATGCGTAAATAGTTAATCATCACGCGCTTAATCGGTGGAAAGCAAACATCGTTAAGAAACCAGCATACCTGAGAGATTTTGACGACATCATGTGAAGTCTACCTAACCTCACTAGGTCACAGTGGCGGACTTAGGAGACTGGTGCCCAGCAGCGGGACAATATTCCTAACTGTCTTGATTTGGGACGATATAATAGGGTTGATAGTACTCAGGCGCACTCAACTCCGGAAAGTTACAAGGAAAGCCACATTGATATAGTAAGCCATAAAAGAACGAAGAATACAAAACTGTCTCTCCACACCTCGCGTTTGGAATTAACGTATGTTGTAAGTTCACAAAACCCGGCACGATTCATCGTAGGATCTTATGATGAGCCTAGCTAGCTAGCTAACATATGAGATTAGCTCTGAACAGTTTTCTGTGTTAGTCAGTCAGTGCATTCAAAATACTAATTTTAAATCCAAATTCGTAGAAAGTTCGATCTTTTGGTCCTTGTCTAAAATGTAACACAGTTTAATCGCTTTTTTCAGAGCCCCAAACTTTTCCTGGTGTAAAAATACGAGGTAATCGTTGTTATGATGACCACTTGGAAGGGAATCGCTTTAATACGTGATCGCATCAAGCCGAGTTTCCGATTCGTCACGCCGCATCAGGACATTAAGATGAACGATATTACATTTCTGTAGAGCTACAAATGCTATGTTTTGTTCCTACGTCCAAGCCGACAATAATCTATTCAATTTTTTGCTCGGGTTCATGATCTTACAATCTTAATTCTTAAATAATTGCATTCATTTTTTTGCGTGTTTTAATATTCACAAAATATATTTATAACTAGCTGTTACCCGCGACTTCGTCCGCGAGGTATTTAAAAAAAATGCCTAAGTTCCGTCAAAATCGGTCCAGTCATTTCAGAGATTAGCCGAAACAAACCGACAGACAGACAAAAATTGTCTGTCTGGCTGTTTTTTTGGTATATGTACAATTTATACATCCAAATGCATTTAGTAAAAAGCTGTTATAGAGTATAGATGTACCTATAGATTTTTGTAAATTCTAGCATATCATAAGACTTCACTAATGGATCTCCTCTTTGAGACCACTGACGTTTGAATACCTAAATCTTATACTTATTATAGTAACCTCACGTCTTGAATGCAACAATAGAGGCATCATGACGCGTGTGGGCGGAATGTGCTGTCATTGTCGAACGCGAAGGCCGTCGAAAGACTTTTTTTTTACTATTGTAATGTAAAAACGAATAGACGGTCTAGACGGCATAAACAAGAACACTAAATACTAAGTATTTTGGTATCCTGTTAGGATTTCCGTCGAAGGAAAATTGATGCAACATTTTGCTGAGAAATTCTGCAATCATCTGAGGCGAGATACAGTAATGAGTTGAATAGTTGTAATAATGGCAACCCTGAGCCGAGAATGACTATAATTTATAAAAACCTAGAGACCTTGTTCTACAGATTAAATAAAAATAATCTATCGTAATTTTCCGAATACGTATTTTTACTTAATTTATTCATATTGTTTTAAAACATGTGTTATGCCATTCTGAGTATGTGGGTATGTATCACCTAGTTACTGCCATGTTTATCTTACGTAGGCCCACTTTTTTTTTTTTTTTTTTTTTGTGCGTGTGGAAAATCCTCATGGACTTCCGCCGCCCGGGGAGGCGGCGGGGCGTGTCGGACTCCACCCAGAGTGGGTGACCTACCGACTAAAAACCACACGGTGTTCCTTCCTGCACGTTTGCGTCGGGGGCTACGGGAAACAGAGAATTCGTCCGCGGCCCCCGACTGGTGCCGGCCCGCCGCAGCGGGTCCCGTCTGATTGTGTAGGGGGAGAGTGAGGCGTTGGACTCCCCCCCATCGCCTTAGAGGGGCGCGCGTGGAACACTACGCGCCACCGCCTCGGGTCCTATAAGGGGGGCGTGGCGGCGTCCCCGCGTCCGCCACCCCCGGACCCATTTATGGAGGCCGGAAGAGGGCATTGTCGGCCCTCCTCCGACGCCCGGCGCGCCGGCTGCGGATCGGGTTAGTGCTGACACACTCCCTCTCCCGTTCCGCAGCTTCCTTCTGCGAGATGACTGTTTCGCAGAAGGCGATCACTGCATCCCAAGACGCCGCGCTGCCGACCATAGATCGAACGACGGCCGGCAGCGACAGGTCGTCTCCCACCTCAGCGACGAGGGCACGGCGCGGCTCCTCCCATGCCGCACACTCTACGAGCGTGTGCAGCGCCGTGTCCTCCCGACAATGGACGCAGTGATGGCACCGGGCGTCCGGCTCCCTCCCTATGCGACACAGGTACTTCCCGAAGCAGCCGTGCCCCGAGAGCACCTGCGTCGCCCGAAACGTAAGGGAGCCGTGCCTCCTCCCGAGCCAGCGCTCGAGCACTGGCCGGACCGCCTCGATGGTGACGAGGCCGGCGGTAGGGCGCGAAAGCCTGTCCCGCCATTCCGCCACTAGGACCCGTTGGAGCTCCTGCCGGCGCAGCGATAACTGCCGCTGCACCGGCCCCGCACCTCGCGTCCGCTCCTCCTCGCGCCACAGATGGAGTGTCGCGAGGACTTTCGCCTCCAGGTCCCAGGGCGGGGATCCGGCCAGTGCACAAGCCGCCTCGTAGGATATCGTGCGATAACCGCGAATGACCCTGACGGCCATCGCTCTCTGCGGTCTTCGCAGCACCGCGATACTGCGGGCCGTCAGGTCGGCCGCCCACACCGGGGCCCCGTAAAGGGCCATGGATCGCACGATCCCCACGTACAACCGCCTACAGGCGGTGCTCGGGCCTCCAAGATTGGGAAGCAGCGTTGAAAGCGCGCCCGCCGCACCCATCAACTTTGGCGCCAGCCGCAGGAAGTGGGGGCCGAAGTCCCACCGGCTGTCGAGCACCAATCCTAGGTACTTCATGGTGGACTCGACAGCGATTCGGGCCCCTCCCACCACGATGTGTGATCCCGGCGGCGGCGCCCGTCGGGGGCCATAAAAAGCGATGGCCTCCGACTTGTTGAGGGCCACCTCCAGGCCGAGGCGCCGTATGCGGCCCACCACCTGTGAGACCGCACCCGTAGCTAGCAACGCCGCTTCCCTGTGCGAGCTGCCCCGAGCGGTGACCAGCGTGTCGTCTGCGTAACACGTCAGGTTCACCCCCGGCGACAGCTCGCCCCTCAGCACCCAGTCGTACCCGATGTTCCACAGGAGAGGGCCCAGAACCGAGCCCTGTGGAACACCGCACGACATCTCGCGCTGGCCTGTGCCGTCGCGTCCCCTGTAGGTGACACACCTGTCTGCCAGATAGGCCCCAACAATGCGGCGGAGGTAGGGAGGAACCCTATGGTATCGCAGGGCCTCCCTAATACAACTCCAGGGCAGGGTGTTGAAGGCGTTGGTGATGTCCAAGGACACCGCCAACACCACCCCACCCCGGGACACCGCTTCCTCCGCCAGGACTCTCACTCGGAGTATGGCGTCGATGGTAGAGCGCCCGCGCCGAAAGCCGAACTGGCTGTCGTCCAAGTCCGGCCCTTCTGTGAACAAGTGGCTGGCGAGGCGGTCTGCAATGATCCGCTCGAACAGCTTGCCCACCTCGTCCAGCAGCACTATGGGCCGGTATGCGGACGGTGAGTCGGCAGGGCGCCCGGCCTTTCGGAGCAGGACCAGACGGCCCGTTTTCCACGGAGCGGGAAACTGGCCCCGCTCTAGGCACGCCGAGAAGAGTCCTCTCAGTTGGGGCTCTAGCTCCTCCAGAGCGAGGACGAGAGCGCGGCCCGGCACACCATCGGGCCCCGGAGCAGTGTTTTTGGCCCGGAGCCGTGCCACGGCTGCTCCCATCTCCGGTCGTGTCACCTCGGGGACGCTGGCATCTTCTTCATCAGGCTCTGCGGCTGACGAAATATCTTTGAAAATTTGTGTTTAAATATGACTTAAACACATTTCAGAATTTGGTGCAAGTGGGTCTTAGTTTTATTCTACCGTATTTTAAAAATTTTCAACATAATATTAAAACCTGTGGCTCCAGTAGACATTCATAATTTCATATTGCAGAATAATCTCTAAAAAATCTTCCTTAAGGAAATTGCTTTAATAAGTTCTAATAACCCAAATCAAGGCGAAACTTAAGGTCGTGATATACAGACCATCACGCCTGCATTCCCCGAAGGGTTAAGCAGAGGCGTACCAATGTACATCCACAGTTCGCCGGTATGTTAAGGTCCCATGTAATAGTGGGCGAGCCTATTGCCATTAACCGGGCACAAATTCCAAACTCCGAGCTGCTATTGGTTAATTTCATTAAAAAAAACCAATAACTCTTCGGAATTGAACGGAATCGAAAGGAAAGGAACGGACCCGAACCCAGGAACGTTGCGTAGCAGTCGCGCTCAGGACCACTTATACTAATTAGACAGTTAAGGTCGTGATATACAGCCAGACAAGGTTTTCTCAACACATTGTATAAGGAGGCCTGAAGAAGCCCTCAATGCTCAAATTGTAAAGCTGTGGAAGGCGCTGCACCGCATGCAGAGCATAGGTTTAAAATAGTAGAAGGATGAAAGTGCCTCAGTAAACTCGAACACTAGTTAATTCTCCACAAATATGAAGACGATCCTACATCGATCGATTGAGGTAGAAGTCTCAAGTTCAATAAGCTTAGAGCAACAATAGTCCTGTCAGCTTGACGGGCGAGGGCGAGCCAGAGCGCCATTGTCACAAGGTGTCGGGCACCGAATCTCGACAGGGGAAATACGTAAAAAACGAATAAACCCGTATCTCCATTTAAGGATGTCACTCTTAAGTTTCATAAATTAATCGAATTTACTATTACATCGATCTTCTTGAGACGGGGACATTAACTTGCATAGCCTGTAAAAGGGAAATTGAGAGTATGGAAGGAACACCTTCTGTGTACATGCGATGCAATGGCTAGAAAGCGAATGTGCCTCTTGGGGCAGGGTTATCCAAGACCAGAGGACTACAGATTCATACCCCTGGCCTCATTATTATGGAAGAGCTGTTTGTAGAACTGGGAGATGATGATGATTAGGTATCTAGGGGAAGCACAAAAGATCCCATTGAGTCAAACTGCACTGAGGCCTTGCTGCCTCGGCCCCACTCATTCAATTCAATTTGAAAATGTCCAAGAATTCATGATCTATACTTATTTTAAACTAGCTTCTGCCCGCGGCTTCGCCCCCGTGGAATAAAAAGTATCGGGAACGGGATAAAAATCCTATGTCCGTCTCCTAGTTCTAAGCTACCTCTCCACCAATTTTCAGCCAAATCGGTTCAGCCGTTCTTGAGTTATAAATGAAGTAACTAACACGACTTTCTTTTATATATATAAGAGATGTAGAAGTTAATGGTACCGAAACATCTAATTAAGTTAATAATTATTCATAGACTTAACAGCTTAAATTGAACTATGACACCATTATAATAGATTTCTGTGAGTCACAGAGCAAAAAAAATTTCCATAAACGGAAAGGAAAACTTTAAGGAAAACTTCAGATCTAAAATGCATGCCATAAGCCCCATCATACATCGCCACGCCTATATTCCCCGAAGTGTTAGGTAGAGGTGTACTAATGCATTACTATGTTTGTGTCCCATGTCATGGCACAATCCAAATCTAAACTCTGAGCTGCTACCGATAATTTTATAGAAAAACCCAATAACACTTTTCTCGACCTGGGAATCAAACCCGTACCTCTAGCGAAGCAGTCGCCCTCAGGACCGCTAGGCTGAGGCTTTTGCCATAAATATTTTATGGTAAACAAAATTATTTAACACGTATGAATATTTTTATGACCATGTTTTGAGGCAACCCTATGGGGAGCTCGGCTATTGTTATTACAAAAACTGTTCTCGGAACCAAGATCTCCGCGGTTGAAATTATGTATAACGTAAGCGCCTTTGAGCATTTTATAAAGGCTTATTTCTGACACCTCGGATGAAACATGGCGCATAACGAATGCGTACGCGCATCGATGGGATGATACCATAAAGGTGAACCTCACAGAATGGGATACCAAATTGGTTACACGACTTATATATGGATATTAATAAGTTAAATGGTTTAGGTACGTATCTAATCTATATGTATATGATTTTTGAGAATTCTTTTGGAGGTGTGAGAAATGATATTTTTATTAATTTGTTATTATATCAGACTCTTTAGACCTACCTGTTACAGTATACACATAATAATATGTCCATTTTAGGATAAGGTTAGAGATAGGTATATACCTTAACCTACTTGTGTACTGCGAAGTGCGAACTCATTTTTCTTTCTACAATATGGCATTATGCATTATCTAGCATTTTTGTCTTACAGATTTTTTACACATACTGTAACAGATTATATTATTTATTATTATTATTATTTAAAAAACGACTATCCGCTAAAGAAATAGTAATATTTTATTCGAAGTTTATCCAATTTTGACCGTTCCTTGTTAATAATCTTGGCGGAAAGTAACAGTCGTTAGGTATAACTCGTGTTTTAAGATCATGAATCTTTAAATATATGGTTATAACGGCCAATATATTAGAATGACACTAAAATTAAGTAAACTAACAGTTTCCAGCTACGTCGATACAATTAACGTAGCCCACATTTAGTATGATCAAAAATTCCATAATCTGAAGCATTAAGTTAATGGAATAATGATTGTAAGAGGTGCCCCAATCAGGGCAAAGGCTAAGCCGTTTTATGGATGTTGGCGCCTCCAAGTAAATTGGTAAGTAATTAAATCGATTCGATAGATCGAATTTTTCCTGTAGGTACAAAAAATTGCTACATAGATTGATGTGTCTTTAAATCACGAGTGAATCGGTTTCTTCTAGGCAAGCGCGCTCCATCTTAGGTCGCAGTGTCGAACTGGAGATCAAGCGTAAGCCTATCAAGAAAAAAAAAGTTTCTCATAAATTTAGGAAATTCCTTTTCTTTTGAAAAATTACCTCATTCAAGTAACGGAAAAGGAAAGAGTGGAATGTAGTTAAAATATGTTCAATGATATTTGCGCAAGATAATCATAGCGATAGGGTACTTATACATACCCAAGTACCTACTTAGATATAATTATGAAAAGATCACAGTTCCAAAAATATTTAGGGGCAGTTTTAAGCAGAATTCGCCCCGTTTTTAAAGGCAGTCCGAGAGCCAGTGTGTATTGGCATTATCATTTGAAAAGTTCAGGAATATTCGACTTTGAATTAGACTAGAACAGAATATTCTACTCTGTGCCATTCATGATAATAATTAGTTTAGCCTTAGGAATCCGGCAGAGCTTGAATTGCCCACAAAAACGTAGAACCAAAATAAATCATAATGCAGACAATATTTTATCAAATTGTGTTAGTATTCGGATTGAGATCTAGGTTCCTTCCTACCGTACTATTTGGTCCACTTCTACTTCGCTGGAAATAATCGAGCGGAAAGTCGTTCCAAACTTGGTGAAATTGCATTTGGCTGAAATGGTAGAGCAGGAACCTAGAGTAACGGCATCGGAATACGAATAATAACACACTTTGAATAGGTAAATTGTGTTTGAATTAGGTAAGATTTATTTTAGTATTACGTTTGTATACTTTGTATTGGAAATTCGGTCCTTAAATCTTACCGGACTCTTAAATAAACCATTTCAATGTTTTTGTATTTGAAAATCGCAAATTACAAACTGGGACACGACTTTGTGCTGTACCTACTTTATTAGAAAATGCTTTATCAAATGCTATCCATTATTAAAGGACAGTTTCCATTCTTTTAAGCCCCTGCCCTGATTTCGTTTGCTGATCAGTTGCAGTGTTACGACCAGTGGAATAGAATTAATGAACGTTTTAGGAAAATCTTCTCATGTGTAGGTATCTACCCGTCGCGTCGAATGCGAGTATTACGCACCTGACCTTTTTGAAGGACCTCGCCAATAAGATCGGCGTATGTCCTTCTAGGACGACCTCTCCCGACGCTGCCGCTCTCTGTGATCTGAATCTTAGAAAAAGTCATAGGTCCACTTATGTTTTAGTCCCATCCCAAAAAGGTACCTAGCTTCTAGGCAAGTTATTTTGCGCGAACTTTAGGTACCTAGTTATGATCCGAACTTTAACCCGAGAACGTGTTCCGGCTAGCAAGTTCGTGAATAGGTATATGTAAAATACCTAGTACAGATCTACAGATGCCCTTTTCATGGTACTGGCAGCACGTTTTTTATCTATAAGGCAAATCTTCGATAGGATCGTCCGTCGCCTAGGGAGGTTGTGAGATCCTACCTACCTACCCATGTCGTAATGTCTTCCTCGTTCCGCACTCTACTAGCTTTCTCGAACTCTTAGGGATTATGTCCCTAAGATTTCGGAAACCTGTGTGCTTTTATGCTTGCTATTGAATGCTATTATTTTAGTAATGGTCGTAATCAAAACAGTTAAATTTGCCT